>OX451737.1:1425383686-1426592825 GCA_948472305.1 Vicia faba | reverse complement strand
AATTTGGAAGCAAGTCGTGATACCTATATCTTACAGTTTCAGGCGTGAGAGAGAGCTTGCAAATGGTTGGAATTCCTTCTGGAGATGTCCAAGAACCTGTTGGTGTCATGAGAATGGTATGAATTGGCCTCTAATATGGAAATTGAATCACCACTTTTCTTGCATTTTTTGAGTTTTGTTTCACCTTTGCACGACTGCTTCTAACCCCCTTATTCCTTGGTCTTCTTCTGTATATGTAATACAAACTATTAGGTCAACAAAAATGACCTCAATCTTGCTCATCATGGAGATTTGATTTGATCTTTAATGGCATATGATTCCTTTCCAATTTTTCTCAAATCCAATCTTTTTCGAACCAAATTGACCTTGCACGAGTTGATCTTCAATTGACAGCATATGAGATCTTCTTTCAATGCAAAAATCATCCCTAAAATACAATATATGATTTATTTGATTTTATTTGAATTTTAAATGAATAAAAATCAAAGTAAATTAAATAAATGAATAAATAAAGCATGGAGGGTCCCATAGGTCGTGGACTATGTTAGGAATGAGATGCAAGCATAAAAAGTTGGGCCCATTTAGTAAAAGATGCAAATTTGAGCATATTTGACTTTTGGCAATTTTGCAAAAAAGGTCAACTTGGCCAATGCATAAATCTCTCAATTTTGACCCTAGAGAGATGTTCTTGGACTTTTTATAAATCTTAGGATGTCCTATAAGCAACCCTTTTGGTCTCATCTCAATTGAGTCTTCCATGTTCATGTATGAAGCCTTGACCCAAAAGGTGTTTTTGTTGACTTTTCAAAATGACCTATAATGTCCAAATTCATATCTTCTTGTGAGTGCATATTTTGAACTTGGGAGATGAATATGAATTGTAGGTAATTTCATCCTCTTCAAAATGATCTTTGGATGGGTCATTTTTGATAAAGTATGAGAAAGTTATGCTTGGTCAAAGTTGAGTTGACTTTTCCTGCAAAACCCTAATTTAGCAACTTTTGGGTTTTGATGAATTATGGGAAATCCTTGATGAATCATGATCAACCCTTGACCAAATGATGAATGATACTTCAAAATGAGGATTTTGACAAAAAATCTTGAAGTTTGACTGTATGTGGGCCATAATTGACTTTTGACCTAACATAGTCGATTTCCAAGTATTTGAGCATTTGGTTGAGCAAACTTCCTCTGCAAGGCTTGAAACTTGACATGGATGATCTTGAGAACATATTAGGACAATGGTGAGCATTTGGGAGCCTTTTGCCTCAAGCATCTTGATGCAAAATGAAACCCTAATTTGAGGTAGACTGCCTTAGGAGAGAGTTTGTCTGGTCAATTCTTGGACTTCCTTAAGCAATTTGAGGACCTCACTTGACATGTATTGAGAAATATGGGAGGGAAAATTTTTGGGTACAACAGCGGGTTTTACTGAACTGATCTTAACAGGAGAAAGAGTGGAAGCTGGAATCCGAAGTGGAAAAATTCATAAGGATGCGTCTTCTAGTGCTGCAAGGAAGCCGTTTGCAGGTAAAAAGGAAGTCAATGCCGTGTATAACCAAAAGAATCAGAATCAAACCGAGCACCGTCCGGAGATAGGGGCTATTATGATTCTCAAACCTGCACCTGCTCAGCAAAGAAATAATCAGCCAAGAGCAGAAAGACTAGCTAGACAGTTCACTCAGATCAACATGATGCTGTCTCAGGTTTTACCTCAGTTGCTGAAGTCCAATCTCGTTACTCTGAGGGAGGCTCCGAATAATACAAACACCACCTATCCCTACTATAAACTGAATGCTCATTGTGCTTACCATTCGGAAAGTCCAGGCCATGACACCATTGACTGCTGGGCTTTGAAGAACAAAGTGCAGGATCTGATTGATGCTAAGGAGATTGAATTTGGTCCCCCAGAGACTCCCAATGTTATCAATGCTCCTATGCCAAAACATGGTCGGGGTGTTAATGCCGTTGAAGAAGATGTGTTTGTGACTTCTGTGGAAGAATTGGTGACCCCACTCATGACTATCAAAGGGAATTTGTTGAAGGCCGGTTTATTTCCGGGATGTGATGAAGGTTGCCACCTTTGTTCATTTCTACCAACTGGTTGCCCTTTGTTGAAGACAGGTGTTCAGCGCCTGATGGATAACAAAAAGATTCTGTTTGAGAAGACTCCTGTTCCGATAGTTTCCTGTGAAGACGTTGCTATCATAACCATTTCCGCCACTCCTCCCAGGGCCTCCTCTAAGAGACCCGTCAGGATTACATCAATTCCGAAGGTGACTCCGTTGATCATAACCATGCCAGGGACAATCCCATACTCCTCGGACAAAGCTGTTCCTTGGAACTATGGGGCCGACGTCTATTACCACGGCGTAAAGCAGGACATGCTAGCCATTGAAGGCAAGATTATTGAAATTGCTGATTTCGACATCGTCAATATTGTTGGAACCAGTAAAATAACAAGAAGTGGAAGAGTGTTCTCCCCTGAAATTTCTCCCCCGAAGACTGTTACCGGACCTGTGATCATTCCTGCTATGGTTCCACCCAAGACTACTACTGCAATTCCAGTAATCACTCCTGTTGACCCTCCCATCACTGAGTCGGCTGAGACTCGAGGCAAAGACACACTGATTGAGCCTGTCCTGACAAAGGCCAATTCAGTAACCATACCAGAAGCTTCCAAAAGAGAAATGGAAGAAATTTTGAAGATAATAAAGAAGAGCGACTACAACGTGGTCGAGCAGCTGGGGCAGACCCCGTCCAAAATTTCTATGTTGGATTTTTTGTTGTGTTCCGAGGCTCATGTGAAGGATTTGGTTAAGTTTCGGAAGACGACTCACGTGCCACAAGAGACATCTACTGATTAGTTTGAAGATTGTGTGGCTAGTCTGACTTCCGATAATGGTTTGGGTTTTTTCGATGCGGATCTGACACCAAAGGGGAGGAAGCATAATGATGCTCTTCATGTTTCCGTTTAATGCAGGGACACGACTCTGGCCCATGTTTTGGTTGATACTGGCTCCTCGTTGCATGTGCTACCTAAAAAAGCTCTGGACAGATTGGACTGCGAAGGCTTGACCTTGAAGCCTAGCAATATAGTAGTGAGAGCTTTTGATGGTTCGAAGAGGATGGTGCACGGGGAAGTGGATGTCCCTATCAAAGTTGGTTCCCAGACCTTCGACTCCACTTTCTACGTAATGGATATCAAACCATCATATTCTTGCTTATTGGGACGCCCTTGGATACATGGGGCTGAGGCTGTTACTGCTACCCTCCACCAAACGTTGAAGTACCCAGTAAGAGGAAAGATTGTCACTGTACATGGTGAAGAGGAGTATATGATCAGTCACTTGAACTCCTTCACGTACGTGGAAATGGATGGCGAGTTCATCGAGACTCCTTTCCATAACTTTGAAGAGGTACCTCAGATTATGGCTATAGCAGAAACTACCGACAGTCCCCCAAAGGTCACCAAATCTCCCTTGAAGATGGCTTCTCTCAAGGATGAACGAGCAGTGGTTGAAGAAGGTGGGTCTACAATTTGGGGTCAACTCCCGGTTATTCATTACAAGTCTGGAAAATCTGGTTTGGGCTTCACTATAGGTGCTCAAAGGGATGTTTGCCATGCTCGGGCTGGAGAACCTCCCCTACGCATCAGCAATCCTGGGGGTCAATGCGCTTGAAGACAATGATGGTGATTCCGACATTGACAGCTGGATCTTCCCGACTATCAACGGCGAACTCAGTAACTGGGCTACCAAGGACTTTGCACCAATTACTTTTGTTTAGGAGTAATTGTCTTTCTGATTTTTCGGATATGTAATTTAAAAACAATATAAACTCTATAGCCATGTGTCTTACCCGGGGAACAGTGGTTCTATTTGGGTTATCATGTTTCATTTTCATATGACATCAATAAAGCATTGGACGTTTGCATACAAATTTTGCATTCTCTGTCTTTCTTTTCTTTTATTCTGTCTATACAGATATGCTCTTACACACACTCACGTATCCAAATGCAGATCCATATCCACTTTGGATCCCATTGATAACAGTCCTGCTACTGCTCATTATGACTTTGAAAATCCGATCAACCAAGCCGAGGACGAAGGTGAGGAAGATTGTGAGGTACCCAGAGAACTTGCTAGATTATTACATCAGGAAGAAAGGGCCATACAGCCTCATGAAGAGCCGGTTGAGACAGTGAACTTGGGTACAAAGGAAGACAGAAAAGAGGTTAAGATATGTGCAAATCTGTAGCTTAGTGTGAAACATCAGTTGGTACAAATGTTGCATGAGTATGTTGAAATCTTCGCCTAGTCATATGAAGACATGTCGGGACTAGACACGGATATAGTGGTTCATCGCCTGCCGACTAAAGAAGACTTCCCTCCGATAAAGAAAAAGGTCCGTCGTATGCGCCATGAGATGTCAGAGAAGATTAAAGCAGAGGTTATGAAGCAGTTCAACACAGGGTTCTTAGCTATCACCTCCTATTCGCAGTGGGTTGCTAATGTGGTTCAAGTACCTAAGAAATATGGTAAAGTATGAATGTGTGTGGATTACAGAGACCTGAACAGGGCAAGCCCCAAGGATGACTTCCCGCTTCCCCACATTGATGTTCTGGTTGACAACACCGCACAACACAAAGTCTTTTCCTTCATGGACGGTTTCTATGGCTACAATCAGATCAAAATGGCACCTGAAGACATGGAGAAGACAACCTTTGTTACACAGTGGGGAACTTTCTGCTACAAGGTGATGCCGTTTGGGTTGAAGAATGCTGGGGCAACTTATCAGCGAGTTATGGTAGCTCTATTCCATGACATGATTCACCATGAGATAGAGGTTTATGTCGATGACATGATAGCCAAGTCTCAAACTGAGGAAGAACATCTTGATCATCTACAAAAGCTATTTGATAGGTTGAAGACGTACAAGCTGAGGTTAAATCCGAACAAGTGCACCTTCGGGGTAAGTGATCGCACTAAAACGCACTATGTTTCTGACTCAAATATCACATGTTTTCCTTAGTTTTTATTGTCATTTTCTCGTATTATGTTCCTTTTTCCTTTGTTTTCAGGATTCTTGTCATTTCAGAGCCTTCTGTGAAGAAACGAGCCAAAACGCCAAGAAATTAGGGTTTTTCAAGAGATTTTGCACTTATGGCGTTCAGCACCACGCTGGCTACAGGAAACGCGATGACGTGGCCCACTTTCACCCAAAGATCAACTGCCACGTTCCCATGATGTGGCGGTTCCAGGCACCGCGCCCGCGGCCACCCTCACCGCGCCCGCGGCCTTCACAAAAAGGTTCCCGCTCAAAAGAAGTTAAGGGGCATGCTGGTCCTTACGCACCTCAAAGTTCCTCTATAAATAGCTTTCGATTCTCATTCTTTAGTTTCATCCAAGCTTAGTACAATCTTAAGCCATATACTATCAGTTTCTGTAAAGTAATAATCTCTTCACATCGGGGAGTTATTGTGGTGTAGATTGAGTTGTAATCGAGTCTTGGAGCACTTTGGTTGAAGTTCATCATACCGGCCTTACTTTTCCGTAGATTTGTATCAGATTCAAGTCTCCGACCGGAGCAAGGTTCTAATTTATTGCATTTCTTTATTTAATTGCTCTTATCATAGTCTACACGTTTTATAGACTTTAAATGCTCTTACCATAGTCTACACGTTTTATAGACTTTAAATGCTCTTACCATAGTCTACACGTTTTATAGACTTTAAATGCTCTTACCATAGTCTACACGTTTTATAGACTCTAAATGCTCTTACCATAGTCTACACGTTTTATAGACTCGCACTTATTATGTCTGGCTAAACTATAAAGGTTAGGATGTAATGATTGTCATCGTGGTTGTGTTCCAGTTATCATGCTAGTGAAAATACTCTGGGGATGTTTTGCTTCTAACTTAAGTCAATTGTGTTTTAATGTTTATTGGGTAAGATCGAAAGCCGTCCAAACTAATGATACGACTTGATTATTATTTAACCAAACAAAAAGAGCGACAGCCGTTGATTGGTTAAATAGGAATCATTGACCTTTTTAGAAAACGATTTTGAAACTATTTTCGGACGCGTTTGTAGGTTTAAAATCTGACTCTTGGTCAAAAGCCAAAAGTCTCTTTAAGTTAATCTTTCCGAGTAAGATCACTTTTCTGTTAAGTCAAAACTATCAATTTCTTAAAAATAAGTTTACCTCTTTAACGCGGAAGGCACCCTTTATATGTGACAATAAAGGAATTTAATTTAAAGAGTAAACTCGGTTCTTAGTAGTCAAAAGCTACAAGTTCCCGTTAAACTGATTCTTTGCTATCAATAGAAAATACTGCCCCATAAGTAGGTTCATCTACGCATGACCGGACCAATATCTGATTACATGATTTACATTCCAACCTGTCTTTTAAACTGTTATTTCCCTCGCATATTTACTTTGTGCACTGCACTCACATCAATATCCTTATTCGCCTTAGATAAGCACCTTAGCAATAGAGTTGATAGATTGACAATTGGTCTCTGTGGTTCGATAATCTTATATATTACTTCGATAGGCTGTACACTTGCAGTACTACATTTAGGCTATACGTTACAGATTAAACCCCATCAAGTTTTTGGCGCCGTTGCCGGGGACCAACTTCGTCAAATTTCGTACCCTATTGTTATCCCGTTTAGACTAAGGCTATTCTAGCCGGTAGATGCGTAGAAATCGTAGCACCGACAACCTAATAGATCCTTTAGTAGAACCTGAACGTTATGCTCGTGCCCGTCTTTTTATTCGCAAGATAAGAAGAGCTATGGCAGAAGATCGTAACCAAAGACCGCTCAAGGAATTCGCCCAACCATCTAACGAGGAACCTAGTTCTAGTATAGTAAACCCTGCTATAACTACCAACAACTTTGAACTAAAGCCCTCGTTACTACAATTAGTACAACAAAACCAATTCGCTGGTCTCGCTACCGAGAACCCGAATCAACATTTAAAGGTATTTATCCAGTTAGCTGACACCCTTAAGGCAAATGGAGCCACGCCCGAAGCTATCCGATTAAGACTATTTCCTTTTTCCCTTAGAGGTAAAGCTCACGACTGGTTAGACGCCCTTCCAACTAACTCAATAACAACTTGGGAAGACCTTAGGAGAGCTTTTCTTGCGAGGTATTTTCCACCAAGCAAGACCGCTGTTCTTAGGAACCTGATCACTTGTTTCACCCAAAACCAAGGCGAATCACTTTTTGATGCCTGGGAGAGATATAAAGAACTTTTAAGAGCCTGTCCGCACCATGGCCTAGAGCAATGGTTAATCATACATACCTTCTATAATGGACTCCATTACAACACAAAGATGTCCATAGACGCTGCCGCTGGCGGAGCGTTGATGAACAAACCTTACCCTGACGCTTGTGCCCTAATAGAGGACATGGCCCAAAACCACGCCCAATGGGGATTAGAACGAGCGACAGTAGAGAAAAAGGAGAGCCATTGAGGAAAGCATGAGGTAAGTTGCATGGACATGATCAATGCCAAGATGGACGCCCTAGCCTTGAGAGTCGAGAACATGTCTCAAAACCCAACCACAGTAGCAGCAATCCAATCGGAGTGCGAACTCTGTGGAACTCAAGGACATCAAACCGTTGACTGTAACCTTTTGAACGAATCAAGCTCAGACCAAGTTAACTATACTCAAGGGAACCCTTTCTCGAATACCTACAATCCTGGATGGAGGAACCACCCGAATTTCTCTTACAAAAACAACAACCCTATCCAAAATCCCGGACCTTCGAGACCTCAAGGATTCCAAACGCAAAAACAAAACCAACCTATGCAAATAGTACCCCCAAGACCAAACCTTAAAGAAACCATAGACACCTTTATTCAAGCTCAAACCCAGCAAAATAAGGAGTTTATGAACCAACATATTCACACGAACGAATTGGTTACTCAACTAGCAACCAAGTTTGACCAGATAATAACCCACACCAAAATGCTTGAGACTCAGATTTCCCAAGTAGCACAAAACACCTCTGTACAAGTTGCACCTGGAGGACAATTCCCTGGACAAACTCAACCAAATCCAAAAGGCCAAGCAAATTCTATCACACTAAGAAGTGGAACCGCTTATGAAGGACCTAGAAATCCTGACTTAAGCACATCAGAAAAACCTATGGAAGATGCTACGCCCAAAGACCAGGTGGAGGAACCAGAGAAACCAGGAAAGCAATCAAAACCAGAAGTAGAGAAAAACACTCAACAACCTTATAAACCACCTATTCCATTCCCACAGAGGCTGAAAAACACCAAAGTAGAAAACCAGTACCAAAAGTTTATTAAGGTAATAGAGGAACTCCATGTTAAGATTCCTTTTACTGAAGCTATAACCCAGATACCATCATATGCTAAGTTTCTGAAAGATATTTTGACCAATAAACGACGACTCGATGATCCCAAGCCTTTAGAATGTCATTTTATATCCGAAAATAAACTCGCCAAGAAAGATAAAGACCCTGGAAGTTTTTCTATCCCTTGCATCCTAGGTAACCATATGATAGACAAAGCATTTTTAGACCTAGGAGCAAGTGTAAGTCTGATGCCTCTGGCCGTCTGTAAAAGGTTAAAATTAGGAGAACTTCAACCTACTAAGATGTCCTTACAACTAGCTGATAGATCTGTCAAATATCCCATGGGTATTTTAGAAGACATACCTGTCAAGATTGGTCAGTTGTACATTCCAACCGACTTCGTCGTAATGGATATCAAAGAAGATGAAGACATCCCAATCCTCTTAGGAAGACCCTTCCTATCAACCGTCGGAGCTATAATAGATGTTAAGAAAGGGAAACTGACTTTCAAGGTAGGAGATGAAAAGATTGAGTTCATTTTATCAAAATTTCTAATGGCACCAGTGATAGGAGATGCGTGCTATGCCATCGACATCATTGATGAATGTGTAAATGAGCTCGAACAAAACGAATTCTTAACCAAATTACCATCAACCCCTATTTTAGAGGATGACGGATTTGAGAGTATCGAACCGTACATTGACGACAACCTTTTCGAATGCTTAGCTCTTACCCATGACCTTATGCCACGTACTGAGAAAACCACTATAGAACTTAAGGAACTACCAAAGAATCTAAGATATGAGTTTTTGGATGAGGAGATGAATAGACCTGTTATAATTAGCGCCACTCTAAACCAAATAGAAACAAATCAACTATTAGATACCTTGCGAAAATATCCCTCAGCTTTAGGGTATAAAGTTTCAGATTTAAGAGGTGTAAGCCCATCCGTATGCATGCATCGGATTATGCTAGAAAAAGATTCGAAACCCTCAAGAGAACATCAAAGAAGAATAAACCCTATCATGAGTGATGTAGTCAAGAAAGAAGTTCTTAAGTTATTAGAGGCTGGTATCATATACCAAATTTCGGACAGTGAATGGGTAAGCCCAATCCATGTGGTACCCAAGAAAGGAGGTATCACTGTTCTAAAAAATGAGAAAGGTGAGCATGTGGCAAAACGAACAGAAGGAGGATGGCGAATGTGTATAGATTACAGAAGGTTGAATAAGGCAACAAGAAAAGACCATTTCCCTCTCCCATTTATAGATCAGATGCTTGAACGTCTAGCAAGACACTCATGTTTCTGCTATCTTGATGGATATTCGGGATTTTTCCAAATCCCTATTCACCCAGGGGACCAAGAAAAAACCACATTTACCTGCCCTTATGGAACATTCGCTTATAGACGAATGCCCTTTGGACTCTGTAATGCACCTGCCACTTTCCAACGTTGTATGATGTCAATTTTCGCAGACTACCTAGATGGAATTATGGAAGTATTTATGGACGATTTTTCAGTATGTGGGTTTGATTTCAAAAACTGCCTCTCGAACTTGGAGAAAATCTTAAAAATATGTGTGGAAGTAAACCTTGTGTTGAATTGGGAAAAGTGCCACTTTATGGTAAGTGAAGGGATAGTCTTGGGACACATTATTTCTGAAAGAGGTATAGAAGTCGATAAGGCCAAGATAGAAGTTATAGAACACTTAAACCCTCCTAAGACCGTTAGGGAAATAAGAAGTTTCCTAGGACATGCCGGGTTCTACCGACGTTTCATCAAGAATTTTTCCGCAATAACTAAACCCTTAACTAACTTATTGATGAAGGATGTCGAGTTTGAATTCGACCAAAAATGTCTTGAGGCCTTTGAAGTTTTAAAGCAAGCTCTTATTTCAGCACCTATCATAAGACCACCTGATTGGACACAACCCTTTGAAATCATGTGCGATGCTAGTGATTTCGCTGTAGGGGCTGTACTAGGGCAAAGAAAAGACAAAAAACTGCATGCAATTTACTACGCTAGTAGAACACTAGACGCCGCCCAGCTAAATTATACAACCACAGAAAAAGAATTGCTAGCCATAGTTTTTGCTATTGATAAATTTCGATCTTATTTGGTGGGAGCAAAAATAATAGTATACACAGATCATGTAGCAATCCGGTACTTGTTAAGTAAGAAAGATGCTAAGCCTAGATTGCTCAGATGGGTACTTTTACTCCAAGAATTTGACTTGGATATTAAGGATAAAAAAGGAGCTGAAAACTTAGTAGCTGATCATCTCTCCAGGTTAGAACACCTTAAGCCTGAACTTATACCTATAGACGATCACTCTACTTATGAAAGATTAATAGCTGGGATAAACTCAACTGAAGAAGAGACCTATGAGGAAATCTCAACCATGAACAACATACCATGGTACGCAGATATTGTAAATTATCTAGCCGCTGATATCATACCCCCCGACTTAAGCTACCAACAGAAGAAGAAGTTTTTTAGAGATGTTAAACACTTCTTTTGGGATGAACCCCTCCTATTCAAAAGAGGAATAGATAATATATTCCGACGATGTGTGCCGGAGGAAGAAGTAGGCAATGTCATTAAACATTGTCATGCTTCACCTTATGGTGGACATGCAAGCACGTCTAAAACATGCGCCAAAATATTTCAAGCAGGTTTTTATTGGCCTACTGTATGGCGCGATGTCCACACTTACATTACAAAATGTGACCGATGCCAACGCACTGGGAACATCTCAAGACGTGATGAAATGCCTTTAAGAAACATCCAAGAAGTGGAAATATTTGATGTCTGGGGTATTGATTTCATGGGACCTTTTCCTTCCTCAATGGGTAACAAGTATATCCTAGTAGCTGTCGATTATGTCTCAAAGTGGATCGAAGTTGTTGCATCACCCACAAACGATACCAAGGTAGTTATCAAACTGTTTAAGAATATTATTTTTCCTAGGTTTGGAACCCCGAGGTTAGTCATAAGTGATGGAGGATCGCATTTTATATCTAAGATATTTGACAAGCTTCTAAGCAAATACGGAGTAAAACATAGAGTAGCATCACCATATCACCCGCAAACCAGTGGCCAAGTAGAGGTATCGAATAGGGAGATTAAGCAGATCCTAGAAAAAACCGTATCATTATCCAGAAAAGACTGGTCTGGAAAACTTAAAGACGCCTTATGGGCTTATAGAACGACTTATAAAACCCCTATTGGAACAACTCCTTATCAATTGGTTTATGGAAAGTCCTGTCATTTACCCTTCGAATTAGAACATAAAGCCTATTGGGCCATTAAATCCTTGAATCTAGATTACCTGAAAGCCGGAGAAAAACGTATCCTGGACATTCACAAGCTAGAAGAGCTTCGCTTGAATTCCTATGAGAATGCCATCATATATAAGGAAAGAACCAAAATGTGGCATGATAAAAAAATCATCAAGAAAGATTTCAACATTGGTGATCCTGTTCTCCTATTTAACTCAAGGTTACGACTTTTTCCTGGTAAGCTTCGTTCAAGATGGACAGGTCCATTTGAAGTGTCAAAAGTTCTAAAATCTGGAGCAGTAGAAATCAAAAACAATTCATGTGCTCCATTTGTGGTAAATGGACAAAGACTGAAGCTCTACAAGGGAGGCGATTTGCCTGTTGACTACTCTAGTCATATTCTTATAGACCCACCAATACCCACATAAAGTAAGATCTAATCGTCAAGCTAAACGACGTTAAACAAGCGCTGCATGGGAGGCAACCCATGGTTTATTTTTCATTTTATTTTATTTTAGTAATTTATATATTTTATCTAGACTAATTTCTTGTGTTTATATTTTCAGGATGCATTACCCCGATGGTATGGTTGTGATTTTCAGAGATGAAGCACAAAAGGCCCGATTTGCTACCTTATCTGCTAGACCTATGGTACCCACTAGGTACCCCGATCAGAGCTGCATGGAGGCACTCGGGATTGAGCCTAGTATTCGGTATCTATGCAACCAACTTAGCTGGGATTCTTATGCCGATGATGTCCACAAAACCTACAGGAACCTTACTCTGGAGTTTCTTAGCTCTATGGACTATAATCCACGAGTAGGTGAAGGAGATGAGCGAGGACGCCTGAGTTTCAGATTGTTTGGCACCGAGTATACCCTGACCACCAAAGAATTTGGGGATTTGCTTGGTTTCCAAACTGGACCGACCGATATAACTGAGTTCCCATTGAGTTGCTACATGGACAGAGACATTGATAAATTTTGGCAAGACATTACTGATAGAGCCAGTCTTGACCCCTCTACCCAGCTGTCCCGGAAGATCCATAACCCGGCCTTCCGATACTTTGAGATGATCCTATGCCACACTTTCTTTGGGAGGAGTTACTGTGACCACTTGGTCACCGCTGAGGAGATCCTTTTCTTATACTGTGCTAGTCAGTCCAGACCTATAGCTAGTGGAGGTTTTCTGATAGAGAGCCTCGAGCAGACTGCTCGATCCGCTGTAGGGCTCATTCATTCCGGAGGGAATGTGACACAGATAGCTTCTGCTTTGGGTTTAGACAGTATGATAGCACAGCTGACCCCATACTGTGGATATACTTTTCTGGATTTAGACTTTTGCATGGATCGTGGATTCATGAGGAGGGCCTCTTTCCACCCATATCGGTACAGATTGCTTATCAATGACCAGACAGTTTACACCTTCACCATGCCAGACCCTCAGATGACTTGTGTTTCCAACTCTGCTAACTGGAACTATTCTGTAGAAGGTTGGGGTGAGATATCAGAGTACACTCCAGAATACACTCCTGCTTCCGAAGATCTCACTCCAGAATACACTCCTGCTTCCGAAGATCCCACTCAGGACTACACTCCTGCTTCCGAGGACTCCGCTCCGGATCACACATCCCGACCCGAGGTTACACACACTACTGTTCTTACTAATAACCTCAGCTTGCAGGAACCTGATATTCGCACTCTATTGACTGCTATGCGCACTGAGATAACCACTCTCCGCAATGAGGTGGCTGACCTTCATTTGCAGTTGGAAGTGAATGATGTTACCTTTGCTGGTGAGTTAGATGAATTAGCTCACGAGGTGGCAGAGATTCGACGCCAGCTGACTGAGCTGTGTGGCCCAGGCACTCCTGCAGAGCATCCTACCGGTTGGCAATAGATCTTTATTGTTCACAAGATATCTAGTTTCAGTATTATTAGTATTATGTTGATTTCCTTTTCAGACTCATTTTTATTTTTGCATTATCTGTTTCCTGAGTTGTTAATATTTATTTTGATGACCCAATGTCCGTACCTATATCTATATATATATATATGCATATGTTTTATTTATTTACTAATGTTTTTGTTTTTCTAGGTCACCATAGTTTTAATATAAAAATAAAATAAATAAACATGTGTATATGTATTCACGTACATATATGCACATTTATAAGAAAAATAGGTACACCTCCAGAAATTGAAGATAATGGCGAGAAAGAAAAAGCCCAATGGAAAGAAAGCCAGGCCAGCCCAACTGACCTCGACCTCACCGCGCCCGCGGTAGGCCCTGCCGCGCCCGCGGTGACGCAACGGTCACCTAACGGCTAGTAGCTTGTTTTCCCCCTATTTTACCACTTTTTTCATTCCCAATCCCATTTTCTTCCATTTTTAACCCACTTTATTACCCATACCAACCCACTACATTTATTTCCATTATTTTCATCATAAATATTTACAACCACCATTTTCTTTCTTCCCTTCCTATAAATACCCCCTACTATATCATTTTCTTCCTCACACCTTCATTACTTCTACATCCCATTCTTTCTCTCTTTTTATCCACAAGAAAATCCTATGGAATATCACGGTTACATTTTACGTGGTGGTCAAGCCGGAGAAAGGCAACTAAAGCGGCTTGAAAAATTGCTGACAACACCAATACACTCTACCAGGTATATCGATGAAAACTGTCTATATTCATTAGGTATATACCATAGTGTATTCTTCCTTCTAGATAAAATAGGTATGCATGATATTTTTGCTACTCAAGCACCAACCTACCCTAGGCTGACGTTCGAGTTTTTAAGTTCTTTAATTTATAACGTCTCCCCTAACACTGCTAGCACCGTAGGTGGAGTCAAATTTAGAATGTTTAATGTCGAATATGATTACTCCACTGACGGTCTAGCCGCCATGTTAGGATTGCCTTATGGGGATGGTGCCATTTGTGAAGCACCTTTAGACACGGATTGGGCATTTGAAGCATTTTGGGCCAGAATTACTAAACAAAATGCAACATCTTTTGATGGCCTTCTTGCTTCTCACATCCACAATCCTGCCCTTCGTGTCTTTAGATTTCTTTTAGCATCCACCATCTTTGCTCGGGAAAACCCAAACAAGGTGAATGCTAAAGAATTAATTATCATGCAGAGCTGCCTCACAGACACCAAAGTTAATCCCGTCCCATTCATGATTGCCCACATGCACCATGTTTTAAGAAAGGGTGGGCCGATTTCCTTTGGTGGACTGATTACCACTATTGCCCGTGCCATAGGATTGGATACGGAACTTGCCACCCTAGAACCACTTCCTCCTCGGATTGCAAATCTTAAATTTTTCAGGGATATGCGTTTATGCAAGACGAGGAAGGAAGGTGGTTACTTCCTAATGGTTGGAGGTGCTGCTGTACCCAGTGTTGTTATGCCTTGCACCCGTCATACTGATATTCGATTTGAGCGTAACTGGACCTACGATCTCAACGCTCCTGCTTTTATTGGTCCGTTGCCCCCAAATCTACCTTTAAATGAGGGTAACAACACTGATGATGAGTACGATTTCCAAACAGAGGAACCACCCCATTTTTCACCTCCACACACGGCACCTTCTACCTCTAACCCACATGCAGGTACAGCTCCTAGTTTCCATGTCACTGAGGACATGTGGCGTGAGCATATGGCCCGAGAGGCCCAGAGGGACACCCTCCTTGCTACCTTGCAGCAACAGGCAGCCGACAACATGGCCTTCATGCAAGCGTCCCA
This sequence comes from Vicia faba, assembly GCA_948472305.1. NCBI lineage: Eukaryota > Viridiplantae > Streptophyta > Magnoliopsida > Fabales > Fabaceae > Vicia > Vicia faba. The sequence continues at coordinate 1,426,577,439 of OX451737.1, read as the reverse complement.
AGAACAAAATGCTAGCTCTCTGCGCACTATTATGGAAAGTCAGCTGGCTTTTCAGAGAGAACAACACCTACACCAGACCACATACGCTCGTCACTTCCAATTGATGGAGGCAACCCAAGGCACCCTCATTGGTCGGACCCAAGAGCTACAAGCGGCAAATGCCACCTTGTCAGAGAGACTGGAGCAGCTTGTTTTGGACCGAGATAGCCGCCGTCGCAGCCGTAGCCGCCGTTCCGGTTGTACCAACCAGGATGGTGAAGGTCCTAGTGGCCCCCACTAGTGTTTTCAGGTACCTCCTCCTACCTTATTTTGGAACATTGAGGACAATGTCTGATTTAAGTGTGGGAGGAGCATTTATCGCTTTTATTTCCCATTTTCGCTTTTATTTATCACTTTTATTTTCCGTTTTTCCTGTTTTTATTTCCCTTCCGCATTTTTCCTTTTTTTTTTCATAGTTAATAAAATGCATGTGATAGGCGAGTCTTTCCGCGTAGTGTACCCTTTCATTTTCCCCACCTTTTAGCTCTACAAAATTTTTATTTTTCAAAGATTTATGGTTGTTTTTAAGGATTTGGGCTATGAGACAGGTCCTAGATAGGGTCTGTTTCTCGGACACTCACTTTTTGAAAAATTCGTTATTATTTTTTTACACCATAAGCCTTTTTGAATATTTAGATTAGACCCTTTCTCCCCAATATGCTATGATTTCGAATAAAACTGTACAAATAGGTCTTCAAGTAGTTTATCTTAGCAGTCAGCTCCGGCCTAAGCATGCTCTAAGTGTGGGATCGATGAATATAAGTGGATGATCTCTATTTTTGCCTTAAAAGCTACAAAATAAAGTATGAATACGACTACGAGTTGGGTGATCCTCACAAAGATTACTTAACTCAAGAAAGTTGTAAGCACTAACAAAAACAAAGAAAAAAAATATATAAGGCATATCTGTTGTAGTTGGTTCAGAGGTATCTGGTGCTGAACTTGGTAGGGCGGACTACGGTCCGATCCCCCGCAACTGCAAATGGGTAAAATAAAAAGGGATTAAACCAACTCTTGTACCAGAATCCCATCACTTGAGATCAGAGTCACTAACCGGTCACTACACCATGAGTATGTACGGATAACGGGCTTAATGTGATTGCGCCTGAATGAAAAAGGACCTCGTACAAAAAGAAGTCTTAGCATAGTAAGGATATTCGGATCAATCTGTATACTTATGAGGTTTATGTCCGCATTTCTGCGAGTAGTGTAATTACGATACCCTTGATTCAGATAGTTAGTGCCTGACAACACACCCTTACTCGGACTTAGAAGCCCTCTTTGCCCAAAACCTGTATACACCATAAATTTCTTTCATCCACTTTTAAGAGTTGTTGCTTGAGGACAAGCAAAGGTGTAAGCGTGGGAGGATTTGATCGCACTAAAACGCACTATGTTTCTGACTCAAATATCACATGTTTTCCTTAGTTTTTATTGTCATTTTCTCGTATTATGTTCCTTTTTCCTTTGTTTTCAGGATTCTTGTCATTTCAGAGCCTTCTGTGAAGAAACGAGCCAAAACGCCAAGAAATTAGGGTTTTTCAAGAGATTTTGCACTTATGGCGTTCAGCACCGCGCTGGCTACAGGAAACGCGATGACGTGGCCCACTTTCACCCAGAGATCAACTGCCACGTTCCCATGATGTGGCGGTTCCAGGCACCGCGCCCGCGGCCACCCTCACCGCGCCCGCGGCCTTCACAAAAAGGTTCCCGCTCAAAAGAAGTTAAGGGGCATGCTGGTCCTTACGCACCTCAAAGTTCCTCTATAAATAGCTTTCGATTCTCATTCTTTAGTTTCATCCAAGCTTAGTACAATCTTAAGCCATATACTATCAGTTTCTGTAAAGTAATAATCTCTTCACATCGAAGAGTTATTGCGGTGTAGATTGAGTTGTAATCGAGTCTTGGAGCACTTTGGTTGAAGTTCATCATACCGGCCTTACTTTTCCGTAGATTTGTATCAGATTCAAGTCTCCGACCGGAGCAAGGTTCTAATTTATTGCATTTCTTTATTTAATTGCTCTTATCATAGTCTACACGTTTTATAGACTTTAAATGCTCTTACCATAGTCTACACGTTTTATAGACTTTAAATGCTCTTACCATAGTCTACACGTTTTATAGACTTTAAATGCTCTTACCATAGCCTACACGTTTTATAGACTCTAAATGCTCTTACCATAGTCTACACGTTTTATAGACTCGCACTTATTATGTCTGGCTAAACTATAAAGGTTAGGATGTAATGATTGTCATCGTGGTTGTGTTCCAGTTATCATGCTAGTGAAAATACTCTGGGGATGTTTTGCTTCTAACTTAAGTCAATTGTGTTTTAATGTTTATTGGGTAAGATCGAAAGCCGTCCAAACTAATGATACGACTTGATTATTATTTAACCAAACAAAAAGAGCGACAGCCGTTGATTGGTTAAATAGGAATCATTGACCTTTTTAGAAAACGATTTTGAAACTATTTTCGGACGCGTTTGTAGGTTTAAAATCTGACTCTTGGTCAAAAGCCAAAAGTCTCTTTAAGTTAATCTTTCCGAGTAAGATCACTTTTCTGTTAAGTCAAAACTATCAATTTCTTAAAAATAAGTTTACCTCTTTAACGCGGAAGGCACCCTTTATATGTGACAATAAAGGAATTTAATTTAAAGAGTAAACTCGGTTCTTAGTAGTCAAAAGCTACAAGTTCCCGTTAAACTGATTCTTTGCTATCAATAGAAAATACTGCCCCATAAGTAGGTTCATCTACGCATGACCGGACCAATATCTGATTACATGATTTACATTCCAACCTGTCTTTTAAACTGTTATTTCCCTCGCATATTTACTTTGTGCACTGCACTCACATCAATATCCTTATTCGCCTTAGATAAGCACCTTAGCAATAGAGTTGATAGATTGACAATTGGTCTCTGTGGTTCGATAATCTTATATATTACTTCGATAGGCTGTACACTTGCAGTACTACATTTAGGCTATACGTTACAGATTAAACCCCGTCAGTAAGGTCTGGTAAGCTTCTGGGATTCATCGTCAGTGACAAAGGTATTCAAGTAGACCCTGCAAAGGTGAAAGCCATACAAGAGATTCCGGCTCCCCGCACTGAGAAGGAAGTTAGAGGTTTCTTGGGACATCTAAATTACATTTCCTGATTCATTTCACATCTGACTGCTACTTGTTAGCCGATCTTCAAGCTTCTGAAGAAAGATCAAGTGGTAAAGTGGAATGACGAATTCCAGGTAGCCTTTGACAGAATCAAACAATATCTCCAAGAGCCTCCTATTCTGATGCCTCCGACTGAAGGAAGATCTTTGATAATGTACTTAACAGTGCTAGATAATTCAATGGGGTGTGTGCTGGGGTAGCATGACGAGTCTGGTCAAAAAGAGCACGCAATATACTACCTTAGCAAAAGTTTACCGACTGTGAAACACGATACTCACTGCTCGAGAAAACTTGTTGCGCTTTCGCATGGGCTGATCGCCGGCTGAGACAGCATATGTTGACCCACACCGCTTTATTGATATCTAAGATGGATCTGATCAAGTACATTTTCGAGAAGCCCGCTCTCTCCGGAAGGATAGCAAGATGGCAAATGATCTTAACCGAGTACGACATCCAATACACAACCCAAAAAGCAATCAAGGGAAGTGTGTTAGCTGATCATTTGGCACATCAAGCCGTGGATAACTACCAGTCCATGAATTTTGAGTTCCCGGATGAGAACATCATGTTAGTAACCGACTGTGAAGAACCTGAACCGGATGAAGGACCTGAGGAAGGATCCCAATGGTCTATGTTTTTTTATGGAGCCTCAAACGCACTGGGTAATAGCATTGGCGCTGTAATCATATCTCCCGAGGTTTGTCATACTCCGTTCACTGTCCGATTATGTTTCAACTGTACCAACAACATGGCCGAGTATGAAGCGTGTATCATGGGTCTTAGATCTTCTATTGACCTAAGGATCAAGTTCTTGAGTGTATTCGGGGATTCTGCTTTGGTGATAAGTCAGATCAAAGGCAAGTGGGATACGAAACACCCGAACCTTATCCCTTACAAAGAGAGTGTACTAACACTGCTGCCGCATTTTGAAGAGATCACCTTTGAACATTTCCCACGAGAAGAGAATCAATTAGCGGATGCGCTAGCTACTATGTTGTCAATGTTCAAGGTCAGGTGGGATAATGAAGCTTCCCAAATCACCATTGAGAGGTTGGATGAACCAGCACACTGCTGCAAAATTGATACTGAAGAGGTAGCAGATAAACCCTGGTTTCACCTAGTCAAAAGGTACCTCGAAACTCAAGAGTATCCCGAAGGGGCATCTGTCAATGACAAGAAATTTCTGAGAAGGTTTGCTGCAAAGTTCTTTATTAGCAATGGAATCCTCTATAAGCACAATCATGACTCTACCTTACTACGGTGTGTAGACAAGAGTGAAGCAGAGAGGATCATGGCAGACCTACACGAAGGTACTTTTGGCACTCATTCCAGTGGACATACCATGGCAAAGAAGATCCTACGGGCAGGATACTACTGGTCCACTATGGAAGCCGACTGTTATCAGCATTCTCGAACCTGTCACAAGTGCCAAATCTACCCTGATAAGGTGCATGTACCTCTAGTTCCCTTGAACATCTTGACAGCTCCTTGGCCCTTTACAATGTGGGGCATTGACATGATCGGCGAGATCAGACCTACCGCGTCCAACGGGCATCGCTTCATCCTAGTGGCCATTGATTACTTCACGAAGTGGGTTGAGGCTGCCTCCTTTGCTATGGTTACCAATAATGTGGTGGAACGGTTCATCAAGCATAACTTGGTTTGCCGTTATGGTATCCCTGAGAGAATCATCACGGATAATGTTACTAATCTCAACAACTCGACGATCACTGAACTCTGTAAACAGTTCAAGATTCAGCATCACAACTCTTCTCCTTACCAGCCAAAGATGAATGGGGTTGTCGAAGCTGCTAATAATAATATTAAAAAGATCATACAGAAGATGACAGTGACATACAAAGACTGGCACAAGATGTTACCGTTTGCTCTTCACGGGTACCATACTTCAGGACGTACGTCGATAGGGGAAACACCTTATTCTCTGGTATATGGCATGGAGGTTGTCCTACCCATGGAGGTACAAATCCCTTCTCTACGGATTATGAAGGATGCGGGTTTGAGCGCAGACAGTTGGATCCAGACTCGACTTGATCAATTGAACTTAATCGACGAGAAAAGACTTACTGCTGTCTTCCATGGTCAAATGTATCAGAAACGGATGATCAAGGCCTTCAACAAGAAAGTCAGACAACAAGTGTATCAAGTAGGGGATCTGGTAATCAAGCGCATCATACTGCCACAAGGTGATCCCAGGGGCAAATGAACTCCCACCTATGAGGGACCATTTGTAATTAAGAACATATTTTCGGGTGGAGCCATGATTCTGACCACCATGGATGGTGACGACCTTCCACACCTTGTCAATGCGGACATAGTGAAAAGATAATACGCATAATAAAGACCCTCTAGGTTGACATACCTAGGCAAAAATAAGGGCATCCTTGCGAACCAAAAGGGTTCGGGCAAAAATTAGGGATAAAAAATGAAAAAATCTGTACACCCGGCAAGTCGAAAACCCGAAAGGGAGGCTTGGGTATAAAAGGGTATCCTGGTGGACTGAAAACCCGAAAGCGTATCACTATGTCCCATTGGATCACCTTGCGATCAGACCTCAGTAATCAGATATCAAGCTCAAACGGTACCGATCAATCCAGTCAGCTTCGGACAAGCAGCAAAGTGATGAGATGCTCGAAGACATAGGGACAATAGCAGAATTGAAACCCAATGGGATCACTACACATAGCTGTTTTCTTTTTGTACACAATTTTTGTTATAATTTCCATTTTTACGGCGGCGTTCTCTTACTAGAGCGTCAGCCTCCTTGTAAAAAATGTCTGTTATAGGAAAATTTCAAATCAATACAAAGCGTCTTTTGAGTACAAAACTCTGTGTTTGTTTTTTCCGTTTTCTATTTTGTTTTGCAAAAAAAAACATCCAATATTTTATTATTGACATATGCATTTGAATATGATTACTGTTCACATATATCTGCATATAAAACAAAAAGACAGTTACTAAGAACTCAAAGAAACTGGTATAAAACCTAAATACTGACAGTTACCCCGTCCATCATGGTACAAGGGGCAGAGACAGTTGGAAGCGAAGTCACTATCACATACAAGCCAGTGATACCTATATTCCCCACAGAGCTGAGACAACCAAGGTCCGACCTCCATATCCCCAAGAAGGAATTCCTTCCCCAGCAGCTTCCTTCATAAAACTGATATCTGCATTCCCCAACCGAGTGTTATAACCATGAGCAGTTTATAAAGCCATCTCCCGAGCAGAGTTTATTTCTCTGACAGCGGAAGATCAATTTCCAACAGAGCTCTTCTCTCCAGCAATGGAAGTTCATCCCCAGTTGAGTTTATTTCTCCAAATCAGCATATCTTCCAACAAAGTATCTCTCTTCCCCACATAGTCGTTCCCCCGCATGATTATTCTTAGACAGAGTCTCCTCCGATAGAATGTTCTCAAGCAGAATAGATGTAAATCCCCAGCTAATCATCTTCGGTCACTATCCTCAGGGGAAACGAAGAACTCAACTCCTTATACTCTCCAGCAGCAGTCCAAGATTTATTTTCCCCAGCAGGAGAATATCACAATAGCATTGCATATCCATACATCATGGCATGTGCATACATATTGTGATACGGTGGGAGAACTGACTTGAGGTTTTGCGTTTGTGTTCGCAAATGTTTCGGTTTAGCAAGAGTCGCCACCGACTTTTTATTTTATCCAAAGGAAAGGTCAAAAAGCACAGGAAAGACCTTTGAGATGTTTTCTTGGGTTCAGGGGGTAGATTATGAAAAGGGAAGGTGCAATCACCCTTTTCATCCATGGTTATCTATGGGCTCTTAGTTACTTGTTTAGATCACTTGCTTTTGCTTTTCAATTGTTTGAAATGGTGCTTTGTGTATGGTTTTGAAAGATGTTTTGAAAAGAGGCCATCGTTGTGGCAACCTTTGTAATGATTCTTGTTTGAATATATACAAAGGTGTATTGTCTTTTGAAAAGATTTTTCAATGTTTGAAAGTTTGATTTGGGAAATGGTTTTGAAATTGTGTTGTGAGGTGTGTTTGAAAATGGCAAGGATGTTTTGCAAGTTTTGATCAAGTAACTAAGAGTTGTCTACCCTATTTTACTCAAAGATCTTTCCTACATATTTTTAACCCTTTTGACAGTGTTGTTTTACCATTGCATTTGGTAAACAACCTTGTATTTGGATGTTAAACGAGACAGGTGTGGGTCATCGTATTGACCATGATAGCAATTATGTTAAGTATCTTTAGCAAATTTTCTGAGGGACTAGATCATTTTTGTATAGGCAACCAAGATAGCGTCATCGAGGGACTATGATCTTTTTGTTTTGTTTTTGTTTTGCATAACATGTGGATGAAACCCTAGGGGTGCAAGTGTGCATTGTGTTGTCATTTTACATGCTTTTTGTCTTTGTATTAGTCAAGCTATTTGTTTTTGATTTTGGACTTTTTGCATACAAACCCTAATCTCTAATCATGGCATAATTGAAAGCTTAAATGCGTAAAATAAATCTACACTATTACAACATTTGATATGGGGAGGGGGATACAATTTTTGAATGGGGGATATTTGCAAGAAAATAAAACCCTAATATTTACTATTACATCCAAATTGAATAATTGGTATAAATAATAAATAGACAAGTATTTAAATAAATAAATTAAACAAATATGCAAAATATTATGAATATGCAAAAAATGTTTATGTTTATTTCTTATGTATGTAAAACATATTTAGTGTATATATAAAAGAAATAAAAGATTATATTTTTTATTTATTAAGGGTAAAACCCTAATTTCCTTTTAAGAATGTAAATATATTAAATATATTATTTATGTACAATAAAATAAAATAATGTATATACAAAAATAAAATATATTTAGAAAAATCATTATTTAAGTGTAAAATAAAAAAAAAGTAAAAGTATAATATTTAATATGTTATTTTTAAGTTTTCATAAAATGAAATAAAAGTATATACTAATTGAATTATTTTTATGTTAGTGAAAAAAATATAAATAAAATACAAAATAAATGTGAAAATTTATAAAAATATTTTTTTGACATTTTTTATGTTTGGAAAATAAGAAAAATAAAATCAGAAATAAAAATAAATACAAAAAATATATAAAAATGAAGAAATGGGCCAGGGGGTGCAATCAGTAAAAGGGGGGGTGTCAAAAACAAAGTCAGAAACAAGCCCAGCCCACTGACTTCATCTTCAACCTCTTGTTTCAAAAACGCGCGCGCCCTGTACAGAATGCCAGATCCTGCATACGTGCTCTAATGCAAAAACACATAACATCAAAGTTGTAGCATTTTTCAAGACGAATCCAACCATATAAAGAACTCATTCTAACTCTCAAAGACCAGATATAATTTCTCTGGCCCTAAATCCTAACCTAATTTTTTCAGGAAGTTCATGGATCAAATTCTCTTAACACGATTTACTTAAATGAAAACTGAGCATATGTACAACTTCATGGCTATGAATACTATATTTTTTATTCACAAACCTAAGCCTAATGATTCCTAAATAGAGAGATAGGAAGTTGACAAAAACCTATTTCAGTTGACTTCGTGTATGACAATGTGGAGCTTTTCAGTGAGGCCTGAGATGTTTGGGAGCTTGCTTGAACTTCCTCTGACCTTCCCCAATGCCTAGCTTGCCTTGAATATGCTTGAACAAGCCTGCAGAACTCAACCTGCACAAGCTGAAATCAAAAATGGCAAACCTTGTAAAGGGAGTTACAGTCAGTGTTTAAGGGTTGGGATAGCTTGGATAGGTTGTATGGAAGGTGTTTGAACAGGTTTGGGGAAAAACGCACGAGCAACTTGTGAGATAGAACTCAAGATGCAGAAGCTGCCCTGTTTTGCCAATGGAAGGTGATTTTGTGCTATGGGAGGTTTCAGGACTCAAAGAATCGTATTTTAGGTTCAATACAATGTGTGAAACTTGTCTCAAATGCTTGTAAAAGTTGATTCTCTCTGATGTTCAAGTTGTGTGATATTTGACATGTTTCTTGGTTATGAAGCAAAAAGCAAGCCATGATGCAAGACAAGCCTGTACAGGCTATCTATCAGCCTGCACTCTACAATCTTGGCCCCCTCAAATTAGGGGATATTGTGTGCAGTACAAGATATGGTTCAATTCTCAAGGATGCCCTTTGACATAAAGCAAGATTTTGACAAAAATGGTAATGTACCTTTTACCATTTTTGGATTAATCTATTGTATAATCCTCTAATGACCAAAACAAAGCCTTAGACCAATGGATTTGCATTTAATTATTGAGTATGGAAGGGTTTTAGGACCTGTAATCAAGTACAAACAAGGCTGATTAGAGTTTGTAACTTGTATCAATATGAACATGCCATGGATCAAAAGTGAGTTTTTGCCAACTCCAAGCCTTTGATTCTCCCTAACCACAAATGATTTTGGAGAGTTCTTGGACATTTTGTAAAGCTTGTAACATTCTCTACAATACATATTTGAAATACAATTTGATATTCCAAGTGTAACTATGTGAAAAGTTGCCAAGAAGATAGGTCAAAATCCTGCCTAAACTAGGACAAAATTTCACTAAGTTAAAAGTTTCATGGACCCTTGTTCCAAAAATCATAACTTGAGATCCAAGATTCTTTTGGGAAAACTTTGTGAATCAAAGTTGTAGAATTTGTGGAGGACTACAACTTTCATGTTGGAAGTTTTGTTTTAATCCAATTGCATCATGGTGAAAATATTGGGCAAAGTTGGGAAAAATTAAGGAAATTTCATAACTTAGAAAAATTCTAAGTTATGAAAATTTTCAACTTTAAACCCTAATTTGCAAAATTGGGTTTCTTGATGAACAAGTTTCATGTTTTGACACATCTTGATGAAAAATGACCCTTGGCACTTGATTTTGACCAAAAAGTCAAAGTTTGACTTTTCAGTATACAGTCAAATTTTGATCAGTTGACTGGAAAGTTCAGCTGTCAATCCAATGCTTTTGAGATCTTTTGAACCTTGTGAATAGGTCAAGATGATGCCATTGAGTCTTTGAATCCATGCTTGAACCTAATTTGCCATTGGCTAGGTCAAAAATCAGAAATTGCCCTTGTGCAGTCAAAACCCTAAAAATGACCATTTTGCCCTTTTGATGATCTGATCAAATTTCTTGAGGAGTTGTGATCCAAACTTGATCAAATGGTTCATATGAGTTTATAATGTTGATGTGGATCAAAAATTGTGAGGTTTTACTGTAAATTGGCCACAGTTGACTTTTTCCCCAATACAGCTGATTTCTAGGTCAACTGTCCAATTGACTGGGAAAAAATTTGATTCAAGGCTTGAAACTTGGTATGGAAAATATTGTAAGCCCAACATGAAGCATGAAAGTCATATTGAGCATTGGAAGTCCAAAAATCCCTGTGTAAACTCAAACCCTATTTTAGGTCATCAGTGCAAGGAGATGTCTTGAGCAGAGCAAAACCCTAATCCTGTCTGGAGTTCAAAGAGTCTTGTGAGGGGAAATATTGGTAAAATGAGAGGGAAAATTTTGGGGTACAACAGCTGCCCCTGTTCAAGCTTCTTGAACCTGAAGAGTTAGATTGGCGAGTTTGCCTTTCGTGACTCGAAGGTAAAAGATGATTGGACACTAGAGTGCCCGTAAATTTGCACTCATCAAAATGTATCTGAGGGAATGGGCTTAAAGATGCCATTTGGAGATGGTAGAATCTTGCTGGAGATGGGCTTAAAGATGCCATCCAAGACTTGTTTGTTTGAAAATCAGGAGAATGAACACCAAATTGGTATCCGTGTTTGGAACGTATCTGAGTTGTATCTGGAGATTGGATTCGTATGAGCAAAGGAATAGCGTCCGTGTTTGGAGCGTATCCGAGCTGTAACTGTATTTGATTCTTGAATGAATATCATAATGACTGCCGTATCTGGAGTGTATTTGTATTGTATCTGAATTCTGAATGGGCGACAGAAAAACATCTGTGTATGGAGCATCTCTGGGTTGGGGATAAATTCCGAATGAGTGACAGAATGGAAACCGTGGCGAGCGTATCTGGACTGTATCTGAAATTGAGATCTGTATGAGTAGCAGAATGACTTTCGTGTCTGGAGTGTATCCGTACTATAACTGGGATCTGGACAAGTGACAGAATGACTTCCGTGTCTGGAGTGTATCTGAACCTGTGGTTGATAGTTGAATCTGAATGAGAAATAGAATGGCTTCCGTGTCTGGAGCGTATCTAGTCTGTATTTGATTGCTGAAGTCTGTATGAGTAGTAGAATGACCTTCGTGTCTGGGGTGTATCCATATTGTATTTTGACTTGAAATTCTGAATGAGTAATAGAATGACGGCCATGTCTGGGGTGTATCCATACTGTATCTGAAATCTTTGAACATTTGTTAAAGGTAGCTTTTAATATTATCCTGAAAAGGGTAAAATGTTAGCTAAAACACAAAGTTATGCTGCATGAAATGTATGATGCAATAAGATATGTTTTATCAATGTTTATGATATATGAATGTAATGTATGCGCATGTAAGTCGATTGGCTGTCTTGTTGAGGAAAATAAATCCTTGATAGCTGGAGATAATGAAATCTTTGACTGCTGACGAGGGGAAAATAAATCCTTGACAGTTTGTTGGAGATTCAAAATCTTTAGTGACTCGTGGGGATGTGAGAATCCTTCATGACTTTCCTGGGAAATAAGGAAAACTCTGACGATCTCTACTGGGGGATCAAAACCTGGGAGACTTCAATTGGAGAAATGAGATTGAGAATCTTCGATCTGTTGGGAAATAAACCTGTAGGGAAAAAGCTTATTCCTGTTTGGAAGAGGTTCAGGAGTTTAGGTTGTATGCCACTTTGAGAATGAGAATCTTCATTCTATCGGGAATATTAGGAATTCGGGTGTATGCCAATCTACTGGGGAAACAAGAATGAGAATCTTCATTCTGTTAAGGGTATCAGGAGCTTGGGAGTATGCCAATCTTTTGAGGTTTCAAGGATGAGAATCTTCATTCTGTTAAGGGTATCAGGAGCTTGGGAGTATGCCAATCTTCTGAGGTTTCAAGGATGAGAATCTTCATTCTGTTAAGGGTATCAGGAGCTTGGGAGTATGCCAATCTTCTGGGGTTTCAAGAATGAGAATCTTCATTCTGTTAAGGGTATCAGGAGCTTGGGAGTATGCCAATCTACCGAGGTAACAAGGATGAGAATCTTCATTCTGTAAAGGGTATCAGGAGCTTGGGAGTATGCCAATCTTCTGGGGTTTCAAGAATGAGAATCTTCATTCTGTTAAGGGTATCAGGAGCTTGGGAGTATGCTAATCTACTGAGGTTTCAAGAATGAGAATCCTCACTCTGTTAAGGGTGTCAGGAGCTTGGGAGTATGCCAATCTATTGAGGTTTTAAGAATGAGAATCTTCATTTTGTTAAGAGTATCAGGAGCTTGGGAGTATGCCAATCTACTGAGGTATTATCCTTGGTTAGGGATAAAACAAAAGTTAACTGTTATCTGGTTGATTTCCAGGCTTTTAGATAACTTGCTGGGGGATTTGGAGAAACCAGATGATTTCCACTGTGGTTTAAAGGTTGAAGTTTTGGACTCTGTTGGGGAAGAAAGTTTTATCTTCGCTGAGGGTTTGCAGTTCAAAGTTTTTCTGGCTCCGCTGGGGATCGGGAGTTTGGAAACTTAGTTCTGATGGGGATTTTAAAACTTGACTCCGCTGGGGATGTGTATTTCAAGGTTTTAGCTCTGTTGAGGATCTGAATGATGTACTGTAGGGTATTTCTTCTGGAATAGCCTAAAGACATTTTCCTATACTTTCAACCTATCAGTAATTATCCTTTCTCATTTGTTTTATTTGTAAGCAGTGATTATAGTCAAGTGCATATGCTCATTTAATAAATCATTGGACGTTTTCAAATAAAACATAAGTCTAAAGAAAAATAAATGGCAAATAGTTTTATGTACTTTGAAGTATCTTTGTATTAACTTTGTGTATGTATTTTGTACAAAGGAGACAGACATCCTAGTAATAGAATGTTGTCATAAAATTGAGAAAAATTTATACAATGAAAGATGGCTATGTGTAACAATCCCATGGGGTTCCCATTCTGCTATAGCCTTTGTAACTCTGAGTATCTTGTCCATTCGTCGCTTCGTCCGCAGATGATTGGATTGATCAGAAGCTTGGAGTTTTTCCGTGAAGAGATTGTCCTTAAAGTGATCCTACGAGACATAGTCATACGCTTTAATTCCCTAACTTTTGTCTGGACCACCCTTTCGGGTTTTCGATCCACTGGGAAACCCTTTTTTGCCCAAGTCGCCCTTTCGGGTTTTCAACTTGCCGGGTGTACAGATTTTTATTTATCCCTAATTTTTGCCTGAACCGCCTTTTCGGGTTTTCGATTCACCGGGATGCCCATTTTTGACCAAGTCGCCCTTTCGGATTTTCAACTTGTCGGGTCGTTTATGTGTAGTATCTTTTGACTATGTCTGCGTTCACAGGGTGTGGCAGGTCATCACCGTCCATGGTGGTCAGAATCATTGCCCCACCAGAAAAGATGTTTTTGATCACAAATGGTCCTTCGTAAGTAGGAGCCCATTTTCCCCTGGGATCACTTTACGGCAAGATGATTTGCTTGATTACAAGGTCCCCGACTTGATATACTTGTCTCTTGACTTTCTTGTTGAAGGCCTTGATCATACGTTTCTGATACGCCTGACCATGGCAAACAGCAGTAATTCGCTTCTCGTCAATCAAGTTAAGTTGATCAAAATGGGTCTGAATCCAATCGTCTTCACTCAAACCAGCATCCTTCATGATTCTTAAGGAAGGAATCTGAACTTCCATAGGTAAAACAGCTTCCATGCCATATACCAAAGAAAAGGGGGTTGCCCCAGTTGAAGTGCGTGCCATGGTACGGTACCCGTGCAGAGCAAACGGTAACATCTCATGCCAGTCCTTGCAGGTGACTGTCATCTTTTAAATGATCTTTTTGATATTTTTGTTCCAAGCTTCGATAACACCGTTCATCTTAGGCCGATAAGGAGATGAATTGTGATGTTCAATCTTGAACTGCTCGCACAGAGTGGTGATCATAGTATTATTCAAATTTGTACCATTGTCAGTGATAATCCTGTCGGGGATACCATACCGGCATATGAGGTTCTACTTGATGAAGCGGGAAACCACATTCTTTGTAACGAAGGCGAAGGAAACTGCTTCGACCCACTTGGTAAAGTAATCAATGGCCACCAGGATGAAACGGTGTCCATTGAATGTTGTAGGCTTGATCTCTCCAATCATGTCAATTCCCCACATCGCGAATGGCCAAGGAGCTGTTAGGACATTGAGAGGAACCAGAGGAATATGTACTTTATCAGCATAGATTTGGCATTTGTGACAAGTACGAGAATGTTGATGACAAACAGCTTCCATGGTAGACCAGTAGTAGCCTGCCCGTAGAATCTTCTTAGCCATCGTATGACCGCTTGAGTGGGTGCCAAAGGTGCCATTATGTAGTTCAGCCATGATTTGCTCAGCTTCAGCCTTGTCTACACAACGGAGTAGGACACAATCAAGATTGCATTTGTATAGGATACCATTGCTCAGAAAGAACTTGGCCACGAACTTCCTTAAGAACTTTTTGTCGTTGACTGAAGCTCCCTCAGGGTATTCTTGTGCTTCGAGATACCTTTTGACGTCATGAAACCACGGTCGGTCCATTACTTCCTCGGTATTAATCTCGTGACAATTTGCAGGTTCGTCCATTCGTTCGATGGTGATTTGAGGTGCCTCATTATCCCAGTTAAGTTTAAACATGGATGACATTGTAGCTAGCGCATGTGCTAGTTGATTCTCTTCTCGCGGGAAGTGCTCAAAGGTAATCTGCTCGAAGTGTGGTAACAATGTCAGGACATGTTCCTTGTAAGGGATAAGGTTTAGATGTTTAGTATCCCACTCTCCTTTGATTTGACTGATAACCAAAGCTGAGTCCCCAAATACAATCAGAGATTTGATTCCCAAGTCAATAGCAGCCTTGAGACTAAAGATACAAGCTTCATACTCGGCCATGTTGTTGGTGCAGCTGAAGCAGAGTCTAGCAGTGAAAGGTGTATGTCAACCTTCTAGAGAGATAAGTACCGTGCTGATACCGTTCCCAAGTGCGTTGGAGGCACCATCAAAGTACAGAGTCCACCGGGATCCTTGTTCAGGTCCGTCATACGGTCTGTTTTCTTCAGTGTTTCTCAAAGTCATGATATCCTCGTCGGGAAAGTCGAACCTCATAGATTGGTAATCTTCGACAACTTGGTGGGCCAGATGATCGGCTAGCACACTCCCCTTTATGGCTTTTTGGGTAGTGTACTGTATATCATATTCGGTGAGGATCATCTTCCATCTAGTGATTCTTCTGGATAAAGCAGGCTTCTCGAAGATGTACTTGATTGGATCCATTTTAGAAATCAACAGAGTGGTATGTGTCAACATATACTGCCTTAGCCGGCGAGCAGCCCATACCAAAGCGCAACAAGTTTTCTCAAGCAGTGAGTAGCGAGTCTCAAAGTCGGTAAACTTTTTGCTAAGGTAATAAATGGCATGCTCTTTTTGGACATACTTGTCATGTTGGCCCAATACACACCCCACTGAATTATCCAAAACAGTCAGATACATCATTAAAGCTCTTCCTTCGATGGGTGGCATCAAGATAGGAGGTTCCAGCAAATACTCCTTGATTTTATCAAAAGCAACTTGACAGTCATCATTCCAATCAACCACCTAATCTTTCTTCAACAGCTTGAAGATCGGTTCCCAGGTAGATGTTAGGTGAGAGATGAACCTTGCAATATAGTTTAGGCATCCCAAGAAACCTCTGACCTCCTTTTCAGTGCGAGGGGCAGGCATTTCTCGTATAGCTTTGACTTTGGCAGGATCAACCTCGATGCCTTTGTTACTGACGATGAATCCCAAAAGTTTACCGGACCTGACTCCGAAAGTGCACTTGCTAGGGTTCAGTCGGAGCTTGTATTCCTTTAACCTGACAAACAACTGTTGCAGATGGTCGAGGTGTTCTCCTTCTGTCTGTGAACGGGCTATCATGTCGTCTACATAGACTTCAATCTCATGATGTATCATGTCATGAAACAAATCTACCATGGCTTGTTGATAGGTTGCCCCTACATTCTTCAGTCTGAATGGCATCACTTTATAGCAGAAGGTACCCCACTGCGTAACAAAAGTAGTCTTCTCCATGTCTTCGGGGGCCATTTTGATCTGGTTGTACCCTGAAAATCCGTCCATGAAAGAGAATACCTTGTGTTGAGCTGTGTTGTCAACCAAGATGTCAATGTGTGGTAGTGGAAAATCATCTTTAGGGCTAGCCCTGTTTAGGTCTCTGTAATCCACACACATTCTGACTTTGCTGTCCTTTTTAGGCACGGGCACAATGTTAGCAACCCATTGTGGATAGGAAGTAACAACAAGAAAGCCAGCATTGAACTGCTTCATCACTTCAGCTTTGATCTTTTCGGACATGTCGGGCCTCATTCGACGGACTTTCTGTTTGATTGGTGGACAGTCTTCTCTCGTAGGGAGACGGTGAACCACAATATCTATATCTAGTCCTGGCATATCTTCATAGGACCAGGCGGAGATCTCAACATATTCATTCAAAAGCTGAACTAAGAGCTCTTTGACACTTGGCTCTAGGTTGGCACCCACTTTAACCTCTTTTCTGTCCTCCTCTATTCCCAAATTGATAGTCTCTAACAACTCTTCATGGGGCAGAATAGCCCTTTCTTCCTGTTGCAAGAGTCTAGCCAACTCTCTAGGCACTTCACAGTCTTCATCACCTTCGTATTCGGCATGATTAACCAGATCTTCAGAGTCACTGAAGGCCATAGCAGAATTGTTACCCATGGAATCCGGAGTGGATGTACCTGCATTTTGTGAGTGTGGGTGTGTGTAAGGGATAGCCACCTTTAAACAAAATAAAATGTAAAAGGAAAGAAAATGAACACAAAAGTTTATATATGAAAACGTCCATGATTCATTAAAAATGGCATATGAAAATGAAGAATCAAAACCCTTACAAATGGACCTATATGCCCCGGGTAAGGCATAAGGAAAAAAGAGTGTACGAATTGTTTAACAATTATTACAGACCAAACAGGAAATGTTCAAAAGATAAATTACTGTTTGATGAAAGTAATAGGAACGAAGTCTTTCGCCTCCCAGTTGTTCAGTCCTCCTTCAATGGTTGGAAAGATCCAGTCTTCAAAATTTCTTCCTTCTTCATCATCTTTTAAAGCATGAACTCCATGATGAGTGATTTTCAGTGGCGGTCCTCCATCCCGGGAGCGACGCACAGCTTTATGACTAGCAGCAGTGAAACCCAAACCGAACTTATTTGTCTTGTAAGGAAAATCTGGCAGCTGACCCCATACCGTGCTTCCTCCTTCCTTGACTACAGCCTCTGCATCTTTAAGGGATGACATCTGGGACACAGGTTTAGTAATGATGGGAACATCAGTCATTGTCTTGGCTACCGCAACTTCAGGAGAAACCTCTTCAAAGTGTTGGAAAGGTGTTTCTATGTGTTGTACCCCAAAATTTGCCCTCCTCTCTTTTCCACAAGAAATCACAGCTTCGGGCTTTTCCTGATTTTTCAGATTGGCTCAAGAATCGGTCAAACAGACTTTTCTCGTCAGTCAGACAAAATTAGGGTTTCCATTGATTTAGAATCAGTTCAAGCAGATTGTTAGGGTTTGGTTGAGTTTGGCTCAGGGTTTGATCAGGCATACGCTTCTTTGACAATAAATCAAGAATTAGGGTTTTCACGCGCATTTTTAGAAGAATTTGAATCCACAGTGTATTAATTGGCTGTTACACTGCTTTGACGCCTGCTCAAGATTTCAGTTTTGTTTGTCAAAAAACCTGAACCTCTGGGTTAGAAGCTGAGGCTTCTGGTTGAAAATTTGCAGTGTTTGGTTTAATCAGTAAAGGGGAAAGCATATGGACGTTTGTTTGATTAACTGTGCATTGCTTATGTTTAATTGGGACGCCGGGTTTATTATTGATTAAAGCAAAGTTGCAAGACTACAGTTGTTTATTAATTATTTATTTTATCTAAGTTAGAATAATTAGGATTTACTTCCAGTTATTTTAATTCAAGAAAACTTAAATAATTAAATAGACAGTGAAATAAAAGAGATATCTGACAAAAAGACTTTTATTTATTTTTAATTATTGGTGCAAGTGTTATTTAAATACAGTAATTTTATTTACAAGTATTTACAATAATATTTATTACAAATGATTAAAATAAAATAAAGCTATATCCTAATTTTCCTAAGTCTTCATCTTCTACTGCTGCTCCCCATTGCCCAACTGATATTTATCTGCAAAGACAAAAAAAAAGAAAGAAGTCAGTACAGATGAATTTGGAAAAAAGCATTCTCAGACAGTTAATCATAAAAGCTCATCATTAAAAGTGTTGGTCGGAATCAGTTTGTTCGCCCTCTCTGCAAATCACAAGAAAATTCTTGGTTCATAAAGAGGGAAAGGAAATATGTTTGCAAATATAAAAATGTACAAGGCTGCATAATGCCAAAAACAAATTGCACAGTTCAAAATTCCAAACAAAGTCACAGGTAACAAACTGAATATGCCAAAACAAGTTGCAAAGTTTCAAATTGGACAAACAAGCTACTTGAAAAGGCAAACCAATTTGTCAAAAGTACAAAGCTGTAAAACTGTCAAAAAGAGATGTCAACCAAGCTGCCAAAAGATATCAAAAGATATCAAGCTGTCATCAAAGAAAAGAAGAAAGTACAATATGCAGAGGAAAGACACAATGCAAGCAACATATTCAAATCTTATCATCATTTTCCAGCCACACTTTTTCAGAAAAAGGACAGATAAGCAATAAAAAATGCTTTTCTGATAGAGAGAGAAAGAGAGTAAAAGAAGTATAGGCTTACAGTTTGTTGAGCCAGGCTTAAGAGATATAAAACAAACATTATCTTAACACTGTAAAGAGAGGCAGAACAACACACCAGAAAAATACCACATAGAGGAGATATACCACAAGCCTCAAACTACCAGCCTGTAACTAAAAAAAAACAAGCTCTCAAAACCTGCTAAGCTTCAACCTGCATAACCAGCCTGGAAGCCTCACAAAACCGTACAAACATACCAGCCTGTATCAGTAAACAAAACTGCATATACCCCAAACCCGTTTCAAACATACAAGCTTTTCAAAAACTGTGTTAAGAACACAAGCCAAAAAACACATAAAACTGTATCAACACAAGCCTGAAGCCTAAACCTTAAGCCTGTCAAAACCAAAGCCATACAAACCAGTTTCAAGCAAACCTCAAGCCTGTAGCTTGCAAGCCTGCCTCTAGCCCTGTCAAAAACAAATCTTTGTCCAAAATCCAAAAGTCCAAATATCAAACAAATCCCAAGCGCCCTCAGAATCACGTTCATCACAGGGTCAAACAAATAAGCATATCAAAAGCATCTCAGATTCAACATTATCATCATCATTGATAAAAAGCCAATCAGAATCAAAGCCAAAAGAGAGAGAAAAAGCAAATTTCAGAGTTATCATCATCAAACTCAGAAGCAACAAACCAATCTAAACTCTCAGAACTAAGTTCATCATCGAGTAATAAATCCAAGAGAGGAACAAGCAAGCACAACAACAAGTATCTCAGAGCAAGCGAGCGGAAGAGGAAAAAGAAGATGCAGAAGTGAAATAATCTAGGGTTTTCAGAAAAGCGTTCATCATAAAACCAAATAGAACAAGATACAAATACTAGGGAACCAGCAAGCGCATCATACTCCCTCGCCTGGGCCACCGGGGACGCCTCCTGTCCGTTTCTCCGCCTCTTCTCCAAAAGCCCACAAAGGTAGTATTTTTCCTTTCCTTTTTCTGCTTCGCACCTTACACCACACGAACATCAAAGGTTAGGACATGAAAAAGACAAGATATGCAAGATAAGAAAAAAAACCCTAAAAAGCGAAATCATTACCTTTTGAATCATCGCCTTGAGCAAACCATGAGAAAAGGAAGAGGGAGGTGGCGTCCGGCGGCTAAGACGAACGGAGGAAATCAGAAGCCATGGTTTGAGCGAGAAAGACGAAGAAGAAGATGGGAGCGGCGTCGTTCTAAGCAAAGGACTGTAACCCTAACTCTGATACAAACACGATCCAACCCTAACAAAAACATTTTCCAAACGCGTTGTGGGCCTCTGCCCCATTAATTCCCAAGCCCAACTGAATCTGGCGCACCCCCCTTTCCCTTTTTTTTGAATCAGTTTCTGTTTGTTGTTTGGGCCATACATTTCCTCATAAAGCCCATTTAACTCCTTTCTTTTTTTATTTTCTATTTATTCAAACTAATACTTTTATTTATTTTTCTTTTTATATAACATAACTTATTTTGTAAATAAAAATAATACATTAACTTTTTTATACAAAATTTTCTTAATTGCTTCTTTTATTACATTTAAAAATACATAAATAATAGATTTTTATTAAGTTTAAACAATTTTCCCTTTAGAACTTTTCTTTGTTTAAATCACTTTTATAAAACTTCCTAAAAAACATTAACAAATGTATATCAAAAAAATAGAATTTTTAAGGTTAAATATTTCCTTTTTTATTAAACCTTTTGTTTATATAATTAACAAAAAAACACAAAATTAATAAATACTTAGTAAATACATTATGTTAATATTCGCATCATTTGTAAATAATCACATGCATTTTACAATACTTTTGATTCTCTTTTATTCTTATACATTGATATATTTTACATTGAGAATGCGATTGATTCGATTTGGTTGTAAATAATATTTGGACACTACTATCCTGATAAGACTCATCCCCATTTGTAAATATTTGTACCCCCATCCCTGGATACTTATTTGTAATAGCTTAGACTTTAAATTCCCGCAATTTATCGCTTTCTATATACTGTATAGTAATTAGGGTTTGTATGCGAAGATTCAAAATCAACCGCTAGATAACCTAATACAAGACAAATGCATGAAAATCAATACACAATTCACACTTGCACCCCTAGGGTAATCCCGCTTGTTGCCTTCAAAAATGGGCCATGTTGCATGTTGAGTGTCTTTGGCAACACAAAAACAAATCAAATGATCATAGTCCCTCGATGACGCTTTCGAAGTTGCCTAAAAATGATCAAGTCCCTTAAAGGAAAAATTGCCAAAGACACTTGGCACTATTGCATTCATGGTCTATACGATGACCCGCGCCCGTCCCGTTAACATCCTAACACAAGATTGTCCACCAAATACAATGGTGGAACAATACTGTTAAAAGGGTTAAAACATAGGAATGATCTATGAGAAATTTAGGGGTAGACAACTCTTAGTTACTTGATCAAACTTGCAAAACACACTTGCCTACTTTCAAAACACACTCCACAACACAACTTTCAAAAACAACTTTCAAAAAACCTTGAAACATCTTTTCAAAAAGACAAACACCTTTGTAAAACATTCGAGTAAAGAATT
This sequence comes from Vicia faba, assembly GCA_948472305.1. Lineage (NCBI taxonomy): Eukaryota > Viridiplantae > Streptophyta > Magnoliopsida > Fabales > Fabaceae > Vicia > Vicia faba. The sequence continues at coordinate 1,426,555,668 of OX451737.1, read as the reverse complement.
GTTACAACGGTTGCCTAGACAAGGCATCTTTTTCAAAACATTTTCAAAAACACCCACACAAAGCACCATTTCAAACAATTGAAAAGCAAAGGCAAGTGATCTAAGCAAGTAACTAAGAGCCCATGGATAACCATGGATAGAAAGGGTGCTAATACCTTCCCTTTCTATAATCTACTCCCCGAACCCACGAAAACATCTCAAAGGTTTTTCTTGTGCTTTTTAACCTTTCCTTTAGGATAAAATAAAAAGTCGGTGGCGACTCTTGCTCAACCGAAACATTTGCGAAAACAAATGCAAAACCTCAAGTCAGTTCTCCCACCATATCACAGAACTGGCGACTCTGCTGGGGACATTTCTAAAAGTGGGGTTACCTTAGGGTTTAGATCACCTTTACATACTTGCTTTGATTGCTTTAATTTCTTTACTTTTTGGTTCCTTGTTTGGGTTTGTTTAAATCCTACAGCCGGATTTGGGGGCACCTTTTTAGGTAAATAGCAATAAAACTGTGAGGGAACTGTGCGGGGTATACCGACATGGTTGAAGCAGTAAGCTATGTTAGTGTGACATATTTGTGAGTACCGGTAACCCTTGAGTTCAATCAAGGAGAGTACGGGGCCGCTGAGTGATGTCATGAAGCACTAACGAACTCTTAGAACCTTAATTGACCATATTAGCCTTTTTAGGGGTAGTGAGATGACCGACTTTGGTGCAGTCCGAAGTTGGTAGATACTCGATACTACACTCATTGAGGATTGTTTTCTTGGAATATTTTGGTCGCCAGTTAAGTGGCTAAACCAAAACAATGAACACAGAAAATAATCTAATGATATTGAGCTCCTTAGAACCCGGTTTCTATTTTAGGACAGGATGAGCCAACTAACTTCAAGAGGGTACTTACCTACAAACCCCATGCAAGCCTAAAACCTAAGGACTTGTTTGCTTTGTGTGAATATGATTACCTGTATATACACTTACTTGCTTTTGCATACATGTACATAACATCATGACATCATACCATAGCATTTTCAATAACCATTTCAAGGATCTCGAGGGTCTGTTGATGCAGGGTCACGTTGAACCAGACGTCTACCCAAGTGGCAAGAGGTTTATCCTCTAAAAAAATGCCATCAAAGATCAAGTGCAACAACTTGAATCAGGGGCTATGACCCACTTGACACGGTGAGCTTGATTCTCGTGGAAAGACATCCACCGCTACAAGGTTCTCCAATCAAAGATCGAAGTTCAACCTCTAACATTATCTTGTGTTTACCCCAAGAGATCCTTGAAAACATTGCATACATATATCATACATATCATTGCATAACAGGTTTCTCCTACAGGTCTCCTTATCTTCCTACTGTTTATTTCAGTAAGATGGATATGGAACAAATGGTGAAGGATCTCCAAGCTCAAAACACTCAATTCCAACAAATGCTTCTAGCTGTGGGTAAAGTGCAAGAGGATCTGAAAGCTCTCCTTCTCAAAGACAAGAAGAAGAAGTCCAAGAAGGCAACGGGCATCCTGAGAAGAAGACCTAAAACCTTGAATCTTTCAACTCCACCCAGCATAGGGGTCAGTCTTGAAGAAGACCATAATTTGGAGATTGATGAAGCTGACTACTCCGAAGAACAATATCCTCCCGCTGATGACAAGTACAAACAATTGGAGGATCGCCTAAATGCTATGGAGGTTCAACAAATACCTGGCTTCGATTTAGGAGACATGGGTTTAGTTTCTGGATTGGTCATCCCTCCAAAGTTCAAAGTCCCTACCTTGGCCTTGTATGATGGAGTCTCTTGCCCTAAGATGCATCTAAAGTCTTATGTCCGCAAGATTCAACCATACACAATTGATTCAAAGCTTTGGATCCATTTATTTTAAGAAAGCCTGGTAGAGGCTCAACTCGAGTGGTTCTATCAATTGGAGAGTTCCCGCATCCACACCTGGAAGGACTTAGCTGTTTCTTTTTATGAGCAGTATCAGTACAATGTTGATCTTGCACCAACTCGCGTGCAATTGCAGAACATGACCATGGGTTCCGACGAGAGCTTCAAAGGATACGCTCAAAAATGGAGAGATCTGACTGGTAGGGTGCAACCCCCTTTAACTGACAGAGAGCTGATTGACATCTTCATGGGAACTTTGACAGGGCCTCTCTTCAATCACTTAATTGGAAGCTCCTCAGTCGGGTTCACCGAGATCATACTGACCGGCAAAAGGGTCGAGGCTGGCATCAAAAGTGAAAAGATCCAAGGAGCTACACCCTCTGATGCTCAGAAAATTCCCCACAATGGGAAGAAAGAGTCCAATGCAGTGACTGGTCAAAAGAGTCGTCATGATCAACACGTAGGGGCAGTCCTGATCTCTGGTTCTGCGTCACACCAACAACGGCAAAGGGGAAATCAACGAAGGCCAGACGAGCCTAAAAGACAATATACCAGGATCAACATGTCACTAGCTCAAGCACTACAACACATGTTGAAGAAAGAGCTGATTACATTGAAGGCTCCTTATCTGAACCCTAAAACTTCTTCTCCAAACTACAACCCGGATGCAAGATGTGCTTATCATTGTGGTAGCCCAGGGCATGACACAAACAGCTGTTGGGCTCTGAAGAACAAGGTCCAAGACATGATTGATGCCAAGGAGATTGAGTTTGATCCTCTGGAGACTCTAGCATAATCACTGCTCCTATGCCAAATCATTGAGAATGTTTTTGTTTCATTTGAATTTTCAAAGTTGTAATTTCTTTTGTTATTCAAACAATTATCTGTTGATGTCAAACTCTGTTTCATTAATGCATTGCATATGTTTGTCTTGAATTCATCCATGTGTTTTCACTATTCTTATGCTTTCTTTATGATATTTAACTCTTGATAAAAAGCTACAAGCCTTTAGAGGGAGGATGACGAAACAATACCATAATCTCATACAATATGCTTTTGAACAGACCTTGCTGATGATGTACATGCATTTCTTTCAATTCCCAAACACTGGAGTTATAAGGAAGATAATCCCTAGTCAACCCCTTCGAGCCAAAGAAGTAGGAGTTTTATGTTCTAAACAATTTGAAACCTTTGATTTAAACCTGGGGCAGGGTAGTCTCTCAGTTAATTCAAAAAAAAAGCGCATTAAAGTCGCAAACTCTCAGTTCGTAATACAACGAATGACATCAAAGACATTCCTCTGGAATCAAAAGATAGTGATGGTTCCTTATCTCATAGGCAGTCATTACCTCTCAAAAGAGAAAAGCCCACTAAGCCAAAACCTATAAAGGAGGCTTAAGAAAGATGGGGCATCCCGCTGACTGTAACCTCGAAAATAGGAACAGTCAGGCAAAAGTTAGGGATAACAAATCAAAAGGACGAGGTCATTACAAATCCTCAACAACATGAAAAATGTTGAAAAAGAAAAAAGGAGATGATCTGCCCTCCAAATCCAACTTGTGTGAACCATCACCAAAAAGTCGTTCCAAATTCGAATAGAGTTCGACGCACAATTAACTGAGTTTAGGATTGAAGGACATCACGAAGAGCGGGTGGGTACAAATATACTTTGAGCCTTTATCCTTTGTTTCTTAAACCGTGAACCAGACCACGTTACAACCCTTCAAAAGTCCTAATTGAAGCATGGTTTAGTTCGAAAGCATACTGTTAGAAAAGGTATCCTGACTCCTGTAAGGCTTTGCTCTAAATCTTGTGTTGATTTTGTCTTATAAAAAGTTTTCTGCTAAAAAACGCATTTTCTCAAAACTTCAAGACAGACATAAACTTTGCATTACTTGAATATCACTGTTTGTATTCGGCTATTTGTTTGACAGCGGAGAAATTCACACAATGAATATCCAGTGAACGAAAGCCCTCTCAGTGAACAAAATCACTTCAAAAAGGATGACACTTCCATTGACAAATCTCCTATCAACAAGGGGGCATGACATGTCACTATCCAGTTAACCTGGGGAAGTCCAGTCAAGATTTCAACAAATCTTTCAAAGTTCAATTAACCTAGGGCAGTCCAGTCAAGATTTCAACAAATCTTTCAAAGTTCAATTAACCTGGGGCAGTCCAGTCAAGATTTCAACAAATCTCTCAAAAGTTCAGTGAACTTGGGGCAAGTCTCCCTCACCATCACTTGGGGCATTCGAATGTCAATCTCAAGGTCGTTCAAAATTTCCTTCTTCACCTTCTGGAAATTGCGGTCATCATCAAATTTCCTTCATCACCTGCTAGAAATTGCGGTCATCATCAAAATTCCTTCATCACCTGCTGGAAGTTACAACCACCGACAGAATAACGGACAATTGAAGCTCCTAAAAATCTGTTTCTCTCAAGAATGAAGATTCTCATTCTCAAAGTGGCGTATAACCCAAGTTCTAGATTAATACCTGTAACAAGCCAGGAAAACTATCTGTGGACGACTGATTGTAAATCAATACCTGAAACCAGCCAGGAAAACTATCTACATGAGGAGATTGAAGATTAATACCTGTAGCAAGCCAGGAAAACTATCTTTCTTTCTCAGGTCAGAGATCAATACCTGAAACCAGCCAGGACAGTATCTCCTTGACCAACCTTTCCAAGTTCCAAATTAATACCTATAGCAAGCCAGGAAAATATCTGTGGATGACTGATTGTAGATCAATACCTGAAACCAGCCAGGAAAACCATCTACATGAAGAGATTGAAGATTAATACCTGTAGCAAGCCAGGAAAACTATCTTTCTTTCTCAGGTCAGAGATCAATACCTGAAACCAGCCAGGACAGTATCTCCTTGACCAACCTTTCCAAGTTCCAGATTAATACCTGTAGCAAGCCAGGAAAATATCTGTGGACGACTGATTGTAGATCAATACCTGAAACCAGCCAGGAAAACCATCTACATGAAGAGATTGAAGATTAATACCTGTAGCAAGCCAGGAAAACTATCTTTCTTTCTCAGGTCAGAGATCAATACCTGAAACCAGCCAGGACAGTATCTCCTTGACCAACCTTTCCAAGTTCCAGATTAATACCTGTAGCAAGCCAGGAAAATATCTGTGGACGACTGATTGTAGATCAATACCTGAAACCAGCCAGGATAACCATCTACATGAAGAGATTGAAGATTAATACCTGTAGCAAGCCAGGAAAACTATCTTTCTTTCTCAGGTCAGAGATCAATACCTGAAACCAGCCAGGACAGTATCTCCTTGACCAACCTTTCCAAGTTCCAGATTAATACCTGTAGCAAGCCAGGAAAATATCTGTGGATGACTGATTGTAGATCAATACCTGAAACCAGCCAGGAAAACTATCTACATGAAGAGATTGAAGATTAACACCTATAACAAGCCAGGAAAACTATCTTTCTTTCTCAGGTCAGAGATCAATACCTGAAACCAGCAAGGACAGTATCTCTTTGACCAACCTTTCTTAAGTTCCATATTAATACCTAGCGCAAGCCAGGAAAATATCTGTGGACGACTGATTGTGGATTAACACCTGTAACAAGCCAGGAAAACTATCTACATGAAGAGATTGAAGATTAATACCTGTAACAAGCCAGGAAAACTATCTTTCTTTCTCAGGTCAGAGATCAATACCTGAAACCAGCCAGGACAGTATCTCCTTGACCAACCTTTCTTAAGTTCCAGATTAATACCTGTAGCAAGCCAGGAAAATATCTGTGGACGACTGATTATGGATCAACACCTGTAACAAGCCAGGAAAACTATCTACATGAAGAGATTGAAGATTAATACCTGTAACAAGCCAGGAAAACTATCTTTCTTTCTCAGGTCAGAGATCAATACCAGAATCCAGCCAGGACAGAGTCTCCTTGACCAACCTTTCTTAAGTTCCAGATTAATACCTGTAGCAAGCAAGGAAAATATCTGTGGACGAGTGATTGTGGATTAACACCTGTAACAAGCCAGGAAAACTATCTACATGAAGAGATTGAAGATTAATACCTGTAACAAGCCAGGAAAACTATCTTTCTTTCTCAGGTCAGAGATCAATACTTGAAACCAGCCATGACAGTATCTCCTTGACCAACCTTTCTTAAGTTCCAGATTAATAACTGTAGCAAGCCAGGAAAATATTTGTGGACGAATGATTGTGGATTAACACCTGTAACAAGCCAGGAAAACTATCTACAAGAAGAGATTGAAGATTAATACCTGTAACAAGCCAGGAAAACTATCTTTCTTTCTGAGGTCAGAGATCAATACATGAAACCAGCCAGGACAGTATCTCCTTGACCAACCTTTCTTAAGTTCCAGATTAATACCTGTAGCAAGCCAGGAAAATATCTGTGGACGAGTGATTGTGGATTAACACATGTAACAAGCCAGGAAAACTATCTACATGAATAGATTGAAGATTAATACCTGTAACAAGCCAGGAAAACTATCTTTCTTTCTCAGGTCAGAGATCAATACTTGAAACCAGCCAGGACAGTATCTCCTTGACCAACCTTTCTTAAGTTCCAGATTAATACCTGTAGCAAGCCAGGAAAATATCTGTGGACGACTGATTGTGGATTAACACCTGTAACAAGCCAGGAAAACTATCTACATGGAGAGATAGAAGATTAATACCTGTATCAAGCCAGGAAAACTATCTTTCTTTCTCAAGTCAGAGATCAATATCTGAAACCAGCGAAGACAGTATCTCCTTGACAAACCTTTCTTAAGTTCCAGATTAATACCTGTAGCAAGCCAGGAAACTATCTGTGGACGACTGATTGTAGATCAACACCTGTAACAAGCCAGGAAAACTATCTACATGAAGAGATTGAAGATTAATACCTGTAACAAGCCAGGAAAACTATCTTTCTTTCTCAGGTCAGAGATCAATACTTGAAACCAGCCAGGACAGTATCTCTTTGACCAACCTTTCTTAAGTTCCAGATTAATACCTGTAGCAAGCCAGGAAAATATATGTGGACGACTGATTGTGGATTAACACCTGTAACAAGCCAGGAAAACTATCTACATGAAGAGATTCAAGATTAATACCTGTAACAAGCCAGGAAAACTATCTTTATTTCTCAGGTCAGAGATCAATACCTGAAACCAGCCAGGACAGTATCTCCTTGACCAACCTTTCTTAAGTTCCAGATTAATACCTGTAGCAAGCCAGGAAACTATCTGTGGACGACTGATTGTAGATCAACACCTGTAACAAGCCAGGAAAACTATCTACATGAAGAGATTGAAGATTAATACCTGTAACAAGCCAGGAAAACTATCTTCCTTTCTCAGGTCAGAGATCAATACCTGAAAACAGCCAGGACAGTATCTCCTTGACCAACCTTTCTTAAGTTCCAGATTAATACCTGTAGCAAGCCAGGAAAATATCTGTGGACGACTGATTGTGGATTAACACCTGTAACAAGCCAGGAAAACTATCTACATGAAGAGATTGAAGATGAATACCTGTAACAAGCCAGGAAAACTATCTTTCTTTCTCAGGTCAGAGATCAATACCTGAAACCAGCCAGGACAGTATCTCCTTGACCAACCTTTCTTAAGTTCCAGATTAATACCTGTAGCAAGCCAGGAAAATATCTGTGGACGACTGATTGTGGATCAACACCTGTAACAAGCCAGGAAAACTATCTACATGAAGAGATTGAAGATTAATACCTGTAACAAGCCAGGAAAACTATCTTTCTTTCTCCGGTCAGAGATCAATACCTGAAACCAGCCAGGACAGTATCTCCTTGACCAACCTTTCTTAAGTTCCAGATTAATACCTGTAGCAAGCCAGGAAACTATCTGTGGACGACTGATTGTGGATCAACACCTGTAACAAGCCAGGAAAACTATCTACATGAAGAGATTGAAGATGAATACCTGTAACAAGCCAGGAAAACTATCTTTCTTTCTCAAGTCAGAGATCAATACCTGAAACCAGCCAGGACAGTATCTCCTTGACCAACCTTTCTTAAGTTCCAGATTAATACCTGTAGCAAGCCAGGAAACTATTTGTGGACGACTGATTGTGGATTAACATCTGTAACAAGCCAGGAAAACTATCTACATGAAGAGATTGAAGATTAATACCTGTAATAAGCCAGGAAAACTATCTTTATTTCTCAGGTCAGAGATCAATACCTGAAACCAGCCAGGACAGTATCTCCTTGACCAAACTTTCTTATGTTCCAGATTAATACCTGTAGCAAGCCAGGAAAATATCTGTGGACGTTTGATTGTGGATTAACACCTGTAACAAGCCAGGAAAACTATCTACATGGAGAGATTGAAGATTAATACCTGTAACAAGCCAGGAAAACTATCTTTCTTTCTCAGGTCAGAGATCAATACCTGAAACCAGCCAGGACAGTATCTCCTTGACCAACCTTTCTTAAGTTCCATATTAATACCTTTAGCAAGCCAGGAAACTATCTGTGGACGACTGATTGTAGATCAACACCTGTAACAAGCCAAAAAATCTATCTACATGAAGAGATTGAAGATTAATACCTGTAACAAACCAGGAAAACTATCTTTCTTTCTCAGGTCAGAGATCAATACCTGAAACCAGCCAGGACAGTATCTCTTTGACCAACCTTTCTTAAGTTCCAGATTAATACTTGTAGCAAGCCGGGAAAATAACTGTGGACGACTGATTATGGATTAACACCTCTAACAAGCCAGGAAAACTATCTACATGAAGAGATTGAAGATTAATACTTGTAACAAGCCAGGAAAACTATCTTTCTATCTCAGGTCAGAGATCAATACCTGAAACCAGACAGGACAGTATCTCCTTGACCAACCTTTCTTAAGTTCCAGATTAATACCTGTAACAAGCCAGGAAACTATCTGTGGACGACTAATTGTAGATAAACACCTGTAACAAGCCAGGAAAACTATCTACATGAAGAGATTGAAGATTAATACCTTTAACAAGCCAGGAAAACTATCTTTCTTTCTCAGGTCAAAGATCAATACCTGAAACCATCCAGGACAGTATCTCCTTGACCAACCTTTCTTAAGTTCTAGATTAATACCTGTAGCAAGCCAGGAAACTATATGTGGACGACTGATTGTAGATCAACACCTGTAACAAGCCAGGAAAACTATCTACATGAAGAGATTGAAGATTAATACCTGTAACAAGCCAGGAAAACTATCTTTCTTTCTCAGGTCAGAGATCAATACCTGAAACCAGCCAGGACAGTATCTCCTTGACCAACCTTTCTTAAGTTCCAGATTAATACATGTAGCAAGCCAGGAAAATATCTGTGGACGAGTGATTGTGGATTAACACCTGTAACAAGCCAGGAAAACTATCTACATGAAGAGATTGAAGATTAATACCTGTAACAAGCCAGGAAAACTATCTTTCTTTCTCAGGTTAGAGATCAATACTTCAAACCAGCCAGGACAATATCTCCTTGACCAACCTTTCTTAAGTTCCAGATTAATACCTGTAGCAAGCCAGGAAAATATCTGTGGACGACTGATTATGGATTAACACCTGTAACAAGCCAGGAAAACTATCTACATGAAGAGATTGAAGATTAATACCTGTAACAAGCCAGGAAAACTATCTTTCTTTCTCAGGTCAGAGATCAATACCTGAAACCAGCCAGGACAGTATCTCCTTGACCAACCTTTCCAAGTTCCAGATTAATACCTGTAGCAAGCCAGAAAAATATCTGTGGACGACTGATTGTAGATCAATACCTGAAACCAGCCAGGAAAACCATCTACATGAAGAGATTGAAGATTAATACCTGTAGCAAGCCAGGAAAACTATCTTTCTTTCTCAGGTCAGAGATCAATACCTGAAACCAGCCAGGACAGTATCTCCTTGACCAACCTTTCCAAGTTCCAGATTAATACCTGTAGCAAGCCAGGAAAATATCTGTGGACGACTGATTGTAGATCAATACCTGAAACCAGCCAGGATAACCATCTACATGAAGAGATTGAAGATTAATACCTGTAGCAAGCCAGGAAAACTATCTTTCTTTCTCAGGTCAGAGATCAATACCTGAAACCAGCCAGGACAGTATCTCCTTGACCAACCTTTCCAAGTTCCAGATTAATACCTGTAGCAAGCCAGGAAAATATCTGTGGACGACTGATTGTAGATCAATACCTGAAACCAGCCAGGATAACCATCTACATGAAGAGATTGAATATTAATACCTGTAGCAAGCCAGGAAAACTATCTTTCTTTCTCAGGTCAGAGATCAATACCTGAAACCAGCCAGGACAGTATCTCCTTGACCAACCTTTCCAAGTTCCAGATTAACACCTGTAGCAAGCCAGGAAAATATCTGTGGACGACTGATTGTAGATCAATACCTGAAACCAGCCAGGATAACCATCTACATGAAGAGATTGAAGATTAATACCTGTAGCAAGCCAGGAAAACTATCTTTCTTTCTCAGGTCAGAGATCAATACCTGAAACCAGCCAGGACAGTATCTCCTTGACCAACCTTTCCAAGTTCCAGATTAATACCTGTAGCAAGCCAGAAAAATATCTGTGGACGACTGATTGTAGATCAATACCTGAAACCAGCCAGGAAAACCATCTACATGAAGAGATTGAAGATTAATACCTGTAGCAAGCCAGGAAAACTATCTTTCTTTCTCAGGTCAGAGATCAATACCTGAAACCAGCCAGGACAGTATCTCCTTGACCAACCTTTCCAAGTTCCAGATTAATACCTGTAGCAAGCCAGGAAAATATCTGTGGACGACTGATTGTAGATCAATACCTGAAACCAGCCAGGATAACCATCTACATGAAGAGATTGAAGATTAATACCTGTAGCAAGCCAGGAAAACTATCTTTCTTTCTCAGGTCAGAGATCAATACCTGAAACCAGCCAGGACAGTATCTCCTTGACCAACCTTTCCAAGTTCCAGATTAATACCTGTAGCAAGCCAGGAAAATATCTGTGGACGACTGATTGTAGATCAATACCTGAAACCAGCCAGGATAACCATCTACATGAAGAGATTGAAGATTAATACCTGTAACAAGCCAGGAAAACTATCTTTCTTTCTCAGGTTAGAGATCAATACTTGAAACCAGCCAGGACAATATCTCCTTGACCAACCTTTCTTAAGTTCCAGATTAATACCTGTAGCAAGCCAGGAAAATATCTGTGGACGACTGATTATGGATTAACACCTGTAACAAGCCAGGAAAACTATCTACATGAAGAGATTGAAGATTAATACCTGTAACAAGCCAGGAAAACTATCTTTCTTTCTCAGGTCAGAGATCAATACCTGAAACCAGCCAGGACAGTATCTCCTTGACCAACCTTTCCAAGTTCCAGATTAATACCTGTAGCAAGCCAGAAAAATATCTGTGGACGACTGATTGTAGATCAATACCTGAAACCAGCCAGGAAAACCATCTACATGAAGAGATTGAAGATTAATACCTGTAGCAAGCCAGGAAAACTATCTTTCTTTCTCAGGTCAGAGATCAATACATGAAACCAGCCAGGACAGTATCTCCTTGACCAACCTTTCCAAGTTCCAGATTAATACCTGTAGCAAGCCAGGAAAATATCTGTGGACGACTGATTGTAGATCAATACCTGAAACCAGCCAGGATAACCATCTACATGAAGAGATTGAAGATTAATACCTGTAGCAAGCCAGGAAAACTATCTTTCTTTCTCAGGTCAGAGATCAATACCTGAAACCAGCCAGGACAGTATCTCCTTGACCAACCTTTCCAAGTTCCAGATTAATACCTGTAGCAAGCCAGGAAAATATCTGTGGATGACTGATTGTAGATCAATACCTGAAACCAGCCAGGAAAACTATCTACATGAAGAGATTGAAGATTAACACCTATAACAAGCCAGGAAAACTATCTTTCTTTCTCAGGTCAGAGATCATACCTGAAACCAACAAGGACAGTATCTCTTTGACCAATCTTTCTTAAGTTCCATATTAATACCTAGCGCAAGCCAGGAAAATATCTGTAGACGACTGATTATGGATTAACACCTGTAACAAGCCAGGAAAACTATCTACATGAAGAGATTGAAGATTAATACCTGTAACAAGCCAGGAAAACTATCTTTCTTTCTCAGGTCAGAGATCAATACCTGAAACCAGCCAGGACAGTATCTCCTTGACCAACCTTTCTTAAGTTCCAGATTAATACCTGTAGCAAGCCAGGAAAATATCTGTGGACGACTGATTGTGGATCAACACCTGTAACAAGCCAGGAAAACTATCTACATGAAGAGATTGAAGATTAATACCTGTAACAAGCCAGGAAAACTATCTTTCTTTCTCAGGTCAGAGATCAATACCAGAAACCAGCCAGGACAGTATCTCTTTGACCAACCTTTCTTAAGTTCCAGATTAATACCTGTAGCAAGCCAGGAAAATATCTGTGGACGAGTGATTGTGGATTAACACCTGTAACAAGCCAGGAAAACTATCTACATGAAGAGATTGAAGATTAATACCTGTAACAAGCCAGGAAAACTATCTTTCTTTCTCAGGTCAGAGATCAATACTTGAAACCAGCCAGGACAGTATCTCCTTGACCAACCTTTCTTAAGTTCCAGATTAATAACTGTAGCAAGCCAGGAAAATATTTGTGGACGAATGATTGTGGATTAATACCTGTAACAAGCCAGGAAAACTATTCACAAGAAGAGATTGAAGATTAATACCTGTAACAAGCCAGGAAAACTATCTTTCTTTCTGAGGTCAGAAATCAATACATGAAACCAGCCAGGACAGTATCTCCTTGACCAACCTTTCTTAAGTTCCAGATTAATACCTGTAGCAAGCCAGGAAAATATCTGTGGACGAGTGATTGTGGATTAACACATGTAACAAGCCAGGAAAACTATCTACATGAATAGATTGAAGATTAATACCTGTAACAAGCCAGGAAAACTATCTTTCTTTCTCAGGTCAGAGATCAATACTTGAAACCAGCCAGGACAGTATCTCCTTGACCAACCTTTCTTAAGTTCCAGATTAATACCTGTAGCAAGCCAGGAAAATATCTGTGGACGACTGATTGTAGATCAATACCTGAAACCAGCCAGGATAACCATCTACATGAAGAGATTGAAGATTAATACCTGTAGCAAGCCAGGAAAACTATCTTTCTTTCTCAGGTCAGAGATCAATACCTGAAACCAGCCAGGACAGTATCTCCTTGACCAACCTTTCCAAGTTCCAGATTAATACCTGTAGCAAGCCAGGAAAATATCTGTGGACGACTGATTGTAGATCAATACCTGAAACCAGCCAGGATAACCATCTACATGAAGAGATTGAAGATTAATACCTGTAACAAGCCAGGAAAACTATCTTTCTTTCTCAGGTTAGAGATCAATACTTGAAACCAGCCAGGACAATATCTCCTTGACCAACCTTTCTTAAGTTCCAGATTAATACCTGTAGCAAGCCAGGAAAATATCTGTGGACGACTGATTATGGATTAACACCTGTAACAAGCCAGGAAAACTATCTACATGAAGAGATTGAAGATTAATACCTGTAACAAGCCAGGAAAACTATCTTTCTTTCTCAGGTCAGAGATCAATACCTGAAACCAGCCAGGACAGTATCTCCTTGACCAACCTTTCCAAGTTCCAGATTAATACCTGTAGCAAGCCAGAAAAATATCTGTGGACGACTGATTGTAGATCAATACCTGAAACCAGCCAGGAAAACCATCTACATGAAGAGATTGAAGATTAATACCTGTAGCAAGCCAGGAAAACTATCTTTCTTTCTCAGGTCAGAGATCAATACATGAAACCAGCCAGGACAGTATCTCCTTGACCAACCTTTCCAAGTTCCAGATTAATACCTGTAGCAAGCCAGGAAAATATCTGTGGACGACTGATTGTAGATCAATACCTGAAACCAGCCAGGATAACCATCTACATGAAGAGATTGAAGATTAATACCTGTAGCAAGCCAAGAAAACTATCTTTCTTTCTCAGGTCAGAGATCAATACCTGAAACCAGCCAGGACAGTATCTCCTTGACCAACCTTTCCAAGTTCCAGATTAATACCTGTAGCAAGCCAGGAAAATATCTGTGGATGACTGATTGTAGATCAATACCTGAAACCAGCCAGGAAAACTATCTACATGAAGAGATTGAAGATTAACACCTATAACAAGCCAGGAAAACTATCTTTCTTTCTCAGGTCAGAGATCAATACCTGAAACCAGCAAGGACAGTATCTCTTTGACCAACCTTTCTTAAGTTCCATATTAATACCTAGCGCAAGCCAGGAAAATATCTGTAGACGACTGATTGTGGATTAACACCTGTAACAAGCCAGGAAAACTATCTACATGAAGAGATTGAAGATTAATACCTGTAACAAGCCAGGAAAACTATCTTTCTTTCTCAGGTCAGAGATCAATACCTGAAACCAGCCAGGACAGTATCTCCTTGACCAACCTTTCTTAAGTTCCAGATTAATACCTGTAGCAAGCCAGGAAAATATCTGTGGACGACTGATTATGGATCAACACCTGTAACAAGCCAGGAAAACTATCTACATGAAGAGATTGAAGATTAATACCTGTAACAAGCCAGGAAAACTATCTTTCTTTCTCAGGTCAGAGATCAATACCAGAAACCAGCCAGGACAGTATCTCTTTGACCAACCTTTCTTAAGTTCCAGATTAATACCTGTAGCAAGCCAGGAAAATATCTGTGGACGAGTGATTGTGGATTAACACCTGTAACAAGCCAGGAAAACTATCTACATGAAGAGATTGAAGATTAATACCTGTAACAAGCCAGGAAAACTATCTTTCTTTCTCAGGTCAGAGATCAATACTTGAAACCAGCCAGGACAGTATCTCCTTGACCAACCTTTCTTAAGTTCCAGATTAATAACTGTAGCAAGCCAGGAAAATATTTGTGGACGAATGATTGTGGATTAATACCTGTAACAAGCCAGGAAAACTATTCACAAGAAGAGATTGAAGATTAATACCTGTAACAAGCCAGGAAAACTATCTTTCTTTCTGAGGTCAGAGATCAATACATGAAACCAGCCAGGACAGTATCTCCTTGACCAACCTTTCTTAAGTTCCAGATTAATACCTGTAGCAAGCCAGGAAAATATCTGTGGACGAGTGATTGTGGATTAACACATGTAACAAGCCAGGAAAACTATCTACATGAATAGATTGAAGATTAATACCTGTAACAAGCCAGGAAAACTATCTTTCTTTCTCAGGTCAGAGATCAATACTTGAAACCAGCCAGGACAGTATCTCCTTGACCAACCTTTCTTAAGTTCCAGATTAATACCTGTAGCAAGCCAGGAAAATATCTGTGGACGACTGATTGTGGATTAACACCTGTAACAAGCCAGGAAAACTATCTACATGGAGAGATAGAAGATTAATACCTGTATCAAGCCAGGAAAACTATCTTTCTTTCTCAGGTCAGAGATCAATACCTGAAACCAGCGAAGACAGTATCTCCTTGACAAACCTTTCTTAAGTTCCAGATTAATACCTGTAGCAAGCCAGGAAACTATCTGTGGACGACTGATTGTAGATCAACACCTGTAACAAGCCAGGAAAACTATCTACATGAAGAGATTGAAGATTAATACCTGTAACAAGCCAGGAAAACTATCTTTCTTTCTCAGGTCAGAGATCAATACTTGAAACCAGCCAGGACAGTATCTCCTTGACCAAACTTTCTTAAGTTCCAGATTAATACCTGTAGCAAGCCAGGAAAATATATGTGGACGACTGATTGTGGATTAACACCTGTAACAAGCCAGGAAAACTCTCTACATGAAGAGATTGAAGATTAATACCTGTAACAAGCCAGGAAAACAATCTTTATTTCTCAGGTCAGAGATCAATACCTGAAACCAGCCAGGACAGTATCTCCTTGACCAACCTTTCTTAAGTTCCAGATTAATACCTGTAGCAAGCCAGGAAACTATCTGTGGACGACTGATTGTAGATCAACACCTGTAACAAGCCAAGAAAACTATCTACATGAAGAGATTGAAGATTAATACCTGTAACAAGCCAGGAAAACTATCTTTCTTTCTCAGGTCAGAGATCAATACCTGAAAACAGCCAGGACAGTATCTCCTTGACCAACCTTTCTTAAGTTCCAGATTAATACCTGTAGCAAGCCAGGAAATTATCTGTGGACGACTGATTGTGGATTAACACCTGTAACAAGCCAGGAAAACTATCTACATGAAGAGATTGAAGATTAATACCTGTAACAAGCCAGGAAAACTATCTTTCTTTCTCAGGTCAGAGATCAATACCTGAAACCAGCCAGGACAGTATCTCCTTGACCAACCTTTCTTAAGTTCCAGATTAATACCTGTAGCAAGCCAGGAAAATATCTGTGGACGACTGATTGTGGATCAACACCTGTAACAAGCCAGGAAAACTATCTACATGAAGAGATTGAAGATTAATACCTGTAACAAGCCAGGAAAACTATCTTTCTTTCTCCGGTCAGAGATCAATACCTGAAACCAGCCAGGACAGTATCTCCTTGACCAACCTTTCTTAAGTTCCAGATTAATACCTGTAGCAAGCCAGGAAACTATCTGTGGACGACTGATTGTAGATCAACACCTGTAACAAGCAAGGAAAACTATCTACATGAAGAGATTGAAGATGAATACCTGTAACAAGCCAGGAAAACTATCTTTCTTTCTCAAGTCAGAGATCAATACCTGAAACCAGCCAGGACAGTATCTCCTTGACCAACCTTTCTTAAGTTCCAGATTAATACCTGTAGCAAGCCAGGAAACTATTTGTGGACGACTGATTGTGGATTAACATCTGTAACAAGCCAGGAAAACTATCTACATGAAGAGATTGAAGATTAATACCTGTAATAAGCCAGGAAAACTATCTTTATTTCTCAGGTCAGAGATCAATACCTGAAACCAGCCAGGACAGTATCTCCTTGACCAACCTTTCTTATGTTCCAGATTAATACCTGTAGCAAGCCAGGAAAATATCTGTGGACGTTTGATTGTGGATTAACACCTGTAACAAGCCAGGAAAACTATCTACATGGAGAGATTGAAGATTAATACCCGTAACAAGCCAGGAAAACTATCTTTCTTTCTCAGGTCAGAGATCAATACCTGAAACCAGCCAGGACAGTATCTCCTTGACCAACCTTTCTTAAGTTCCATATTAATACCTTTAGCAAACCAGGAAACTATCTGTGGACGACTGATTGTAGATCAACACCTGTAACAAGCCAGGAAATCTATCTACACGAAGAGATTGAAGATTAATACCTGTAACAACCCAGGAAAACTATCTTTCTTTCTCAGGTCAGAGATCAATACCTGAAACCAGCCAGGACAGTATCTCCTTGACCAAACTTTCTTAAGTTCCAGATTAATACCTGTAGCAAGCCAGGAAAATATATGTGGACGACTGATTGTGGATTAACACCTCTAACAAGCCAGGAAAACTATCTACATGAAGAGATTGAAGATTAATACCTGTAACAAGCCAGGAAAACTATCTTTCTTTCTCAGGTCAGAGATCAATACCTGAAACCAGACAGGACAGTATCTCCTTGACCAACCTTTCTTAAGTTCCAGATTAATACCTGTAGCAAGCCAGGAAACTATCTGTGGACGACTGATTGTAGATCAACACCTGTAACAAGCCAAGAAAACTATCTACATGAAGAGATTGAAGATTAATACCTGTAACAAGCCAGGAAAACTATCTTTCTTTCTCAGGTCAGAGATCAATACCTGAAAACAGCCAGGACAGTATCTCCTTGACCAACCTTTCTTAAGTTCCAGATTAATACCTGTAGCAAGCCAGGAAATTATCTGTGGACGACTGATTGTGGATTAACACCTGTAACAAGCCAGGAAAACTATCTACATGAAGAGATTGAAGATTAATACCTATAACAAGCCAGGAAAACTATCTTTCTTTCTCAGGTCAGAGATCAATACCTGAAACCAGCCAGGACAGTATCTCCTTGACCAACCTTTCTTAAGTTCCAGATTAATACTTGTAGCAAGCCAAGAAAATATCTGTGGACGACTGATTGTGGATCAACACCTGTAACAAGCCAGGAAAACTATCTACATGAAGAGATTGAAGATTAATACCTGTAACAAGCCAGGAAAACTATCTTTCTTTCTCCGGTCAGAGATCAATACCTGAAACCAGCCAGGACAGTATCTCCTTGACCAACCTTTCTTAAGTTCCAGATTAATACCTGTAGCAAGCCAGGAAACTATCTGTGGACGACTGATTGTAGATCAACACCTGTAACAAGCAAGGAAAACTATCTACATGAAGAGATTGAAGATGAATACCTGTAACAAGCCAGGAAAACTATCTTTCTTTCTCAAGTCAGAGATCAATACCTGAAACCAGCCAGGACAGTATCTCCTTGACCAACCTTTCTTAAGTTCCAGATTAATACCTGTAGCAAGCCAGGAAACTATTTGTGGACGACTGATTGTGGATTAACATCTGTAACAAGCCAGGAAAACTATCTACATGAAGAGATTGAAGATTAATACCTGTAATAAGCCAGGAAAACTATCTTTATTTCTCAGGTCAGAGATCAATACCTGAAACCAGCCAGGACAGTATCTCCTTGACCAACCTTTCTTATGTTCCAGATTAATACCTGTAGCAAGCCAGGAAAATATCTGTGGACGTTTGATTGTGGATTAACACCTGTAACAAGCCAGGAAAACTATCTACATGGAGAGATTGAAGATTAATACCTGTAACAAGCCAGGAAAACTATCTTTCTTTCTCAGGTCAGAGATCAATACCTGAAACCAGCCAGGACAGTATCTCCTTGACCAACCTTTCTTAAGTTCCATATTAATACCTTTAGCAAACCAGGAAACTATCTGTGGACGACTGATTGTAGATCAACACCTGTAACAAGCCAGGAAATCTATCTACACGAAGAGATTGAAGATTAATACCTGTAACAACCCAGGAAAACTATCTTTCTTTCTCAGGTCAGAGATCAATACCTGAAACCAGCCAGGACAGTATCTCCTTGACCAACCTTTCTTAAGTTCCAGATTAATACTTGTAGCAAGCCGGGAAAATATCTGTGGACGACTGATTATGGATTAACACCTCTAACAAGCCAGGAAAACTATCTACATGAAGAGATTGAAGATTAATACCTGTAACAAGCCAGGAAAACTATCTTTCTTTCTCAGGTCAGAGATCAATACCTGAAACCAGACAGGACAGTATCTCCTTGACCAACCTTTCTTAAGTTCCAGATTAATACCTGTAACAAGCCAGGAAACTATCTGTGGACGACTAATTGTAGATCAACACCTGTAACAAGCCAGGAAAACTATCTACATGAAGAGATTGAAGATTAATACCTTTAATAAGCCAGGAAAACTATCTTTCTTTCTCAGGTCAGAGATCAATACCTGAAACCATCCAGGACAGTATCTCCTTGACCAACCTTTCTTAAGTTCCAGATTAATACCTGTAGCAAGCCAGGAAACTATCTGTGGACGACTGATTGTAGATCAACACCTGTAACAAGCCAGGAAAACTATCTACATGAAGAGATTGAAGATTAATACCTATAACAAGCCAGGAAAACTATCTTTCTTTCTCAGGTCAGAGATCAATACCTGAAACCAGCCAGGACAGTATCTCCTTGACCAACCTTTCTTAAGTTCCAGATTAATACCTGTAGCAAGCCAGGAAAATATCTGTGGACGAGTGATTGTGGATTAACACCTGTAACAAGCCAGGAAAACTATCTACATGAAGAGATTGAAGATTAATACCTGTAACAAGCCAGGAAAACTATCTTTCTTTCTCAGGTTAGAGATCAATACTTGAAACCAGCCAGGACAATATCTCCTTGACCAACCTTTCTTAAGTTCCAGATTAATACCTGTAGCAAGCCAGGAAAATATCTGTGGACGACTGATTATGGATTAACACCTGTAACAAGCCAGGAAAACTATCTACATGAAGAGATTGAAGATTAATACCTGTAACAAGCCAGGAAAACTATCTTTCTTTCTCAGGTCAGAGATCAATACCTGAAACCAGCCAGGTCAGTATCTCCTTGACCAACCTTTCTTAAGTTCCAGATTAATACCTGTAGCAAGCCAGGAAAATATCTGTGGACGATTGATTGTGGATTAACACCTGTAACAAGCCAGGAAAACTATCTACATGAAGAGATTGAAGATTAATACTTATAACAAGCCAGGAAAACTATCTTTCTTTCTCAGGTCAGAGATCAATACCTGAAACCATCCAGGACAGTGTCTCCTTGACCAACCTTTCTTAAGTTCCAGATTAATACCTGCAGCAAGCCAGGAAAATATCTGTGGACGACTGATTGTGTATTAACACCTGTAACAAGCCAGGAAAACTATCTACATGAAGAGATTGAAGATTAATACCTGTAACAAGCCAGGAAAACTATCTTTCTTTCTCAGGTCAGAGATCAATACCTGAAACCATCCAGGACAGTATCTCCTTGACCAACCTTTCTTAAGTTCCAGATTAATACCTGTAGCAAGCCAGGAAAATATCTGTGGACGACTGATTGTGGATCAACACCTGTAACAAGCCAGGAAAACTATCTACATGAAGAGATTGAAGATTAATACATGTAACAAGCCAGGAAAACTATCTTTCTTTCTCAGGTCAGAGATCAATACCTGAAACCAGCCAGGATAGTATCTCCTTGACCAACCTTTCTTAAGTTCCAGATTAATACCTGTAGCAATCCAGGAAAATATCTGTGGACGACTGATTATGGATTAACACCTGTAACAAGCCAGGAAAACTATCTACATGAAGAGATTGAAGATTAATACCTGTAATAAGCCAGGAAAACTATCTTTCTTTCTCAGGTCAGAGATCAATACCTGAAACCAGCCAGGACAGTATCTCCTTGACGAACCTTTCTTAAGTTCTAGATTAATACCTGTAACAAGCCAGGAAACTATCTGTGGACGACTGATTGTAGATCAACACCTGTAACAAGCCAGAAAAACTATCTACATGAAGAGATTGAAGATTAATACCTGTAACAAGCCAGGAAAACTATCTTTCTTTCTCAGGTCAGAGATCAATACTTGAAACCAGCCAGGACAGTATCTCCTTGACCAACCTTTCTTAAGTTCCAGATTAATACCTGTAGCAAGCCAGGAAAATATCTGTGGACGACTGATTGTGGATTAACACCTGTAACAAGCAAGGAAAACTATCTACATGGAGAGATTGAAGATTAATACCTATAACAAGCCAGAAAAACTATCTTTCTTTCTCAGGTCATAGATCAATACCTGAAACCAGCCAAGACAGTATCTCCTTGACTAACCTTTCTTAAGTTCCAGATTAATACTTGTAGCAAGCCAGGAAACTATCTGTGGACGACTGATTGTAGATCAACACCTGTAACAAGCTAGGAAAACTATCTACATGAAGAGATTGAAGATTAATACTTGTAACAAGCCAGGAAAACTATCTTTCTTTCTCAGGTCAGAGATCAATACCTGAAAACAGCCAGGACAGTATCTCCTTGACCAACCTTTCTTAAGTTCCAGATTAATACCTGTAGCAAGCCAGGAAAATATTTGTGGACGACTGATTATGGATTAACACCTGTAACAAGCCAGGAAAACTATCTACATGAAGAAATTGAAGATGAATACCTGTAACAAGCCAGGAAAACTATCTTTCTTTCTCAAGTCAGAGATCAATACCTGAAACCAGCCAGGACAGTATCTCCTTGACCAACCTTTCTTAAGTTCCAGATTAATACCTGTAGCAAGCCAGGAAACTATCTGTGGACGACTGATTGTGGATTAACACCTGTAACAAGCCAGGAAAACTATCTACATGAAGAGATTGAAGATTAATACCTGTAACAAGCCAGGAAAACTATCTTTATTTCTCAGGTCAAAGATCAATACCTGAAACCAGCCAGGACAGTATCTCCTTGACCAACCTTTCTTAAGTTCCAGATTAATACCTGTAGCAAGCCAGGAAAATATCTGTGGACGTTTGATTGTGGATTAACACCTGTAACAAGCCAGGAAAACTATCTACATGGAGAGATTGAAGATTAATACCTATAACAAGCCAGGAAAACTATCTTTCTTTCTCAGGTCAGAGATCAATACCTGAAACCAGCCAGGACAGTATCTCCTTGACCAACCTTTCTTAAGTTCCAGATTAATACCTGTAGCAAGCCAGGAAACTATCTGTGGACGACTGATTGTAGATCAACACCTGTAACAAGCCAGGAAAACTATCTACATGAAGAGATTGAAGATTAATACCTGTAACAAGCCAGGAAAACTATCTTTCTTTCTCAGGTCAGAGATCAATACCTGAAACCAGCCAGGACAGTATCTCCTTGACCAACCTTTCTTAAGTTCCAGATTAATACTTGTAGCAAGCCGGGAAAATATTTGTGGACGACTGATTATGGATTAACACCTCTAACAAGCCAGGAAAACTATCTACATGAAGAGATTGAAGATTAATACCTGTAACAAGCCAGGAAAACTATCTTTCTTTCTCAGGTCAGAGATCAATACCTGAAACCAGACAGGACACTATCTCCTTTACCAACCTTTCTTAAGTTCCAGATTAATACCTGTAGCAAGCCAGGAAACTATCTGTGGACGACTAATTGTAGATCAACACCTGTAACAAGCCAGGAAAACTATCTACATGAAGAGATTGAAGATTAATACCTGTAACAAGCCAGGAAAACATTCTTTCTTTCTCAGGTCAGGGATCAATACCTGAAACCATCCAGGACAGTATCTCCTTGACCAACCTTTCTTAAGTTCCAGATTAATACCTGTAGCAAGCCAGGAAACTATCTGTGGACGATTGATTGTAGATCAACACCTGTAACAAGCCAGGAAAACTATCTACATGAAGAGATTGAAGATTAATACCTGTAACAAGCCAGGAAAACTATCTTTCTTTCTCAGGTCAGAGATCAATACCTGAAACCAGCCAGGACAGTATCTCCTTGACCAGCCTTTCTTAAGTTCCAAATTAATACCTGTAGCAAGCCAGGAAAATATCTGTGGACGAGTGATTGTGGATTAACACCTGTAACAAGCCAGGAAAACTATCTACATGAAGAGATTGAAGATTAATACCTGTAACAAGCCAGGAAACCTATCTTTCTTTCTCAGGTCAGAGATCAATACTTGAAACCAGCCAGGACAGTATCTCCTTGACCAACCTTTCTTAAGTTCCAGATTAATACCTGTAGTAAGCCAGGAAAATATCTGTGGACGACTGATTATGGATTAACACCTGTAACAAGCCAGGAAAACTATCTACATGAAGAGATTGAAGATTAATACCTGTAACAAGCCAGGAAAACTATCTTTCTTTCTCAGGTCAGAGATCAATACCTGAAACCAGCCAGGTCAGTATCTCCTTGACCAACCTTTCTTAAGTTCCAGATTAATACCTGTAGCAAGCCAGGAAAATATCTGTGGACGACTGATTGTGGATTAACACCTGTAACAAGCCAGGAAAACTATCTACATGAAGAGATTGAAGATTAATACTTATAACAAGCCAGGAAAACTATCTTTCTTTCTCAGGTCAGAGATCAATACCTGAAACTATCCAGGACAGTATCTCCTTGACCAACCTTTCTTAAGTTCCAGATTAATACCTGCAGCAAGCCAGGAAAATATCTGTGGACGACTGATTGTGTATTAACACCTGTAACAAGCCAGGAAAACTATCTACATGAAGAGATTGAAGATTAATACCTGTAACAAGCCAGGAAAACTATCTTTCTTTCTCAGGTCAGAGATCAATACCTGAAACCAGCCAGGACAGTATCTCCTTGACCAACCTTTCTTAAGTTCCAGATTAATACCTGTAGCAAGCCAGGAAAATATCTGTGGACGACTGATTGTGGATCAACACCTGTAACAAGCCAGGAAAACTATCTACATGAAGAGATTGAAGATTAATACATGTAACAAGCCAGGAAAACTATCTTTCTTTCTCAGGTCAGAGATCAATACCTGAAACCAGCAAGGATAGTATCTCCTTGACCAACCTTTCTTAAGTTCCAGATTAATACCTGTAGCAATCCAGGAAAATTTCTGTGGACGACTGATTATGGATTAACACTTGTAACAAGCCAGGAAAACTATCTACATGAAGAGATTGAAGATTAATACCTGTAATAAGCCAGGAAAACTATCTTTCTTTCTCAGGTCAGAGATCAATACCTGAAACCAGCCAGGACAGTATCTCCTTGACCAACCTTTCTTAAGTTCTAGATTAATACCTGTAGCAAGCCAGGAAACTATCTATGGACGACTGATTGTAGATCAACACCTGTAACAAGCCAGGAAAACTATCTACATGAAGAGATTGAAGATTAATACCTGTAACAAGCCAGGAAAACTATCTTTCTTTCTTAGGTCAGAGATCAATACTTGGAACCAGCCAGGACAGTATCTCCTTGACCAACCTTTCTTAAGTTCCAAATTAATACCTGTAGCAAGCGAGGAAAATATCTGTGGACGACTGATTGTGGATTAACACTTGTAACAAGCCAGGAAAACTATCTACATGGAGAGATTGAAGATTAATACCTGTAACATGCCAGGAAAACTATCTTTCTTTCTCAGGTCAGAGATCAATACCTGAAACCAGCCAAGACAGTATCTCCTTGACTAACCTTTCTTAAGTTCCAGATTAATACTTGTAGCAAGCCAGGAAACTATTTGTGGACGACTGATTGTAGATCAACACCTGTAACAAGCCAGGAAAACTATCTACATGAAGAGATTGAAGATTAATACCTGTAACAAGCCAGGAAAACTATCTTTCTTTCTCAGGTCAGAGATCAATACCTGAAACCAGCCAGGACAGTATCTCCTTGACCAACCTTTCTTAAGTTCCAGATTAATACCTGTAGCAAGCCAGGAAAATATCTGTGGACGACTGATTGTGGATTAACACCTGTAACAAGCCAGGAAAACTATCTACATGAAGAGATTGAAGATTAATACCTATAACAAGCCAAGAAAACTATCTTTCTTTCTCAGGTCTGAGATCAATACCTGAAACCAGCCAGGACAGTATCTCCTTGACCAACCTTTCTTAAGTTCCAGATTAATACCTGTAGCAAGCCAAGAAACTATCTGTGGACGACTGATTGTAGATCAACACCTGTAACAAGCCAGGAAAACTATCTACATGAAGAGATTGAAGATTAATACCTGTAACAAGCCAGGAAAACTATCTTTCTTTCTCAGGTCAGAGATCAATACCTGAAACCAGCCAGGACAGTATCTCCTTGACCAACCTTTCTTAAGTTCCAGATTAATACCTGTAGCAAGCCAGGAAAATATCTGTGGACGACTGATTGTGGATTAACACCTGTAACAAGCCAGGAAAACTATCTACATGAAGAGATTGAAGATTAATACCTATAACAAGCCAGGAAAACTATCTTTCTTTCTCAGGTCAGAGATCAATACCTGAAACCAGCCAGGACAGTATCTCCTTGACCAACCTTTCTTAAGTTCCAGATTAATACCTGTAGCAAGCCAGGAAAATATCTGTGGACGATTGATTATGGATTAACACCTGTAACAAGCCAGGAAAACTATCTACATGAAGAGATTGAAGATTAATACCTGTAACAAGCCAGGAAAACTATCTTTCTTTCTCAGGTCAGAGATCAATACCTGAAACCAGTCAGGACAACATCTCCTTGACCAACCTTTCTTAAGTTCCAGATTAATAGCTGTAGCAAGCCAGGAAACTATCTGTGGACGACTGATTGTAGATTAACACCTGTAACAAGCCAGGAAAACTATCTACATGAAGAGATTGAAGATTAATACATGTAACAAGCCAGGAAAACTATCTTTCTTTCTCAGGTCAGAGATCAATACCTGAAACCAGCCAAGATAGTATCTCCTTAAACAACCTTTCTTAAGTTCCAGATTAATACCTGTAGCAAGCCAGGAAAATATCTGTGGACGACTGATTATGGATTAACACCTGTAACAAGCCAGGAGAACTATCTACATGAAGAGATTTAAGATTAATACCTGTAACAAGCCAGGAAAACTATCTTTCTTTCTCAGGTCAGAGATCAATACCTGAAACCAGCCAGGACAGTATCTCCTTGACCAACCTTTTTTAAGTTCTAGACTAATACCTGTAGCAAGCCAGGTAAATATCTGTGGACGACTGATTGTAGATCAACACCTATAACAAGCTAGGAAAACTATCTACATGAAGAGATTGAAGATTAATACCTGTAACAAGCCAGGAAAACTATCTTTGTTTCTCATGTCAGAGATCAATACTTGAAACCAGCCAGGACAGTATCTCCTTGACCAACCTTTCTTAAGTTCCAGATTAATACCTGTAGCAGGCCAGGAAAATATCTGTGGACGACTGATTATGGATTAACACCTGTAACAAGCCAGGAAAACTATCTACATGAAGAGATTGAAGATTAATACCTATAAAAAGCCAGGAAAACTATCTTTCTTTCTCAGGTCAGAGATCAATACCTGAAACCAGCCAGGACAGTATCTCCTTGACCAACCTTTCTTAAGTTCCAGATTAATACCTGTAGTAAGCCAGGAAACTATCTGTGGACGACTGATTGTAGATCAACACCTGTAACAAGCCAGGAAAACTATCTACATGAAGAGATTGAAGATTAATACCTGTAACAAGCCAGGAAAACTATCTTTCTTTCTCAGGTCAGAGATCAATACCTGAAACCAGCCAGGACAATATCTCCTTGACCAACCTTTCTTAAGTTCCAGATTAATACCTGTAGCAAGCCAGGAAAATATATGTGGACGACTGATTAAGGATTAACACCTGTAACAAGCCAGGAAAACTATCTACATGAAGAGATTGAAGATTAATACCTGTAACAAGCCAGGAAAACTATCTTTCTTTCTCAGGTCAGAGATCAATACTTGAAACCAGCCAGGACAATATCTCCTTGACCAACCTTTCTTAAGTTCCAGATTAATACCTGTAGCAATCCAGGAAACTATCTATGGACGACTGATTGTAGATCAACACCTGTAACAAGCCAGGAAAACTATCTACATGAAGAGATTGAAGATTAATACCTGTAACAAGCCAGGAATACTATCTTTCTTTTTCAGGTCAGAGATCAATACCTGAAACCAGCCAGGACAGTATCTCCTTGACCTACCTTTCTTAAGTTCCAGATTAATACCTGTAGCAAGCCAGGAAAATATCTGTGGACGACTGATTATGGATTAACACCTGTAACAAGCCAGGAAAACTATCTACATGAAGAGATTGAAGATTAATACCTGTAACAAGCCAGGAAAACTATCTTTCTTTCTCAGGTCAGAGATCATTACCTGAAACCAGCCAGGAAAGTATCTCCTTGACCAACGTTTCTTAAGTTCCAGATTAATACCTGTAGCAAGCCAGGAAAATATCTGTGGACGACTGATTATGGATTAACACCTGTAACAAGCCAGGAAAACTATCTACATGAAGAGATTGAAGATTAATACCTGTAGCAAGCCAGGAAAACTATCTTTCTTTCTCAGGTCAGAGATCAATACCTGAAACCCGTCAGGACAGTATCTCCTTGACCAATCTTTCTTAAGTTCCAGATTAGTACCTGTAGCAAGCCAGGAAACTATTTGTGGACGACTGATTGTAGATCAACACCTGTAACAAGCCAGGAAAACTATCTACATGAAGAGATTGAAGATTAATACATGTAACAAGCCAGGAAAACTATCTTTCTTTCTCAGGTCAGAGATCAATACCTGAAACCAGCCAGGATAGTATCTCCTTGACCAACCTTTCTTAAGTTCCATATTAATACCTGTAGCAAGCCAGGAAAATATCTGTGGACGACTGATTATGGATTAACACCTGTAACAAGCCAGGAAAACTATCTACATGAAGAGATTGAAGATTAATACCTGTAACAAGCCAGGAAAACTATCTTTCTTTCTCAGGTCAGAGATCAATACCTGAAACCAGCCAGGACAGTATCTCCTTGACCAACCTTTCTCAAGTTCAAGATTAATACCTGTAGCAAGCCAGGTAAATATCTGTGGACGACTGATTGTAGATCAACACCTGTAACAAGCCAGGAAAACTATCTACATGAAGAGATTGAAGATTAATACCTGTAACAAGCCAGGAAAACTATCTTTGTTTCTCTGGTCAGATATCAATACTTGAAACCAGCCAGGACAGTATCTCCTTGACCAACCTTTCTTAAGTTCCAGATTAATACCTGTAGCAAGCCAGGAAAATATTTGTGGACGACTGATTGTGGATTAACACCTGTAACAAGCCAGGAAAACTATCTACATGAAGAGATTGAAGATTAATACCTGTAACAAGCCAGGAAAACTATCTTTCTTTCTCAGGTCAGAGATCAATACCTGAAACCAGCCAGGACAATATCTCCTTGAACAACCTTTCTTAAGTTCCAGATTAATACCTGTAGCAAGCCAGGAAACTATCTGTGGACGACTGATTATAGATCAACACCTGTAACAAGCCAGGAAAACTATCTACATGAAGAGATTGAAGATTAATACCTGTAATAAACCAGGAAAACTATCTTTCTTTCTCAGGTCAGAGATCAATACCTGAAACCAGCCAGGACAGTATCTCCTTGACCAACCTTTCTTAAGTTCCAGATTAATACCTGTAGCAAGCCAGGAAAATATTTGTGGACGACTGATTATGGATTAACACCTGTAACAAGCCAGGAAAACTATCTACATGAAGAGATTGAAGATTAATACCTGTAACAAGCCAGGAAAACTATCTTTCTTTTTCAGGTCAGAGATCAATACCTGAAACCAACCAGGACAGTATCTCCTTGACCAACCTTTCTTAAGTTCCAGATTAATACCTGTAGCAAGCAAGGGAAATATCTGTGGACGACTGATTATGGATTAACACCTGTAACAAGCCAGGAAAACTATCTACATGAAGAGATTGAAGATTAATACCTGTAACAAGCCAGGAAAACTATCTTTCTTTCTCAGGTCAGAGATCAATACCTGAAACCAGCCAGGACAGTATCTCCTTGACCAACCTTTCTTAAGTTCCAGATTAATACCTGTAGCAAGCCAGGTAAATATTTGTGGAAGACTGATTGTAGATCAACACCTGTAACAAGCCAGGAAAACTATCTACATGAAGAGATTGAAGATTAATACCTGTAACAAGCCAGGAAAACTATCTTTGTTTCTCAGGTCAGTGATCAATACTTGAAACCAGCCAGGATAGTATCTCCTTGACCAACCTTTCTTAAGTTCCAGATTAATACCTGTAGCAAGCCAGGAAGATATCTGTGGACGACTGATTATAGATCAACACCTGAAACCAGCCAGGAAAATTATCTACATGAAGAGATTGAAGAGTAATACCTGAAACAAGCCAGGAAGCTTTTCTTTCTCAGGTCAGAGATCAATACCTGAAACCATCCAGGACAATATCTCCTTGACCAACCTTTCTTAAGTTCCGGATTAATGCATGTAGCAAGCCAGGAAAATATCTGTAGACGACTGATTGTAGATTAATACCTGAAACCAGCCAGGAAAATTATCTACATGAAGAGATTGAAGAGTAATACCTGAAACAAGCTAGGAAGCTTTTCTTTCTCAGGTCAGAGATTAATACCTGAAACCAGCCAGGACAACTATCTCACCGACCAACCTTTTCAAGATCCCAGATTAATACCTGCAGCAATCAAAAGATTCCTACAATCCCCAACGGAGCTAAAACTCCCAACTATCAATCCCCAAGAAGAATGAAGACTCTCATTCTCAGTTCCTCAGAGTATTCAAATATTCTCCAGTGAAGATCTCCTCAAGACAGGATTCCCCAGTAGATTGGCATACAACCCAAGCTCCTGATTCCACAACAGTGGTCCTAGGACTTCTCATTTTCAACGATCAAAAGATTCTTGCAGTCCCCTGCAGCAGTCAAGGATTCACTTTCCCCGGCAGCAGTCAAGATTCTATTATCTCCGGCTATCCAGGATTCATCTATCCTCAGCAAGACGGCTCATCAGCTTACATGCACATTCATCACATTCATATCATAAACATTGATATAACATATATTGCATCATACATTTCATGCAACATGACTTTGTGTTTCAGCTAATATCTTACCCTTTTTCAGGATAAGATTAATAAGCTCCAGACTCAACTTTTGAAAACAGTTTACGGATGCTTCCCAGCATGGATGCTGCTCTATTGCTTATTCAATTTCCAACTTCTGAAAGCAGTTTACGGGTTCTCCAGACACGGATGTTAACCTATCGCTTGTTCAGATTCCAAGACTTCTGAAAACAGTTTACGGATTCTCCAAATACGGATGTTAATCTATCGCTTGTTCAGACTCAACTTTTGAAAACAGTTTACGGACGCTTCCCAGCATGGATGCTGCTCTATTGCTTATTCAATTTCCAACTTCTGAAAACAGTTTACGGGTTCTCTAGACACGGATGTTAACCTATCGCTTGTTCAGATTCTTCAACTTCTGAAAACAGTTTACGGATTCTCCAAACACGGAGGTTAATATATCGCTTGTTCAGACTCAACTTTTGAAAACAGTTTACGGATGCTTCCCAACATGGATGCTGATCTATTGCTTATTCATCTCCAAGACCTCTGAAAACAGTTTACGGGTTCTCCAGATACGGATGTTAACCTATCGCTTGTTCAAATTCAAGACTTCTGAAAACAGTTTATGGATTCTCCAGACACGGATGTTAATCTATCGCTTGTTCAGATTCAACTTTTGAAGACAGCTTACGGATGCTCCCAGATACGGATGTCAATCTATTGCTTATTCAGACCCCCAGTTCAGAGATGTTCCAAAACATGGATACCTTTCTGATACTCACCCACTCACCAATGACATACAGTTCAACAAACATTTCCAGATGGCATCTATAAGCCCATCCTCCTACCAACAATTTCCAGATGGCATCTCTAAGCCCATCCCCCGACAAGATTTTGTCACATCCCCAGATGGAATCTTTAAGCCCATCTCCAAATGGCATCTTTAAGCCCATTCCCTCAAACTACACTTTGCCGAGTGCAAATTTTTTGGGCACTCTAGTGTCCAATCTCCTTTTACCTTCGAGTCGCAAACGGCAAACTTGCCAATCTAACTCTTCAAGTTCAAGAAGATTGAACAGGGGCAACTATTGTACCCCAAAATTTGCCCTCCTCTCTTTTCCACAAGAAATCACAGCTTCGGGCTTTTCCTGATTTTTCAGATTGGCTCAAGAATCGGTCAAACAGACTTTTCTCGTCAGTCAGACAAAATTAGGGTTTCCATTGATTTAGAATCAGTTCAAGCAGATTGTTAGGGTTTGGTTGAGTTTGGCTCAGGGTTTGATCAGGCAGACGCTTCTTTGACAATAAATCGAGAATTAGGGTTTGCACGCGCATTTTCAGAAGAATTTGAATCCACAGTGTATTAATTGGCTGTTACACTGCTTTGATGCCTGCTCAAGATTTCAGTTTTGTTTCTCAAAAAACCTGAACCTCTGGGTTAGAAGTTGAGGCTTCTGGTTGAAAATTTGCAGTGTTTGGTTTAATCAGTAAAGGGAAAAGCATATGGACGTTTGTTTGATTAACTGTGCATTGCTTATGTTTAATTGGGACTCCGGGTTTATTATTGATTAAAGCGAAGTTGCAAGACTACAGTTGTTTATTAATTATTTATTTTATCTAAGTTAGAATAATTAGGATTTACTTCCTGTTATTTTAATTCAAGAAAACTTAAATAATTAAATAGACAGTGAAATAAAAGAGATATCTGACAAAAAGACTTTTATTTATTTTTAATTATTGGTACAAGTGTTATTTAAATACAATAATTGTATTTACAAGTATTTATAATAATATTTATTACAAATGATTAAAATAAAATAAAGCTATATCCTAATTTTCCTAAGTCTTCATCTTCTACTGCTGCTCCCCATTGCCCAACTGATATTTATCTGCAAAGACAAAAAAAAAAGTCAGTACAGATGAATTTGGACAAAAACATTCTCAGACAGTTAATCATAAAAGCTCATCATTAAAAGTGTTGGCCGGAATCAGTTTGTTCGCCCTCTCTGCAAATCACAAGAAAATTCTTGGTTCACAAAGAGGGAAAGGAAATATGTTTGCAAATATAAAAATGTACAAGGCTGCATAATGCCAAAAACAAATTGCACAGTTCAAAATTCCAAACAAAGTCACAGGTAACAAACTGAATATGCCAAAACAAGTTGCAAAGTTTCAAATTGGACAAACAAGCTACTTGAAAAAGCAAACCAATTTGTCAAAAGTACAAAGCTGTAAAACTGTCAAAAAGAGATGTCAACCAAGCTGCCAAAAGATATCAAAAGATATCAAGCTGTCATCAAAGAAAAGAAGAAAGTACAATATGCAGAGGAAAGACACAATGCAAGCAACATATTCAAATCTTATCATCATTTTCCAGCCACACTTTTTCAAAAAAAGGACAGATAAGCAATAAAAAATGCTTTTCTAATAGAGAGAGAAAGAGAGTAAAAGAAGTATAGGCTTACAGTTTGTTGAGGAAGGCTTAAGAGATATAAAACAAACATTATCTTAACACTGTAAAGAGAGGAAGAACAACACACCAGAAAAATACCACATAGAGGAGATATACCACAAGCCTCAAACTACCAGCCTGTAACTAAAAAAAAACAAGCTCTCAAAACCTACTAAGCTTCAACCTGCATAACCAGCCTGGAAGCCTCACAAAACCGTACAAACATACCAGCCTGTATCAGTAAACAAAACTGCATATACCCCAAACCCGTTTCAAACATACAAGCTTTTCAAAAACTGTGTTAAGAACACAAGCGAAAAAACACATAAAACTGTATCAACACAAGCCTGAAGCCTAAACCTTAAGCCTGTCAAAACCAAAGCCATACAAACCAGTTTCAAGCAAACCTCAAGCCTGTAGCTTGCAAGCCTGTAGCTTGCAAGCCTGCCTCTAGCCCTGTCAAAAACAAATCTTTGTCCAAAATCCAAAAGTCCAAATATCAAACAAATCCCAAGCGCCCTCAGAATCACGTTCATCACAGGGTCAAACAAATAAGCATATCAAAAGCATCTCAGATTCAACATTATCATCATCATTGATAAAAAGCCAACTCATAATCAAAGCCAAAAGAGAGAGAAAAAGAAAATTTCAGAGTTATCATCATCAAACTCAGAAGCAACAAACCAATCCAAACTCTCAGAACTAAGTTCATCATCGAGTAATAAATCCAAGAGAGGAACAAGCAAGCACAACAACAAGTATCTCAGAGCAAGCGAGCGAAAGAGGAAAAAGAAGATGCAGAAGTGAAATAATCTAGGGTTTTCAGAAAAGCGTTCATCATAAAACCAAACAGAACAAGATACAAATACCAGGGAACCAGCAAGCGCATCATACTCCCTCGCCTGGGCCACCGGGGACGCCTCATGTCCGTTTCTCCGCCTCTTCTCCAAAAGCCCACAAAGGTAGTATTTTTCCTTTCCTTTTTCTGCTTCGCACCTCACACCACATAAACATCAAAGGTCAAGACATGAAAAAGACAAGATATGCAAGATAAGAACAAAAAACCCTAAAAAGCGAAATCATTACCTTTTGAATCATCGCCTTGAGCAAACCATGATAAAAGGAAGAGGGAGGTGGCGTCCGGCGGCTAAGACGAACAGAGGAAATCAGAATCCATGGTTTGAGTGAGAAAGACGAAGAAGAAGATGGGAGCGACGCCGTTCTAAGCAAAGGACTGTAACCCTAACTCTGATACAAACACGATCCAACCCTAACAAAAAAATTTCCCAAACGCGTTGTGGGCCTCTGCCCCATTAATTCCCAAGCCCAACTGAATTTGGCGGACCCCCCTTTCCCTTTTTTTTGAATCAATTTCTGTTTGTTGTTTGGGCCATACATTTCCTCATAAAGCCCATTTAACTCCTTTCTTTTTTTATTTTCTATTTATTCAAACTAATACTTTTATTTATTTTCTTTTTATATAACATAACTTATTTTGTAAATAAAAATAATACATTAACTTTTTTATACAAATTTTCTTAATTTCTTCTTTTATTACATTTAAAAATACATAAATAATAGATTTTTATTAAGTTTAAACAATTTTCCCTTTAGAACTTTTCTTTATTTAAATCACTTTTATAAAACTTCCTAAAAAACATTAACAAATGTATATCAAAAAAATAGAATTTTTAAGGTTAAATATTTCCTTTTTTATTAAACCTTTTGTTTATATAATTAACAAATAAACACAAAAATAATAAATACTTAGTAAATACATTAGGTTAATATTCACATCATTTGTAAATAATCACATGCATTTTACAATACTTTTGATTCTCTTTTATTCTTATACATTGATATATTTTACATTGAGAATGCGATTGATTCGATTTGGTTGTAAATAATATTTGGACACTACTATCCTGATAAGACTCATCCCCATTTGTAAATATTTGTACCCCCATCCCTGGATACTTATTTGTAATAGCTTAGACTTTAAATTCCCGCAATTTATCGCTTTCTATATACTGTATAGTAATTAGGATTTGTATGCGAAGATTCAAAATCAACCGCTAGATAACCTAATACAAGACAAATGCATGAAAATCAATATACAATTCACACTTGCACCCCTAGGGTAATCCCGCTTGTTGCCTTCAAAAATGGGCCATGTTGCATGTTGAGTGTCTTTGGCAAAACAAAAACAAATCAAATGATCATAGTCCCTCGATGACGCTTTCGAAGTTGCCTAAAAATGATCAAGTCCCTTAAAGGAAAAATTGCCAAAGACACTTGGCACTATTGCATTCATGGTCTATACGATGACCCGCGCCCGTCCCGTTAACATCCTAACACAAGATTGTCCACCAAATACAATGGTGGAACAATACTGTTAAAAGGGTTAAAACATAGGAATGATCTATGAGAAATTTAGGGGTAGACAACTCTTAGTTACTTGATCAAACTTGCAAAACACACTTGCATACTTTCAAAACACACTCCACAACACAACTTTCAAAAACAACTTTCAAAAAACCTTGAAACATCTTTTCAAAAAGACAAACACCTTTGTAAAACATTCGAGTAAAGAATTGTTACAACGGTTGCCTAGACAAGGCATCTTTTTCAAAACATTTTCAAAAACACCCACACAAAGCACCATTTCAAACAATTGAAAAGCAAAGGCAAGTGATCTAAGCAAGTAACTAAGAGCCCATGGATAACCATGGATAGAAAGGGTGCTAATACCTTCCCTTTCTATAATCTACTCCCCGAACCCACGAAAACATCTCAAAGGTTTTTCCTGTGCTTTTTAACTTTTCCTTTAGGATAAAATAAAAAGTCGGTGGTGACTCTTGCTCAACCGAAACATTTGCGAAAACAAACGAAAAACCTCAAGTCAGTTCTCCCACCGTATCACACTATGAATTCACAATCTAACTCCACGTAGCGGAAAGAGTTAAGGTGGCTTATCATATACTCCTCCTCACCATGAACTGTTATGATCTTACCCTGGACTGGGTATTTGAGCATCTGGTGTAGAGAAGAAGTGACTGCCCTAGTGTTATGGATCCATGGCCTTCCCAACAAGCATGAATATGAAGGACGGATGTCCATCACATAAAAAGTAGAGTTGAAAATTTCTGTACCCACTTTGATTGGGATGTCCACCTCTCCGTGAACCATCCGCTTAGAACCGTCAAAGGCTCTAACAATGATATTACTGGGCTTTAAGGTCAAACCTTCACAGTCTAGCCTGTCCAATGCCTTCTTTGGTAGGACATTTAAATATGAATCGGTATCAACCAGAACATGAGCAAGTGTGGTCCCTCTGCACTCTACCGAAACATGCAGCACATCATTATGCTTTCTTCCCTTAGATGTTAGATCGGCGTTAGAGAAGCCAAGACCATTGTCGGCTGTAAGGCTAGCTACACACTCTTGAAACTGATCCGCAGAAGTTTCTTGAGGCACGTGCGCCGTCTTTAGGAATTTGATCAAGGCTTTGGCATGAGCCTCAGAGCAGAGCAATAGAGCCAGCATAGAGATTTTTGAAGGGGTTTGCCCCAGCTGCTCTACGACATCATAGTCGATCTTCTTAATTATCTTTAAAATCTCCTCCATTTCTTTTTGGGTGGTCTCGGGGATAACCAAAGTTTGAGCCCTCGTCCTAACGGGCGCTTCTTGGATACCTTTACCTTTATCAGCAGTAACAGCATAGGGTATAGCTTCGGGAGTGACAATTTCTTCAATAACTGGACTTCACACAGATATCTTGACAAGCACAGAAGCACTTGAGGGTCCGAAGATTTCTCTTGGAGGAGCAATCTCTGGAGAGAAGATTCTTCCGCTACGAGTGATCTTACTTGTCCCTACAATATTTCCTATGTCAGGAGTTTCTTCATCGGAATTCTCTTCCACTGATTCGATCTGTTTAACACTGTGGTAGAAGATCTCTCCTCCATGATTCCACGGTATTGTCTTGTTGGACTTATATGGGATAGGCCCCAGCATAGTCATCTTCAGCGGTATACACTTTGGATCGGGTGTAATCTTAACAGGTCTTTGGGAGACCTTGGAAAGACTGTCGGAAATGGTGATTATAGCAACATTATTGGTTGGAGTAACAAGAGTAACAGTAGTAACAGGAGTTTTCTTGAATAGGATTTCTTGAGTATCCATCAGGCGTTGGATGCCTGACTTTAATAACGGACAGTCGGATTTCAAGGTCGAATAAAGGTAACAATCTTTTCCACAGCCCGGGAAAATCCCGGCTTTCAACAGATTCATCTTGATCATTGGCAACAGAGTCATTAAGTCATCAACAGCGGTAACATGAAGATCTTCTACAATAGAATGGACATTATGACCATGTTTTGGCATAGGAGAGGATATCATATTAGGTTTTTCGGGGGCATCAAACTCCACCTCCTTGGCATCTATTAAATCTTGGATCTTGTTTTTAAGGGCCCAACAGTTGTTGGTGTCGTGCCCTACACTGTCCGAATGATATGCATATTTTTCATTTGAATGGTAATAGGGAGAAGAGGTATTTGGGTTCTTCGGTGCCTCTTTCAAGTTGGTAAGGTTTAACTTTAACAGATGAGGGAGGACCTGAGCAGGCGTCATATTGATCCGAGTGAATTGTCGTTGTGGCCTTTCCACCCTGGTTTGGTTAGCTCTGGGTTGACTGCTTCGAGGTTGATCGGCTGAGGAGTTCTGAATCATCACAGCCCCCACCGCTGGTCGGCGCTCCATTCTTCCTTGATTTCTCTGGGTGTAAACAGCAGAGACTTCCTTCTTGGATGGGAAGGTCTTCTTGATAGCGGCAGAAGCAGATGCATCCTTATGAAATTTACCGCTCTTAATGCCAGCTTCGACCCTTTCACCTGTCAGAGTTAATTCGGTGAACCCTGCAGATGAGCTCCCGATCAAGTGATTAAAGAATGGACCTGACAGGGTCCCTAAAAACATATCAACCAACTCTCTTTCAGACAATGTTGTCTGCACCCTTCCAGCCAAATCCTTCCACTTCTGGGCATACTCCTTAAAGCCTTCATTAGAAACCATACCCATACTCTGTAATTGAGTACGAGTAGGCGCTAAATCTGCATTATATTGGTATTGTCGGTAGAAAGCAGCAGCCAAATCCTCCCAGTTATGAACATCAGATATCTCAAGTTGATAGAACCAGTCCAATTGCGTACCCGACAAACTATCTTGAAAAAAGTGGACCCACAGATCCTTATCAGAAGAGTGAGGTTGGATCTTTCTGACGGACCGCAGATGCATCTTCGGACAGGACAAACCATCGTATTTAGTAAATGTAGGCACTTTGAACTTGGGGGGAATGACAATCCCAGCAACTAACCCTAGTTCTTCGAAATCCAACCCAGGTACTCTTTGTACCTCCATGGCTGCCAGCCGATCTTCCAGATTTTTATACTTATCGTCCGCCGGAGGGTACTGCTGCTCAGAGTAATCTTCATCCTCTTCTTCTTCTTCCTCTTCGGCCTCATACTTGGAAGGTACCGCAACTCCTTTTCCTTTGCCAACCCCTTCATCAGACGTCGAGGGGAAATCTAGGACCCTTCTAGCCTGGTTCTCAAATATTCTTCCCATAGTGGCCACACCAATTCTTTTCTTTTTCTTCTTTTCTTTTTCCTTTTCCTTCTCTAACAGTGCTTTAAGGTCCTCTTGACCCTTTGCCAAGGTCACGGGGAGTTGTTGGAATTGCAAATTCTATGCTTGTAGATCTTTGACCGTCGGCTCTATATCCATCTTGCTGAAATAAATAGCAGAAAGATAAGGAAACCTGGTGTGAAGACCTATTTATGCATATGATGAATGATATTTATTCATGTAATGCATTCAAGGATTCAGAAATTCAAAGTTGTTGCAAACAAAAAGAACACACATCATATTAATAAGAATAAATTTGTTAGTACATAAATGCCCCATGGGCAAAATATTACAAAATTCTTAATGTAAAAAGATGTTGCGCATCCTCTTTGGTGCGATGTAAGTGTTGAGATTTTGCTCTTCGTGGAGTTGACGGGTGAGTTCCAAAACCTTCTTCTCACTGGCGTAGAAGCTGGCTTCAAAAGTATTCCGTTCTTCTTTGAGCTGTATCCAACTCTTTTGCAAATCCTCCAATGATGTTGGCATGTCAGGATGTAGGAGGGTGTATGGAACCTCTCCTTCCACAACAGGCTCTTTGATCATAGGCAGAATGTAGGGGTAAGGCATCATGAGATTCTGGGCGCGGGTTCGTACCCACTTGAGGTAAGGCTCAAGGGGGATGGAATTCTTGTGTCCCAGTGTCTTACTATCCACTTTGTTAGGCATCCTCCAAGCTCGGATAAACCTTTGTCGAAGTCCTTGAGCGTCGTTGTCGAAGTCAAAAACCCAGTCTGGAATCAGCATGTCATGAGGGCCATCCCTTCGGGCATACCCAAATTGTCTCAGAGCTAAACAGGGGTTGTAGGTAATGCCTCCCCTAATGCCAAGTAGTGGGACATTAGGGAATTCCCTACAACGATCAATGATGATGACATTTTCTCTTGACCGAGGACACCAATGAACATCAGAATGGGTAAGAGTCATCAATCATTGTGACCACCTCAAGCCTTGCTCATTCTTCAAGACTGACTGGTGAAGGTGAGAAATAAACCACCTTGCTAGAAGAGGAGTAAAGCACATGAGAACACCTCTTTTCCTCTTTATTCGTGTGTGAAATGAGTGTAGGATGTCCCCAAGCAATGTAGGCACAGGATTCCGAGATATGAAAATCTTGACAGCATTCACATCTATAAGCTGATCAGGATTTGGGAACAAGACCAACCCATAGATGAGAAGTGCTACAGTCTCCTCAAAATCTTGCAGATCTAGAGAATTCCAGCAGTCTTGTGCCTTCTCAAACAGAAACTTTTCCAAGAAACCCTTAACACCACTTATGGTTTCCCAATGACCTTTGATATCAGATGGTTGCAAGTGTAAGGCTTGATCAACATCTTCAGGCTTTGGTTCTCTTTCCGTAACGTTGTAGGGTAGTTGATGGAGAATGGGAATCCTCAGGAGTTGAGAAAATTCCTCCAAAGTAGGCACTAGTTGGTAATCA
Organism: Vicia faba; assembly: GCA_948472305.1. Classification (NCBI taxonomy): domain Eukaryota; kingdom Viridiplantae; phylum Streptophyta; class Magnoliopsida; order Fabales; family Fabaceae; genus Vicia; species Vicia faba. The sequence continues at coordinate 1,426,515,932 of OX451737.1, read as the reverse complement.
GGAAATGTGAAGCAATGGTGTAGGGGGTCGAAGAACTGGAAGAGAACTTTCACCATATCCTCTTCAATGTTGGAATTGACCAAGTTGAGAAGTCTACCATGTCTTTCACTGAAGAGAGAATTCTCTAGAATCTTGGAAGTAAGCTCCTTGAGTTGAGGAGGGATTCTCACAAGGTTGACCTGAATAGTTTTTCTACGGAGTGATTCCATTACCTACAAAACAAGAACAAATATGAAGATCCGAACCCTTGAAATGGTTAGTGGATGCATATGATTATTTATGATGTTCATGATGTATGCACAAGTATATGTACAAGCAAGTCACACAAGTTCCTAGTTTCACGCTTGCATGGGGTTTCATAGGTAAGTACCCTCTTGAAGTTAGTTGGCTCAACCTGTCCTATAAATAGTAACCGGGTTCTAAGGAGCTCAATATCACTGGATTATTTTCTGTGTTCATTGTTTCAGTTTAGCCACTTAACTGGCGACCGAAATATTCCAAGAAAACAACCCTCAATGAGTGTAGTATCGAGTATCTACCAACTTCGGACTGCACCAAAGCCGGTCATCTCACTACCCCTAAAAAAGGCCAAGATGGTCAAGTAAAGGTTCTAAGAGTTCATTAGTGCTTCATGACATCACTCAGCGGCCCCGTATTCTCTTTGATTGACTCAAAGGCTACCGGTACCCACAAATATGTCGCACTAATATAGATATTGCTTCAACCATGTCAGTATACCCCGCACCGTTTCCACAATGTATTGCTATTTACCTATGAATGTTTCCCAAATCTGGGTAGAGGATTTCAAGCCCAAACAAAAGAACCAATTGTAAAGCAAACAAAGTAAACAAAGTAAGCATGTAAAGGTGATCTAAACCCTAAGGTAACTCAACTTTTTTTAATATTCCCCAGCAGAGTCGCCAGTTCTGTGATACGGTGGGAGAACTGACTTGAGGTTTTGCGTTTGTGTTCGCAAATGTTTCGGTTTAGCAAGAGTCGCCACAGACTTTTTATTTTATCCAAAGGAAAGATCAAAAAGCACAGGAAAGACCTTTGAGATGTTTTCTTGGGTTCGGGGGGTAGATTATGAAAAGGGAAGGTGCAAGCACCCTTTACATCCATGGTTATCCATGGGCTCTTAGTTACTTGTTTAGATCACTTGCTTTTGCTTTTCAATTGTTTGAAATGGTGCTTTGTGTGTGGTTTTGAAAGATGTTTTGAAAAGAGGTCATCGTTGTGGCAACCTTTGTAATGAATCTTGTTTGAATATATACAAAGGTGTATTGTCTTTTGAAAATATTTTTCAATGTTTGAAAGTTTGATTTGGGAAATGGTTTTGAAATTGTGTTGTGAGGTGTGTTTGAAAATGGCAAGGATGTTTTGCAAGTTTTGATCAAGTAACTAAGAGTTGTCTACCCTATTTTTCTCAAAGATCTTTCCTACATATTTTTAACCCTTTTGACAGTGTTGTTTTACCATTGCATTTGGTAAACAACCTTGTATTTGGATGTTAAACGGGACAGGCGCGGGTCATCGTATTGACCATGATAGCAATTGTGTTAAGTATCTTTAGCAAATTTTCCGAGGGACTAGATCATTTTTGTATAGGCAACCAAGATAGCGTCATCGAGAGACTATGATCTTTTTGTTTTGTTTTTGTTTTGCCAAAGTACTAAACATGCATAACATGACCATTTTAAAAGGCAACAAGTGGATGAAACCCTAGGGGTGCAAGTGTGTATTGTGTTGTCATTTTACATGCTTTTTGTCTTTGTATTAGTCAAGCTATTTATTTTTTATTTTGGACTTTTTGCATACAAACCCTAATCTCTAATCATGGCATAATTGAAAGCATAAATGCGTAAAATAAATCTACACTATTACAACATTTGATATGGGGAGGGGGATAAAATTTTTGAATGGGAGATATTTGCAAGAAAATAAAACCCTAATATTTACTATTACATCCAAATTGAATAATTGGTACAAATAATAAATAGACAAGTATTTAAATAAATAAATTAAACAAATATGCAAAATATTATTAATATGCAAAAAATGTTTATGTTTATTTCTTATGTATGTAAAAAATATTTAGTGTATATATAAAAAAGAAATAAAAGATTATATATTTTTTTTATTAAGGGTAAAACCCTAATTTCCTTTTAAGAAAGTAAATATATTAAATATATTATTTATGTACAATAAAATAAAATAATGTATATACAAAAATAAAATATATTTAGAAAAATCATTATTTAAGTGTAAAATAAAAAAAAGTAAAAGTATAATATTTAATATGTTATTTTTAAGTTTTCATAAAATGAAATAAAAGTATATACTAATTGAATTATTTTTATGTTAGTGAAAAAAATAAAAATAAAATACAAAATAAATGTGAAAATTTATAAAAATATTTTTTGACATTTTTTATGTTTGGAAAATAAGAAAAATAAAATCAGAAATAAAAATAAATACAAAAATATATAAAAATGAAGAAATGGGCCAGGGGGTGCAATCAGTAAAAGGGGGGTATCAAAAACAAAGTCAGAAACAAGCCCAGCCCACTGACTTCATCTTCAACCTCTTGTTTCAAAAACGTGCGCGCCCTGTACACAATGCCAGATCCTGCATACGTGTTCTAATGCAAAAACACATAACATCAAAGTTGTAGCATTTTTCAAGACGAATCCAACCATATAAAGAACTCATTCTAACTCTCAAAGACCAGAGAGAATTTCTCTGGCCCTAAATCCTAACCTAATTTTTTCAGGAAGTTCATGGATCAAATTCTCTTAACACGATTTACTTAAATGAAAACTGAGCATATGTACAGCTTCATGGCTATGAATACTATATTTTTTATTCACAAACCTAAGCCTAATGATTCCTAAATAGAGAGATAGGAAGTTGACAAAAACCTGTTTCAGTTGACTTCGTGTATGACAATGTGGAGCTTTTCAGTGAGGCCTGAGATGTTTGGGAGCTTGCTTGAACTTCCTCTGACCTTCCCCAATGCCTAGCTTGCCTTGAATATGCTTGAACAAGCCTGCATAACTCAACCTGCACAAGCTAAAATCAAAAATGGAAAACCTTGTAAAGGGAGTTACAGTCAGTGTTTAAGGGTTGGGATAGCTTGGATAGGTTGTATGGAAGGTGTTTGAACAGGTTTGGGGCAAAACGCACGAGCAACTTGTGAGATAGAACTCAAGATGCAGAAGCTGCCCTGTTTTGCCAATGGAAGGTGATTTTGTGCTATGGGAGGTTTCAGGACTCAAAGACTCGTGTTTTAGGTTCAATACAATGTGTGAAACTTGTCTCAAATGCTTGCAAAAGTTGATTCACTCTGATGTTCAAGTTGTGTGATATTTGACATGTTTCTTGGTTATGAAGCAAAAAGCAAGCCATGATGCAAGACAAGCCTGTACAGGCTATCTATCATCCTGCACTCTACAATCTTGGCCCCCTCAAATTAGTGGATATTGTGTGCAGTACAAGATATGGTTCAATGCTCAAGGATGCCATTTGACATAAAGCAAGATTTTGACAAAAATGGTAACGTACCTTTTACCATTTTTGGATTAATCTATTGTTTAATCCTCTAATGACCAAAACAAAGCCTTAGACCAATGGATTTGAATTTAATTATTGAGTATGGAAAGGTTTTAGGACCTGTAATCAAGTACAAACAAGGCTGATTAGAGTTTGCAACTTGTATCAATATGAACATGCCATGGATCAAAAGTGAGTTTTTGCCAACTTCAAGCCTTCGATTCTCCCTAACCAAAAATGATTTTGGAGAGTTCTTGGACATTTTGTAAAGCTTGTAACATGCTATACAATCCATATTTGAAATACAATTTGATATTCCAAGTGGAACTATGTGAAAAGTTGCCAAGAAGATAGGTCAAAATCCTGCCTAAACTAGGGCAAAATTTCACTAAGTTAAAAGTTTCATGGACCCTTGTTCCAAAAATCATAACTTGAGATCCAAGATTCTTTTGGGAAAACTTTGTGAATCAAAGTTGTATACTTTGTGGAGAACTACAACTTTCATGTTGGAAGTTTTGTTTGAATCCAATTGCATCATGGTGAAAATATTGGGCAAAGTTGGGAAAAATTAAGGAAATTTCATAACTTAGAAAAATTCTAAGTTATGAAAATTTTCAACTTTAAACCCTAATTTGCAAAATTGGGTTTCTTGATGAACAAGTTTCATGTTTTGACACATCTTGATGAAAAATGACCCTTGGCACTTGATTTTGACCAAAAAGTCAAAGTTTGACTTTTCAGTATACAGTCAAATTTTGATCAGTTGACTGGAAAGTTCATCTGTCAATCCAATGCTTTTGAGATCTTTTGAACCTTGTGAATAGGTCAATATGATGCCATTGAGTCTTTGAATCCATGCTTGAACCTAATTTGCCATTGGCTAGGTCAAAAATCAGAAATTGCCCTTGTGCAATCAAAACCCTAAAAATGACCATTTTGCCCTTTTGATGATCTGATCAAATTTCTTGAGGAGTTGTGATCCAAACTTGATCAAATGGTTCATATGAGTTTATAATGTTGATGTGGATCAAAAATTTTGAGGTTTGACTGTAAATTGGCCACATTTGACTTTTTCCCCAATACAGTTGATTTCTAGGTCAACTGTCCAATTGACTGGGCAAAAATTTGATTCAAGGCTTGAAACTTGGTATGGACAATCTTGTAAGTCCAACATGAAGCATGAAAGTCATATTGAGCATTGGAAGTCGAAAAATCCCTGTGTAAACTCAAACCCTAATTTAGGTCATCAGTGCAAGGAGATGTCTTGAGCAGAGCAAAACCCTAATCCTGTATGGAGTTCAAAGAGTCTTGTGAGGGGAAATCTTGGTAAAATGAGAGGGCAAATTTTGGGGTACAACACATATTATAAAGCACAATCTCATTTATTTTGAGAACATCATTAATCAATACATTTCATACATCATGACATTACATACGACTAACTCTTTACCTTTCAGGGAAAGATGCAATCAAGTTCTCACAAGTTCTCCCCGGTTCAGTCAAACCGACACCAAGGTTTCTATTCCAGTTGGAGATATTCCAACACTTTTCAAGATTTTCTCTGGTTCAGTCAAACCGACACTAAGGTTTTTATTCTAGTTGAAGATGTTCTAAGACTTTCGTATGGATCAGCCGGATCACCGCTAAGATTCCCCTAGTTTCTATGCCAGTCAAAGTTAATCTGAGACCTCTCCCGGGTTTAGTCAAATCGATAATAAGATTTCTCTCCCAGTTGAAGACAACTCGAGACCATTCCCTGGTTCAGTAAAATCGATACTAAGATTTCTATTCCAGTTCAAAAGCTATGAAGCCCGGAAACTGACCAGATAATAGTCAACCAACAATACATCATACTGTGAAGCCTAGAATTCGACCGGATAACAGTACAAAATAATACGCAGCCTGGAATCGACCAGATAGAGGTATATCTCAAATTTAAGCTATGAAGCCCGTAAATCGACCGGATAATATCCTAATTTCTCCAAAATATTACGAAGCCTAGAATCGACCAGATAGTGGTATATCTCAAATTCAAGCTATGAAGCCCGGAAACTGACCGAATAATAACTTGATTTCCCCAAATTACTGAAGCCTGGAACACGACCGGATAATAGTACAAATTACTATCGAAGCCTGGAATCTACCAGATAGTGGTATATCTCAAATTCAAGCTATGGATCCCGGAAATCGACCGGATAACAGCTTAATCTCCCAAAATTACTGAAGCCTGGAGCACGACCAGATAACAGTATAAGACATTGTGAAGTCTGGAGCACGGCCAGATAGCGGCAAGAGACACTGAAACCTGGAGCACAACCAGATAACAGTATGAGATACTGCGAAGCTTGGAATTCGACCAGATAGCAGTTTACTTGGCCAATTACTATTAAAGCCTAGAAACGACCGGATGTTAGTATGCCTTAAATTCAATTTGAAACTCGGATATGATCGGATAACCACTTAATTCCTTCTGAAGCCTGGAGCACGACCAAATAACAATTTATAAGATTACAAATCCTGGAGCACGACCAGATATCAAGATCTCATCTCCCCAGTAAGTCACTGTAAAACCTGGAGCACGACCAGATAACAGTCAGTCTTATTATCCTCAGCAAATCACTGTAAGGCCTAGAGCACAACCAGATGGCAGTTCATCCTCATCTCCTCGACTAAGAGATGATTCCCCAATAGAGTAACGGACAACTGAAGTTCCTAAAATTCCATTTCTCCCAAGACAGAGACCAACATTCCTCAGCAGATTCCTCCTCAATGACAGGAACAGGAATCCCCATCAAAATAATATCTCGGGAAATCAATACCTTCTGGATGGCACCTTTAAGCCCATCTCCGACGATTCTCCGTCATGTCTTCTGGATGGCATCTTTAAGCCCATCTCTAGTGACCTTCCGTCATCTCCTCCAAATGGCATCTGTAAGCCCATTCCCAATACTACCTACACAGTCTAGCACCATCTCAGACGAGTGCAAATTTCTGGGCACTCTAATGTTCAATCATCTTCCACCTTCAGATTACGAAAGGCAGACAACCAATTTACATCCTCAGGTTTAAGAAGATTGAATAGGGGAAGCTGTTGTACCCCAATTTACCCTCTCATTTCACTCAAGACATGCCTCTAGAGGTCTTCAATTGCTCAAGGATGACTAAGGATTGACCAGACAAATCCTCCTCTTAAGGCAACAAGCTTCAAACTAGGGTTTCACTCCTCATCAAGATGGTTGAAGTACAAAGGTTCTAAATTCCTTCCATGGTCCTAATATGTTCTCAATATCATCCATGTCAAGTTTCATGCCTTGCACAAGAAGTTTGCTCAGTCAACTGCTCAGATGCCTGAAAATCAACTGTACTAGGTCAAAAGTCAATTGTGGCCCACCTAAAGTCAAACTTCAATTTTTTTTGGTCAACATCAACATTTTGAAGTGATATCCATCATTTTATCAAGGTTTGATCATGATTCCTCAAGGAATTCCCAAAATTCATCAAAACCCAAAAGTTGCTAAATTAGGGTTTCTTAAGAAAAGTCAATCAAACTTTGACCAAGCATAACTTCTTCATACTTTATCAGACATTTTCCATCCAAGGCTCATTTTGAAGAGGATGAAATTCCATACAACTAATATTCATCCCACGATTTTAAAATATGCACTCATCAAAAGATATGAATTTCTACATTATAGGTACTTTTGAAAAGTCAACAAAAACACCTTTTGGGTCAAAGCTTCTTACATGAACATGGAAGACCCAATTGAGATGAAACCAAAAGGGTTATTTAGGGGACATCCTAAGCTTTATAAACAGTCCAAGAACACCTTCCTAGGGTTAAAATTGGAGGAGATATGCCTTGTCAAAGTTGACCATTTTTGAAAAACTTCCAAAAGTCAAATATGCTCAAAAGTGCATTTTTTTATCAAATGGGCCTAGCATTTCATCATTGCATCTTGTTTGTGACATGGTCCACGGCCCAAATCAGCATCCACACTTTATTTGCTTATTTATTTATTTATTTATTTTTTATTTTTTTATTATTTAAAATTCAAATTAAATCAAATAAATTGCAAAAAAATATAAAAAGATTGGTTTTGATCTGATTTTTGTAGGAATCACAATCTAATCAAGCTGGCATATCAGATCAAATCGTGCAAAGAAAATTGAAGCAAAAAATGGCATGATCAGGCCTATTTTGGAAACATATCATACAAGAGCCAAATCAAAGCAAATTTTCATGATTTGCCAAGATACAAATTGTTTTTGTTGACCTAATATGCTCTAGTATATATGTTGAACATAACCAATGCGCAAGAAAGGGATTGCAGGTCGTGAGAGCATCAAACAAAACTCAAAATTTTGCAAAAAAGTGTTGGATCGGTTTCTAACCTAGAGGTTAATTCAAGCCATTATAAGACTACTGATAGACTCCTGTACATCTCCAGAACGTATCTCAATCAATTGCAAGCCTTTTCACGTCCAGAATCGCGACTTACAGACCCACAGTTTGCATATCCAAACTTGATTTTGATTTTACAGTTTACGCATAGTTGTTCACTTTTAAGCATAGCATTGTATTTGTATGATCATTTGGAATGTTTTGGCTTAATTAACTTTGCATTTTGATGCATGTATCTATAATTGCCATTGTTAGGGTTTTCATGGCCGTTTTAGGGTTTTTTTTATACAGGTTAAATTGACCCAAGAAAGGGGCACCATGATGCTCGTGAGATGAAGACGAGTTGATCTATGTACTCACAATTGATTTATCATGCTTGATATGAATTTTGGAAATTTACAGGGTTATAGCTACAGAAGTTTGTCTGTAGGTAAAGGTCTTGGCCTAAAACGACGGTCTCAACGAAGGAGACGATGACTTGGCACCATAGTATTGGACCATTTGAATGGCTGGCGCGCATTTTCTTTTATTCAATTATCCACTTGTTTTTCATATATTATATATTGTTATTACCATATTAACAAATAAAACATACAGTGCAGATGGCAAGGGCGCATGTTTGAGAGTGAAAGGACATGGGTTTGATCCCAGCTCCCAGCATTTTGTTATTTTCACAATGTTTAATTACAGATTCCATACTTTACACATCCAGACATCCACTATGCACTCCAACCATCTAGCCACGGGATCGTCACTAATCCAGATCCAACTCTCAGTCAAAGGTAAGTCCATGGTACACCCTTCAAGCATGGCTACACAGAATCAACACGTTGACTGGGCCTTAGCTTCATGGGCCTAGATAAGTTCAGCGTACACCCCCCTTTCAGCAAATACAGGCCAGTCTTTTCTTTTCTTTTTTAATTTTTTTTAATTCTTTTTATTAATTATTTTCTTTTTTACAAAATAACACAAAAACTATTTTCTTTTTATTTAATAAAAAAATCACAAAAAATATAAAAATCATTTTTTTCATAAAAAAATATTTTATTTCCTTAATTAATTAGATTAATTATTTAGGGCAATTTAATCCTTTTTTCATAATTTAAATCAATTAGAATTAGGGTTAATTTACATATAATTTAATCTTTTCTCAAAAACTAACCTAAATATTTTTCAACTAGATTTTTTAGGTTTGCTAATTATTCTCGCATTTAATTCGTCGCGCTCATTTTTAATTCCTTTTTCTATTATTGTAACTGCTCTAAGTTTGTAATAGTAATTAGGGTTTAAATTCCGCATCTTTATTTTCAGTCCAAGATAATTATGTATCCGCAAAAGCCCTATAATAGTTAGGACTTTAATTTTCCCGCATTTAATTTCCGCAAACTATAAACTGTTTAGATGTATGTGAATAGGATTGTATGGAAAGACAAACTGAAAATTAATACGGTAGAAAACCCTAAATGTGCAAAGATAAATTAACTGAAAATTACACTCGCACATGCTCACTCCTAGGGTTTACTCCACTCCAGTTGCCTTCGGTAAATGGTCATGAAGTATAGGGTTTGTTAGTGGTTGTCCTCTATCCTCGAAAGATCTAAAATGACCCATTCGGATGTTGCCTCAGAAAAAGATCTTTAAGGCTTTAGGATGATTACTAACATTTCCTAACATTGCTTTTGTGACCGTATTTGTCCATTCGAATGTCCCTAAAAAACTCCAACGATGATGCTACCTATTCCTTAATAATGGGATAGCATTGTCTAAAAGGAAAATGAACAGACCTTTTTCGAGTAGGTAGATTAGTTCCTAGGTACTTGCTCAAACAAACAAAAACTTTTTCACACCAACACTTTCCAAACAAAGTTTTCAAAAACAACTTTGTAACACTCTTGAGGACAGAAACAAGGGTTAAAACGAAATAAAACAAAACTTTTCAAAGCAAGCACACAAGCAATTTAAAAATGAACAAGTACCTAAGAGCCCGTGGAAAACCACATATAGAAAGGGTGATAACACCTTCCCTTTCTATAATCTACCCCTCGTACTCAAAAACATCTCGAAAAAGGTTTTTTCTGTTCCTTTTCCCTTTTCCTTTGTTGGATAAAATAAAAGTCGATGGCGACTCTTGCTTACCGCGACATTTTTGAACAAAAAACGCAAACCAATATTAACAGTCATTTCTCCCACCGTATCACAGGAGCAAACTTGGGAACATATGTAATCCTGACGGGTCTTTTGGTGAAGACCCTGGGAGGATTGTCGGAAATGGTAATTATCGAGACATCTTCAGAAAAACTTCTTATAAGGGGAACTTTTTCAAACATAATTTCTTTGTTCATTATCAGGCGTTAGACACCCATTTTCAACAACAAGCAACCATCTGGTAGAGACATACATAAGTGGCAACCTTCATCATAACCCGGAAATAAACCGACTCGCAACAGATTCTCTTTAACAGTTAGAAGAGGAGTAGCTAACTCATCCACAGAAGAAACAAACTGATCATCATCAACAGCATTGACACCTTGTCCATGTTTGGGCATTGGCGTAGTTATTACATTAGATGTCTCTGGAAGGTCAAACTCAATCTCCTTCGCTTCAATGAGATCCTGTACCTTATTCTTTACATCCCAACAGTCGTTTGTATCATGCCCCGAAGTTTCAGAATGGTAAGCACATCGAGCATTTGGGTTGTAGCGGGGAGATTTAGTATTGGGATTCTTAGGAGCCTCCTTTAGGATCACCAGATTGGACTTCAGCAAATGTGGCAAAACCTGGGATAAGATCATGTTGATCCGGGTAAACTGTCTTTTGGGCGCATCTGGCTAGTGCTGATTGTTTCGTTGTTGGTTTTATGCATGATTAGAAATCATAACAGCCCCTACCATCGGACGATGTTCAACTTTGTTGTGATTTCTTTGGCCATAAGCAGCACTGACCTCCTTCTTTCCAGTTAAAGGTTTCTTTGCTGCGCTAGAGGATGCATCTCTCTGGATTTTACCACTTTTGATGTCAGCTTCTACCTGTTCACTAGTTAGTATCAATTCAGTGAACCCAACAAAAGAACTTCCAATCAGATGGTTAAAGAACGAACCAGACAACGTGCCCAAGAACATGTCCACCAGCTCTCTATCAGACAACGGAGGCTGGACTCTTCCCGCAAGGTCTCTCCACTTTTGGGCATAATCTTTAAAACCTTCGCCGAAACTCATATACATACTTTGCAATTGCGTACGAGTTGGGGCGAGGTCAGTGTTATATTGGTACTACTTGTAGAAAGCAGCAGCCAGATCTTCCCAATTGCGGATATTGGTTCTCTCCAGTTGATAGAACCATTCTAACTGCGTCCCTGACAAACTTTCTTGGAATAAATGTATCCACAGATTCCTATTGGTAGTGCAGGGTTGAATCTTCATGACATATGACCTTAAGTGCAACTTAGGACATGAGACATTGTCGTACTTAGCAAATGTAAGGACCTTGAATTTCTATGGGATAATTACCCCTGAGATCAGTGCTAGCTCTTCAAAATCCAACCCAGGTACCCTCTGGATCTCCATAGCATTGAGTCGATCCTCTAGCTGTTTGTATTTATCATCAGCGGGAGGATACTTCTCCTCAGAGTAGTCAGCTTCATCTTCCTCAGACCCTGGGTTGTTGTTTTCTTTTGTTGGCTTCTCTTCTTGATTGTCCCCCTCATTTGAAGGGGTTGCGAAATCTAGAGCTCACTTGGCCGGTCCTCTAAACCTTCTACCCAAATTCAAGACACCAGCTGGTTTCTTTGGCTTCTTAGTCTTCTCCTTGACGATCAGAGCTTTTAGATCTTCTTACCCCTTTTCCAGAGCCAGGAACATTTTCTGAAACTGAGCATTTTGAGCTTGGAGATCCTTTACTGTTTGTTCAAGAGCCATTTCTTTTGTTGAAATAAACAACGAAAAGATAAGAAACCTGTCTTGAAATACCTGCTTATGCAATGAAATGCATGATAATGTTTATGCAATGTTTTCAAGGACTTTTAAGATCTTAAATTTTCTTAGTCAAAAAGAGAACAAGCCTCGATTGCATTCATAAGTTTAAATGATTACAATGATGCCTCTTGGGCTTACAATGGAAGAAATAAAGATAAACAAAACAACTAAATCAAACAGGACTCAAGCTTCCCATGAGCACATCCTCTTTAGTTCAATGTAGGAATTCAAACTTTGTTCTTCATGCAATTGTCTTGTAAGCTCCAAAACCTTTTTCTCACTTGCATAGAACTGGGCTTCAAAGGTATCTCGTTCCTCTTTAAGTTGAACCCAAGACCTTTGCAACTCCTCGAGAGTTATTGGTATGTCAGGATGGAGAATGGTATGAGGTACATCTGTATCTGCAATGGTTTCCATGATGATGGGTTGAATGGCAGGGTAAGGCATTATGAGATTTTGAGCGCGAGCTCGCACCCACTTAAGATAAGGCTCCAAAGGGATGGAGTTCTTATGCCCCAGTGTCTTGCTATCCACTTTGTTCACCATGCCCCAAGCACGGATGAACCTCTGATGGTACCCTTGAATATCATCCTCGTAGTTGAACACAATGCCTTGAACCAATACATCATGAGGACCATCCCTCCTAGCATACCCAAACTACCGCAACGCTAAAAAAGGGTTATAAGTGATTCCTCCCCTAATTACTAGGAGAGGGACATTAGGGAATTACCCACAAAGATCAATGATGGTAACGTCTTCCACAGATCGAGGACACCAGTGAATATCTGAATGCATGAGAGACATCAACCTATTAGACCACCGCATGCCTTGCTCATTCTTCAACATAGATCAGGGTAGGTGTTGGGAGACAAGAAGCGGGGTCAAAGGGTTCCTAGCTAAGTTTCTATTGGAGAAGGCTCGTTCATTCTGGGAAGATATGGATTTTCAAGCTTTTGAAGACATCCTGGCTCTTCTCATTTATGGTTTGGTTCTATTCCCCAACTCGGACCAATTCATAGATGTTAATGCCATCAAAGTCTTTCTCTCTCGTAATCCTATACCTACCTTGCTGGGAGACATCTTACATTGCTTCCATACCCGCACCATGAAGAAAAGAGGTACTATGTTGTGTTGTATTCCCCTACTCGCCAAGTGGTTCACTTCATACCTACCTCGATCAAAATTGAAGAACGAGCAAAGATTGACATGGTCTCAAAGGATGATGTCCCTCACCCACTCTGATATTCATTGGTGTTCAAGATCCTTGGAAGATACTTCTATCATTGGCCGTTGTGGGGAATTCCCTAACGTCCCACTACTTGGTATTAGGGGAGGTATCACTTATAACCCTTGCTTACCTCTGCGACAGTTTGGGTATGCCCGAATAGATGGTCCTCATAAGATGCCCATCTGAGGTGTGGTGTTTGACTATGAAAGTGACGATCAAGGCTACCATCAGAGGTTTGTACGAGCTTGGAGGATGGTAAACAAAGTGGATAGTAAGACATTGGGACGCAAAAACTCTATTCCCCTTGAGCCTTATCTTAGGTGGGTGCGAGCTTGTGCTCAGAGTATCGTAATGCCTTACCCCTTTATCCTCCCTGTTATCATAGAGCATGTTATTGAAGGAGATGTCCCGTACATTATCCTTCATCCCAACATGCCTACCTCTCTCGAAGATTTGCAAAGAGATTGGGTTTAACTAAAGGAAGAATGAGACACTTTCGAGGCCCGATTCTAGGCCAGTGAGAAGAAGGTTCTGGAACTCACCAAGAATCTTCATGAAGAGCGGAGTCTGAACGCCTACATCGCACCAAAGAGGATGCGTTCAAATTTTCTGTCTTAGGAGTTTTATATTTTATATCTTTCATTGTAAGCCCAAAGAGGCATGATGTACTCAAACTTGGATTTATTAATATAACGTGTGTTCCTTTTTGTCTAAAGCAAATTTAAATCTCTAATTTCCTTGAAATCATTTGCATATGCATTGTGATACGGTAAGAGAGCTGACTTGAGGGTTTTGTGTTTTATCGCAAATATTGCGGTTAGCAAGAGTCGCCACCGACTTTTCTTTTATCCAAAAGGAAAGGTGAAAAAGCACAGGAAAGACCTTTGAGATTGTTTCTTGAGTTCGGGGGTAGATTATGAAAAGGGAAGGTATTAGCACCCTTTTCATCCATGGTTTTCCATGAGCTCTTAGTTACTTGATAGATCACTTGCTTTTTGTTTTGAAATTGTGCTTTGTGTGGTTTTGAAAGTATTTTGTAAAAGAGGCCATTTGTTTAGGCAATATTTGTAATGATTCTCGTTCGTAAGAATGTATACAAAGATGTTTGTCTTTTTGAAAATGTTTTCAATGTTTGTAAGATGTTTGGAAATGTGTGTGTTTGTTTTGAAAAATAGCAAGGATAGTTATTTGGAAATAGAGCAAGTAACTAGAAGTAATCTACCTACTCAAATGTCTTTCTTGTTCATTTTCTATTCCTTTGACATTGTTGTCTTACCATTTATTTGGTAAGCAACCCTATCTTTGGATGTAAACGGGACGGGCGTGGGTCATCGTATAACTATGATTAGCAATATTGCAAAGTATCTTAGCATTTTTGAGGGACCAAGATCATTTTTGTAAGGCAACTTTGAATAGCGTCATCGAGGGACTATGATCTTATATTTGTTTGTTTTGCCAAGATACTTCGCATGCATAATATGGCCGTTTTTGTATAAGGCAACCAAGTGGAGAAACCCTAAGGGTGCTTGTGTGTAAGTGTGTTATTTTCATGCTTTGATTTTGTCTTGGATTTAGAGTTTTCTATTTGATTTGTTTTTATCTTTCCATACAAACCCTAATTACTAGCATGGTATATAAAAGCGGTAAATTGCGTAGTTTAAAGATTACTACTGTGATGCGGTGGGAGAACTGACTTGAGGTTTTGTCTTTGTGTTTGCAAATGTTTCGGTTTAGCAAGAGTCGCCACCGACTTTTATTTTATCCAAAAGGAAAGGTAAAAAAGCACAGGAAAGACCTTTGAGATTTTTTTTGGGTTCGAGGGGTAGATTATGAAAAGAGAAGGTGCTAGCACCCTTTTCATCCATGGTTTTCCATGGGCTCTTAGTTACTTGTTTTAGATCACTTGCTTTTGCTTTTCAATTGTTTGAAATGGTGCTTTTGTGTGTGGTTTTGAAAGTATTTTGAAAAGAGGCCTTTTGTTTAGGCAACCTTTGTAATGATTCTTATTTTAATGTATACAAAGGTGTTTGTCTTTTGAAAAATGTTTCAATGTTTGAAAGTTTGTTTGGAAATGTTTTGAAATTGTGTGATAGTTTAAAAATAGCAAGGATGGTTTGCCAATTGATCAAGTAACTAGGAGTTGTCTACCCTACTCAAAGATCTTTCCTACACATTTTTATTCCTTTGACATTGTTGTTTTACCATTGCATTTGGTAAACAATCTTATCTTTGGATGTTAAACGGGACGAGCGTGGGTCATCGTATGACCATGATAGCAATGGTGCTAAGTATCTTAGCAAGTTTTTGAGGGACTAGATCATTTTTGTATAGGCAACCAAGATAGCGTCATCGAGGGACTATGATCTTTTTGTTTTGTTTTTGTTTGCCAAGATACCTAGCATGCATACCATGGCCATTTTTAAGGCAACAAGTGGATGAAACCCTAGGGGTGCTTGTGTGCATTGTGTTGTCATTTTTCATGCATTTTTGTTCTGTGTTTAGTCGTGCTATTTGTTTGATTTTGGTTCTTTGCATACAAACCCTAGTCTTACTATCATGGCATTTGAAAGCGATAAAATGTGTAAAAGTAAATCTAAGACTATTACAACATTATTATGGGGAGGGGGATACAAGTTTGAATAGGGGGATATTGCTCAAAAATAAAGCCCTAAAACTATTATTACAACCAAATTGAAATATATAAATAAATAAATAGGCAAATATTTAAATATGCAAATAAATATAAATATGCAAAATATTTTTGTATTTATTTTTATGTATGTAAAATAAGTTTATTTAATGTCTTAAAAATAAGAAAAAATGATAATGATTATTTTGGAAAGGGTGGAAAACCTAGTTTTTTTGTTTAAAAGAAAATATATATTCTAATTATTATTTATTCATTTATGTACAAGGAAATAATAAAAATAATATATATAAAATGTTAAAAAATTATATTTGTGAGAAAATAATATTTTAAGTATAAAAATAAAAAGGTATAATATTTTTATATTATTTATAAGTTTATTTAAGAAAATAAAAGTATTTAACCTAATAAACTATTTTTTGTCATAAAAAATAATGAAATAAAAATGTAAAAATTAAGAAAATATTTTTGGTGATTTTTAATATTTAGAAAAAAATAATAAAATTAGAAAATAAAAAAGAAATGAAAAAAAATGCAAAAATAAAGAAATGGGCCAAGGGGGTGCAAAAAGCAGAATGGGGGTGTCAAAGTAGAAGCAAGCCAGGCCCAACCCAACTCACTTCGTCTCTGTCCTTGGAACAAAAAACGCGCGCCTTGTTCTTCAAATTTGTATCTCCTGCATATGTGCTTAAAAACAAAAACTTGCAACATGAAAGTTATAGCTCATCATCACACGATTCTAACCATATAAAAAACTTGATCTAACTCTAAGAGACCAGGGAGAATTTTATCACCCCCAATTTCTGACCTAAAAAATTCAGCAACTTCAACATCCAAATTCTCCTAGCTCAGCTAACATAAATAAATTTTATGCATATGTACAGTTCATGGACATTAAGGGCTACATTTTTGCTTCACAAACCTAAGCCTAATGATTCCTAAATAAGGAGATAGAAGTTTAGAAAATACCTGTTTCTCCAAGTTTGGATAGGGCAATGTAGGAGTTTTGGATGAGGCCAGAAGGTCGTGTTAGCTTGCCTGAAGTTCACTCAACCTTTCCCAATGCTTGGCTTGCCTTGAACTTTCCTGAATGTGCTTGTAGAACTCAACCTGCAAAGCTTCAAAGTAAAAATGGTGAAGTGTGAAAATGGAGTTACAATGGCTGGACAGGTGCTTGGATAGTTTAGGTGTATTGTTTAGAATGTGTTTGAAATGATTCCAAACAAAACGCACGATTGGATTTGGATTTGGCTTGGTGTTTGCAGAAAATGCCCTGTTTTGGGCAGAAGTTTGTGTTTTGGTGTTTAAGGATGTTTAAGAGGCTTGTAACTCGTGTTTTTGGCTTGGTGTGATATGTTTAAGTTGTTTGAAATGTGTACAAGACTTGGTTTTAACAGATACAAGAGATATGGACCTTTTTGCAAGTTGACTTATTTTTTAAGCAAAAGTTGGAATTGACAATGCCAAGGTTGTACAAGCTAGCTTGAGGCCTGCTGATAGTTGGTACACCTTTCCTGATATTAGTGAACTTTGTTTGCAGCAAAAGGCTTGGTCCATGGCTCAAGATAAACAATTTGACATAAAGCATGCTTTATCAAAGTGGCAATGTTATCTTTTTGCCATTTTTGGATTAAACCTTTGTACAAAGCTTCCAAGACAAAAATAATGCCATTAACCATTGTATTTGCATTCAATTTTTGAGTGTAGAAGAGATTAGAACCTGTAAACCAAGTACAAGCTTGCTTAGGATAGATTTGCAAGTTGTAACATGGTGCAAAATGCCTTGGACAAAAGTGATGATTTGCCATTTTCAATCCTTCGATTCTCCCTAACCACAAATGATCTTGGAGGGTTCTTGGACATTTTAGAAAGCTTGTAACATGCTCTACAATCCATATTTGAAATGCATTTTGAGATTCCAATTGGACTTTTCAGTGTACAGTTGATTTTTGATCAGTTGACTGGAAAATTCATCTGTCAATCCAATGCAATTGAGATCTTTTGAACCTTGTGATTAGGTCAAGATGGTGCCATTGAGTCCTTGAAACTATGCTTGAACCCAATTTTCCATTGGCTAGGTGAAAAATCAGAAATTGCCCTTCTACAGTCAAAACCCTAAAAATGACCATTTTGCCCTTTTGATGATCTGATCAAATTTCTTGAGGAGTTGTGGTCCAAACTTGATCAAATGGTTCATATGAGTATATAATGTTGATGTGGATCAAAAATAGTAAGGTTTGACTGTAAATTGGCCACAGTTGACTTTTTCCCCAATACAGCTGATTTTTAGGTCAACTGTCCAATTGACTGGGCAAAAATTTGATTCAAGGCTTGAAACTTGGTATGGGAAATCTCATAAGTCCAACATGAAGTATGAAAGTCACATGAGGCATTGGAAGTCCAAAAATCGTTGTGCAAACTCAAACCCTAGTTTCAGGTCAACAGTGCAAGGAGATGTCTTGAGCTGAGCAAACCATAATTCTGTCTTGAGTCCAAAGAGTCTTGTGAGGAAAATCTTGATAAAATGAGAGGGAAAATTTTGGGGTACAACAGCTGCCCCTGTTCAATCTTCTTGAACTTGAAGAGTTAGATTGGCGAGTTTTCCGTTCACGACTCGAAGGTAAAAGATGATTGGACACTAGAGTGCCCGTAAATTTGCACTCGTCAAAATGTAGTTGAGGGAATGGGCTTAAATATGCCATTTGGAGAGGTGACAAAATCTTGTCGGAGATGGGCTTAAAGATGCCATCCAAGAATGTCTGCTGAGTTGTACGTCGTATGTCAGAAGAATGAGTATCAGAATGGTATATGTGTCTGGAACATATCTGAACTGTATCTGGGGACTGAGTTTGTATGAGAAATATAATGGTGTCCGTGTCTGGAGCGTATCCGAGTTGTAACTGTATTTGAATCTGAATGAATAGCAGAATGACTTCCGTGTCTGGAGTGTATCTGTATTGTATCTTGAATAAGTAACATAATGACTTCTGTGTCTGGAGCATCTCTGGGATGGGGAAAAAGTCAGAATAAGTGACAGAATGGCAACCGTGTATGGAGCGTATCTGGACTGTATCTTGAGTTGAGATCTTAATGAGTAGAAGAATGACTTCCGTGTCTAGAGTGTATCTGAACTGTAACTGGGATCTGAATAAGTGACAGAATGACTTTCGCGTCTGGAGTGTATCTGAACTTAAAGTTGATAATTGAATCTGAATGAGAAATAGAATGGCTTCCGTGTCTGGAGCGTATATAATCTGTATCTGATTGTTGAAGTCTGAATGAGTGACAGAATGGCATCCGTTTCTGGAGCGTATATGGACTGTATCTGACTTGAAATTCTGAATGAGTAATAGAATGACCTCCGTGTCTGGGGTGTATCCGTACTGTATTTGAAATCTTTGAATATTTGTTAAAGATAGCTTTTAATCTTATCCTGAAAAGGGTAAAACGTTAGCTGAAACACAAAGTTATGTTGCATGAAATGTATGATGTAATAAAAAGTGTTTTATCAATGTTCATGATATATGAGTGTAATGTATGCGCATGTAAGCTTATTCGCTGTCTTGCAGAGGAAAATAAATCCTTGATAGCTGGAGATAATAAAATCCTTGACTGCTGCCAGGGAAAATAAATCCTTGACCGCTGTTGGAGGTTCAAAATCTCTGACCACTGAGGATGAGAAATCCTTGCTGACTGTTGGAGGTTTAAAATCTCTGACCACTGAGGATGAGAAATCCTTGTTGACTGCTGTTGGGGATAGAAAATCCTTGGTAACTCGCAGGGATTATCAAAAACTTTGACAACTTCTGTGGGGATGTGAGAATCCTTCATGACTTTCTTGGGGATATAAGGATCCTTCAAGTCTTTGGAACATGATAATCATTCTATTGTGAAATAATGCCGAGTGTTGCTTGAGAAACCTGCTTGGGTAATCCCGAGAACTTTGATGACTATGGTTGGGGATTACACCAATGGGAATCCTTACTTGGATGGGGAATAAGGAAACTCTGATGATTTCTACCGGGGATCAAACAAAGGAAAACCTTGATCTGCTTGGAGAATAAGGAAGACTCTGATGGCTTCAGTGGGGAATTAAGAATGAGAATATTCAATCTATTGAGGAGTGGTGAATGGGAATCTTCGATCTGTAGGGGATTAAAAATTATGACAAATTCATGCTGGGAGTAATGAAAACTCTGGAAACTTCACTGGGGAATCAGGAATGAGAATCTTCAATCTGTTAGGGGAATTTGAATCCCTGGGGACTTCAAGCTGGGGAGTTAAGAATGAGAATATTCATTCTATTGGGGAGTAAAAACTTTGTGGGGAATAGCTATACTGCTGGGGAGTAGTTATCCTTCTGGGGAGATCAAGAGCTTGGGTTGTATGCCAATCTACTGGGGAATTATCTTAATTTGTGGATAAGACAAAAGTTAACTGTTATCTGGTAGATTCTAAGACTTTAAGACAACTTGCTGGGGAATCTGGAGAAACTGGATGGTTTCTGCTGTGGATTGGTAGTTTGACTCGACTGGGGAAGAAGGTTTTATCTTCGCTGAGGGTCTGTAGTTCAAAGTTTTTCTCCTCCGAGGATTGGGAGTTTGGAGGTTTAACTCTGATGGTGGATCAAGGGTTTGAAAATATAACTCCGCCTGGGATTGGGGGTTTGAAGTTTTGACTCTGGCGGGGATTTTGAAATTTAATTCCGCTAGGGATATGTATTTCAATGGTTTTAGCTCCGTTGGGGATATGGACGATGTACTGCAGAGGATTTCTCTTGGAATAGCTTAAAGACATTTTCCTATCCTTTCAACCTGTCAGTAATTATTCTTTCACATTTCGTTTATTTGTAAACAGTGATTATATTCAAATGTGTATGCTCATTTAATAAATCATTGGACGTTTTCAAATAAAAAACGAGTGTAAAGAAAAAGAAAAGGCAAATAGTTTTCTGCACTTTGAAGTATCTTTGAATTAACTTTGTGTAAGTATTTTGTACAAAGGAGACAAACATCCTAGTAAGAGAATGTTGTCGTAAAATGAGAAAAATTTATACAAAGAAAGATGGCTATGTGTAAAAATTCCATGGGGTTCCCATTCTGCTATAGCCTTCGTAACTCTGAATATCTTGTCCATTCATTGCTTCGTCCGAAGATGATTGAGTTGATCAGGAGCCAGGAGCTTGTCTGTGAAGAGATTGTCCTTAAAGTTATCCGAAGAGACATAGTCATACGCTTTAATTCCCTAACTTTTTCCTGGACTTCCCTTTCAGGTTTTCGATCCACCGGGAAACCCTTTTTTGCCCAAGTCGCCCTTTCGGGTTTTCAACTTGTCGGGTGTACAGATTTTTTTGTTTATCCCTAATTTTTGCCTAAACCGCCCTTTCGGGTTTTCGATTCACCGAGATGCCCATTTTTTCCCAAGTCGCCCTTTCGGGTTTTCAACTTGTCGGGTCGTTTATGCGTAGTATCTTTTGACTATGTCTGCGTTTGCAGGGTGCGGCAGGTCATCACCGTCCATGGTGGTTAAGATCATTGCCCCACCAGAAAAGATTTTTTTTATCACAAATGGTCCTTCGTAAGTAGGAGTCCATTTTCCACTGGGATCACTTTGCAGCAAGATGATCCGCTTGATTACAAAGTCCCCGACTTGATATACCTGGCGCCTGAATTTCTTGTTGAAAGCCTTGATCATTCGTTTCTGATACGCTTGACCATGGCAAATAGCAGTAAGTCGCTTTTCATCAATCAAATTAAGTTGATCAAGCCGGGTCTGAATCTAATCGTCTTCACTCAAACCAGCATCTTTCATGATTCTCAAGGAGGGAATCTGAACCTCGATAGGTAAAACAACTTCCATTCCGTATACCAAAGAATAGGGTGTTGCCCTAGTTGATGTATGCTCCGTGGTACGGTATCCATGAAGAGTAAACGGTAACATCTCATGCCAGTCCTTGTAGGTGACTGTCATCTTTTGTATGATCTTCTTGATATTTTTGTTCGCAGCTTCGACATCACCGTTCATCTTTGGCCGATAGGGAGATGAATTGTGATGTTGAATCTGGAACTGCTTGCACAAGGCGGTGATCATAGTATTGTTAAGGTTTGTACAGTTTTCAGTGATGATCCTTTCGGGGATGTCGTACTGATAAATGAGGTTCTACTTGATGAAGCAGGCAACAACATTCTTTGTGACGGATGTGAAGGAAGATGCTTTGACCCACTTGGTAAAGTAGTCAATGGCCACCAGGATGAAGCGGTGTCCATTGGATGTTGTAGGCTTGATCTCTCCGATCATGTCGATTCCCCACATAGCGAATGGCCAAGGAGCTGTTAAGACATTGAGAGGAACTGGAGGTATATGTACCTTGTCCGCATATATTTGGCATGTCCTGGAATGTTGATGGCAGTCAACTTCCATGGTAGACCAGTAATAGCCTGCTCGCAGAATCTTCTTAGCCATCGTATGTCCGTTAGAGTGAGTGCCAAAGGTACCATTGTGCAGTTCATCCATGATCTGTTCAGCTTCAACCTTGTCCACACAACGGAGTAGAATGCATCATGATTGCGCTTGTATAGGATACCATTGCTCAAGAAGAACTTGGCTGAGAATCTCCTTAAGAACTTTTTGCCGTTGACTGAAGCTCCTTCAGGATATTCTTGAGTCTCGAGATACCTTTTGACGTCATGAAACCAAGGTCGGTCCACTACTTCTTCGGTATTAATCTCGTGACAATGTGCAGGTTCGTCCATCCGTTCAATGGTGATTTGGGGAGCCTCATTATCCCAGTTAAGTTTAAACATGGATGACATTGTAGCTAGAGCATCTGCTAGCTGATTTTCTTCTCGCGAGAAGTGCTCGAAGGTAATCTGTTCGAAATGTGGAAACAATGTCAAGACATGTTCTTTTTAAGGGATGAGGTTTGGATGTTTAGTATCCCACTCTCCTTTGACCTGACTGATGACCAAAGCTGAGTCCCTAAACACAATCAAGGATTTGATTCCCAAGTCTATGGCAGCCTTGAGACCAAAGATACAAGCTTCATACTCGGCCATGTTGTTGGTGCAGCTGAAGCAAAGTCTGGCTGTGAAAGGTGTATGGCAACCTTTTGGAGAGATGAGTATCGCACCGATATTGTTGCCAAGTGCATTAGAAGCACCATCAAAGTACAGGGTCCATCGGGATCCTTGTTCAGGTCCGTCATATGGCCTGAAATCTTCAATGTTGTCCAAGGTCATGATATCCTCGTCGGGGAAGTCAAACTTCATGGATTGGTAATCTTCGACAGCTTGATGGGCCAGATGATCGGCTAGTACACTCCCCTTTATAGATTTTTGGGTCGTGTACTGTATATCCTATTCCGTTAGGATCATCTGCCATCTAGCGATTCTTCTAGATAAAGCAGACTTCTCAAAGATGTACTTGATCGGGTCCATCTTAGAGATCAGCAAAGTGGTATGAGTCAACATGTACTGCCTTAGCCGGCGAGCAGCCCATACCAAAGCGCAACAAGTTTTCTCGAGCAGTGAGTAACGAGTCTCACAGTCGGTAAACTTTTTGCTAAGGTAATAAATGGCATGCTCTTTTCGGCCAGACTCGTCATGTTGGCCCAGTACGCACCCCATTGAATTCTCTAGGATAGTCAGATACATGATTAGCGGTCTCCCTTCGACGGGAGGCATCAAGATAGGAGGTTCTAGCAAATACTCCTTGATTTTATCGAAAGCAACTTGACAATCATCATTCCATTTAACCACCTGATCTTTCTTCAACAGCTTGAAGATTGGTTCACAGGTAGATGTTACGTGAGAAATGAACCTTGCAATGTAGTTTAGGCATCCCAAGAAACCTCTGACCTCCTTCTCAGTGCAAGGGGCAGGCATTTCTTGTATAGCTTTGACTTTGGCAGGATCAACCTCGATTCCTTTGTTACTGACAATGAAACCTAGAAGTTTACCGGATCGGACTCCAAAGGTGCACTTGTTAGGGTTCAGTCTGAGCTTGTACTCTTTCAACCTGACAAACAGCTTTTGCAGATGGTCGAGGTGTTCTTCTTCAGTTTATGAACGGGCTATCATGTCGTCTACGTAGACCTCTATCTCACGATGTATCATATCATGAAACAAAGCTACCATGGCGCGTTGATAGGTTGCCCCGACATTCTTCAGTCCGAATGGCATCACTTTGTAGCAGAACGTACCCCATTATGTAACAAAAGTAGTTTTCTCCATGTCCTCAGGGCCCATTTTGATCTGGTTATAGCCTGAGAATCCGTCCATGAAAGAAAATACCTTGTGCTGAGCTATATTGTCAACCAAGATGTCAATGTGCAGAAGTGGAAAGTCATCTTTAGGGCTAGCCCTGTTTAAGTCTTTGTAATCCATGCACATTCTGACTTTGCCGTCCTTCTTAGGCACGGGAACAATGTTAGCAACCCATTGTGGATAGGAAGTAACAATAAGAAACCTAGCATTGAACTGCTTCATAACTTCTACTTTGATCTTTTCAGACATGTCGGGACTCATGCGGCGAACTTTCTGCTTAACTGGTGGACAATCTTCTCTTGTGGGTAGACGGTGTACCAAAATGTTTGTATCAAGTCCTGGCATGTCTTCGTATGACCAGGCGAAGATCTCAACATATTCATTTAACAACTGAATTAAGCGCTCCTTGACACTTGGCTCTAGGTTGGCACCCACTCTAACTTCTTTTCTATCTTCCTTTGTACCCAAGTTGATTGTCTCTAACAACTCCTCGTGAGGTAGAATAGCCCTTTCTTCCTGTTGTAGCAGTCTAGCCAATTCTCCCGGCACTTCACAGTCTTCCTCATCTTCGTATTCGGCATGGTAGACCAGATCTTCAGAGTCACTGAAGGTCATAGCAGAATTGTTACCCATGGAATCCGGAATGGGAGGATACCTGCATTTGTGAGTGTGGGTGTGTGTAAGGGATAGCCACCTTTAAACAAATAAAATGTAAAAAGAAGGAAAATGAACACAAAAGTTTATATGTGAAAACGTCCATGATTCATTAAAATGGCATATGAAGATGAAAAATCAAACCCTTACAAATGGCCATATGTACCTCGGGTAAGGCACAAAGTTAAAAGTGTACGAATTGTTTAAGAATTATTACAAACCAACAGAAATGTTTGAAAGATAAATTACTGATTTATGAAAGTAATGGGAACAAAGTCCTTTGCCTCCCAATTGCATAGTCCTCCATCCACAGTAGGGAAAATCCAATCTTCCAGGTTGCCCTCCTCTTCACCATCCTCCAAAGCACTAACTCCATGATGGGTGATCTTCACTGGTGGCCCTCCAGCCCGGGAGCGGCGCACAGCCTTTTGAGAAGAAGCAGTGAAACCCAAGCCGAATTTATCAGATTTGAAAGGAAAATCGGGAAGCTTCCCCCAGATCGTGCTTCCTCCTTCTTCAATCACAGCCTTTGCATCTTTGAGAGATGACATCCAAGGCGGAGGTCAGGTAATCATGGGTACAGAAGACACTGTCTTGGTTGCCGCAATCTCCTGAGCTACCTCTTCAAAATGCTGAAAGGGGGTTTCGATGAATTCACCATCCAATTCCACATAGCGGAAAGAATTTAGATGGCTTATCATGTATTCCTCTTTGCCGTGAACAGTTACAATTTTCCCCTGGACAAGATACTTGAGCTTCTGATGCAGAGTAGAAGTGACGGCTCCAGCATGATGAATCCAGGGTCTTCCCAACAAGCAAGAATAGGAAGGACGAATGTCCATGACATAGAATGTGGAGTTGAAGGTTTCAGTTCCCACTTTGATCGGGATGTCCACCTCCCTGTGGACCATCCTTTTAGAACCATCAAAGGCTCTAACAATGATGTTACTGGGCTTCAAAGTTAGACCTTCACAATCCAGCCTATCCAATGCTTTCTTTGGCAAGACGTTCAGCGAAGAACCAGTGTCTACCAGGACGTGTGCTAGAGTAGTCCCTCTGCATTCCACCGAGACATGCAAAGCGTCATTATGTTTTCTCTCTTTGATTGTTAGATCAGCATCGGAGAATCCTAAACCATTGACGGCTGTTAGGCTAGCTACACATTCTTGGAACTGATCCGCGGAGGTTTCCTGTGGCATGTGGGCCATCTTCAAAAATCTAATAAAGGCTTTGGCATGAGCTTCTGAATAAAGCAGCAAGGCCAACATGGAGATCTTTGAGGGGGTTTGCCCCAGTTTCTCCAAAACATTATAATCGCTTTTCTTGATTATTTTCAAAATCTCCTCCATTTCTTTTTGAGAGGTTTCAGGGATAATCAACGGTTGAGCCTTCGTCCTGACAGGCTCTTCTTGGATCCCTTTGCCTCTATCATCAGCAGCAGCAGAGGGGACAACCACAAGAGTTACAACTTCTTCAATAATTGGAGTTCTCGCAGATATGTTGACCGGTACAGGGGTAACCTTAGGAGAAGCTGAGGGTCCGAAGATTGCCTTTGGAGGGGCAATCTCCGGAGAGAAAATTCTTCTACTGCGGGTGATTTTACTCATTCCGGCAATGTTTCCAATGTCGGAAGTCTCTTCATCAGAACTCTCTTCAGTTGATTCAATTCGTTTAACACCGTGGTAGAAGATCTCTCCCCCATAGTTCCACAGTATTGATTTGTTGGACTTGTACGGGATAGGCCCCGGCATGGTTATCTTCAAAGGTGCAATCTTCGGATCGGATGTAATCTTAACAGGTCTTTTGGAGACCTTGGAAAGATTGGAGGATATGGTAATTATCGAAACATCATTGACAAGAGTCGGTGTAATAGGAGTCTTTTCAAAAAGGATTTCTTGATTATCCATTAGGTGTTGGATGCCTAACTTCAACAATGGACAGTCGGTTTGTAAGGATGAACAAAGGCAGCAATCTTCTTGACAACCTGGGAAAATCCCAGCCTTCAGCAAATTCAACTTGATTATCGGTAGCGGAGTCATCAAATCATCAACGGTAGCAACAAAAAGATCTTCTTCAACAGCATGGGCATTGTGGCCATGCTTTGGCATTGGAGCAGAGATCACGTTCGGCTTTTCAGGGGCGTCGAATTCAACTTCTTTAGCATCTATCAAATCCTAAATTTTATTCTTGAGGGCCCAACAATTATTGGTGTCGTGCCCCAGGCTGTCTGAATGATAAGCACACTTGGCGTTTGAATGGTAGTAAGGGGAAGATGTATTCGAATTCTTCGGGGCCTCTTTCAAAGTTGCAAGGTTTAACTTCAAGAGATGAGGGAGAACCTGAGCAGGAGTCATGTTTATCCGGGTGAATTGTCGTGCAGGCCTTTCCATCCTTGCTTGGTTGGTTCTGGGTTGATTGTTTCTAGGCTGATCAGCTGCAGACTTCTGAATCATTACGGCCCCCACCGCTGGCCGGCTCTCAACTCTTCCTTGACCTCTCTTGGAGTAGATAGCTGAGACTTCTTTCTTTGCTGGAAAGGTCTTTTTGATGGCAGCGGAAGCAGATGCATCCTTTTGAATTTTCCCGCTCTTGATTCCGGCTTTAACTCTCTCACCAGTCAGAATCAACTCGGTGAACCCCGCAGACGAACTTCCAATCAGGTGATTGAAAAAGGGGCCTGACAGTGTACCCAAGAACATATCTACCATCTCCCTCTCAGATATAGGTGGTTGCACTCGTCCCGCCAAGACTCTCCATTTCTGGGCATACTCTTTGAAACCTTCGTTTGAGACCATGCCCATACTCTGTAATTGAGTACGGGTTAGTGCTAAATCCGCATTATATTGATATTATCTGTAGAAGGCGGCCGCCAAATCCTCCCAATTGTGCACATCAGACCTCTCTAGCTGGTAGAACCAATCTAACTGCGTCCCCGAAAGACTGTCCTGGAAGAAATGAATCCACAGATCCTTGTCAGAAGAATGCGGTTGGATTTTTCTGACATAAGACCGTAGGTGCATCTTGGGACAAGACAAACTATCGTATTTAGCAAAAAGAGGCACCTTAAACTTAGGGGGAATCACAATCCCAGCAACCAGCCCTAACTCTTCAAAGTCCAGCCCAGGCACTCTCTGCACCTCCATGGCAGCCAGACGCTCTTCCAGATTCTTGTATTTGTCGTCTGCAGGAGGGTACTGCTGTTCAGAATTGTCTTCATCCTCTTCTTCCTCTTATTCCTCAAACTCAGATGGCACTGCAGCTCCCTTTCCTTTTCCTACCCCTTCATCAGATGTTGAGGGGAAATCAAGGACCCTTCTAGCCTGACCTTCAAATCTTCTACCCATGGTAGCCACACCAACTCTCTTCTTTTTCTTTTTCTCTTTTTCCTTTTCCAGCAAAGTTTTGAGCTCCTCCTGACCCTTAGCCAAGGTCATGAGTAGCTGTTGGAACTGTGAATTATGCGCTTGTAAGTCTTTAACCGTCTGCTCTATATCCATCTTGCTGAAATAAACAATAGAGAGATAAGGAAACCTGGTGTGAAGACCTGCTTATGCATATGATGAATGATATGTATTCATGTAATGCATTCAAGGATTCAGAAATTCAAATTTGTTTTAAACAAAAAGGAACACACGTCATATTAATAAGATAGAATTTGTTAGTACATTAATGCCCCATGGGCAAAATAATACAAAATTCTAATGTAAAAAGACGTTGCGCATCCTCTTTGGTGCAATGTAGATGTTGAGAGTCTGCTCTTCGTGAAGTTGACGAGTAAGTTCCAAAACCTTCTTCTCACTGGCGTAGAATTGGGCTTCAAAAGTATCGTGCTCTCCCTTGAGCTGTATCCAACTTTTTTGTAAATCTTCAAGTGATGTTGGCATGTCAGGGTGTAGGAGGGTGTATGGAACCTCTCCTTCCATAACAGGCTCTTTGATCACAGGGAGAATGTAGGGGTAAGGCATCATAATACTTTGGGCGCGGGTTCGTACCCACTTGAGGTAAGGCTCAAGGGGGATGGAATTCTTGTGTCCCAAGGTCTTACTGTCCACCTTGTTGGGCATTCTCCAAGCTCGGATGAACCTTTGTCGGAGTCCTTGATCGTCGTTGTCGAAGTCGAAAACCAAGTCTGGAATCAGCATGTCATGTGGGCCATCCCTTCGGGCATACCTAAACTATCTCAGAGCCAAGCAAGGGTTGTAGGTAATGCCTCCCCTAATTCCAAGTAGTGGGACATTAGGGAATTCCCCACAACGGTCAATGATGATAACATTTTCTCGGGATCGAGAACACCAATGAACATCTGAATTTGTAAGAGTCATCAATCGTTGTGACCACCTCAAACCTTTCTCATTCTTCAAAACTGATTGGGGAAGATGATAAATAAACCATCTTGCCAGTAGAGGAGTACAACACATGAGGACACCTCTTTTCCTCATTGTTCGAGTGCGAAAAGAATGGAGAATATCCCCAAGCAATGTAGGCACCGGGTTGCGAGCCATGAAGATTTTGACAACACTTACATCTATAAGCTGGTCAGGGTTAGGGAATAAGACCATCCCATAGATGAGAAGAGCTACAATCTCCTCAAAAGCTTGTAGATCCAATGAATTCCAGCAGCTTTGGGCCTTCTCAAACAAGAACTTTGACAAGAAACCTTTGACACCACTTCTAGTTTCCCAATGGCTTATGATATCAGATGGTTGCAAGTGTAGGGCTTGAGCAACATCTTCAGGCTTTGGATCTCTTTCCGTACCATTGAAGGGTAGTTGATGGAGAATAGGAATTCTCAGGAGTTGAGAAAATTCCTCCAAAGTAGGAACAAGCTGGTAATCAGGAAATGTGAAGCAGTGGTGTAGGGGGTCAAAGAACTGGAAGAGAACTTTCACCATGTCTTCCTCAGTGTTGGTGTTGACTAAGTTGAGAAGACGACATGGCCTCTCGGTGAATGGAGAATTCTCAGGAATCCTTGAAGCTAGCTCCTTGAGTTGAGGAGGAATTCTTACAAGGTTAACTTGGATAGTTTTCCTGCCAAGTGAATCCATTACCTACAAAACAGGAACAAAGATGAAAATCCAAATCCTTGAAATGGTTAGTGGATGCATATGATGCTTCATGATGTCCATGATGTTATGCACAAGTATATATGTACAAACAAATCACACAAGTTCCTAGTTTCAGGCTTACATGGGGTTTCATAGGTAAGTACCCTCTTGAAGTTTAGTTGGCTCAACCTGTCCTATAAATAGTAATCGGGTTCTAAGGAGCTCAATATCACTGGATTACTTTCTGTGTTCATTGTTTCAGTTTAGGCACTTTACTGGCGACCAAAATATTCCAAGAAAACAACCCTCAATGAGTGTAGTATCGAGTATCTACCAACTTCGGACTGCACCAAAGCCGATCATCTCACTACCCCTAAAAAGGCCAAGTTGGTCAAGTAAAGGTTCTAAAAGTCTATTAGTGCTCCATGACATCACTCAGCGGCCCCGTATTCTCTTTGATTAACTCAAAGGCTACCGGTACCCACAAATATGTCGCACTAATATAGTTATTGCTTCAACCATGTCGGTATACCCCGCACAGTTTCCACAACGTATTACTATTTACCTATGAATGTTTCCCAAATCCGGGTAGAGGATTCAAACCCAAAAAATAGAACCAAAGTGTAAAGCATACAAGTAAAGCAAGATAAGCATGTAAAGGTGATCTAAAATCCTAAGGTAACCCCACTTTTATTCAATTCTTCCCTAGCAGAGTCGCCAGTTCTGTGATGCGGTGGGAGAACTGACTTGAGGTTTTGTGTTTGTGTTTGCAAATGTTTCGGTTTAGCAAGAGTCGCCACCGACTTTTATTTTATCCAAAAAGAAAGGTAAAAAAGCACAGGAAAGACCTTTGAGATTGTTTTTGGGTTCGGGGGGTAGATTATGAAAAGGGAAGGTGCTAGCACCCTTTTCATCCATGGTTTTCCATGGGCTCTTAGTTACTTGTTTTAGATCACTTGCTTTTGATTTTCAATTGTTTGAAATGGTGCTTTTGTGTGTGGTTTTGAAAGTATTTTGAAAAGAGGCCTTTTGTTTAGGCAACCTTTGTAATGATTCTTGTTTGAATGTATACAAAGGTGTTTGTCTTTTGAAAAATGTTTCAATATTTGAAAGTTTGTTTGGAAATGTTTTGAAATTGTGTGATAGTTTGAAAATAGCAAGGATGGTTTGCCAATTGATCAAGTAACTAGGAGTTGTCTAACCTACTCAAAGATCTTTCCTACACATTTTTATTCCTTTGACATTGTTGTTTTACCATTACATTTGGTAAACAACCTTATCTTTGTATGTTAAACGGGACAGGCGTGGGTCATCGTATGACCATGATAGCAATGGTGCTAAGTACCTTAGCAAGTTTTTGAGGGACTAGATCATTTTTGCATAGGCAACCAAGATAGCGTCATCGAGGGACTATGATCTTTTTGTTTTCTTTTTGTTTGCCAAGATACTTAGCATGCATACCATGGCCATTTTTAAGGCAACAAGTGGATGAAACCCTAGGGGTGCTTGTGTGCATTGTGTTGTTATTTTTCATGCATTTTTGTCTTGTGTTTAGTCATGCTATTTGTTTGATTTTGGTTCTTTGCATACAAACCCTAGTCTTACTATCATGGCATTTGAAAGCGATAAAATTCGTAAAAGTAAATCTAAGACTATTACAACATTATTATGGGGAGGGGGATACAAGTTTGAATAGGGGGATATTTCTCAAAAATAAAGCCCTAAAACTATTATTACAACCAAATTGAAATATACAAATAAATAAATAAATAGGCAAATATGCAAATATGCAAATAAATATAAATATGCAAAATATTTTTGTATTTATTTTTATGTATGTAAAATAAGTTTATTTAATGTCTTAAAAATAAGAAAAAATGATAATGATTATTTTGGAAAGGGTGGAAACCCTAGTTTTTTTGTTTAAAAGAAAATATATATTCTAATTATTATTTATTCATTTATGTACAAGGAAATAATAAAAATAATATATACAAAATGTTAAAAAATAATATTTGTGAGAAAATAATATTTTATGTATAAATATAAAAAGGTATAATATTTTTATATTATTTATAAGTTTATTTAAGAAAATAAAAGTATTTAACCTAATAAACTATTTTTGTCATAAAAAATAATAATAAATAATAAAATAAAAATGTAAAAATTAAGAAAATATTTTTGGTGATTTTTAATATTTAGAAAAAAATAATAAAGTCAGAAAATAAAAAAGAAATGAAAAAAAAAAGCAAAAATAAAGAAATGGGCCAAGGGGTTGCAAAAAGCAGAATGAGAGTGTCAAAAGTAGAAGCAAGACAGGCCCAACCCAACTCACTTCGTCCATGTCCTTGGAACAAAAAACGCGCGCCTTGTTCTTCAAATCTGTATCTCCTGCATACGTGCTTAAAAACAAAAACTTGCAACATGAAAGTTATAGCTCATCATCACACGATTCTAACCATATAAAAAACTTGATCTAACTCTAAGAAACCAGGGAGAATTTTATCACCCCCAATTTCTGACCTAAAAAATTCAGCAACTTCAACATCCAAATTCTCCTAACTCAGCTAACATAAATGAATTTTATGCATATGTACAGTTCATGGACATTAAGGGCTACATTTTTGCTTCACAAACCTAAGCCTAATGATTCCTAAATAAGGAGATAGAAGTTTAGAAAATACCTGTTTCAGCAAATTTTGGATAGGGCAACGTAGGAGTTTTGGATGAGGCCTGAAGGTCGTGTTAGCTTGCCTGAAGTTCACTCAACCTTTCCCAATGCTTGGCTTGCCTTGAACTTGCCTGAATGTGCTTGTAGAACTCAACCTGCAAAGCTTCAAAGTAAAAATGGTGAAGTGTGAAAATGGAGTTATAGTGGCTGGACAGGTGCTTGGATAGTTTAGGTGTATTGTTTAGAATGTGTTTGAAATGATTCCAAACAAAACGCACGAGTGGATTTGGATTTGGCTTGGTGTTTGTAGAAAATGCCCTGTTTTGGGCAGAAGTTGGTGTTTTGGTGTTTAAGGATGTTTGAGAGGCTTGTAACTCGTGTTTTTGGCTTGGTGTGATATGCTGAAGTTGTTTGAAATGTGTACAAGACTTGGTTTTAACAGATACAAGAGATATGGACCTTTTTGCAAGTTGACTTGTTTTTGAATCAAAATGTTGAAATTGACAACGCCAAGGTTGTACAAGCTAGCTTGAGGCCTGCTGATAGTTGGTACACCTTTTCTGATAATAGTGAACTTTGTTTGCAGCAAAAGGCTTGGTCCATGGCTCAAGATAAACAATTTGAAATAAAGCATGCTTTATCAAAGTGGCAATGTTATCTTTTTGCCATTTTTGGATTAAACCTTTGTACAAAGCTTCCAAGACAAAAATAATGCCATTAACCTTTGTATTTGCATTCAATTTTTGAGCTTAGAAGATATTAGAACCTGTAAACCAAGTACAAGCATGCTTAGGACAGATTTGCAAGTTGTAACA
The DNA here is from genome assembly GCA_948472305.1 of Vicia faba. NCBI lineage: Eukaryota > Viridiplantae > Streptophyta > Magnoliopsida > Fabales > Fabaceae > Vicia > Vicia faba. The sequence goes on along the minus strand of OX451737.1, from coordinate 1,426,482,683 downwards.
TGGTGCAAAATGCCTTGGATAAAAGTGATGATTTGCCATTTTCAATCCTTCGATTCTCCCTAACCACAAATGATCTTGGAGAGTTCTTGGACATTTTAGAAAGCTTGTAACATGATCTACAATCCATATTTGAAATTCATTTTGATATTCCAATTGGAACTATGTGAAAAATTGCCATGAAGATAGGTCAAAATCCTGCCTAAACTAGGGCAAAATTTCACTAAGTTAAAAGTTTTATGGACCCTTATTCACAAAATCATAACTTGAGATCCAAGCATCTTTTGGGAAAACTTTGTGAATAAAAGTTGTAGAATTTGTGGAGGACTACAACCTTCATGTTGGAAGTTTTGTTTGAATCCAATTGCGTCATGGTGAGAAAGTTGGGCAAAGTTGGGAAAAAATAAGAAATTTTCCTAACTTAGAAAATTTCTAAGTTATGAAAATTTTCCATTTTAAACCCTAATTTCCTATTTTAGATTTCTTGGTGAACAAGTTTCATGTTTTGACACATCTTGATGAAATATGACCCTTGGCACTTGATTTTGACCAAAAAGTCAAAGTTTGACTTTTCAGTGTACAGTTGATTTTTGATCAGTTGATTGGAAAATTCATTTGTCACTCCAATGCAATTGAGATCTTTTGAACCTTATGATTAGGTCAAGATGGTGCCATTTAGTCCTTGAAACTATGCTTGAACCCAATTTTCCATTGGCTTGGTGAAAAATCAGAAATTTCCCTTCTACAGTCAAAACCCTAAAAATGACCATTTTGCCCTTTTGATGATCTGATCAAATTTCTTAAGGAGTTGTGGTCCAAACTTAATCAAATGGTTCATATGAGTCTATAATGTTGATGTGGATCAAAAATTGTGAGGTTTGACTGTAAATTGGCCACAGTTGACTTTTTCCCTAATACAGTTGATTTTTAGGTCAACTGTCTAATTGACTGGGCAAAAATTTGATTCAAGGCTTGAAACTTGGTATGGGCAATCTCATAAGTCCAACATGAAGTATGAAAGTCACATGAGGCATTGGAAGTCCATAAATCCTTGTGCAAACTCAAACCCTAGTTTCAGGTCAACAGTGCAAGGAGATGTCTTGAGCTGAGCAAACCCTAATTTTGTCTTGAGTCCAAAGAGTCTTGTGAGGAAAATCTTGATAAAATGAGAGAACAAATTTTGGGGTACAACAACTAAGCTATTACAACATTGTACGGGAGGGGGGAATACAAATTATGAATGGGGATTTGCAATAATGTAAATCTAATTAAGCTATTACAACCAAATCGAATTTACACGAATATTTGAATAAATAGGATACACTATAAATTAAATGTAATGTTATGTATATGCATGGAAAAAAAGATTTTGTTTTATTTTTCATATCAAATTTTTTTGACTTAAATCTAATAAACTTAAGAAAAAGAAATTAATTCTTGAAAACCAAAGTTAACCCTAATTTCTAATTTAGAAGAAAATAAAGTTCTTTAGGGATTATTTTTACGTATTTTCTTGTATTAAAAATAATAAATAATATCTTACGATAATATTTAGTTTTTTATATGTCAAAATAAATATTTACAAGTATGAATAATAAAAGGAATAAAATAGTTAACCTAAATCTATTATATTTACAAGTTTAATTAAGAAAGAAATAATTAGTATATAGTTTAATAAAAATATTTTTTCATGTGAAAATAAAATAAAATAAACAAAAATGCAAAATCATCATGTTTTACATTTTTTATGATTTTTATGTTAAGGAAAATATATTTAGTAAAATAGAAATGAAAATAAAAAATGAATAATTAAATATGGGCCAGGGGTGCTGCAACCAACCAGGGGATAATATGTTAGCAAAAAAACGCTAAGGCCCAAACATTGAGGCCCATCCTGCAAACAGCAAAAAAAAAGGAAACTGGAAAAATATGAAAAAAAACAAAAGGTAGCGCCAAGGTTCGAACCCACGACCTATGCATTTCCAGCGCGCTACCTTGCCACTGGGGTGGCTGTACATCCGTTAGCTTATGTCAAACAAGAAAAACAAAACACAAAACACTTCCTTGTCCATGTACTTCGTCTTCTTCCTCTAGCTAGCCGGACCTCCTGTAACTCTTTCATCTCTCAACAAAAATGAAAATGGATAACATGAATGTTATAGCATTTTGTCTCACGATTCTAACCATGTGCATAACTAAAAGTATAAGTCCAAGATTAAAGAGAATTTTAGTGGCCCTAATTCTTAACCTAATTTTTTCAGAAACTTCAGGCTCAAAATTCTCTCAACTCAGGCCAAATAAATGCAAGTTATGGATATGTACAGCTTCGTAGCAATGATGTCTACATTGTATATTCACAAATGTAAAGCTAATTATGCATGTATCAAGAGTTGGAAAAACAGAAAACTCACCTTGAAAATGGAAACCGTGTTTTGGAAATGAGCTTGCTTTAGGATGCTGTGATGATCAGGTTAGCTTCCTTGAACCTCTAGGAAGCTAATGCAATGCCTAGCTTGTCTTGAGGGTGGCTGGAATGATCTCTAGAAGTCCACCAGTGTTACTCTATTTTTGAAGTTCAACAATGGGGAAGATGGAGTTACAGTGATGTTTCAGGGTGTGGAATGGCTTTCTTGTAAGGTAAAGAAGCTTAGGGAAGCAAAAGGCCTGAAAACGCACGAATGGAGTAGAAGATTCAAATCACAAGTCAGAAATGGCAAGTTTGGGAGCTTGGTATGCAATTTTTTATTCTAGGGTGTTTCAAGGCTTGGGCATTCATTTTTTCAGTTGTAATGCGTTTGTGTATTAGTATAGAAAAGGTTTCAAGTCAGCTTCTCAACAGATTTTTCAGTTGTAGGCTTTTTGTACACTTTATTACTTTTGAAGCAAAGTGAAGAGACAAGTCTTGTCATGCTTGTAATGGCCTGCTTTGGGTTAGTACCAATCCTAGACAACTTGTATTTGGTTTATAAGACTTGTGGGTGCAGAGAAGACAGGTCCAATGCTCAAGAATTGAAAAGTTGAAAAAGTGAAGCTTTTCCAAAATGGCAATGGCAACTTTGTTCCATTTATGGAATTACAACTTGGGCAAAGACTCTTGGGCTTGGATTAAGGCTTTGTCAGCTGAATAAGCATTAAATTATGAAGTTAGAAACAAGTTTGAGACCTGTAAAGCATGGATTAGGAAGCATATGTTCAGATTTGAATTTTGTTCTTCATGAAATGGCTTGAAAAACAAAGTTAGAAATTGCCAATTTCATCTCTTCGATTCTCACTACTCAAAAACGATCTCAATGAGTTCTTGGACATTTGGGAAAGCTTGCAATGTGATCTATAACTCATCTTTGAAATGCATTTCAAGATTCCCCTTGGAACTAGGTGAAAAATTTCCATGAAGTTGGGTCAAAAACCTGCCTAAATTAGGGAAAATTTTCACTAAGTTATTTTAGTTCATGGGAATGTTGGGAATTTCCTTTGAATCATCTTGTATCATGGTGAAAAAATGGCTTAAAGTTGAGAAAAAATAAGAAATTTTCTATACTTAGAAAATTTTCTAAGTTGAGAAAATTTCAAATTTTAAAACCAAATCTTCAATCTTTGATTCCTTGATGAACAAGTTTCACATTTTGTCATGTTTTGATGAATTGTGATCCTTGACACTTGATTTTGACCAAAAGGTCAAAGTTTGACTTTTCAGTATACAGTTGACTTTTGATTAGTTGACTGCAAATTTCATATGTCTATCCAATGGATTGCAATGTTTTGAACCATGCTATTAGGTCAGGATAATACAAATGAACCCTTGAAATCATGCTTCAAATCAATTGGTCATTTTCTAGGTCAAACACCAGAAATTTCCCTTCCACAGTCAAAACCCTAATTTTGACCATTTTGCCCTTTTGATGATTTGATCAAATTTCTTTGAGGAATTGTGATCCAAACTTGATCAAATGATACATATGAGTCTAGAATGTTGATGTGGATCAGAAAATATGAATTTTGACTGTAAATTGGCCATGGTTGACTTTTTCCCCAATACAATTGATTTTTAGGTCAACTGTTCAATTGACTGATCAAAAATGTGGTTCAAAGCTTGAAACTTGTCATGAGCAATCTTAGGGGTCCATAATGATGTTTGAAAGTCATATGAAGCATTGATAGTCCAAAAATCCTTGTGCAAACTCAAACCCTAATTTTGGATCAACAGTGTAAGATGAGATGTCTTGAGCTGACCAAACCCTAATTCAGTCTTGAGTCAAAGAGATCTTGTGTGAAAAGTCTTGATAAATAAGAGGGGAAATTTTGGGGTACAACAGTTGCCCCTGTTCAATCTTCTTAAACCTGAAGAATTAGATTGGCGAGTTTTGTCATTCGTGACTCGAAGGTGAAAGATGATTGGACACTAGAGTGCCCATAAATTTGCACTCGACGATGTGTAGTTGAGGGAATGGGATTAAAGATGCCATTTTGAGAAATGATAGAATCTTGTTGGAGATGGGCTTGTAGATGCCATCCAAAAATGTTTGTTGAATTGTAAGTTGTAAGCTGAAAGAATGAGTATCAGAACAGAGTCCGTGTCTGGAGCGTGTCTGAACTATATCTTAAAGTTGAATTTGAATGAGTATCAGAATGACATCCGTGTCTGGAGCGTATTCGTATTGTATCTGAAGTCTGAATTTGAATGAGTATCAGAATGGCATCTATATCTGGAGTGTATCCGTACTGTATCTGGGGATTAAAACTGAATGAGTATCAGAATGGCATCTGTGTCTGGAGCGTATCTGTACTGTATCTGAAGTCTGAATTTGAATGAGTATCAGAATGGCATCCGTGTCTAGAGCATATTTGTACTGTATCTGAAGTCTGAATTTGAATGAGTATCAGAATGGCATCCGCGTCTGGAGCGTATCTGTACTGTATCTGAGGACTGAAACTGAATGAGCAGAATGGCATTCGTGTCTGGAGCGTATATGTACTGTATCTGAAAGCTGAATCTGAATGAGCATCAGAATGGCATCCGTGTCTGGAGCGTATCTGTATTGTATCATGATTGCATTTTGTTAATGGTAGTTGTTTAATCTTATCCTAAAAAGGGTAAAATGTTAGCCGAAACAAAATTATATTGCATGAAATGTATGATGCAATGTAGTTGTTTTATTAATGTTTATGATATATGGATGCAATGTATGCGCATGTGAGCTAATTTGTTGTATTGATGTTTGATTGAGGAAAATAAATCCTCGAATGCTGCTGAGGCTATGTTGAATTTGCATGTCTTGAAGTTGAAGTACTGACGAACTCTTGTTGAGAGAAGTAAATTTCGTTGTAAGGGCAATGCCATGTACTACTTGTAAGATCTGTTTGGGGAATCCTGAGAAATTTGACGATTTCTACTGGAGATTAATTAATTTGAAATTTGTTCCGCTGGGGATCCAAATGAAGTACTATGGGGATTACTTATGGAATATCCTAGACATGTTTTCCTGTCCTTTCAAACTAACAATAACTGTCTTTCTCATTTTCTTTATTTGTAAACAGTAATTATGTTCAAATGCATATGTTCATCAATGAATCATTGGACGTTTTTGCAAACAAAACAATAATCGTAAATACAAATAGTTTTTTTTGTAATTTCAAAGAGATATCTTTGTATTGACTTTGAATAATTATTTTGTACAACGGAGACAAACATTCTAGTAAGAGAATGGTGCCATAAAACAAGAAAAATTTATACAAAGAAATATAGCTATGTGTAATAATCCCATGGGGTTCCCATTCTGCTATAGCCTTTATATCTCCAAATATCTTGTCTATTTATTGCTTCGTCCGAAGATGATTGAATTGATCAGAAACTATGAGTTTGTCAGTGGAAGCCAAAGGTTGTCCGTCAAGTGATCCGACGGGACATAACCATACGCTTTAATTCCCTAACTTTTGCCTGGACCGCCCTTTCGGGTTTTCAGTCCACTGGGAAACCCTTTTTTGCCCAAGTCGCCCTTTCGGGTTTTCAACTTGCCGGGTGTACATATTTTTTTATTTTATCCCTAATTTTTGCCCGAAAATTTTTGGTTCGCCGGGATGCCCTTGTTTTGCCTAGGTGTGTCAACCTAGCGGGTCTCTTATGCATAGTATCTTTTGACTATGTACGCGTTCGTAGGGTGTGGCAGGTCGTCACCATCCATGGTGGTTAAGATCATTTCCCCACCAGAGAATATATTCTTAATTACAAACGGTCCTTCATAGGTAGGATTCCATTTTCCCCTGGGATCACTTTGTGGCAAAATGATACGTTTGGTCACTAGATCCCCAACTTGATATACTTGGCGTCTGACTTTCTTGTTGAAAGCCTTGATCATTTGTTTTTGATACATCTGACCATGGAAAACAGCAGTAAGTCTTTTTTCATCAATTAAGTTTAGTTGATCAAGTCGAGTCTGGACCCAATCGTCTTCATTCAAACTTGCATCCATCATAATTATCAGAGAGGGGATCTGAACCTCAATAGGTAGAATAACCTTCATGCCATAAACCAAAGAATAGGGTGTTTCCCCGGTTGATGTGCGAGACGTGGTACGATACCCGTGGAGAGCGAATGGTAGCCTCTCATGCCAATCTTTGTATGTGACTGTCATTTTTTGTATGATCTTCTTAATGTTTTTATTTGCAGCTTTGACGGCACCATTCATCTTTGGCCGATAGGGTGAAGAATTGTGATGCTGAATTTTGAATTGCTTTCACAAGGCGATGATCATAGTGTTGTTGAGATTTGTACCATTGTCAGTGATGATCCTTTCAGGGATACCATACTGGCAAATGAGATGTTGCTTGATGAAGCGGGCAACAACATTCTTGGTGATAGATGCGAAGGAAGCTACTTCAACCCACTTGGTAAAATAGTCAATGGCCACCAGGATGAAGCAGTGCCCATTGGAGGCTGTAGGCTTGATCTCTCCAATCATACCAATTCCCCATATAGTGAAGGTCCAAGGAGCCGTCAAGACATTCAGAGGAACCGGAGGTACGTGCACCTTGTCAGCATAAATCTGACACTTATGACAGGTCTGAGAGTGTTGATAGCAATCTGCTTCCATGGTAGACCAATAATAGCCTTCCCGTAGGATTTTCTTCGCCATCGTATGCCCACTGGAGTGAGTGCCAAAAGTACCTTCATGTAATTCAGCCATGATCTTTTCAACTTCAACCTTATCCACGCACCGAAGCAAAATGGAGTTATGATTGCGTTTGTACAGGATGCCATTACTCAGGAAGAACTTGGAAGAGAATCCTCTTAAGAACTTCTTATCATTGATTGAAGCTCCTTCTGGATATTCTTGAGCCTCGAGATACCTCTTGACTTCATGAAACCAAGGCTGGTCCACTACCTCTTCAGTATTAATCTCGTGACAATGTGCAAGTTCATCCATTTGTTCGATGGTGATTTGGGGAGCTTCGTTATCCCAATTAAGTTTAAACATAGATAACATTGTGGCTAGAGCGTCTGCTAGCTGATTTTCTTCTCGTGGGAAATGCTCGAAGGTAATCTTCTCAAAATGTGGTAGCAATGTCAAAACATGTTCCTTTTAAGGGATAAGATTTGGGTGCCTAGTGTCCCATTTCCCTTTGATCTGACTGATGACCAAAGCTGAATCTCCAAACACATCTAAAGATTTGATTCCCAAGTCTATGGCAGCTCTGAGACCAAAGATGCATGCTTCGTATTCCGCCATGTTGTTCGTACGGTTGAAGCAAAATCTAGCAGTAAAGGGAGTATGACACCCTTCTAGAGATATGAGTACAGCGCCGATGTCGTTACCAAGTGCATTGGATTCCCCATCAAAGAACAGGGTCCATCAGGATCCTTGTTCAGGTCCGTCATATGGTTTGATTTCTTCACAGTTGTCTAATGTCATGATGTCTTCATCCGGGAATTCAAACTTCATGGACTGATAGTCTTCTACAGCATGATGAGCAAGATGATCCGCTAGCATACTGTCCTTTATGGCTTTCTGGGTAGTATACTGTATATCATATTATGTTAGGATCATCTGCCACCTAGCTATTCTCCTAGACAGAGCACGCTTTTCGAAGATGTATTTTATCGGATCCATCTTAGATATCAATAAGGTAGTATGAGTCAGCATATACTATCTTAGCCGGTGAGCAGCCCATGCCAGAGTGCAGCAAGTTTTCTCGAGCAGTGAATATCTGGTTTCACAGTCGGTAAACTTTTTGCTCAGGTAGTAAATAGCGTGCTCTTTTCGGCCAGACTCATCATGATTCCCTAATACACACCCCATTAAGTTCTCTAGAACAGTCAGATACATGATCAGTGGTCTTCCCTCGACTGGTGGCATCAAAACAGGAGGCTTTTGTAAGTACTCCTTGATCTTGTCAAAAGCAGCCTGGCATTCATCATTCCATCTGACTACTTGATCTTTCTTCAATAGTTTGAAGATTGGCTCACAAGTAGCTGTTAGGTGAGAAATGAATCTTGCAATATAGTTCAGGCGTCCCAAGAATCCTCTGAATTCCTTCTCAGTACGAGGAGCAGGCATTTCTTGTATTGCTTTAACCTTGGCAGGATCGACCTCAATACCTTTGTTACTGACGACAAAACCTAAAATTTTACCGGACCGTACTCCGGATGTGCACTTGTTTGGATTCAACCTTAACTTGTACTCCTTCAATCTCTCAAACAGCTTTTGCAAGTGATCAAGGTGCTCTTCTTCTGTTTGTGATAGGGCTATCATATCGTCTACGTAGACCTCTATTTCATGATGTATCATGTCATGAAACAAAGCTACCATGGCGCGCTGGTAGGTTGCCCCAGCATTCTTCAGTCTGAATGGCATCACCTTGTAGCAGAATGTGCCCCACTGTGTGACTAATGTTGTTTTCTCCATGTCCTTAGGTGCCATTTTGATTTGGTTGTAACCTGAGAATCCTTCCATGAAGGAAAACACTTTGTGCTTGGCCGTATTATCAACCAGGATATCAATGTGGGGGAGTGGAAAATCATCTTTAGGGCTGGCCCTATTCAAATCTCTATAGTCCATGCACATTCGTACTTTGCCGTCCTTTTTAGGCACGGGAACAATGTTGGCAACCCATTGGGGATAGGAAGTGACAGCCAAGAATCTGGCATTGAATTGTTTCATAACTTCTGCTTTGATCTTCTCTGACATATCAGGTCTCATGCGGAGGACTTTCTGTTTTACTGGTGGACAGTCTTCTCTCGTAGGCAGATGATGTACCACGATGTCCATATCAAGTTCGGGCATGTCTTCATATGACTAGGCAAAGATCTCAACATAATCATGCAACAGCTGAATCAGACGCTCCTTGACACTGGGCTCCAGATTGGCACCCACCTTGACCTCTTTTTTATCCTCCTCGGTACCCAGATTGATCGTATCCACAGGTTCCTCGTGAGGCTGAATGGTTCGTTCCTCTTGTTGAAGTAGTTTGGCCAATTCCCCTTGTACTTCACAATCTTCCTCACCTTCATCTTCGGCTTGGTAGATTAGATCCTCAGAGTCACAAAAGGCCATAGCAGTATCGTTACCCATGGGATCCAGAATGGAGGGGTACCTGCATTTGCGAGTGTGGGTGTGTGTAAGGGTATAGCCATCCTTAAAAAATAAAATGTAAAAGAAAAACAATGAGCATAAAAGTTTGTATGATTCATTGAATGTCATGTGAAGATGAAATAAAAACCCTTACAAATGGAACATTGTGCCTCGGGCAAGACACGAGGTTTTAAATGTGCGAATTATTTGTGAATATTACAAGTCCAACAGAAATGTAAAGATAAATTACTGAGGGATGAAAGTTATTGGGACAAAGTCTCTGGCTTCCCAATTGCGAAGTCCTCCGTTGACAGTAGGAAAGATCCAATCCTCCAAGCTGCAATTCTCTTCACCATCTTCTACCGCATTCACCTCTTGGTTGCTAATCTTCAAGGGGGGGCCTCCAGCACGGGCACGACGCAGTCTTCTGAGCATTCGAAGTGAATCCTAGACCAAACTTGTCATATTTATACGGAATATCCAGAAGCTTCCCCCAGATGGTGCATCCTCCTTCCTCTATTACCGCTTTGGCGTCCTTTAGAGATGACATCCGGAGAGGAGGTCTTGTAATCTTGGGAATTTGGGACACCGTCTTGGTTACTGCTACCTCTTGGGGGACTTCTTCGAAATGTTGAAAAGGAGTTTCAATGAACTCGTCGTCCAATTCCACATATCTGAAGGAATTGAGGTGGCTAATCATATATTCTTCCTCTCCATGGACAGTGATAATCTTTCCTTGGACCGGATATTTCAGCATCTGGTGCAGTGTAGAGGTGACAACATCGGCATTATGGATCCACGACCGTCCTAGCAGACAGGAGTAAGAGGGGCGGATGTCCATTACATAGAAGGTTGAGTTGAAAGTTTGAGTCCCAATCTTTATGGGGATATCCACTTCCCCGTGGACCATCCTCTTTGAGCCATCAAATGCCCTTACAACTATGTTATTGGGTTTCAACGCCAGTCCTTCGCAATCCAGTCTATCGAGAGCTTTCTTCGTAAAACATTCAAAGATGAGCCGGTGTCCACCAAGACATGGGCCAGAGTTGTTCCTCTACATTCCACAGAGACATGCAATGCCTGGTTATGCTTTCTTCCCCTTGGTGTCAGATCAGCATCCCAGAAGCCTGGGTCGTTATCCACCGTCAAGCTGGCCACACAATCTTGGAATTGGCCAGCCGATGTCTCTTGAGGCACATGGGCTGTCTTTAGGAACTTCACCAGGGCTTTCGCATGTGCCTCAGAACACAGCAACAATGCTAGCATGGAGATTTTGGAGGGAGTTTGCCCAACTGTTCAACTACGTCATATTCGCTCTTCTTTATTATTCTCAGGATCTTCTCCATTTCCTTCTTGGAGGTTTCAGGGATAGTCAGTGGTTGAGCCTTCGTCCGGACAGGCTCTACTTGAATACTTTTTCCTCGAGTTTCAGCAGTAGGAGTGTTGGTAGGAATGACAGTAGGGGTTGTATCGTCTTCGCTAATAGGAGCACTTGCAAATATGATTATTGGTACAGAGGTAACCTTTGGAGTAGCCAAGGGTCCAAAACTGCCTTTGGGGGGCAATTTCTGGAGAGAAGATTCTACCGCTTCGGGTAATCTTACTGGTTCGGCAATATTGCTAATGTGGGAGTCTTCTTCTTCAGAGCTCATCTCTTCGGCGGCCAGCCCATCTTGTTTGATGCCATGGTAGTAGATGTCCCCACCGTAATTCCACGACACAGTTTTGTCTGATTCATACGGGACTGGCCCAGGCATTGTGATTATAAGAGGAGTAGTTTTTGGAACCGATGTAATCCTAACGGGTCTTTTGGGGATCCTGGAAGAATTGGCGGAGATGGTGATGATTGAAACCTCTTCAACAGGAACCGGTAAAACAGGAGTACTTTCAAACAGAATCTCTTTGTTGTCTATCAAGTGTTGAATGCCTGTTTTCAACAAAGGGAAAACAGTTGGTGAGGATAAGCAAAGATGGCAGTCTTCATTACAACCCGGGAATACACCGGCTTTCAACAAGTTTATCTTAATGATTGGTAGTGGAGTCAAGAGTTCATCTATTGTGGTAACAAACAAATCTTCTTCAATTGCATTGGTGTTGTAACCATGCCTAGGCATAGGAGCAGAAATGACGTTTGGCTTCTCGGGTGCATCAAACTCAATCTCTTTTGCCTCTATAAGATCTTGAATTTTGTTTTTCAAGGCCCAACAGTTGTTGGTGTCGTGACCCAGAGTTTTAGCATGATGTGCGCAACGGGCATTTGGGTGATAATGAGGGGACGTTGTGTTGGGGTTCTTTGGAGCTTCTTTTAAAGTTGCCAAATTGGATTTCAGAAGGTGCGGTAAAACCTGGGATAGAGTCGTATTGATTCTGGTGAATTGTCGGACTGTCCTTTACACCCTCGGTTGATTACTTCTTGGTTGATCAGATGTAGGCTTTAGGATCATAACAGCTCCTACCATTGGTCGGCGTTCAGCTCTCCCTTGGTTCCTTTGTGGATAAACAGCAGACACCTCCTTCTTTCCAGTGAAAGGCTTTCTCACAGCTGTAGAGGCAGATGAATCCTTCGGAATCTTTCCACTTTTTATGCCAGCTTCCACCCTCTCTCCGGTTAGTATTAACTCAGTAAATCCTGCAGATGAGCTTCCAATCAGATGGTTGAAGAAAGGGCCTGATAGAGTGCCTAAGAACATGTCCACCAATTCCCTTTCAGACAGAGGGGGTTGCACTTTCCCAGCTAGATCTCTCCATTTCTGCGCGTAATCCTTGAAACCCTCATTGGAAGCCATGGCCATACTATGAAGTTGAGTACGGGTAGGCGCCAAATCTGCATTATATTGGTATTGCTTATAGAAAGTTTCACCAAGATCTTCCCAGTTGTGGACGTTGGCCCTTTCCAATTGATAAAACCAATCGAGTTGTGTTCCAGATAGGCTACCTTGGAAAAAATGCACCCACGGGTCTTTATCGGCGGAGTGCGGCTGGATTTTTCTCACATATGATCGGAGGTGCATTTTAGGACATGACACCCCATCATATTTTGCGAACAACGGCACTTTGAACTTCGGTGGGATCACAATTCCCGACACTAGTCCCAATTCTTCAAAGTCTAGACCTGGCACCTTTTGTATTTCCATAGCGCTCAAACGCTCTTCAAGATGTATGTACTTATCATCTGCTGGAGGATACTGTTCCCCAGAGTAGTCTTCCTCTTCTTCCTCCTCTTTAGATTCTGACGGAACCGCTGTTTCTTTTCCTTTCCCTTCTCCTTCCTTGGAAGTGGTTCCAAAATTCAAGGTTCTTCTAGTCTGTCCCTGAAACCTTCTCCCCATGTTCAAAACCCCAGTGACCTTCTTTGTTTTCTTCTTTCTTTCTTCAGCTAACAGAGTCTTCAACTCCTCTTGCCCTTTGGCTAGGGTCATGAGTAACTGTTGAAACTGCGTGTTTTGAACTTGAAGATCTTTGATTGTCTGTTCGAGATCCATCTTACTGAAATAAACAGTAGAGAGATGAGGAAACTTGTTGCAAAAGGCCTGTTTATGTTATGATGAATGATATGTGCATATGTAATGTTTTCAAGGATTTTAAAAGATTCAAGTTCGTTTTAGACAAAAAGAAACACACATTATATTAATAAGATAGAGTTTGAGTACATCAATGCCCCTTGGGCAAAATAATACAACACTCTAAGACAAAAAGGTAGTGCGCATCCTCTTTGGTGCAATGTAGGCATTTAGAGTCTGCTCCTCATGAAGTAGCCTAGTGAGTTCCAAAACCTTCTTCTCGCTTGCGTAGAATTGGGCTTCGAAAGTATCTCGCTCTCCTTTGAGTTGTATCCAATCCCTTTGTAGGTCTTCAAGAGATGTGGGCATGTCAGGATGTAGGATAGTGTATGGAACTTCTCCTTCCTTAACAGGCTCAATGATTACCGGGAGAATGGAAGGATAAGGCATCATAATACTTTGAGCGCGGGTTCGTACCCACTTGAGGTAAGGCTCAAGAGGGATGGAATTCTTGTGCCCCAAAGTCTTGCTATCCACCTTGTTTATCATCCTCCATGCTCGGATGAATCTCTAGTGAAGACCTTGATCGTCGTTGTCGTAGTCGAATACCAAGCCTTGAATCAACATCTCACGCGGGCCATCCTTTCGGGCATAACCAAACTGTCTTAGAGCTAAGCATGGGTTGTAGTTGATGCCTCCCCTAATGTAAAGTAGAGGGACATTAGGGAATTCCCCACAACGGTCAACAATGATAACATTCTCTTTGGATCGAGAGCACCAATGAATATCTGAATGTTTGAGTGTCATTAACCTTTGTGACCACCTTAATCCTTTCTCATTCTTTAAGACTGATTGGGGAAGATGAGAAATAAACCATCTTTCCAGGAGAGGAGTGCAACATATAAGGACACCTCTTTTCCTTATTGTGCGAGTGTGAAAAGAGTGTAGGATATCCCCTAGCAATGTAGGCACCGGATTGCGTGACATGAAGATTTTGACGGCACTCACATCTATGAGTTGGTCAGGATTGGGAAACAAAACCATCCCATATATGAGGAGAGCCACAATTTCCTCAAAGTCTTGTAGGTCCAAGGAATTCCAACAACTTTGGGCTTTCCCAAACAGGAACTTTGCTAAGAAGCCTTTGACACCACTTCTAGTTTCCCAATAAGTTGTGACATCAGATGAGTGCAAGTGTAGAGCTTGAGCAATCTCTTCTGGCTTTGGGTCTCTTTCTGTACCGTTGAAAGGTAGTTGAGTGAGAATGGGAATCCTAAATATTTGAGATAATTCTTCCAAAGTAGGCACAAGCTGATAGTCGGGAAATGTGAAGCAATGGTGCAAAGGATCAAAGAACTGGAAGAGTACCTTCATCATATCCTCATCTGTGTTGGAGGTGACCAAGTTGAGTAGACGGCCATGCCTCTCGGTGAATGGAGAGTTCTCAGGGATCCTTGAAGCTAACTCCTTTAGTTATGGAGGAATTCTTACAAGGTTGACTTGGATAGTTTTCCTGCGAAGTGAATCTGTATCCTACAAAACAAGAACAAAGATGAATCTCCAAAATTCTTGAAATGGTTAGTGGATGCATATGATGCTCATGATGTCCATGATGTTATGTACAAGTATGCATATACAAGCAAAACCAACAAGCTCTTAGTTTAGGCTTGCATGGGGTTTTATAGGTAAGTACCCTCTTGAAGTTTAGTTGGCTTAAACCTGTCCTAGTAATATTATTCGGGTTCTAAGGAGCTCAATATCACCGGATTGTTTCCTTGGTCATTATTTCAGCTCAAGCGTCTTTAATGGCGACCGAAATATCCAAAAAACCAACCCATAATGAGTGTAGTATCGAGTATCTACCAACTTCGGATTGCACCAAAGCCGATCATCTCACTACATCCTAAAGGCCAAGTTGGTCAAGTAAAGGGTTCTAGAAGTTCATTAGTGCTTCATGACATCACTCAGCGGCCCCGTATTCTCTTTGATTGACTCAAAGGCTACCGGTACCCACAAATATGTCACACTAACATAGCTATTGCTTAGAACATGTCGGTATACCCCGCACAGTTTCCAAAATGTATTGCTATTTACCTATAATGTATCCCAAATCTGGGTAGAGGATTTCAAACCCAAACAAAGAACCATTGTGTAAAGAAAACAAGTCAAACAATGTAAGCAAATAAATGTTATCTAGCCTTAAGGTACCCCACTTAAAAAAATTCCCCAGCAGAGTCGCCATTTTTGTGATACGGTGGGAGAACTGACTTGAGGGTTTTGCGTTTTATCGCAAATATTGCGGTTAGTAAGAGTTGCCACCGACTTTTGTTTTATCCAAAAGGAAGGTGAAAAAGAACAGGAAAGACCTTTGAGATTGTTTCTTGAGTTCGGGGGGTAGATTATGAAAAAGGAAGGTATTAGCACCCTTTTCATCCATGGTTTTCCATGGGCTCTTAGTTACTTGCTAGATCACTTGCTTTTTGTTTTGAAATTGTGCTTTGTGTGGTTTTGAAAGTATTTTGTAAAAGAGGCCATTTGTTTAGGAAATCTTTGTAATGATTCTCGTTCGTAAGAATGTATATAAAGATGTTTGTCTTTTTGAAAATGTTTTCAATGTTTGTAAGATGTTTGGAAATGTGCGTGTTTGTTTTGAAAAATAGCAAGGATAGTTGTTTGGAAATAGAGCAAGTAACTAGAAGTAATCTACCTACTCAAATGTCTTTCTTGTTCATTTTCTATTCCTTTGACATTGTTGTCTTACCATTGATTTGGTAAGCAACCCTATCTTTGGATGTAAACGGGACGGGCGTGGGTCATCGTATAACTATGATTAGCAATATTGCAAAGTATCTTAGCATTTTTGAGGGACCAAGATCATTTTTTAAGGCAACTTTGAATAGCGTCATCGAGGGACTATGATCTTATATTTGTTTGTTTTGCCAAGATACTTCGCATGCGTGATATGGCCATTTTTGTATAAGGCAACCAAGTGGAGAAACCCTAAGGGTGCTTGTGTGTAAGTGTGTTATTTTCATGCTTTGATTTTGTCTTGGATTTAGAGTTTTCTATTTGATTTGTTTTTATCTTTCCATACAAACCCTAATTACTAGCATGGTATATAAAAGCGGTAAATTGCGTAGTTTAAAGATTACTACGCTATTACAACATTGTACGGGAGGGGGGAATACAAATTATGAATGGGCATTTGCAATAATGTAAATCTAATTAAGCTATTACAACCAAATCGAATTTACACGAATACTTGAATAAATAGGATACACTATAAATTAAATGTAATGTTATGTATATGCAAGAAAAAAAAGATTTTGTTTTATTTTTCATATGCAAAATTTTTGACTTAAATCTAATAAACTTAAGAAAAAGAAATTAATTCTTGAAAATAAAAGTTAACCCTAATTTCTAATTTAGAAGAAAATAAAGTTCTTTAGGTATTATTTTTACGTGTTTTCTTGTATTAAAAATAATAAATAATATCTTATGAAAATATTTAGTTTTTTATATGTCAAAATAAATATTTACAAGTATGAATAAAAAAAGGAATAAAATAGTTAACCTAAATCTATTATATTTACAAGTTTAATTAAGAAAGGAATAATTAATATATAGTTTAATAAAAATATTTTTTCATGTGAAAATAAAATAAAATAAACAAAAATGCAAAATCATCATGTTTTATATTTTTTATGATTTTTATGTTAAGGAAAATATATTTAGTAAAATAGAAATGAAAATAAAAAAATGAATAATAAAATATGGGTCAGGGGTGTTGCAAGCAAACAGGGGATAGTATGTTAGCAAAAAATCGCTAAGGCCCAAACATTGAGGCCCATCCTGCAAACAGTAAAAAAAATGAATATGGAAAAATATGAAAAAAAACAAAAGATAGCGCCAAGGTTCGAACCCACGACCTATGCATTTCCAGCGTGATACCTTGCCACTGGGGTGGCTGAACATCCATTGACTTTTGTGAAACAAGAAAAACATAACACAAAACACTTCCTTGGCCCTGTACTTCGTCTTCTTCCTCTAGCTAGCCGGACCTCCTGTAACTCTTTCATCTCTCAACAAAAATGGAAATTGATAACATGAATGATATAGCATTTTGTCTCACGATTCTAACCATGTGCATAACTAAAACTATAAGTCCAAGATTAAAGAGAATTTTAATGGCCCTAATTCTTAACCTAATTTTTTCAGAAACTTCAGGCTCAAAATTCTCTCAACTCATGCCAAATAAATGAAAGTTATGGATATGTACAGCTTCGTAGCAATGATGTCTACATTGTATATTCACAAATGTAAAGCTAACTATGCCTGTATCAATAGTTGGAAAAACAGAAAACTCACCTTGAAAATGGAAATCGTGTTTTGGAAATGAGCTTGCTTTAGGATGCTGTGATGATCAGGTTAGCTTCCTTGAACCTCTAGGAAGCTAATGAAATGCCTAGCTTGTCTTGAGGGTGGCTGGAATGATCTCTAGAAGTCCACCTGTGTTACTCTATTTTTTCAACAATGGGGAAGATGGAGTTACAATGATGTTTCAGGGTGTGGAATGGCTTTCTTGTAAGGTAAAGAAGCTTAGGGAAGCAAAAGGCCTGAAAACGCACGAATGGAATAGAAGATTCAAATCACAAGTCAGAAATGGCAAGTTTGGGAGCTTGGTATGTAATTACTGATTCTAGGGTGTTTCAAGGCTTGGGCATTCGTTTTTTCAGTTGTAATGGGTTTTCTATTAGTATGAAAAGGTTTCAAGTCAGCTTCTCAACAGATTTTTCAGTTGTAGACTTTTTGCACACTTTCTTGCTTTTGAAGCAAAGTGAAGAGACAAGTCTTCTCATGCTTGTACTGGCCTACTTGGGGGTTAGTACCAATCCTAGACAACTTGTAATTTGTTTATAGGACTTGTGTGTGCAGAGAAGATAGGTCCAATGCTCAAGAATTGAAAAGTTGCAAAAGTGAAGCTTTTCCAAAATGACAATGGCAACTTTGTGCCATTTATGGAATTACAACTTGGGCAAAGACTCTTGGGCTTGGATTAAGGCTTTGTCAACTGAATAAGCATTAAATTATGAAGTGAGAAACAAGTTTGATACATGTAAAGCGTGGATTAGGTAGCATAGGTTCATATTTGAATTTTGTTCTTCATGAAATGGCTTGAAAAACAAAGTGAGAAATTGCCAATTTCATCTCTTCAATTCTACCTACTAAAAAATGATCTCAAGGAGTTCTTTGACATTTTGGAAAGCTTGAAATGTGCTCTATAACTCATATTTGAAATGTATTTCAAGATTCCCCTTGGAACTAGGTGAAAAATTGCCATGAAGTTGGGTCAAAAACCTTCCTAAATCAGGGCAAAATTTCACTAAGTTATTTTAGTTCATGGGCATGTATTCATAAAATTATATCTTGAGATCCAAGCATCTTTAAGGAAAAATGTGTGAAGCAAAGTTGTAGATTTCATGGAGGTCTACAACTTTCATGTTGGGAATTTTCTTTGAATCATCTTGTATCATGGTGAAAAAATTGTTTAAAGTTGAGAAAAAATAAGAAATTTTCTATACTTAGAAAAATTTCTAAGTTGAGAAAATTTCAAATTTTAAAACCAAATCTTCAATCTTTGATTCCTTGATGAACAAGTTTCACATTTTGACATGTTTTGATGAATTGTGATCTTTGACACTTGATTTTGACCAAAAGGTCAAAGTTTGACTTTTCAGTATACAGTTGACTTTTGATCAGTTGACTGCAAATTTCATTTGTCTATCCAATGGATTGCAATGTTTTGAACCATGCTATTAGGTTAGGATGATACAAATGAACCCTTGAAATCGTGCTTCAAATCAATTGATCATTTTCTAGGTCAAACACCAGAAATTTCCCTTCCTCAGTCAAAACCCTAATTTTGACCATTTTGTCCTTTTGATGATTTGATCAAATTTCTTTGAGGAATTGTGATCCAAACTTGATCAAATGATACATATGAGTCTAGAATGTTGATGTGGATCAGAAAATATGAATTTTGACTGTAAATTGGCCATGGTTGACTTTTTCCCCAATACAATTGATTTTTAGGTCAACTGTTCAATTGATTGATCAAAAATGTGGTTCAAAGCTTGAAACTTGTCATGAGCAATCTTAGGGGTCCATAATGATGTTTGAAAGTCATATGAAGCATTGATAGTCCAAAAATCTTTGTGCAAACTCAAACCCTAATTTTGGATCAATAGTGTAAGATGAGATGTCTTGAGCTGACCAAACCCTAATTCAGTCTTGAGTCAAAGAGATCTTGTGAGAAAAGTCTTGATAAATAAGAGGGTAAATTTTGGGGTACAACATGAATCTTCATTCATCATAACACAAACATATTTCTTACAACAGGTCTCCTTATCTTTCTATTGTTTATTTCAGTGAGATGGATATTGAACAGACAGTAAACGATCTTCATGCGCAGAACGCTCAGTTTCAACAAATGTTATTGACTCTGGAAAAAGGACAAGAGGGGTTGAAAACTCTGCTGGTCAAAGAAAAGAAGAAGAAAGCAAAGAAATCAACTGGTGTTTTGAATCTGGGAAGAAGGTTCAAAGGACCAGCCAGACGGGCTCTAGACTTCGAAACATTATCGGGTGAAAAGGATAATCAAGAAGAGAAAAATAAGGAAGTGACTGACCATCCAGAATCTGAAGAGGATGAAGAGGTTGACTACTCTGAAGAGCAGTATCCTCCAACTGACGATGAATACAAACAGTTGGAAGATCGCCTCAATGCTATGGAGATCCAGAAGGTACCCGGGTTGGATTTTGAAGAGCTAGGACTTGTCTCAGGCGTTATCATCCCACAAAAATTCAAGGTCCCCACTTTCGCTAAATATGACGGTGTCTCTTGTCCAAAGCTGCATTTGAGATCATACGTCAGGAAAATTTAACCCCATAATGCGGATATGAATCTATGGGTGCATTTCTTCCAAGAAATCTTGTTAACGACGTAGTTGGATTGGTTCTATCAGTTGGAAGGGACCAACATCCACAATTGGGAAGATTTGACGGCCGCTTTTTACAAGAAATACTAGTATAATGCTGACTTAGCTCCAACTCGGACACAGTTGCAAGGCATGTTTATGGGTACAGGTGAAGGTTTCAAAACCTATGCTCAAAAATGGTGGGATCTCGCGGGAAGGGTCCAACCCCCTCTATCTGACAGAGAATTGGGGGATATGTTCTTAGGCACGCTATATGGTCCATTCTTCAATCACCTGATCGGAAGCTCCTCGACTGGGTTTACCGAATTAATCATGACCGGTGAACGGGTAGAAGCGGGTATAGAAAGTGGAAAAATTCAAAGAGATGCATCCTCGAGCACGATGAAGAAACCCTTTACCGGATATAAGGAGGTCAGTGTTGCATATGACCATAGGAATCAGGACAAAACTGAATTTCGTCCAGCGGTAGGGGATGTCATGATCTCTAAGCCTACACCTACTTAACAAAGGAACAATCAGTCTAGAACGGAAAGGCCGGTAAGACAGTTTACACGGATAAATATGACATTGTCTCAAGTCTTAACACATTTCTTGAAATCTAATCTGGTAACCTTGCGGGAAGCTCTGAAGAATCCCAACACTGCCTCTCCCCGTTATAACCCAAATGCTCATTATGCTTACCATTCAGAAAGTTCAGGTCATGATACAAATGACTGCTAGGCTTTGAAAAACAAGGTGCAAGACCTTCTCGAGGCAGAGGAAATTGAATTTTACGCCCTTGAGATCCCAAATGTTATCACTGCTCCTATGCCCAAGCATGGTCGTGGTGTTAACGCTGTTGAAGATGATGTGTTTGTTATTGTTGTTGATGAACTTGTTATTCCTCTCCTGACTGTCAAGAGGAACCTGTTGAAGGCCAGTTTCTTTCCGGGTTGTGGCGAAGTTTGCCACCTCTGTTTATCTCTACCGACTGGTTGTCATTTATTAAAGGCAGGTGCCCAGCGCCTGATGGATGAAAAAGATATTTTGTTTGAAAAGACTCCTGTTCCAACCATTTTTTACAAGGATGTTTCAATAATAACCATTTCCACCAATCCTCCCAGGGTCTCCACTAAAAGAACCGTTAGGATTACATCTGTTCCGAAAGTGACTCCACTGATAATTACTATGCCAAGGCCAATCCCATACTCCTCAGAAAAAGTTGTTCCCTGGAACTATGGGGATGATGTCTACTACCACGACATCAAGCAAGATTGGTTGGCTGATGAAGACCCAATTTTTGAGAAGGTTGACCCCGACATTGGCAACATTGTGGGAACCAGCAAAATAACCAGAAGTGGAAGAGTGTTCTCCCCTGAGATTTCTCCTCCAAAAGCTGTTACTGATCCTGTGATCATTCCTGCTTTTGTTCCTGCTGATACTACTACTACAGTTCCTGTGATTACCCCTGCTGACACCCCTATCACCGAGTCGACTGAGACTCAGGGCAAAGACATTTTGGTTGAGCCTGTCCGGACAAAGGGGCAGTCAGTATCTATCCCAGAGGCTTCCAAGAAGGAGATGGAAGAAATTTTGAAAATTATAAAGAGAAACAACTACAATGTAGTCGAACAGCTAGGGCAGACCCCTTCAAAGATTTTTATGCTAGCTTTATTGTTATGCTCCGAAGCTCATGCGAAGGCTTTGGTGAAATTTATTAAAACAGCCCATGTGCCACTGGAGACTTCTGCTGACCAATTCGAAGATTGTGTGGCTAGTTTGACAGCTGATAACGGTTTGGGCTTTTCTGATGCTGATCTGACACCTAGAGGGAGGAAACACAATGATGCATTTCATGTCTCTGTCGAATGCAGGGGCACTACTTTGGCCCATGTCTTGGTAGATACGGGTTCATCATTGAATGTGCTGCCTAAGAAGGCTCTAGATAGACTAGACTGTGAAGGTTTGACCGTAAAACCCAGCAACATAGTGGTAATTGCCTTCGATGGTTTGAAGATAATGGTGCACAGGGAGGTGGACATCCCCATCAAAGTTGGAACTCAGACCTTTGATTCAACTTTCTATGTGATGGATATTCGCCCTTCCTATTCTTGTTTATTGTGCCGACCTTGGATTCATGGCGCTGGTGCCGTCACCTCTACATTACATCAGATGTTGAAGTACCCAATCAAGGGAAAAATCATCATTGTCCATGGAGAGGAGGAATATATGGTCAGTCACCTGAACTCTTTCAGGTACGTGGAAATGGATGGTGAGTTCATCGAAACTCTATGTCAGCATTTCGAGGAGGTCCCACAAACAGTCACGGCAGCCAAGACTACTACCAAGACTCCAAAAGTTATCAGACCTCCACTGAAGATGGCTTCTCTGAAAGATGCCAAGGCAGTAGTCGAAGAACGTGGGTGTACCATTTGGGGCCAACTTCTGGATATTCCCTACAAATCTGACAAATTTGGTTTGAGTTTTACTTCAGGATCCCAGAAATTTGTTTGTCGTGCTCGTGTCGGGGGACCACCTTTGTGGATCAGTAACCATGGAGTCAATGGTCTGGAAGACAGTGATAGTGATTATGATCTGGACAAGCGCATCTTCCCAACCATCAACGGTGGACTCAGCAATTGGGAGGCTAAATAATTTGTCCCTATTACTTTTATTCAAGAGTAATTGACTTTTAAATTTTTTTGGACTTGTAATATTTAAACAATTTAGAATTTAAAACCTTATATCTTACCCGAGGCACAACGGTCTATTTGTGAGGGTTGTTACTTCATCTTCATATGTCATCAATAAATCATGAACGTTTTTGCATGCAAATTTTATGCTCTTTGTTCTTCTTTTTCTACATTTTTATTTTTCAAAGATATTTATGCTCTTACACACACTCAGATATCAAAATGCAGATCCACATCCACTCAGGATCCCATGGGTAACGATTCTGCTATGGCCTATTGTGACTTTGAAAATCTGATCTACCAAGCCGAAGACGAAGGTGAGGAAGATTGTGAGGTACCAGGGGAACTAGCCAGGTTACTACAACAGGAAGAAAGGACCATACAGCCCCACGAAGAGTCGGTTGAAACCGTTAACTTAGGTACCAAAGAGGACAAGAAAGAAGTCAAGGTAGGTGCCAATCTGGAACCTAGTGTCAATAAGCGCTTAAATCAGTTACTACATGACTATGTTTAGGTCTTTGTATGGTCATACAAAGACATGCCAGGACTCGACGTTGATATCGTGGTCCATCGTCTGCCGACAAAAGAAGACTGCCCTCCAGTAAAACAGAAAGTCTATCGCATGCGGCCAGAAATGTCAGAGAAGATCAAGACTAAAGTCATGAAGCAGTTCATCACCGGATTCTTAGCTGTCACCTCATATCCACAATGGGTCGCCAATGTTGTTCCAGTGCCTAAAAAGGATGGTAAAGTACGCATGTGTGTGGATTACAAAGACTTGAATAGGGCAAGCCCTAAGGATGATTTCCCGCTTCCCCATATCGATATTCTGGTTGACAACACCGCACAACATAAAGTATTATCCTTCATGGATGGTTTCTCCGGGTACAACCAAATCAAAATGGCACCTGAGGACATGGAGAAAACGACCTTCGTCACACAGTGGGGTACGCTTTGTTACAAAGTTATGCCATTCGGGTTGAAGAACGCTGGGGCAACTTATCAGCGCACCATGGTATCTCTGTTTCACGATATGATCCATCATGAGATAGAGGTCTACGTGGATGACATGATAGCTAGATCTCAAACTGGAGAGGAACACCTTGACCATTTGCAGAAACTGTTTGAAAGACTGAAGAAATACAAACTAAGGTTGACCCCAAGTAAATGCACTTTTAGAGTGAGGTCCGGTAAACTCCTTGGCTTCATTGTCAGTGGTAAAGGAATTGAAGTGAACCCTGCAAAGGTAAAAGCAATACAAGAAATTCCTGCTCCTCGCACCGAGAAGGAAGTCAGAGGATTCTTAGGACGGCTAAATTACATCTCCAGATTCATTTCTCACCTAACCACTACTTGTGAACCAATCTTCAAATTACTGAAGAAAGATCAAGTGTTGGATTGGAATGACGACTGCCAGGCTGCCTTCGACAGGATCAAAGAGTACCTTCAAGAGCCTCCCGTTTTGATGTATCCAGTCGAGGGAATACCTTTGATCATGTATCTAACTGTCTTAGAAAATTCAATGGGGTGTGCGCTGGGGCAGCATGACGAGTCTGGCCGAAAAGAGCATGCAATATACTACCTGAGCAAAAAGTTTATCGACTGTGAAATCAGATATTCACTGCTCGAGAAAACTTGTTATGCTCTGGAATGGGCTGCTCGCCGGCTAAGACAATATATGTTGACCCATAATACCTTATTGATATCCAAGATGGATCCAATTAAATACATACTCGAGAAGCCCGCCCTCTCTGGAAGAATAGCAAGATGGAAGATGATCCTGACTGAATACGACATTCAATACACTACCCAAAAAGCAATAAAGGGCAGTGTGTTAGCCGATCACCTTATTCATCAGGTTGTGGATGACTATCAGTCCATGAAATTCGAGTTCCCGGATGAAGACATCATGTTGGTAAACAATTGTGAAGAACTCAGACCATATGACGGACCTGAACAAAGATCCTGATGGACCTTGGTTTTTGACGGATCTTCCAACGCACTCGGCAACGGCATAGGCGATGTGATCATATCCCCTGAAGGATGTCATACTCCTTTCACTGTGAGGCTTTGTTTTAACTGTACCAATAATATGGCGGAATATGAAGCGTGTTTATGGGTCTCAAAGTTGCCATAGATTTGGGAATCAAGTCCTTAAATGTATTTAGAGATTCAGCCTTAGTCATCAGTCAAATCAAAGGATAATGGGACACGAAGCATCCTAATATCATCCCTTACAAAGAATATGTGTTGACATTAATCCCACATTTTGAGGAAATTACCTTTGAACATTTTCCACGAGAGGAAAATCAACTAGCGGACGCGCTAGCCACTATATCATTCATGTTTAAAATCAGGTGGGATAATGAGGCTCCTCAGATCACCAATGAGAGGATTGATGAACCAGCTCACTGTCACAAGATTGATACTGAAGAAGTAGTGGACAAGCCTTGGTTCCATGAAATTAAGAGGTATCTCGAGGCCCAAGAGTATCATGAGGGAGCTTCAGTTAATGATAAGAAGTTCTTGAGAAGATTTTCTGCTAAATTCTTCCTCAGTAACGGAATCCTCTATAAGCGCAACCACGACTCTACTTTGCTTCAGTGTGTGATACGGTGGGAAGAACTGACTGTTTTTTGAATTGCTGGTTTGCGTTTTGCGTTTGTTTTTGCAAAATGTCGCGGTAAGCAAGAGTCGCCACCGAATTTTATTTTATCCAACAAGGAAAGGAAAAAAGCACAGAAAAATTCCTTTTTTCGAGATATTTCTCGGGTTCGGGGGGGTAGATTATAGAAAGGGAAGGTGTTAACACCCTTTCCATTTGTGGTTATCCACGGGCTCTTAGGTACTTGCTCATATTGTTTTCAAAATTGTTTTCTTTGTGCTTGTGGGTTTGAAAAAGTTTTTGTTTGAAACTTCGATTTAACTCTTGCTTCTGTCCTCAAGAGCGTACGAAGTGTTTTTGAAAACTTTGTTCGAAAAGTGTAAGTGTGAAGAGTTTTTTTGTTTTTGAAAGAGCAAGTACTTAAGAACCATCTACCTACTCGAAAAAAGAATCGTTCTATGCTATCTTCCTTTAGACAATGTTATCCCACTATTGATGAGTAGGTAGCCCCGTCATTGGAGTTTTAAGGGTCAATTCGAATTTAGGGACTTACGGTCACCAAAGCAATGTTAGGACGCCTTAGTGGTAACCCTAATGTCTTAGATCATTTGTTTTGAGGCAACAATATCTGAGGCAACCGTTTTGAGGCGACTATGATCTTTGGACAAGAGGGCGACCTCTAAAGTGACCTATACTCAACGACCGTGTACGAAGGCAACCAAGTGAGGTGTACCCTAGGAGTGCGCATGTGAGAGTGTGTTGTTTTCAGTTATTTTTTGTCTTTGTACATGTTAATGGTGATCTAATTTGATTTTAGGTTAAAACATTCAGTCTTGTCATGCATTCCTATTATCAAACATCTAACAGTCTATAATTTGCGGGAAATAAATTGCGGAATTTAAATTACAAGGCGTCGGGTATTTACATCACCAAAGACAAACCCTTTAAAAATAAATAAAACGATAAAAAATAAATAAAGGTCCTATTTACTATTACAAACCGGAATCAGATACATAATAGGGTAAAGAAAGTAAATCGCATGTGGGAAATTAAATCGAGCGCAAAGTAGGGTTTTGACCCTTTTGGATTAAAGAAAAGATTTTTTTGTTGTTTTTATTTTAAGAAAGAAACTATCCTAAATTAATTATTAAATTAAATTGAATAAACTAATTAATGAAAATAAATTATTTTTGGGTTTTTGATTATTTAAAGAAAGAAAAATAAAATAATTAAGTTAGTAATTAAAACCTAATTATGTCTAGTTAATTTTAATTATTTACAAAAATGTTAAAGTTATTCTAATTAAAACTCTAAATCAATTTAATTAGTATTTATTAATAAAAATAAAAGTTAAAGTTATATTGAATAAAAATATATTTTGTGATTTTATTTTATAAAAGAAAAGAATTTTTCAATTGGTTAAAAATTAAATAAAACAATAAAAACAATTATTTAAAACAAAATAAGTAAATAAGAGAGAAAAGAGGTTTGGGCCTGAATTTTGTGGTGCATATAGAAATGCTGAGGCCCGTTTGCATTGGCCCTGGTTGACTTTTTGGATTCCATGCACGCACGTGGACTTTGCCTATGGTGGACATTCAGATCTTGGCCACCAGATCTGCCCTTTGGCCATCTGGCCGTTGGATAGTTGATAGTGCATGATGCACTGCATGCTTGGACGTACATGTGATTACCTGAAGAAGGAAAATAACAAAGAACGTGGGGGACCTGGGATTCGAACCCAGGTCCTGAAAGTGATATGCTTGCACGCTTGCCACTGCACTGCTTTGATTCTATTGTTAGTAAAATACAAAAAAACTATAATATAAACAAAACAAATTATATGCCAGAAAATAAAAATGCGCGAAAATTAATTTGAATTGACCAATGGGAGAACGACAGCTCGTCGTCTTCTACCTCCAAATCCTGCAAATATTACCTGCGGATTTGGATCCGCAGCTAAATACGCAAGCTTGCTTTAAAATCTTCCCTAGGCCACATAAATCAATTCCAAAAACATGGTTGAGTTCGTCTTGGCTTCCTGGTTAACATTATGTCCTTCTTGAGTCCTGATTTTTCCTGAAAAAGAAAGCCCTAAAAACAAACACGCAACCCTAGCTATGGTGTTTTGGGGTTACAGCGCCTATAAACCAAATTGAATAATGCAAAAAGTTTACAAATGTCATGAGGGTTACGAATATGCAAGCAATTTGTTCAAATGATGCAAGAATAATGAATTACGAATTCAAGAACCAAGGTGATTTTCGTGATACTTATAGTGCTTTATGGTATGTGAGAATGCTTGCTCTTGATCCAGGAAGGTTGAGTGAACACCCAGGAAGCGATTGGGATAGCTTTTGGCTTCTGAAAACGCCTCTTGTTATGATCTCGAATTCAAGCTTTTTACCACTTTTTCAAACTTTTGTTCTGCCTCTTCTTGCAGCCTCCAACCATTATTTTCGTGCCTTTTCCTTCCTTATGTAATGTATATTGCATTAGGGTAATAAACTTGGTACAAATCTCTCTAAATCAATGCTCATGAATTGGATTTGATTCCATCATTACAACCTTCCAAATTTGGCCTAAATCATATCTTCTTGTAACCAATGCACTTGATGCGAATTTGACTCACATAATGGTTGTATTCAAAGCCTAAATCAACCAAAAATTCATGAGTTATAAATACTTTTGATTTTATATGATTTTATTTTATTTAAAATGAATAAATTCAATTAAAAATCAAATTAAATAATAAAAATAAGATATGGGCTCATGGCTGAAGCTAGGACACGTGGACAATGATGCAAGCTCAAATCAAGTGGAAAATAATGGGCCCATTTGACAAAATTTGAAGTTTTGGGGATAGTTGACTTTTGGCAATTTTGCAAAAATGTCCAACTTCAACAATGCATAACTTCTTTAATTTTGACTTTTGGAAGTGTTCTTGGACTTTTTAGAAAGCTTGAGATGTCCTCTAACCAACCCTTTTGGTCTCATCTCATTTTGATATTTCATGCTCAAGTTATAAGCTTTGGCAAAAAAGGTATTTTTGTTGACTTTCAAAAATGACCTATAATGTCCAAATTTATAACTTCTTGTGAGTGCATTTTTTGATCTTGGGGTATGAATATGGATTGCAGGAAATTGAATCCTCTTAAAAATGAGCTTTCGATGGGTCATTTCTGATAAAGTATGAGAAAGTTATGCTTGGTCAAAGTTGAGTTGACTTTTCCTGCAAAACCCTAATTTTGCAACTTTTGAATCTTGATGAATTTTGAGCAATCCTTGATGAATCATGATCAACCCTTGATAAAATAATGAAATGTCCTTCAAAATGAGAATGTTTACAAAAAATCTTGAAGTTTGACTGTTTGTAGGTCACAGTTGACTTTTGCCTTAGCACAGTCGATTTTTGGACCCTTTGAGCAATTGACTGAGCAAACTTCCTCTGCAAGGCTTGAAATTTGACATGGATTATCTTGAGAACATATTATGACATTTGGGAACACTTGAGGTCATTTGGACTCAAAGATCTTGATGCAACACAAAACCCTAATTTGGGGTTGATTGCCTTAGGAGATAGCTTGTTTATCCAACTCTTGAGCAACCTTGAACCACTTGGAGATTTTTTCTTGCAATGCTTGAGAAATATGAGAGGGAAAATTTTGGGGTACAACATCTGCCCCTGTTCAATCGTCTTAAACCTGAGGATGTAGATTGGCTTTCGTGCCTTTCGTGATCCAAAGGTGGAAGATGATTGAACACTAGAGTGCCCAGAAATTTGCACTCGCATGAAGTGGTATCAGCCTTGTGATGTCGGGAATGGACTTAAAGATGCCATTTGGATATTGTTGGTAGGAGGATGGGCTTACATATGCCATCTGCAGGAGCGTCGATCGCATAAGAGATTCCTTAGCGAGGACTTTCATACCTGTTATTGTGGAAGATTCCGCTGGGAAAGCCTGGTTTTTATTGAGATTTAGGACTGTCTGGTCTTCAACAGAGTGTAATTCTATTGAGATTTTAGAACTTGTCCATAATTCAATTGGGGGGAAACATCTTAATCAAGATCTAGGAACTGTTTGGTCTTCAACGTAGTATATCGTTGAGATTATAGAACTCGTACACACTATGACGGAGGAAAACATCTTCATCAAGATCTAGGAACTGTCTGGTCTTCAACGTAGTATACCGTTGAGATTGTAGAACTCGTCCACATTATGATGGAGGAAAACATCTTCATCAAGATCTAGGAACTGTCTGTTCTTCAACGTAGTATACCGTTGAGATTGTAGCACTTGTCCACACTATGACGGAGGAAAACATCTTCATCAAGATCTAGGAACTGCCTGGTCTTCAACGTAGTATATCGTTGAGATTGTAGAACTTGTCCACACTATGACGGAGGAAAACATCTTCATCAAGATCTAGGAACTGTCTGGTCTTCAACATAGTATACCATTGAGATTTTAGAACTTGTCCACATTATGACGGAGGAAAACATCTTCATCAAGATCTAGGAACTATCTGGTCTTCAACGTAGTATACCGTTGAGATTATAGAACTCGTCCCACTATGACGAAGGAAAACATTTTCATCAAGATCTAGGAACTGTCTGGTCTTCAACGTAGTATACAGTTAAGATTGTAGAACTCGTCCACACTATGACGGAGGAAAACATCTTCATCAAGATCTAGGAACTGTCTGGTCTTCAACGTAGTATACCGTTGAGATTGTAGAACTAGTCCACACTATGACAGAGGAAAAAATCTTCATCAAAATCTAGGAACTGTCTGGTCTTCAACGTAGTATACCGTTGAGATTATAGAACTCGTCCACACTATGACGGAGGAAAACATCTTCATCAAGATCTAGGAACTGTTTGGTCTTCAACGTAGTATACCGTTGAGATTGTAGAACTCGTCCACACTATGATGGAGGAAAACATCTTCATCCAGATCTAGGAACTGTCTGGTCTTCAACGTAGTATACCGTTGAGATTGTAAAACTTGTCCACACTATGACGGAGGAAAACATCTTCATCAAGATCTAGGAACTGTCTGGTCTTTAACGTAGTATACCGTTGAGATTATAGAACTCGTCCACACTATGACGGAGGAAAACATTTTCATCAAGATCTAGGAACTGTCTGGTCTTCAACATAGTATACCGTTGAGATTGTAGAACTCGTCCACACTATGACGGAGGAAAACATCTTCATCAAGATCTAGGAACTGTCTGGTCTTCAACATAGTATATCGTTGAGATTGTAGAACTCGTCCACACTATGACGGAGGAAAACATCTTCATCAAGATCTAGGAACTTTCTGGTCTTCAATGTAGTATACCGTTGAGATTGTAGAACTCGTCCACACTATGACGGAGGAAAACATCTTCATCAAGATCTAGGAACTGTCTAGTCTTCAACGTAGTATACCGTTGAGATTGTAGAACTCGTCCACACTATGACGGAGGAAAACATCTTCATCAAGATCTAGGAACTGTCTGGTCTTCAACGTAGTATACCGTTGAGATTGTAGAACTCGTCCACACTATGATGGAGGAAAACATCTTCATCAAGATCTAGGAACTTTCTGGTCTTCAACGTAGTATACCGTTGAGATTGTAGAACTCGTCCACACTATGACGGAGGAAAACATCTTCATCAAGATCTAGGAATTGTCTGGTATTCAATGTAGTATACCGTTGAGATTGTAGAACTCGTCCACACTATGACGGAGGAAAATTGTCGAGATTGAGAACCTTATCTGAAATTCAACCGAGGATAATTCAGTTCAGATTAAGAACTGGTCAGGTCTTCGACATAGCTGAAAACTTAACTGCCTCCTTCCTGAAAGGTAAAGGTCAGTCATATGCAATGCATGATATAGGTCAAGCAATGATGTTCTCAAAATAAATGAGATCGTGTTGTATGATGCGTATATGCATGTATCATGATGTATGGAAATGTAATGTTTTTAGCTGGGGAAAATAAATCCCGGATAGCTGCTGGAGAATAGAGTTGAATTCTTCGTTTCCGTTGAGGGTGGAGAACGAAGATGATTGTGAGAATAAACCTGCGGGATAGAATAACTTCGTTGGGGAATAAACTGATGAGGAGATTACTCTGTGGGGAAGAGATGCTCTGTAGAGGATTCCGCTGATAAGTTCCGTTGGGGATGAATTATCGTTGTTGGTGATACTGAATCTTGTTGGGGATTGAATTCCTGTTTGTGAAAGGAAAGAACTCTGCTGGGGAGGATCTTTCAGTGGCGACTTCACTAGGGATAACCTTTTAGGCTCTAATGGGAATAATCCTTTGAGCTTTGCTGGGGACAATCTTCCTTTGAACTCGGTTGGGGATATTTATTTTTATACTCCGCCGGGGGAGAACTTCCAGAGTCTATTGGGGATGATTCTTCAACTCCACTGGGGAAGCTTTTTCAGACTGGGTTGGGAAAATTTTAACTCCACTGGGGATATCTTGTATTCTGCCGGGGAAGATTCTTATACTCCGCTGGGAAATATTAAGACTGCCGGGGATATTAAGCCTTTTCAGCGTTGATGGTAGATAAACTCTGCTTGGGGAGAATATTACCGATTCATTTACAGTTGCAAGTCTCAGTTGGGGAGAGCTGTCATTACTGTCTTACTCTGCGAGGAGTGAATGTTACTGGGACGCGTGCTAAGGATATGACGATGGCTTGCATCGAGACTTTTTTTGCCCCTGTTTCTGCGGGAGAAGGTGCCTGCGGAGGCCCTGTGGATCGAGTATTATCCCCACCTATGAGGTGCTTGGTATCTTTCGGTCAAAATGACAAGTCTTCTTCTGGTAGGCAAGTGACGAGATGACGAGACATAGTCGTACGCTTTGATCCCTAATTTTTTGCCTGGACCGCCCTTTCGGGTTTTCAGTCCACCGGGATACCCTTTTTTGCCCAAGCCTCCTTTTTAGGTTTTCGACTTGCCGGGTGTACAATTTTTCATTCTCATCCCTAATTTTTGCCCGAACCCTTTTGGTTCGCCGGGAAGCCCTTATTTTTGCCTAGGCCAGTCAACCTAGCGGGTCTTTATTCATGCGCGGTATTTTATGACTATGTCCACGCTCTCAGGATGTAGGGAGGTGTCACTGTCGGTAGTGTTGTGTTTCCATACTACCAGAAGATCTTTGTTTGATCATGCAATATTCGTTGCTGGAATTCATGTCCAATGCCCCAATTGATTCAGATGGAGATTTGCCCCTGGCTATTTGGAATTTTGAGAGATTCCTTGAATCTTGACTTGACTGCCCCAGATGATGGACGATGATCATGTCGTGCCCCTTGGTTGGAAGTGTTTTTTCCACTTGAGGTGATCCTTTTATTGAGAAGGTTTTTTTTTGTTCACTAGATATTCGTCGTGCGAATTTCTCTGCTGTTTGAAACAATAGTCTTATGCAAACAATGTTATTTTAAGAATGTAAAGCTTATGTCTGTTTTGAAGTTCTTTGAAAATGCAGTTTTCAATAAAACAAGCGAATTTTTGTAAAATGTGATGTCAACTCAGGATTTTACAGCAAGCCCTACAGGAGTCAGGATACCTTTTGTAACAGTATGCTTTCGAACTAACTCATGCTTCAGCTAGGACTTTTAAGGGTTATAATGTGGCCTGGTTCACGGTTTAAGAAACAATGGATAAAGGCTCAAAATTTATTTGTACCCACCCGCTCTTCGTGATGTTCTTCGATCCTAAACTCATCTAATCATGCATTAGATCTCGTTTGAGTCTTTGCTCTGATATTCCAGTGATGGTTCAGATACTGACAGTTTATTTTTGAACAGGCAGTCATTTTGTTGAGAGCTTGTAGGATCTCTTTCTTTTTTTATTTTATTATCCCTGTCTTTTGCCTGAACTATTTCTTTTTGTGATTACAGTCAACGGGATGCCCCAGTTTTTCTTAAGTCTTCTTCACAGGTTTTGACTTATTGGGC
Organism: Vicia faba; assembly: GCA_948472305.1. Lineage (NCBI taxonomy): Eukaryota > Viridiplantae > Streptophyta > Magnoliopsida > Fabales > Fabaceae > Vicia > Vicia faba. The sequence continues at coordinate 1,426,449,376 of OX451737.1, read as the reverse complement.
TTTTATTTTGAGAGATAATGACTGCCTGTCCTTACGATTATACGGAACCAACACCGTCTTTTGTTTCGGAAGGACTTCTTTGATGCCATTCATTGTGCACCTGGATCAACTGAGAGAACTACCCTGCCCCAGGTTATAATTAAGGGTTTTAATTTGTGAAAAGAAAAACTCCAACTTCTTTGGCTCAAAGGGGTTGACTAGGGATTATCTTCCTTATAACTCCATTGTTTAGGATTTGAAACAATGTCTGTACCTCGTTAGTGGGGTCTGTTCAAAAGTATATTGTAGAGATTTTGATATCATTTTCGTCATCCTCCCTCTAAAGGCTTAGAATTTTTTAATCGAGAGTTGATCATCACAAAAAATGAAAGCAATTTGAATATAGTGAAATACGAATGGATTGATTCAAAATAGACATATGCAATGCATTGATAAAGTAATAAAGCTTGACATGAATAAATGCTCGAACAATCAAAAGAAAATTACAACTTGAAAATTCTAATGAACAAAAAGTCTTCTCGTCTCAGTACTTGTCACTTCAAATGGTGAACCTTGGGGGGATGGAAAAAGAATTCAATCTGACCGTCTTGTGTGAGTTCCAATGCTCCTTCATCAATCAGGTCTTGAATTTTGTTGCTCAACGCACAGCAGATGTTAGTATCATGCCCCGGGCTGTTGGAGTGATATGCACACCTTGCATCAGGATTGTACCTTGGGGAGGCTATGTTGGGATACTTAGGAGGGTCCCTTAACGTCACCAGATTCAATCTCAACAGGTGTTGTAAAGCCTGAGACAACGACATGTTGAGCTTGGTAAATTGCTTTTTGGGCATATTTGGCTTACTTTGACCAACCCGTTGTTTATGGCAAGGTTGTTGTTGGACCCGTGAGGTAGTAGCAACTTGGAGAGGTCTATTCTTCATCAAACCAAACCTTTGACTTCTCGGAAGTTGATTAATGACTTGGTCCCTGGCCTTGACTGTTATCTTCATGTTGTTGTATCTATCTTGATGAAGCTGGTTGATAATGGTTCTCATCACTTCTTGTTCCCGAGCTAGGCCTTGGATAAGAGCCATCTGCCCCAGCATCTGGGTTTTCATGGCACTGAACTCAGCTTGCAGTTGTTCCAGTCGTTCGTCCTTATTGTCTTCAGGACTTTTCTTGACCAAGTTCCCAACGAGGAGTGTTTTCAGCTCTTCCTGCCCCTTGGATAGGTTTAGGAATACGTCCCTGAACTGAGCTTCTCGAGTTTGAAGATCTTGGTTGTCTGGTTGGAAATCCATTGCTGAAATAAACAGCGAGAACATGAGAGACCTGTACTGGGAGACCTGTTATGCAATGATATGTATGTATGCAATGTTTTCAAGGATCCCGTGGGGTAAACAAGAAACTTGTTAGAATTTGAATTTTGCAGCTTTGATTGAAGAAACTTCATGTTGTTAAGAGTCCTTCTTCAAGAGTCAAGCTCACCATATCGAGTGGGTCATAGCCCCTGACTCAAGTTATCGTGTTTTGATTTCTAGACAACCTTGGCTAGAGGAAAATAAATCCCATTTGCCCCTTGCTAGACATTTGATTTACCATAACCTGCATCACAAACCCTTGAGATCCCTGAAATGGTTAAGGAAATGTTAAGGCATGATGTTATGATGTGTATGCTATGCGTTTAAGCAAAAGTGTGAGGTGATGTAAGTAAACCCTACAATAAATCCAAATTATTGGATAAGGACTGTAAACAAAACCTGTAAGGAACTCATGTTGTCAGATAACAAGAATGTGCAAGTAGTTCAAGTTTGAAAGCACACAAGTCACACAAACAGCCTTAAGTTTAGGCTGGCAAGGAGCTTAGGTACTACCCTCTTTCAGTTCAGTGGGTTCAAACCTGTCCTAGAAATAGTAATCGGGTTCTAGAGGATCTCAATATCACTGACTACCCTCAATCGGTCATAATTCCAGTTTAGCAACCTTTTCTTGCGGCCGGAACCATCGCGAGAGTTTAGTCTCAATGAGTGTAGTATACTGCTACTGTTCTATGGCCAAGTTGGTCAATTTAAAGGTTCTAAGGTCAGTTGGTGATTAATGACCCCTTAGCAGACCCATATTCTCCTCGTTGCGCCACAAGGGATATTGGTACATACTAAAGTGCCACACCAACGTAGCTACTGCTTCAACCGTATCGGTCTACGCCATACAGATCCCTCACAGTTTATTGCTACTTACCTAAAGGGTATCCCCAGATCCGGGTTAGGATCTATAGTAACTCTGATTCAACCCACAAAGATAAAGCATACAAGTCAAGCAATTGAAAACATTATGAACTATTCCTAAGGTACACCCTACTTAAAAATAATCCCCAGCAGAGTCGCCAGTTCTGTGATACGGTGGGAAGAACTGACTGTTTTTTGGAATGCTGGTTTGCGTTTTGCGTTTATTTTTGCAAAATGTCGCGGTAAGCAAGAGTCGCCACCGAATTTTATTTTATCCAACAAGGAAAGTAAAAAAGCACAGAAAAATTCCTTTTTTCGAGATATTTCTCGGGTTCGGGGGGTAGATTATAGAAAGGGAAGGTGTTAGCACCCTTTATATCCGTGGTTATCCACGGGCTCTTAGGTACTTGCTCATATTGTTTTCAAAATTGTTTTCTTTGTGCTTGTGGGTTTGAAAAAGTTTTTGTTTGAAACTTCGATTTAACTCTTGCTTCTGTCCTCAAGAGCGTACGAAGTGTTTTTGAAAACTTTGTTCGAAAAGTGTAAGTGTGAAGAGTTTTTGTGTTTTTGAAAGAGCAAGTACTTAAGAACCATCTACCTACTCGAAAAAAGAATCGTTTTATGCTATCTTCCTTTAGACAATGTTATCCCACTATTGATGAGTAGGTAGCACCGTCGTTGGAGTTTTAAGGGTCAATTTGAATATAGGGACTTACGGTCACCAAAGCAATGTTAGGACGCCTTAGCGGTAACCCTAATGTCTTAGATCATTTGTTTTGAGGCAACAATATCTGAGGCAGCCGTTTCGAGGCGACTATGATCTTTGGACAAGAGGGTGACCTCTAAAGTGACCTATACTCAACGACCGTGTACGAAGACAACCAAGTGAGGTGTACCCTAGGAGTGCGCATGTGCGAGTGTGTTGTTTTCAGTTATTTTTTGTCTTTGTACATGTTAATGGTGATCTAATTTGATTTTAGGTTAAAACATTCAGTCTTGTCATGCATTCCTATTATCAAACATCTAACAGTCTATAATTTGCGGGAAATAAATTGCGGAATTTAAATTACAAGACGTCGGGTATTTACATCGCCAAAGACAAACCCTTTAAAAATAAATAAAGCGATAAAAAATAAATAAAGGTCCTATTTACTATTACAAACCGGAATCAGATACATAATAGGGTAAAGAAAGTAAATCGCATGCGGGAAATTAAATCGAGCGCAAAGTAGGGTTTTGACCCTTTTGGATTAAAGAAAAGATTTTTTTTGTTGTTTTTATTTTAAGAAAGAAACTATCCTAAATTAATTATTAAATTAAATTGAATAAACTAATTAATGAAAATAAATTATTTTTGGGTTTTTGATTATTTAAAGAAAGAAAAATAAAATAATTAATTTAGTAATTAAAACCTAATTATGTCTAGTTAATTTTAATTATTTACAAAAATGTTAAAGTTATTCTAATTAAAACTCTAAATCAATTTAATTAGTATTTATTAATAAAAATAAAAGTTAAAGTTATATTGAATAAAAATATATTTTGTGATTTTATTTTATAAAAGAAAAGAATTTTTCAATTGGTTAGAAATTAAATAAAACAGTAAAAACAATTATTTAAAACAAAATAAGTAAATAAGAGAGAAAAGAGGTTTGGGCCTGAATTTTGTGGTGCTGTTTACCTATGGATTTGGTAAACAACCGCTGATCCTCCAAATGGTTACTTATTTGGTTACTCGCAGGATCGATCAGATTGATCCTAGGACATAGGTTGATTTTGAAGTTTTGATTAAATTGGATAAGGCTTTAAATAAAGAGGTTTCAAGTAAATTGCATGAAGAAAGGACTTGGTAAAATAAACAAGGCTTAAAGTAAAAGGCTTCGACAGGAATGTAAAGAGGAAAGCAAGTAAATTTCTGGAAAAGTAAATGACTTTGATTAATAAAATTGGTGTTTCACACATACATTTCTCAACAATTCTTTCTCACACGCTGGGTACTCGAATCTATATGAGTGACTTTGTATAGAATTGTGAACACACGCGAGAAACTACATGACTACTATTATTTATACTAAAACATCCCAAGTAACCGTCGGGCAGTTACACTGCTTCGAGATCAATCCACTTGGCATGTTCTCCACGTTCGACGCTCCAGATCCTTGCACGTTTGCACGTGGTAACTGCTGGAAACCGTTTTCCCTCCAAACGCTTGAATTTCAAACTGCTCCATTCTGAACCATCGAACACTTTCGTCGAGAGACATCTTCGACGAGAAACTCCTTCGACGTCGAAGGCAACCAACCTCTCCCTTGGAAGAAATCTTCTAAGTATTTTGCCATCTTTCGACGGGCATTTCGACAGACTTAGCCAGTCGAAAACATCTTTCAGCTTTAATGGCTTGGGATTAACAAAACAAAGGTGTCGAATTTAGGAGCCAACAAATTGCCCCCCAAGAATGCCTTATTTCGACTCTGAAAGAAAAAGGCATTCTTTGAAACACCATTCGACACCTGTCTTTTCACGCTTAGTCACAAATTAACTTGTGCACTTTTTGTTGTTTTCTACCAACTATTGGCAATCCCAAGAAAACCATCATTTATCCGTACCTAGGACGTTACTTTCAGTACGGCGTGCAGTACCAAACGTCATTTCAGAATTTGTCATTATGACAATTCCCAAAAACGAGGACGCACGCTGCGTCCCTCTATTTCTGCAGAACGGCTAAAACAACAGGGGGCTGCCACGCGTCCCACTAACTCCTGCAATAATTAAATGGCATTTAATGTCCTCGGTTTTGGGGATTTTCCCCTACTACTATAAATAGCAGTAAGTACCCCATTGTGGGACTTTTTACGCCAACTAGCTCTCAAACTTCTCTGTTTTCATACAACTTGTCATCTTTGCAAAAACACTTCCTCTTTCACTTCGTCTTCAACCTCAACTCTAACAATGGCATCTGCTTCCAATGCTCCTGGCGCTACTGTACCATCTGAAAATGCTAAACCCAAGGTTTTCGTCACTGCTCCGGTAGTAACTTCTACAGGCAAACGAAGGGTTCCCGAACCCTTGGATATCGTTGTTCGCGATGCCTACTCGCGCCATCTTATGATCCCGGTTGGATACTCCAACCAGATCTTTGCAATGTCTGGCCCCATGTATCCAAGTATCTCTGAGGCTATGAAGATCAAGAGCTATTTCCCGGTAGTCGAGAAACTCAAACCGGTTGCATGCGCCAAGAAAGACGCAGAAGACAACGAAGACCCTGCACATGAAAAAAATCGACCTCCGCTTCTTCAACAAAGGTGTTAGGGCCTTTAGGTCTGGCCCTAGCCTTACCCCTGATTACGTTGCTTGGCTAGCAAAGATGGAGAAGCACCAAACTTCGATCTGGAAGGATATGGGGATTTTCGACCTGGTGATGCTGTCGAAGACAGGCTTGAACTATTCTCCGGAGATGCTGATAGCTTCTCTGCTGTTCTGGGACTACTCCCACTTTACTTTCCATCTTCCCTGTGGGATGCTAACCCCCACACTCTTCGATGTGGCCGCTATTACTGGCCTTCGACCCACCGGAGACTACTTCGATCCGGAAGAGATGTCGGAAGATCAAATTGGCTTCTCTGACACCAAACCAACATACACCACTTTCATCAACCATTATCACGACAGGTCGACAGATGCTGTGTCGGATGTCGAACACATAGCGTTTCTAGCCCTATGGCTGACTCGCTTTGTATTTTGCTCGAAGTCTTTACAGGTGACCAAAAAGATGGTCACTCTCGCTACTCAACTGCATCATCGCCAAAACATCTGTTTGGCAGAACTGATTCTGGCTAGCCTCTATGATTCGATCAGCAATGGGGCAACTCTTCTAAAAATTATTGAGAACAGGGCCAGTTTGCTACTTGCTGGGCCTTTTTGGCTGCTCCAACTGTGGCTCAATGCCACTTTCGAATCTTTTTGCCCAAGAAGGTTCAGATAAATGAGCAGGCTCCAACGATAGCGAACAGACGCGTCGAAGGAACCAGGTTGGCTCTGTTGACACCTATGGAAGATGGACTGGAGTTTCAGCAAACCTTCACCAACTTCGTTCTAATGTTTGCTCGAAGGAAAGAGTTTGTTTCCACTATGGCTCCATTTGCTCGACGGCAGGTAGGCCCAGCATGGTTCACAAGGCCACATCCAAGGACGTCGAGTGGTCCTAATGTTGACGAACATACAATACTGTGGGAGGCGTTCCTTACACCAAGGATCATGCCTCTTCGATTCAGGAGCTCTAAGACTCATTTGAGTCTGATTGCATACCAACCAAACCTGGTATCCCGCCAGTTTGGTATTATCCAAACCCTACCTTCTCCGATTTTTCCAAGAGAGAAGTCAATGCTGTACTTCTGCAATGATTACACCGAAGAAGCTGCCATTAAGCATATCGGAAGATATGCTGGTCGAACAGTTCTCTCGTTGTTTGACTACCAGCTCAATTTTCTTTGCTCACCATCCTTCGAGGAGTGGTGGAAAAGCTATTATGCTGAGGAGTTCTTCGACGAGAAGGACTTCATGGATGAGCTGCAGAAGTCTTTTGTCCTTGTGTTGGACAAAATAAAGAAATGTAAGTTCATCCTTTTACATTACTTTGTCTTTTTTTGTTTTTTCGACTGCTAGCCTGTTAACTTTTTTATTTGCTTTCAGTTGTTCGAAAGCCTGTAGCCAAGAAGGCTACAGAAGGCCAACAGGGAGGAGGCCCTTCAACAAAACCTCCACCGCCGGCGAAGACTACAGCGCCGGCGAAGACCACAAGCAACCAACAGGGGGAAGGCTCTTCGAAGAAGCCTTCTATATCGGTAACCAGACTTTTCATTATTTCCTCCTGGCTTTCGATTTTTGACTTTCGATGCAATTATTAAATCGAATTCCCATTGGTTTTCTAGGCACCTTCGCCCAAGAAACGGCCAGCACTGGTGGTCGAATCTGGGAGCGATGAAGAAAGTGATTCTCCTCCTGCCCCTCTAAAGAGGCGAAAGTTAACGAAGGATGCTCCTGTTCCTCCTCCTGCTCCTGAAGGTCGAACCATCAGAATAAAGGTTGCTGGGAGAAAGCCTAGGCCACCTCCAGTGATCATTGAGGAGCCAACAGAGGAGGAACTAAACGTTCTTCTTAACAAGCCTGTCGAAAGCGACAATTCCAGCCCTGGGGCTGAAGCTAATTTACAGGTAATCTCTTAGACCCTTTTATAACTTAGGTATAGATACCCATATTCGATTGTGTCTCTTTCGATCTCTGAAGATTTGTCTTCTTTCCTTTTTCAGGACACCACTAAAAGTTCTCCGCCAAGGACCTCTGAAACGGTGGAATCTGCTGAACTCAGCAGGCCTCAAGAAAAAGGCTTGGGAAATGACGAAGCCCATACTGAGAATGAGGCCAATGCTGAAACGGTAGAAAAACCAACAGAGGAACCTCAAACGGAGGAACAACAGCCAGAAGCGGTTCAGGTGGTGGATCTGTCAGAAGAGAATCATGAAGAAAGGGACCAAGGCAATGCTGGCGAAGAAAATCAAGGTGCTGCTGACGAAGAGAACCAAGGTGGCACCGGCGAAGGGCACCAGGGTGACGCTAGCGAAGAGCAACAAGAGGACGCTGGCGAAGGGCACCAGGGTGATGCTAGCGAAGAGCACCAAGGTGACGCTGGTACTGCCCCAGTCCGAGTCGAAGAGCAACAAGTCGAGGCACATAACACTCAACAGCCTCAAACCCAAGACAATGTTGTTGCAAGGGTTACCTCAACGAAGCACAGGTCAAAAGAGGACTTAGAACTCTTGAAACAAACTGACCCTGTTAGCTATCTCAACGCGATCATCGAGAGCAAGAGTTCGTCTGATGCTAGTCAGGAGATCCCTACCCTGTCGGGGAAGTCTACTGAAACCTCTCCTCTCGATGACGCTTTGGCGAAGGTTAAGGCCCAGTTCTTCAAGAGGGACTTGATGAAGACTTTAGAGGGGGACCCCACTGCTCCATCATATTTGAAGGATGTCTTGAATGCTGTCGACTTGTTAGCTGTAGCCCCAGAAGTCTCAGGTTTGATCATGGAGTTACACTCTATGATTGATCAAGTCTCAGCAGATTACAAGCGCCAAAGGGGGTTTAACAGTCAGCTTGAGGTGTTGTATGGCAAAAGCTCCTCTGCATGGACTGCTGTCTCGGATACGACTTCTCGAATTGCGGAGTTGTCGAAACAAAAAGCATCTACGCAGGAAGAAGTCGATGCCATTGATCGAGAGAATGCTTCCTTCCGGGCACAAATCGCAGAGATAGAAGCGAAGATAAATGCCAACACTATACGCAAGGAGGAACTTCTTTCGACCATCTCAGACACCGAGAGCCAAACTGAAATCAAACAAGGCCTGGAATTCGCTGAGAGGGCCCAAGGCCTCGACGCTCAGATTGCCAAACTAGTGCAGGAGAACGCCTGGTGCAAGAAAAGGTTGGAGCTGCAGCAAGCCAAGTACCTTCGACTCAAGGACTCTATTCCCTTTTGATTGATTCTCTTTTGTAACCATATTTTGTAATCTATATTCGATAACATTGCCATCTTGGCTGAGATTTATAAAATTTCCATTTTGGCATTTTTATGGTTAATTTAGTCTTGTTCTTTTATTATTTTATTTTTATCTCTTGAAGTGTAGGTTTGTATTTTTTCAAATATTTACCATTTACTCTCAAGAGCCTTTTATCTCCACCTAACTCTTCAACTTCATAGGCTCCACCAGAAAAAGTTTGGATAACTCTGAAGGGTCCTTCCCATTTGGGTGACCATTTCCCCATGCTTCGATCCCTTCGATCCATGGGAAGAATTACCTTCCAAACTAGTTCTTCAGGCAAAAATACCTTAGGTTTTACCTTTTTATTATAAGAGTCTTCTACTCTTTTCTTCTGAAGCCTGAGTAGGTCGAGAGCGTGTAATCTCTCTTCGTCTAAATCCACCAGTTCGTCTAACATCATGTTCCAATAGACTTCAGAAGGAATATCATAATGCCTCTGAACCCTTGCAGATTGAAGACAAATTTCTGCTGGCAACACTGCATCATGGCCAAAAGTTAGCCTATACGGTGTTGTACCAGTGGCTTCTTTTGGGGACGTTCGACAAGCCCACAGAATCTGGTCTAACGTCTTATGCCAATTCTTTGGTTTCTTCCCCACATGTTTCTTTATCAAGCCAATCACCACTTTGTTGGCTGCTTCGACTTGACCATTCGCCTGTGCATAATAAGGCGTGGATGTTAGGAGTTTGAAACCTGTTTCCTGAGTAAATTCTTGCATCTTTCGACCAGTAAAAACTGATCCTTGATCAGTTGTTATTGTCTCAGGAATTCCATATCTAAAGATAATGTTCTTTTGAATAAATTCAATGACATTTTCCTGGTCTACATTGACTAAAGGGATAGCTTCGATCCACTTAGTAAAGTAATCAATTCCTACCAGTATGTATTTCTGACTCTTTGATGATGCTGGTCGAATCTCTCCAATAAGGTCCAACGCCCATCCTCTAAAAGGCCAAGGCTTCACTATCGGGTGAAGTTCGCTTGCTGGTACATGTTGGATGCCTGTATGGACTTGACACTCTTGACAACCCTTGGCGAACTCAACACAATCTTTCAGCATAGTGGGCCAATATAGTCCTTGTCGAAACAACAACCATTTCATCTTATGGCCTGCTTGGTGAGCCCCACATGCCCCAGCATGCGTAGTCGAAAGGGCTACGTATGCCTCAGTTTCACTTAAGCATTTTAGCAATACCCCTTCAGGCGTTTTCTTGAATAACTCATTACCCATGAGTACATAACTCAACGCCCTATACTTTGTTTTTCGTTCTATCGAAGCTCCTGGATTTTGAAGATAGTCCACAATGGGTTTCCTCCAATCTTGCTCTGACAAATTATCAATGAACGAAATCTCGAAGTTACTGTGATCAGCATATCCTAGTCTCGTCGATTCCAAGTCTGATGGTGATAGACAAGTTGCTTTTACCTTTTCTCTAACTTCGATTGCTCTTTGTAATCTCGTTTTTGAAATCTTATACCCAGATGCAATTTGTGCCAAGTCATTGGCTATTTGATTTTCGACTCTGGGTATGTGTCGAATATTGATCGTTTCAAATTTTTTCAATAAACGATTTGCTATCACAAAGTACATAATGAGATTCTCTCTTATGCATTTATATTCTTTTGTGACTTGCTTAATGACTAACTCTGAGTCTCCCATGATTTCGACTCGAGTTGCCCCCAATTCCAACAATATCTCAAGGCCAGTAATTAGAGCTTCATACTCAGCCTCATTGTTCGAACAAGAACCTGATATTTTGTACTTGAATGTTGTTGGAATTTTATCTGGAGAAATAATCAAGACTCCTACCCCTGTTCCATCTTTATGGCTGGAACCATCGAAGTAGAATTTCCAAGGCTCTATCTCCACATAATTAATATCCTCGACTTGAATTGAGTGGTCGACTATGAAGTCTGCAACCACTTGTCCTTTTACTGCCTTAAGAGGCATAAAGGTCAAGGAGTATTCAGTTAATGCTAATGCCCACTTGCCAATTCGACTATGCAAGATAGGTTTCGACAACATATATTTGAAAACATCAAAATGAGACGAAACATAAACATCAACTGGTTTTATATATTGCTTGAGTTTTGTACAAGAGAAATACAGACATAGACACAATTTTTCAACTTCACTATATCTAGTTTCTGCATCGTTCAAAACTCTACTGAGATAATAAATGGGTCTTTCGACTCCATTCTCATCCTCTTGGGCTAACATGCTTCCCAGAGTTTTGTCGGATGCAGCTATGTACAATCTCATACTCCTCTTGCTACAAGGAGGCACCAAAATAGGTGGCTTAGTGAGGTACCCTTTTATTTTGTCGAAGGCTTCTTGTTGCTCTTGCCCCCATTCGAACCCCTCTTTATTCAGTCGAAGTAAGGGTGAAAAGGCCTGAGCTTTCCCACTTAGATTAGATATAAACCTCCTTAAGAAATTTATCTTGCCTAAGAGAGATTGCAATTCCTTCTTATTCGATGGCGCTTTCGCTTCCAGAATTGCCTTCGTCTTGTTCTGGTTGATTTTGATTCCTTTCTTGTGGACAACGAAGCCCAAGAAATCTCCAGCTTTCACGCAGAACGCACACTTCAAAGGGTTCATCTTCAGACCATGTTCTCTCATTCTTTCGAATGATTGTCGAAGGTGGTCAATATGATTCTTCCTGGAAACAGATTTTATAACAATATCATCAATATATACTTGCATAAAAGTGTTAATAAAATCATGGAAGATAGTATTCATTGCTCGCTGGTACGTTGCCCCAGCGTTTTTTAGGCCGAAAGGCATCACTACCCATTCGTAAGTGCCTAAGGCCCCAGGGCATCGAAAAGCTGTTTTCGACACATCCTCTTCAGCAATGAATATTTGATTATATCCGGAATAACCATCGAGCATACTCAGGTATTCATAGCCAGCGGCAGAATCGACTAGCATTTTCGCCACAGGCATAGGATATTCATCTTTGGGTGTAGCAGCATTCAAATCTCTAAAATCTATGCATACCCTTAACGTACCATTTTTCTTAATTACTGGCACAATGTTTGCAATCCATTCGACATACCTTGTAACACGGATGAATTTGCATTTCAGAAGTCTTTCGACCTCCGTTTTGATCTTCGACAGTATTTCTGGAGCGAAGCGCCTTGGATTTTGCTTGATTGGCTTCTTCCCAGGTTTGATTGGCAACTGAAGTTCTACCAATCCTCTGTCGAGACCAGGCATTTCGTCATAATCCCATGCAAAACAGTCTTTAAACTCTTTCAGCAATTGGATTACTTCCAACCTAAGTTCTGGATCGATTTTGGCGCTGATGTAAGTTGGCCTTTTCTCTGATCCTTCGCCTAAGTTGATTTCTTCTAAAGGGTCTTGCGCTAACATTTTAATGTTGTTCGCCAAGGGGTCCTTTTCGAAGCCTAAAGGCTCATCGTCATAGATGGCGTCGAGCCTCTATTCCTGCATTTCTTCTGGCATGATATCAGGAGGTTTTGGATCGAAATCCTTTCCTGGACCTACAGTAGATAACTGTTGATCATTGGCCTGTGTGGCCATGTACTTTACTTCGGCTTCGAGAGCCGTTATCATCTTGGTTTCGGCTACATAAGCCGAAATTCGCTTCAAAGATTGCGACTCAGTCATTATCACTGAATTCGCTTCCCCAACCAGTTGGTTGGATATCAGTTAACCCACTGAAGTCTATGTGGGACAAGTCTTCTCTGTCCCATTGGAAACCATGCTCAGGATGCAGGTATAGGGAACAAAAAGTGTTTGGCGCTGGCGCCATGTCGAAGTCATGTGTTGGACATGGCCCTATGTGAGCCAAGTTCTTGTCGAAATCTGCCAAACCCAGGTGATTCACTTCGCCAAGGTAATAGCTTTGATCTGCCTCTATGTTTTCGACCATCCCATCTGGACGCCATAGCAGCAGCCTTTGGTGCATTGATGAAGGCACAGCGCCAACACCATGAATCCATTCACGGCCCAACAAAAGATTGTAGTTAGGTTTGGCCGATATGACCATAAACATCGTTGGTCGAAGGATCGACCCTACTTTGATATCTAGCTGGATCACTCCCATAGTGGTCCCTATGCCACCCTCATAGTTCGACAGGACCATGTTGTGAGGCTTAATGTCCTCATCCCTTTTGCCAATTTTCCTTAGCATAGAGTGAGGAATAATGTTGATGGTTGCCCCACAATCCACCAATATTTTATTCACAGTAGTTTCTTCGAGTTTAGCCCTTATGAATAAACGCTTGAGGTGATTTTTCATCGCCTCTGTAGGTGGCTCGAAGAAGCCATTTTGTTCCTCAGTAGTGCCATTGTCCATGACAAAATAGCACACTGGCCTATGTTTGGCCATTTCTTGCTCCACTTCCCAGTCACTTGCTTCGACTTCTACCTGTCGATTGAATTCTCTGGGCAGCACTGAAACTATATTCACCATTATGTCCAAAGTATCATCAGACTCGGCATCGTCTTCGTCTTCGACTTCACTTTGGTTAGGCCAAACTAGCCTGTTGGTTACTGGCTCCCTTTCTAAAGGTTTCCTTTGCTTCCTTTGAGGAACATTCGAACTGGTTTCTGCCTTTGGTTCATTGGCAGCCTCCCTTTCAGCTTTTCGTCTCCTTTGATATCTCCTCCATTGAGATCGAGACATGGGATTTTTACCCTTGTAATTGTTGGACACTTGTGCAACCTTAGGTGCAGCAACTTGAGGCTCTTTCTTTTGAGTCAAAGAGGAACCTCTTGGCACTTCGAAAGAATGCCATTTCTCCTCACTTGGCCTTTTCCGACCAGAGGTTTTGTACCAAGTATCTACTGGCACATTTGTCGGAGGCCTAAAAGTCAATGGCCTCTTGTCCTGGTTAGAACCTCTTCTGGGATCATGTCGAAGGTCAACATTCTCCCTTCTCTTATTCGCTGCTCTTACGCCTTGAATGTGTTCAGCAGCTTTTTTATCAAAGATCGAACTGCATCTTGGACACAGCATCACCTCTGATTTCTTTTTCTGGCATCTTTGTAGAAAATCTGCCAAGTTTTCATTTTCCCGAGGGAAAGCAGTCTTATTAGCTTGTTCTTGCCTCATGGCCTCTTCTGATGCTTTTGGGTCAGAAAGTTCGACCATGTTGATATTCATTGTATCTTTGTTAGCAAGAGTTAACTGCTTCATTTGTATCTCCAGATTCTCCGTCTGGCCTTGAACGGTGGCCAAGTGGGAATTGGGTTTTGATCCAGTTTTTTGTGCTTCAGCGGTCTCCGACTTCGGGCTTTCGACCGCTTTCTGGACAGCTTCAATTGTCTTCCTGGATAAATTTCCAGAAAAACTGCCAAAGATTGGCATGTTGATGTGGTCCTTTGAGACTTCGACCATGGTAATTCCTGGCTTCTTCGACTGGATCCTGGTTGCCTCTATCACGTTCACCTCAGAGGGTTCAGCATAGTGGGCTTCAGCCTGCAATGGATTAGAGTCGACAGCCATGGGGGATTTGTCAGCAAACTTCAATCTCCCTTCTTCGATAGCGTCTTGCACAAGATTCCTGAAAAGAAAACATTGAGAAGTTTTATGGCCCAAAAAATTATGATATTTGCAAAAACCTCTCTTCTTTCTTTGATCAAGAGGAGGCACTTTTACCCCTGGGGGTACTATCATTTGGCCATCTTTAACTAGCAAGTCGAATATTTCATCACATTTTGTGATGTCAAAACTATAAGTCTTTTTTGGGAACCTATCGTTGGTCCTTTCTGGACCAATGGGATTTTTCCCATTTGAGGGGACTAACAGTTTACAAGAGTATGGTGGCCCTTGTTTCAGTTCTGCTAAGTCGACTTCTCCTTCTTCGACAGTTAAAGTATCGTCGAAGGATTCTAGATCTTCGTCATCCATCTTAACGTACGCTATCCTCTCTCTCTTGTGAGTTTTCGTTGCCTTAGCTTTTTCAGCTTTGAGGCGTTCTACCTGTCGAACTCTATCGGCCAGTTGGGCCATGTCTCTTAGGTACTGGGTGTCTAGCTTCTTCCTAATGGAATAATCTAAACCGCCTGCGGCTATTTCGACCAACTCATGTTCTGGCACTTGTGTAAAACATCTCGCCTTGAGCAACCTAAACCTATTTAGATATTCGTCTATAGGTTCAGTGAAACGTCTCTTCACACTGGCCAGTTCTTTCAGGCTTATCTTGGTTTGCCCCATGTAGAATTGTTCATGGAACAATCTTTCCAACTGGGTCCAATGATGGATCGAATTGGGGGGGAGAGTTGTAAACCAAGTAAAAGCGTTCTTTGTTAAAGAACTTGGGAAGTACTTGATCCTTAGGTTTTCGTTATTCGAAATGTCACCCGCTTCGATCAAATATCTCGCCACATGCTCGACAGTAGATTCTGTCGTGTCCCCAGAGAACTTAGTAAATTTAGGGACCTTGCATCTAGGAGGTAAGTCCGTTTGTAACACGTATTCTGACAATGGAGATGTAAAGTTGGGCCTTCGAAAGCCCATGTTCATCCCATTCTGAGTCATGATCCTTTCAATCATGGTTGCCAGATTGTTTTCCAAACCCATGTTTTGGTATTTGATATGCTGAACCACTTCGTCAGCATTTTGATTTCTGTTAACTAACCTTACCTCTGGAGTTATTACCCTAGGTTCCTCGACAGGTTGTTCCAATTGTGCCCTAAGGTTTTCTTCGACAGGCTGTTGAGCCTGGTTAATGGTGGTTTCTTCCTCTAAAAATATCCCCTGGTTTCCCCTTATTTGCGCCCTTTGGGGCTGTCGAATAGGTTGGGGTACTCCAAAGAAGTCAGCCAAACGCGTCATTTGCGCTGTCACTTGCTGATTCGATTGAGTAGTGTTTTGTATTAGAGGGTTTAGCACCGTACTCAGAGTCTGTGCCAACATTTGCACCATATCATGGTTGCTTTCGTCCATTTGTTGCCTCAAGACTGCTGTCGAGGCATTTGTAAGGCCATGGGCTACTTGGGACGTTCCTCCTAAGAGTTGGGTCCTATTTCTATTCGCCATGCCTACTCTAGAGCCTTGGAGTGGCGAAGAGGCACTCACTAAAGGGTCTGAAACAGTGGACGCAGCATTCGTCAGGCTTGCCACTTCAGAAGTTGGCATACCATAGAATGGAATAAATCCTGGGGGAACCAAAGGCCTTGTGCCTAAATTTCCCCTTGGTGGGGGAGTTCCCAAAGGCATCCTGGGGCCTGTTAACGAAGGTATTGGCCCCGTGGTTGTGACCGACACTGCTGGTGTCGAACCAATATTTGTCGCTTCACTTACGGTCGTACTAACCGTTGCTCCCACATTCGTTTGTGGGATTTCGTTAGTGTTTGGCAGATTCGCCATCTCTTCCCTTCTTCTGGCAGTATTGTTATCGTTGGTGTATATTCTACCACTTCTCAATAACATACAACTCGAAAAGATGAGATTATTTTCAACAATCAACACACAGTCCCACCAGGTGTGCCAATTTGTTTACCTATGGATTTGGTAAACAACCGCTGATCCTCCAAATGGTTACTTATTTGGTTACTCGCAGGATCGATCAGATTGATCCTAGGACATAGGTTGATTTTGAAGTTTTGATTAAATTGGATAAGGCTTTAAATAAAGAGGTTTCAAGTAAATTGCATGAAGAAAGGACTTGGTAAAATAAACAAGGCTTAAAGTAAAAGGCTTCGACAGGAATGTAAAGAGGAAAGCAAGTAAATTTTTGGAAAAGTAAATGACTTTGATTAATAAAATTGGTGTTTCACACATACATTTCTCAACAATTCTTTCTCACACGCTGGGTACTCGAATCTATATGAGTGACTTTGTATAGAATTGTGAACACACGCGAGAAACTACATGACTACTATTATTTATACTAAAACATCCCAAGTAACCGTCGGGCAGTTACACTGCTTCGAGATCAATCCACTTGGCACGTTCTCCACGTTCGACGCTCCAGATCCTTGCACGTTTGCACGTGGTAACTGCTGGAAACCGTTTTCCCTCCAAACGCTTGAATTTCAAACTGCTCCATTCTGAACCATCGAACACTTTCGTCGAGAGACATCTTCGACGAGAAACTCCTTCGACGTCGAAGGCAACCAACCTCTCCCTTGGAAGAAATCTTCTAAGTATTTTGCCATCTTTCGACGGGCATTTCGACAGACTTAGCCAGTCGAAAACATCTTTCAGCTTTAATGGCTTGGGATTAACAAAACAAAGGTGTCAAATTTAGGAGCCAACAGGTGCATATAGCAATGTCGAGGCCCATTTGCATTGGCCCTGGTTGACTTTTTGGATTCCATGCACGCACGTGGACTTTGCCTATGGTGGACATTCAGATCTTGGCCACCAGATCTGGCCTTTGGCCATCTGGCCGTTGGATAGATGATAGTGCACGATGCACTGCATGCTTGGACGTACATGCGATTACCTGAAGAAGGAAAATAACAAAGAACGTGGGGGACCTGGGATTCGAACCCAGGTCCTGAAAGTGATATGCTTGCACGCTTGCCACTGCACTGTTTTGATTCTATTGTTAGTAAAATACAAAGAAATTATAATATAAACAAAACAAATTATATGCCAGAAAATAAAAATGCGCGAAAATTAATTTGAATTGGCCAATGGGAGAACGACAGCTCGTCGTCTTCTACCTCCAAATCCTGCAAATATTACCTGCGGATTTGGATCCGCAGCTAAATACGCAAGCTTGCTCTAAAATCTTCCCTAGGCCACATAAATCAATTCCAAAAACATGGTTGAGTTCGTCTTGGCTTCCTGATTAACATTATGTCTTTCTTGAGTCCTGATTTTTCCTGAAAAAGAAAGCCCTAAAAACAAACACGCAACCCTAGCTATGGTGTTTTGGGGTTACAGCGCCTATAAACCAAATTGAATAATGCAAAAAGTTTACAAATGTCATGAGGGTTACGAATATGCAAGCAATTTATTCAAATGATGCAAGAATAATGAATCACGAATTCAAGAACCAAGGTGATTTTCGTGATATTTACAGTGCTTTGTGGTATGTGAGAACGCTTTCTCTTGATCCAGGAAGGTTGAGTGAACACCCAGGAAGCGATTGGGATAGCTTTTGGCTTCTGAAAACGCCTCTTGTTATGATCTCGAATTCAAGCTTTTTACCACTTTTTCAAACTTTTGTTCTACCTCTTCTTGCAGCCTCCAACCATTATTTTCGTGCCTTTGCCTTCCTTATGTAATGTATATTGCATTAGGGTAAGAAACTTGGTACAAATCTCTCTAAATCAATGCTCATGAATTGGATTTGATTCCACCATTACAACCTTCCAAATTTGGCCTAAATCATATCTTCTTGTAACCAATGTACTTGATGCGAATTTGACTCACATAATGGCTGTATTCAAAGCCTAAATCAACCAAAAAATCATGAGTTATAAATACTTTTGATTTTATATGATTTTATTTGATTTAAAATGAATAAATTCAATTAAAAATCAAATTAAATAATAAAAATAAGATATGGGCTCATGGATGAAGATAGGACACTTGGACAATGATGCAAGCTCAAATCAAGTGGAAAAGAATGGGCCCATTTGACAAAATTTGAAGTTTTGGGGATAGTTGACTTTTGGCAATTTTGCAAAAATGTCCAACTTCAACAATGCATAACTTCTTCAATTTTGAAATTTTGGAAGTGTTCTTGGACTTTTTATAAATCTTGAGATGTCCTCTAACTAACCCTTTTGGTATCATCTCATTTTGGTATTCCATGCTCAAGTTATAAGCTTTGGCAAAAAAGGTTTTTTTGTTGACTTTCAAAAATGACCTATAATGTCCAAATTTATAACTTCTTATGAGTGCATTTTCTGATCTTTGTGTATGAATATGGATTGTAAGAAATTTCATCCTCTTCAAAATGAGATTTGGATGGGTCATTTCTCATAAAGTATGAGAAAGTTATGTTTGGTCAAAGTTGAGTTGCTTTTCCTACAACACCCTAATTTTGCAACTTTTGAATCTTGATGAATTTTGAGCAATCCTTGATGAATCATGATCAACCCTTGATCAAATGATGAAATGTCATTCAAAATGATAATTTTGACAAAAAATCTTGAAGTTTGACTGTTTGTAGGTCACAGTTGACTTTTGCCCTAGCATAGTCAATTTTTGGACCCTTTGAGCAATTAACTGAGCAAACTTCCTCTACAAGGCTTGAAATTTGACATGGATTATCTTAAGAACATATTAGGACATTGGGGAACACTTGAGGTCATTTGGACTCAAAGATATTGATGCAACACAAAACCCTAATTTGGGGTTGACTGCCTTAGGAGATAGCTTGTCTATCCAACTCTTGAGCAACCTTGAGCCACTTGGAGATTTTTTCTTGCAATGCTTGAGAAATATGAGAGGGAAAATTTTGGGGTACAACACAGTGCATGGACCAGAGTGAGGCAGAAAAGATCATGGTTGATTTACACAAAGGTACCTTTGGCACTCATTCTAGTGGACACACGATGGCTAAAAAGATCCTACGGGTAGGTTACGACTGGTCCGCCATGGAAGAGGATTGTTATAAACATTCATGAACTTGTCACAAGTGCCAGATCTATGCTGACAAAGTACATGTGCCTCTGGTTCCCCTAAATGTCTTGGCTGCTCCTTGGCCCTTCGCAATGTGGGGCATTGACATGATTGGAAAGATCAAACCCACAGCTATTAATGGACACCGCTTCATCTTGGTTTCCATTGATTACTTCATGAAGTGGGTCGAGGCAGCTTCATTCGCTTCTGTTACTAAGAACGTTGTGGCCCGATTCATCAAACAGAATCTCATCTGTCGGTACGGTATCCCAGAGAGAATCATCACAGATAATGGTACCAATCTCAAGAATACTATGATTATCGCACTATGCGTGCAATTTAAGATACAACATCATAACTCTTCTCCTTACCGGCCGAAGATGAATCGTGTTGTAGAAGCCGCTAATAAAAACATCAAGAAGATCATACAAAAAATGACAGTGACCTACAAGGATTGGAATGAGATATTACCATTTTCTCTCCATGGTTCCCGTACCACGGCGCGCACGTCAACAGGGGCAACTCCTTTCTCTTTGGTATACGGCATGGAAGTTGTCCTACCAATTGAAGTCCAAATACCTTCTCTGAGAATCATAAAAGATGCAGGGTTGAATGAAGATGAATGGATTCAAACTCGACTTGACCAGTTGAACTTTATTGATGAGAAGAGGCTTACAGTTGTCTGTCATGGTCAGATGTACCAAAAACGTATGATCAAAGCTTTTAACAAGAAGGTCTGACGTCGGGTATATCGGGTTGGTAACTTGGTAATCAAGCATATCATACTACCACAAGGTGATCCCAGGGGGAAATGTAATCCTACATATGAAGGACCATTTATGATCAAAAACATTTTCTCTGGTGGAGCAATGATCTTAGCCACTATGGATGGCGACGGCCTTCCGCACCCTGTAAACGCGGACATAGTTAAAAGATACTACGAATGAATAAAGACTCGCTAGGTCGACTGGCTTAGGCAAAAATTAGGACATCCTGGCGAACCAAAAGGGTTCGGGCAAAAATTAGGGATAAAATACAAAAGAAAAAAATATGTACACCAGGAAAGCTGAAAACCTGAAAGGGCGGCTTGGGCAAAAAAGGGTATCCCGGTGGACTGAAAACCCGAAAGGGCGGTCCAGGAAAAAGTTAGGGATTGAAAGCGTATGGCTATGTCCCGTTGGATCACCTTACAGACAACCTTTAGTATCTACTGACAAACTCAAATGGTTATAATCAATCTAATCAGGTTTGGACAAAGCAGTAAGTGGATGAGACGCTCAGAGACACGAAGGCTATAGCATAGTGGGAGCCCCATGGGATTATTTCACATAGCTATCTTTTCTTTGTATCAGTTTTCATTTTCTAAGACGACATTATATTACTAGGATGTTCGTCTCTTTGTACAAAAATACTTATTCAAGTTAATACAAAGATATTCCTTTAAAAGTGCAAAACTATCTGTTTTTCTTTTATTTTCCTATTTTGTTTGCAAAAGCATCCAATGATTATTTTTGAACATATGCATTTGAACGTGATTATTGTTTACAAATGAGCGTAAGAAAAGGGGGAACGGAAAACAGAAATATAATTACTAATGGCTTTAAGAAATAGAATAATATCTATAGGCCATTCCATAAAATCCCCGCAGGTACTTTTTCCAGCAAGAGCAGAAGCAAGGACATCCTACTACAGGATCACTAACGTATCTCCAGTATGCAGCCTAATGGTTTCAGGTTCTCTCACATTCTCGACGGAGCAAAACATCCAGTTACCGTTCCAAAGATTCCTTAGTGAAAGTCGCCCAGTTTCTCAGGATTCTTCAGCAGGATTTCACGAAGTCCACAAGTAATGCACGGAATTTCCCTTCCCCCAACAGAGTTTATTTCTCTAATAATGGAAGCCCATCCATCAACACTTCAACTTCAACAAAACATGAAGACTTACACTCTTCATTCCCAGCAATACTCAGGGATTTATTTTCCCCGAGTCCAGCAACATTGCAGCAGAATAACTAATATGTTCATACATTGCATTCATACGTCATAGCATTGACAACACAAATGCATATAGAGTAATATCATGCCATGCATTTCATACATCATGGAATCACATACAACTAACTCTTCACCTTTTCAGGAAATATCAATCAACAGAAAATCATCATTAACAAATTTCCGACAGGACAACTATTTGTGGACAAATGAATTATAGATCAATTCCCGATAAAGGACTGGTTGACCATCTACATAACAAATATTTCCTTCCGACCTCTTCCGGTCCAGTTTAAATATCTCAACGGTTTATTATGATTCTTTCCCGCAGATATCTTCTCTGGTTCAGATAAATCGCTTCAAGATTTATTCTGATTCTTCTCCAGACCCCTGCTGGTTCAGTTTAAATCTCTCAATGGTTTATTCTAATTATTTCTTGCAGACATCTTATCTGGTTCAGATAAGTCGCCTCAAGATTTATTCTGATTCTTCTCCAGACCCCTGCTGGTTCAGTTTAAATCTCTCAATGGTTTATTCTGATTCTTTCCCGCTGATATCTTCTCTGGTTCAGATAATTCGCTTCAAGATTTATTTTGATTCTTCTCCAGACCCCTGTTGGTTCAGTTTAAATCTCTCAACGGTTTATTCTGATTCTTTCCCGCAGACATCTTCTCTGGTTCAGATAAATCGCTTCAAGATTTATTCTGATTCTTCTCCAGACCCCTGCTAGTTTAGTTTAAAATCTCTCAATGATTTATTTTGATTCTTTCCCGCAGACATCTTCTCTGGTTCAGATAAAATCGCTTCAAGATTTATTCTGATTCTTCTCCAGACCTCTGTTGGTTCAGTTTAAATCTCCCAACGATTTATTCTGATTCTTTCCTGCAGACATCTTCTCTGGTTCAGATAAGTCTCCCCAAGATTTATTCTGATTCTTATCCAGACCCCTGTTGGTTCAGTTTAAATCTCTCAACGGTTTATTCTGGTTCTTTCCCACAGACATCTTCTCTGGTTCAGAGAAGTCGCTTCAAGATTTATTTTGTTTCTTCTCCAGACCCCTGCTGGTTCAGTTTAAATCTCTCAATGATTTATCCTGATTCTTTCCTAGTAGACACTTTCTCTGGTTCAGATAAATCACTCAAAGATCTATTATGATTCTCTCCAGTTAAAGAATACCCAATACCTCTTTTGGTTCAGTTTAAACCTCTCAATAGTTTATCGTGATATTTTCAAATTAGACATTTTCTATGGTTCAGATAAATCGCTCCAAGATTTATTCGAATTCTTTTCAGTCAAACAATACGCGAGACTTCTGCTAGTTTCAGTTTAAATCGACCAAAGGTTTATTCTGATTCTTTTCCAGTTGAAGTCAAGTTTAGACTTAGTCTAATTTCTGTCAGCAATCACCTTTGGATGGCATCTATAAGCCCGTCTCTGATAACTCTCCATCATTTCTCCAAATGGAATCTTTAAGCCCATTCCCTACACAATCAACCAACACATCACCGAGTGCAAATTTATGGGCACTCTAGTGTTCAATCATCTTGCACTTTCAAGCTACGAACGAAAAACATGTCGATCTCACTTTTCAAGTTTAAGAAGATTGAACAGGGGCAGTTGTTGTACCCCAAAATTTTCCCTCCCATTTTTCATTCAAGATAATATCCTAGGGTTTCTCGAGTACTCAATTTGGCTCAGAAGTTGATCAGACAGATTCTCTTCCTAGGCAGTAAGTCAACAATTAGGGTTTGGCATTTATCAAAGAAAATTGAGTCTTCAAGGTTTCAAATGGTCTTCATAGATCTTCATGTCTCCTCAAGGATGTTCGTACCATGTTTCAAACCTCGCGTTGCAAGTTTGCTCAGTCAATGGTTCAGATGACTTAAAATGACTCCATTGACCCAAAAGTCGACCTTTTGCGAGACCAAGTTCAAACGATTGTAACTTCTTCATTAATCGATATTTTTGAGCGGTTCTATTTCCGTATGACTCTCCTTGACGTCATCTCTAATTTCTCTTCACAAGTCAAGAGATGATTATGTGCGAAAGATCATCGGAAATTCGAATAGTTTAGAGGTCACTTTCTATTTCTGACCTAATTTCAGATAATTGTGGTCTGCCTTCCAAGTGTCGTAATGTCCTCAATTTTTAAGATCTCGAGATGACTATTTTTGTATATTGTCATAAGCGATGACATATACAAATTCTTTCTAAAAATCAAAAGAAAATTGTGTTTAGTAGACCTTGAAAGTTATCGAATCGTCATAGGTCATTCGCTTGATTCTGAATGCTCTTAACTTATAGGTTATGTTCATGCCCTAATAATTTTCTCAAAAAAAATTGATTATATGTCGAGATAATTCATGAAAACAGGAAGTTTGAGTTTGAAAATTCATTAATCGTTTTAATGCTGACGTTGCAAATCAATGGTGTTGAAACAATGATGATTATTGGATCGGTGTTGGACATGTTTAAGCTCATAAGACATTCACTTTATTCAAAGATTTGATTTGAGATTAAAGGATGGAAGATAATATGAGTGAATTACTTAGAAGTCAAGATACAAAGCTCAAGTCCATTATGAATTCGAAGGCTCAATCAAGAATCAAGGCGCTCAAATGTTCGTGTGCATTCATCATTCAAAGTTCATTATTTCACGATGCAAACTCAAGACATCAAGGGTTTAAGATCCATTTTGATTCTAAGTTCTCTTCATAAAATCACATAAGATTTAATGTTCGTTCAATTTAATTCAAGTTTACAAAAATACAAATTCAATTCATGTTTTCCAAGTTTCAAATTACAAATTACAAGAAAATCACACAAGTTTTTGGTACATGGAAATCTAAAGTCCTTCCTAAGCATATGCTAACTTGTTTCTAAAATCCTCCATGCTTCATTTGGTTTCCAACCATGGATTTTCATTTTCTATTTTTCGTGTTGCTTTGAACCTAGCATCAATCTTCAACCTTGCCTCTTCTTCTTCAACTCCAAGTCAACACTCGTACATGTAACAAAAGAAAGAAAAATTAGCAAACAATTAACATGTGAAAATTCAAGCAAGAATGATTTGTTAAACAAGAAAACTCATCATTAGGATTTGCATTTTTGAATCAGAACTAAAAGGTTTTGTTTTTAATCATGGACTATCTCCTACTTTTGCAAATCACAAAAAGTTTGATCTTTTTGGTTCACAAAAGGGAATAGAAATTCACAAATGCTTTCCTACTGCAAAAGCAACAAGTCAAAACTGCCAAGTACAAAAATAGATGCAGCAAAGCACCAAGGCAGCAGCAAACTGCAAGGAAGCAACAAGCCAAACAAAACAATCACAAACTGGAAGGCTGGAACAAGCCAAACAAAACAGCAGCAGCGCAGCACTAAGGCAGGCTGCTAAAGCAGCCAACAGCAACCTAAACAACAGCAAACTGCAAGGCAGCAACAAGCCAAACAAATGCAGCACAAATAAAGAAAAAAATAGTAGCCTAAACAAAAGCAAAGACAGCAGGCTACTAAAGCAGCCCAAAACAGTACAATAGCAAGACTGGAAAATAGCAGTAAGGCCAAAACCAAAACAATAGCAATAATTCACAAAATAATGCAAGCTAGCATTAATTCATAGCCCTTATGTCATCATGTTCCTAAATGGAAAATCCTTCAGAGATTATGTAAAAAAAAGAACATTTGTTTTACATCATAGAAAGATGAAGAGGTAAAGAGAAAGAGATGGAAAGATATCACCTAAGCCTGTAAAGAAAAGCAGCCTGCTACAAACCAGCAAAATAGTCAAAAACCTGCACAATTTTTCACCAAAATAGACATGCCCTAACCTGTACTCAAAAGGTCACAAAATAGTTAACTAAAATTGTTCAAATCTCTCATATTTCCCCCCTATTTTTTTCATTCTATTTTCATATAAGGGAAAGAGAACATAACAGTAAGGAGGAGGCAGCATATATCACAAAAGAAATAACCACGAAAAATTATCTCAACCTTCATACTCCTCTTAAGACCAACCTTCACCTTCAATAGACGAAACCTTCAAAATTCACTATTCAATACCCCTTCAACTAACTGTCACAAACCTCGCTCTCATTTCTACTTCAAAAATTTATCACTAAAGCTAAACCAAGTTCTGCATAAACACTCATTAAACCCTTAACAACTCAAAAACCTTAGCTCTCAGTGTTCACCACAACAACCGCAAGTTCACATACTCGTAATAGAGTGGCCATAATACGCATACAGAAACCTCCTTCCATTCACGTTCGCATCTCAAAACCGTAGCAATAACAACCACACTTCAATCTATAAACCTTAACTCACCAACACAGAGCCACAACGTTCACCCTTCCCTGCAAGATTCAAACTCACCAACCTGCAAACAATAGCAACCATATTGATTTTTAATTGATAGCAATAAATTAGAGGATTCCAGAAGAAGAAGGCATTAGAGATCGGAATCAAATCATAAAGGGGAAAGGAAGAACTATACCTGAAACTGTTCCCGAAGAAAATCGCCTCTCTGACGGTAATCTGATTCATCTCTGATTATCCTTTTCTTTTCTCTCAATTAACATCAATTCTTGTTTGGAATGCATGTTTTCTGTTTGAATCGATCGATTACCTATTGTATCGCTGTTGTTTTATTTTATTTTATTTTGTTTTGGAAGCTTTTTAAAGTAGAGGGAGGCTGAGAGAGAGAGGGAGTATTTGGTTTAGCAAGAGAAGAATCGATTTGAGCAGGAGTAGAAGATGAATAGGGTTAGAGAAGAAGAAGAGAGATGAAGATTTTTCTTTGATTAGATTTATGTTTTCCTTTTACAGTAACCTAGAGAGAAACAACCTTTTTTTAACAAATGATAAATCTGCAGTTTCTTTTCATTTCCCAATGATACAACATGCGGCGTATCTCTTTACTAGGGTTTTCAAAACCCTTCTTTTCCTTTTCCCAATCGGGTCAGCCCATTGGGCTTGTTGGCCCAATTTCCTCAACCGCTTTCACCTTATATTTTAATTAGATCATAGATATCACAGATAGAAAACATAGCTCAGTTGGCAAGGTATCTTTGTTCATAACCAGGAGAGCCCGGGTTCAACCCCTGTTGGGTTTCTTTATTTTATTTTGTTTTAGTTCATTTAGTTTATTCCCTAATTTCCTATATTTGACAATAAATATTAGTTTAGGTTTAGCTTTTACACTTTTTCAATTAAATGAAAATATATAAATTCAAATAATTTGTTAGTTTAGACTTTGTAAATAATTTTGTCAACATTTTTTATATAGACTAATAAACTTTCTTTTAAAAATTTTAGTTTATACATAATAAAATTCAAATAATAATAATAGAATAGATATTTTTTTTTTTTTTAAATTCTCACAAACAAAAATATCAAGAATTTTTATACTTTGTTAATTAATTTTTACTTCATAGACTATTGTAGTTTTAATTAATTTGTTTGATTCGATTTGGTTGTATTGATTTCCTATTTGGACTTTTAACCGCATTGATCCATCCCTATTTGTAAATCTGTACCCCCATTCCCAAAAGCTCTGTAATAGCGTAGAATTTTAATTTCCGCAATTTACTGTTTTCCTTATACTGTATAGTAATTAGGCATGCATGGCAAGATTTAAAATAAATTGCTAGATAACCCTAATCAAAGAACAACTTAACTTGAATCAAACACACTTTCACACGCGCACTTCTAGGGTAATCTCGCTTTTTGCCTCGGAAACACAGTCATGTCCCTCGAATATGGGACGCTTTAGCAAAGACCCTTCGATAAAAAAGATCGTAGTCCCTCGATGTTGCCTTCGGTAAAACTATCTAGTCCCTTATGAAAAATTGCTAAAGCGTCTCACAAGTTGCCTTCTATGACTGTATGATTGACCTGTTCCTGTCCCTTCACATCCAACGATGGGGCTTCTTACCAAATCAATGGTAAGATAGCCACGTCTAAAGGAGGAGGAAAAGAACATTTAAGACCTTTTGAGTAGGTAGGATGCTCCTAGTTGCTCGCTTGCTCACAACAAAAACATTTTATACACCCACACTTTCATTTGAAACATTTTCAAAAGACAAACACTTTGTACGCGTTCTTATAGAAACGAGAACCATTACAAAGACACCATTTCAAAATCACTTTCAAAAACACATTTCACAAACACCTCTTGAAACACTTTCAAAAAACAAAGCTTTTTGTACACGTTCTTATAGAGACGAGAACCATTACAAAGATGTTTTCGAAATACTTTCAAAACCCACACCACAAGCACATTTTCAAAAAAAATCAAGTGATCTAGCAAGAAACTAAGATCCCTTAGATAACTACAGATGAAAAGGGTGCTAGCACCTTCCCTTTTCATAACCTACCCCCCGAACTCAAGAAAACATCTCTAAAGGTCTTTCCTGTTCTTTTCAGCCTTTCCTTTTGGATAAAAGAAAAGCCGGTGGAGACTCTTGCTATCCGCACAATTACGATCAAACGCAAAACATCCAAGTCAGTTCTCTCACCGTGTTACAGAACTCATCCACAGAAGCGTATTCATCATCCGACTCATGCTCAGCCAAGCAATCTTCAATCAAATTAAACTTGTGATAATCATCTCTATGGCTTGAAACCTTGATGGTACCATTATCCAATAACAACTGAATACCTCTTCTTACAACGAAACAACCTCGAGAATCTCTTCAGCAAACTGGCAAGATCCATAATGGTGTTCTACTTGACAATCAATTTGGAAAAAGGTAGCATGCAATTGCACCAAATCATCATTCATATGGTTCACGTCAAATATTCGGAATTTCCCAGAACATCCGAAGACCATGTTCACATCTTCCTCATATTCTGCCCTAGGCCTGATTATATAAATGAGGCCTTCATCCATCATTTTTTGTAAATCAGCCTTTATCTTATCACACCCATGTATATAAGTACTGCAGATACCACAACCAGTATGGTCATGCGTATAGTAATTAAACTCATAAAGGTCAGCATGCATATTTATCAAGTCACCTCTGACCAGGTTGATGCCCCCCGGACAACCAGCAACCATGTTGACAACATTTGTTCCTCCATGCTTTGGAAAAGGATTATCTTTTACATTAGGGTCGACATCTTTAAAGGACAAAAGGCAAGATCTCACCATTTTTTGTACCTCCTATTTTAGAGGATAACGGTTTTCCATATTGTTCCCTGGTGCACCCTGATGAAAAGCGCACGTATGATCTGCCTTATAATACCAAGGCAAAGGTGATGGTATAGCAGAGGGTAGCCTAGTCTGAACCAACTTTTTCTGAATCAATGCTGGGAGTAACTCTTCATAACTCATGGGTATAGATTCAAAAGCCTCTCTCCTCTGATTCTACCCTTGATTTCCCTGAGGGGTTGGTCTTTGATAAGCCACTGTGGTCGGGGCCGTATTGACAACTGGAGCTACCGAAGCAACATGTTGATGGCGCTGATGATTTCTTCTAGGAGGATTAACCCTTCTCTCTTAAATAACAGCATTTGTCTCTCCTTATTTATTTTTAGAAAACCTGTATAATGTTTTCTTCATACTTCCATAATTTTCACTTCTTGTCAAGCGACCCTCTCTTACAGCTTCTTCCAAATAGACACCCATGCCCCCCATCTCGGTAAAATCACTTGGTGCACTTGCCACCATTCTTTCATAATAAAAAACACCTAAAGTCTTCAGAAAAATCTTCGTCGTCTCTTTTTCTTCCATTGGAGGGATCACTTGAGCGGCTACTTCATGTCATCTCTGTGCATATTCTTTAAATGACTCTTTGTCCTTCTAGACCATTACCTTGAGTTGATCACATTCAGGTTCTATGTCTATATCATATTTGTACTATCTAATAAATTCTTCACCCAGGTCGTTGAAAGTATGAACATTGGCACTATCCAGGCTCATGTACCATTTCAATGTTGCACCAGTCAAACTGTCTTGGAAGAAATGAATTAATAGGTGTTGATCATCGGTGTGAGTAGACATCCTTCTCACATACATCACTAAGTAAGAACAAGGAAAAGTATTGCCTTTGTACTTCTCGAATTCCAGTACTTTGAATTTTGCAGGTATTTTCACATTTGGAACCAAACACAGATCATTCACATTTTGCCCAAACAATTCTTTTCCTCTGAGGGCCTTCAACTCTTTCTGCATCTTATCAAATTGATCCTGAAAATCGCTCAATCGATCATAGACACCCAATCTTTCACTTGGCAGAGGAATAGGGCGATAGGCTTCATCACTAGCAAATGGTACAGCATTCACCGAAGGAGGTGCGGCATAGTGAATCTCATTTCTAGCAGCAGGAGTAATATGCACTACAGGAGGTGCAGGAGTAGCAGTAACCTAAGAAAATGGAGCAACGTGAGCATCTTGATTATAACCTTCTGGCATGAAGTTCTCTGGAATTCCCCATGGATAACCCTGAGGCATATGATTCTGAACAACAGTAACTAGAGTAACAGAAATAGGAAATGTCGGGGCTTCGGAAGTAGTCGTTGTCTGTTGAGGTTGAGCAAGTGGTGGCTGATTCTAAGCAGCCACCAACGATTCTGTCAATGCTATGAGATTGGCCATACCATCCTTTAGAGCAGTAACTTCTTTGCGTAACTCGCGATTCTCTTGTTCTAGATTTTCCATCTTCCTTCTGAAATTGGCTCGAGTATTGTACTAGTGAGACAGCTTGCTGAATGAAGTAAAGAAGCACAGTAAGACACCTGGATATAAACAGAGATGCAAGAAGGATGTACAATATAATGCATGATATGTAATGCGCGTGATTTATTTTATTATTAATATTTCAAGGAACTCAAAAATTTATAGACAATTTGCAAATATTAAAGTACTAACACATTTGAAATACTAAAAATCTCATTATAATAATGTCAAAACGGATTATAACTTTTAGTACAAGTTCCAATAATCCTAAGTACAAGATAAGATAAAAATCTAAGATCCTAAGAAAGAAAAGCTGGTGAAGATCACTCCACACACTAACGTTTCCATGTGAGTCTTGCAATTTGAGCCTTCAACTGCTTGTTTTCTTTCGCATACATGTTGGTGACCTCTTTCCAATCACCAGAGTCAGGAACTCGGCAACTAGGTCCTGACTGAGCTCTAGAGGAAAATAAATCCTTTTGCCTCTCCATCGTCTCTACAGTACAACTCTCAAGAATCTTGATCAGGTCATCTTTCTCTTTCAAGTCTGCTCGGTAGGACACCTCTAAAGTCTGACACTTATTCCTCCGAGCTTCCTTTTCCTATTGCATCCTAACTAGGGCAAGCTGAAGCTCTTCCACATCATCTAATAGGGGAGTAGTGATCTTTACAGACATATCAGGCATGGGTGTTTCACGGGAATACGGCATCTTCAACTGGGTGGCTCTTGCTTGTACCCACTGAAGATAAGGCTCCAAAGAAACATCCCCTCTAGGTCCCAAGTCCTTCTTTCTCTTCTTGTGAATGTGGCGCCAAGCCTTCACAATCTTATCTTTAGCTTCCATATGAACCTCTCCCTCTTTAAGGAAGAAACCACTCAGATGAATACTATTTGGCCTATCCCTTATCGGATATCCAAGTTGCCATGGTGCAAGAACGGGATTGTAGTTAATTCCTCCCTTTGCACCAAGAAGAAGTACATTGGGGAAAATACCACAATTGTCAACAACCTCTACATCACGGTAAGCCTGATGGTACCAAACAATATTTGAATGAGTGAGGGCCATAATCTTCGGATCCCAACGAGATTCCTTCCTGACATCCCAGAAAGCATCAGACCGAGGCAAGTGAGAAATAAACCATTGATACAACAAAGGCGTGTAGCAAATGATCATCCCTCCATGGTAAGAATCCCGAAGATGAATAAAGTAATAGGCATCACCCAATAATTTCATAGCGGCACCAGTCAAACTATCTTGGAAGAAATGAATGAGCAAATGTTGATCATCAGTATGGGTAGACATTTTCCTGATATACATCACGAGGTGGTCACGAGGACAAGAGTTGCCCTTCTACCTCTCAAATTAAGACACTTTAAACTTCGTTGGCACCTTTACGTTAGTAACTAGGCAGAGTTCACTGACATTTTGTCCAAACAATTCTTTTCCTCGGAGGGCCTTCATTTCCTTATGCATCTCATTAACTGGCCTTGAAAGTCATCCAGCCGGTCATAGAAACCCATGCTTTCACTTGGTGGAGGAACATGGCGATAAACTTCATCATTAACAAACTTCATAGCATTCACCAAAGGAGGTGTAACATAGTGGATCTCATTTCTAGCAGCAGGAGTAACATGCACCACATGAGGTACAGGAGTAGCAGCAGCTTGAACAACTGGAGCAACTTGAGCATCAAGATTATACCCTTCTGGCATGAAGTTTTTTGGCATCCCCCACGGGAAACCCGAAGGCATACGATTCTGAGCAACAGTAACTAGAGTAACAGAAACAGGAGTTGATGGTCCCTCAGAAGAAAATGTTATTTGTTGTGGTTGAGCAAGTGGTGGCTGATTCTGAGCAGCCACCAACGATTCCATTAAAGCATTCAGATTGGCCATACCGGCCTTCAAAGCGGTAACTTCCTCGCGTAGATCGTGATTCTCTTTTTCAAGATTCTCCATTTTCTTCCTAGAATTAGCCCGAGTATTGTACAGGTGAGACAACTTGCTAGACGACGTAGCAAAACACAGTAAGACACCTGGGTATGAACAGAAATGCAAGAAATATGTACAAGATGATTCATGATATGCAATGCACATGATTTATTTTATTATTATTAATATTTCAAGGGACTCATAATTATAGACAATTTGCAAATACTAAAGTACTAACACATTTTAAAATACTAAAAATCTCATCATAATAACTTCAAAATGGATTACAACTTTTAGTACAAGTTTCAACAATCTTAAGTACAAGAGAAGATAGAATTTGAGATCCTAAGAAATCAAAGTTGATGAAGATCTCTCCACACACTGGAGCTTTCATGTGAGTCTTGCAATCTGAGCCTTCAACTGCTTGTTCTCTTCTACATACTTGTCGGCAACCTCTTTCAAATCACAAGAGCTGGAAGATGAATGACTAAGTCCTGATCAAGCTCTAGAGGAAAATAAATCATCTTGCCTCTCCATCATCTCTATAACATGACTCTCAAGAATCTCAATTAGGTCATCCTTCTCCTTCAAGTCTGCTCGATAGGACATCTCTAAAGTCTAACACTTGTTCTTCCAAGCCTCTTTCTCCTGCTACATCCTATCTAGGGCAAGCTGAAGCTCTTCCACATCATCTAAAAGGGGAGGAGTGGTCTACACAAACATATCAGGTAAAGGTTCCTCACGGGAATATGGCCACTTCAACTGAATTGCCCTCGCTTGTACCCACCGGAGATAAGGCTCCAAAGCAACAGCTCCTCTAGGTCCCAAGTCCTTTCTACTCTTCCTATGAATATGGCACCAAGCCTTTGCAATCTCCTCTTTAGCTTCCTTATGATCTTATCCCTCTTTGAGGAAGAAATCACTCAGATGAATACTATTTGGCTTATCTCTCATCGGATATCCAAGTTCTCATCATGCAAGAACGAGATTGTAATTAATTCCTCCCTTTGTACCAAGAAGAGGTAGATTAGGGAAACTACCACAACCATCGACAATATC
This sequence comes from Vicia faba, assembly GCA_948472305.1. Classification (NCBI taxonomy): domain Eukaryota; kingdom Viridiplantae; phylum Streptophyta; class Magnoliopsida; order Fabales; family Fabaceae; genus Vicia; species Vicia faba. The sequence continues at coordinate 1,426,416,348 of OX451737.1, read as the reverse complement.
CACATCATGGTAAGCCCGATGATACCAAACAATATCTGAATGAGTGACGACCATAATCTTCGGATCCCAACGAGGTTCCTTCTTGATATCCCACAAAGCATCGGACCGAGGTAAGTGAGAAATAAACCACTGATACAACAAAGGCGTGCAACAAATGATCATCCCTCCATGATAAGAATCCCAAAGATGAATGGATTAATAAGCATCTCCTAATAATGTAGGGACTGGATTCCCAATCAAAAAGATCCTGATGGCATTGACATCCACAAATTTGTCGATGTTAGGAAATAAGAACAACCCATAAGCAAGTAGAGCAAAGATAGCCTCAAAAGCAATTGTACTCTTCATCTTGGCAAAATAAAGAGATTTCTCCAATAAAAACTGAGCGGGTAATCCTCTAATTCCTCCTTTTGTAGTCACGTGGGCGTCAATCTCAGACTTCTCCAAATGAACCATAGCATCTATCTCATGGGACTTTGGCTCTCCCTCCAAACCGGTGAAAGGAACACGATTGGTGATAGGTAAACCTAGTAGATAAGAATACTCCTCCAATGTAGGCATCAACTAATAATCAGAGAAAGTTAAATACTGATACATTGGATCATAGAACTGGACCAAAGTCGAGAGAATACCCTCCTTCATCCTGAGCTTTATAAGTGACGCGATAGACCCATATTTCTTCCAAAAATCTGTAGAACTCTCGATCTCGGGAATCAGACTCATCAATTCATCTATCTTAGGATCCTTGAAATTGTACTTCCGAGTCTTTCTTTTTCCATAATCCATGGTCAAAAGTACCTGAGATATTCGCAAAAAGTAAACTTTAAGTCCCTTGAAACAAAACGTTTTAAAGGATACTCATGGGTGCATGAATCCATGATGCAACAATCACACACAAGATCACAAATATGGGGGGTTCATAGGTTCAATGTCACGAGCATGAGATCAAAGGTACTACCCATAAGGTATGGTCTAATAGTTTATCACCTTCTGTACAAGGTTCTAAAAGGTTCCCATAGTCTACATCCTTCCTTCGGATATTACCAACGTCCTGGTTGACTCAGTAATTAGTAATATTCTCAAGAAAACTCATCTGAGTGTAGTATTACGTGACAACCATTTCCAGATTACTCTGTCATAGTTTCCACAATACACCTAAAAGGCCAAGATGGGTTAATGGTTCTACGGTCCTCAACTTCAGCAGGCTCCCGGGTCGAAAGCAGCACGTCTTCCTGATTACTCGGTAAGCGACACTAAAGTTAAAGGGGCCTTCACTGAGTGGGGAATATCATGCCTCCTTTTTTGGGATTACTCCCTCAAAGTTAACAGGACTATACCCCCCGTCCTATCTTAGGTTTGCCCAAGTCAGGGTAGAGGACTTATGACAAATCACCAAGCACCCTGAAAACAAGAAAATCTAGACAAACATATATCCAACATATAATATATAAACAAATAATAGCACATACACAAATAAACAAATATAGGCTCAACCCACTTAGGGATGGACCAGCATTTGGTCAATCTTTCCCCAGCAGAGTCGCCATTTTTTCTGTAGCAGTAGAAATGTTGAGACTAAGCCATTGGATTGACTTGACTCGCACAGGTCAAATAAAAATCTCCACCATGCTTTATTGCTTCCAAAGGAATGGGAAAAGAGTGAATAACCCAAAAAAGAAGGGAAGAGAATTTAATTTTGGGGGTTGGTTATGCAAAGGGAAGGTATTAGCACCCTAAGCATCTACGGTACTTCGCAGGAACCTCTTTCAAAATTTATGTATTTTGGCTATAAATGTGGTATACAAAAATGGATTGTGGGGATGAGTAAAGAAGTATTTTTTTATGATTTTTGCACCCTTTGTGGTTACGAACCTTTAGTGCCTACGTACCACCTTTCGTGCAATAGGGGATCAGGGTACTCATAGTTCACCTTTAAAAATTTTAAAACACAAATGTGTTGGTTAATTTTAAGAGACGAGACATCATCGTCTTATCTGAGTGGAAGAACATACTTACTACCTACGATTATGAGAAAGGAGAATTTGTATCATCTCAAAGTGGAGGATATAGATTGGATTTTAAAATCAACAAAGCCTCGCTCAACACCCAAGTGGAAAATATCTCACTTTACTACATATCATGGAAGTATAGTAGCTCGCGTCACTACAAGGATTAACAAGAGTCTCATCTTTTGAGAAAAGTTTTAAGGTAAAAAGCCAAAGTGGCAAAATGGTGTGAATGCGATTGATTGACTTTTAGTCTTCTCACAAAAATGACAAAGTATGATTTAGTTGTTTAAAGTTTGATTAAGAAAGTGTTTTTTGAAAATGCATGGACCTAAGTCCAAGTTTATTGTGAAAGAGGTTTAAGTTTAGCAAACAAGAATAGTTTTGAAAATGAGGGAGAATATTTTTGAAATTAAATAATGTGGGAGGAGATGAAGGGACTATCCTAAAGCATAAAGTAAAAGCTAGGGAAAATAACCATCTAACAAACAAGAAGCCAACACTTGACACAATGAGTCAATGTAGAATTTTCATCATTTTGATTGAAACCACACAAGAAAAGATATCAAAACTCTTAAGAATACCAAGCTTCAAATGCATTAAGTCTTCACAAAAATTAAGCAGAGTAACGGCTGTATACAGATGAACTCCCAATCACGGACAAAACACATAATCAGAATAACCTGCACACAAAGAAAACAAACAACCCAATGTCTCGGGGTAAACCCCAAGAACTCCAGAAAAAATAGCAATAGAAGTCACAAGGTCTCAAGGTAGGTCAAGGTCTCTAATCCTAAGTCCAGAAGTCCATAACTCCAAAATGCCAAGGATAGTAACCAAATAGTCCAAGTAACCTTAAAGTTTTTTATTGTTCAAGTTGGTTATTAAGTATCTTCAAAAAGAGAATGAAAAGCTCAAGTGAGCAAAATGAAGAGACATAAAGATAAATGCTCAAGTGAGCAAAGATGAAAATAGCATGAAATTTAAATGCTAAAATAAATGGTGCTTAAAGTAAAACAAAAAGTAAAAGCAAAAAAATAAAAGTCAATTGTTAATGAGTTAGAAGTTAGAGGTTAGTTGAATGACCATCTTGAATCTTGCATTTGAAAACTTATTAGAATATTGATAAAATCAAAGCCTCTCACCAACAAGTTTCATTTGCTTTTTGTCAAGTATATCATTCATTTCAAAATCTCAAGGCAACAATAAATGATCAATGATGTTTAAATGATTCACTTAGTCCAAAATTTATGATTATTCATTTGAGGATTGATAAGACCAAAGCCTCCTAACAATAAACCTCAAGATTATTAGATCAAAGATTTCAAATTAAACATACTTGGGCTTGCAAACATAGGTTTGGGACAGGAATGATCATTTCTCGAATCAGGATAAAATTTAGCGCGATGTTAAGCAATCGTAAGTGGACTTATGTAGAAATCGCACCTATTTTGAGGTCGGTCAAAAGCAATTTATGTGACATACGTTTGGAGTGATGATATGTAGATCATCCTCTAATCATATGTAGCACAAAAGAGAATGGGATAAGATGAAGAAGGAGGGGATATATTTGAATCAAAAATTTAATCAAACTATCATTAAAATCATCCATCCATTTTAGTGGAGTTAAACTCAACACTCAAGATCCAATGATGTTAATGAAGTTTATGCTCAGCAATCACATAGCCAGAATATATAAAATAAATAAATTGTATTTAATGAATAAAATAAAAAAGGAAAAAAATGATTTTTCAAAGTGTTCTTAAAATGAAAATAAAAGGTAAAATAGCAAACTATATTCAAAATATCAAAGAAACTATAGAAAAATCAGAAATGACCTTAAATATTTTTATAAATTTTTTGTTAATTTTTTAAAACGGAAAAGTATTTTTAAACTAATTAAAATCACTCAAGTGAGTAAAAAAATATCAAAAATAGTATAAGTCAAAATAAAAATCTAGAAAATTTTCATAAGGTCAGAAATAAGGAAAATGATTTTTATAAAAAAATTTAGAATTTAAAAATATCAAAAAAGTATTTTTAAAACAATTAAAATAAGGCAAACAAAACAAAAATTATGAAAAATATCAAACATAAAATATGAAAAAATATTAACAAGGTCAGAAATAATTCAAAGTATTTTTGTATATTTTTTTCATAATTTTTGGATAAAAAATAAAAGAGTTGTGAATTTTTAAAGATAAAAGAAATTAAAAAACAATTTTGTAAAATAAAAACAAATTAGAAAAACCACGTGCGTTGGATCTCTCTCACTTATACACACTGGCAGATCCAATGGATCTGAGGTGAGGGAGCATCATGGATCCAAGCTGAAGTGCGCGCATACAACACAAGAAAGTCCAACCAATCAAAATAAAACAATTGCCTTAGTGTCATTGGTTGAAGAACGACACATAGGTCGTCTTCAACCTCCATCCTCCTGCAAATAGGGAAAATCCAAGATCCTTGAATCTGTAAATTTACGCATTTATAGTGGTACCATTAGATGCGTCTACTTGAGACGATCACAACCATATGGTCGCAAAAAATTTATATAAAGCATTGCGTAATCGATTTGGGAAAAACTAGAGATGTTTAAAAATGTTAAAATCGAGAATTAGAATCATCAAATGCATTATTTCACCAAAATTGAGTTAAGAGAAAGCATCAGTGAACTTCATAGACCATTCTAGTAATTTGAGTTAGAGGATTTGGTGCCTTAAACTACCTGAACAAAGTCAGATGAACTGGCTCTGTAAGGGGACTTGGCTAGCACGATTCAGGGCATCTGAAGGCTTCATTCTTCTTTTGTTAGCTTCAGTGAAGTACAAGGATGAAGGATTAATGAAGAAATTGAATTGAAAAGTGGAGAAAAGGGGAATTCGAAATCTCATAAAATGAGTTATGGAGGGAGTTTGACAAAGTGATTTTGGTTGTTCAAGCTTGCCAAAATGAGTGCAATAGAGGTTGTATTTATAGGAGAAGCGGATAGAATCAAGAGGAGGGGTGAATGATGCAATTTCCCTTGAGTTTGTGCACACCTGTGATCATGAAGAAAGTGTGATCACATGTGCATCAAAACTCAATCAAACGATGCGTTTTATCATTCTAAATGATCCAAACATATTTTATAATCATGTTTAAGTGGAAAACGCGTGGAAATTTTGTGATTAGAAGCCAAATTATGAATTTCAAATTCTTACTTTGGAGAAAATTTCAGTTTCAAGGTACCAACTTTGAATCAATGGTATTCATAGCTCAAGGGGTCTTAGGGTATGATTCTTGAAGCATTTAAAAGATAAGGTCACAATCTTTACAATGTGAAAAGAGTAAGACCAAATGGTTTATTGAGTATGGAGTTGTGATGAGTCAAAGTTGAGAAAAATATGTTGACTTTTTGTACTTAGAAAAATTCTAAGTTTTTCTTCAAAAGTGACCTATAATGTTTTGATTCCAAACAAGGTCTTCCTACAAAATTGAGATTTGATAAATGATTTTAGATTTAAGTAGATTTCCCAAAGAGAATTGTGAAACTTGAATCACTCAAAAATACCAAGTATTGAAAAAGTTATGGCCTTGTAAAATTGTTGAAAAATCATGAGGTGGCCTATAATCTTTTGAGTTCTTAGGGGATCTTCCACTCCTTTTCAAGTTTTTCACATAAAAGAAGAGTTGAATTTCACATACTTAATATCATTGGGGAAAAATAATGGGCTCAAGGAGATAAAAATTTACCAAGTTATGATCTTTTGAAGTTACATAAGGAAATTTGATGGTCTATCTAGAAGACTTGTAATCTTTCTTCATCATTAGGAAGCTTCCACACCAAATTTTCTTGAAACTCTTGAAGTGATTAGTTGATAACCCTTTAAATAGAAGCATGTCTTTGGAATTACTCAAAAATATCAAATGATGAGCAAGATATGACCCTTAGAATTTCAAAACCCTAGCTCTTCAAGCACCAAAATAACTTGGAAACCCTTTTAAATTTTGACAAACTTTCTTACACAATAAATTTTTCCATGTAAATGGAGGTTGTTGTGGATGATAATAAAAACCAATATCAACAATAACCACCTCCAAATATTAAATATTGAGAGAGTTATGTACTTGTGGTCAAAGAATCAAGAATTTATCCAATTAGGTCAAATTTCTTCAATCAATCCTTGCATCTTTTGACTTTATTTGATAAATTGAGGGATGATGGATCGTAGTAGACCTTGTCATGATATTACTTTAAAGTATATTCAATAATGAAGCTTGAATCTCAATGAAGATTTGTTGAAGAAGGAATGGAAATAAACTCATGAACCTATTAATCAACTTGATGAAATGTGTTGTGCCCTCGCCTATAATATCATCAATTAGAGCAAACATTAATTATATTTACTAGTTAAAAGTTAATCAATACAAAACATAGGTGATCACAATATACAATTCAAGGTGCTTGGTTATTCCTCATGAGAAAACCTAGAGATAGGGAGAAGAACCAAACCCTAGTGTGATCTTGTTGTGATTGAGTTGATATGAGATGATAGAGGAATCTTAGGGGAAAAATTGGGGTACAACAGCTTGGATTCCCCCAGAGTAGGTGATGTTGCACTGAACTGGGTTAACAATTAATTGTGTATTTTAACTTCTGCAATTTAATTCTGTATAATTTCTATTTTGGTAAAATTATTTTGTCAGCAGATGATGTCTTAACATCTGTCTTGACATTGTGTTTTTGTGTTAGGATATCAGTCTTCACATTTGTATTGCAAGTGCTAGAATTTCAATTGGCATCAGATCAAACACCATATTCTGTTTATTGGGTGAGTTTTAGGGAAAATATTTTCTGGTACTATGGATAAGGAAGAAGGATACAATTACAAACAACCCCTATTAGATGGTGCAAACTATGACTATTGGAAGGTTTAAATGGTGGCTTTTCTAAAATCCATGGAAAACAAATCTTGGAAAGTTGTTTCTAAAGGATGGAATCATCCTATTATAAAGGACAAAAATGGGAATGAGTCCTTGAAGCCAGAAAAAGATTGGTCCAAAGAGGAAGATGAATTCGCTCTTGGAAATTTCAAAGCCTTGAATGCTCTATTCAATGGAGTGGACAAGAATGTTTTTAGGTTAATAAATATTTTTATTGTAGCTAAAGATGCTTGAGAGATCCTCGAGACAGCTCATGAAGGCACACCTAAGGTAAATTTGTCCAGACTTTGGCTTCTCACTACCAAATTTGAGAACCTAAAGATAAACGATAATGAAAGCATTTAGGACTTTCACATGAATGTTCTTGATATTAAAAATGCATCTAGTGCCTTGGGAGAGAATATGTCAGAAGTAAATTTTGTTAGAAATATTCTCAGGTCTCTACCTAATAATTTTGAAATGAAGGTAAAGGTCATTGAAGAAGCTCAAGATATCAACAACGTGATAGTTGATGAACTTGTTGGGTCACTTCAAACTTTTAAATTGGTTATTAGTGACAAGTCTGAGAAAAAGAACAAGAGCATAACTTTTGTATCTAATGCTGAAGATGAAGAGGGTCAAGTTGATCTGGATACTGATGAAGTTCATCCAAATACCATTGTATCACCTAGGAAGCAATTCAATAGAATTTTAAAGAAAATGGACATAAGGGGTAGACCAGATTTAAAGAACATCCCATCTGACATCAGGAATAACTATGAAAGAAGAATACCAGACTTGAAGAAAAGTCAAACTGAAGAAAAGGCATTCAATGTTATGAGTGTGAAGATTTTGGTCACATTAGGCCAGAATGTGCCACTTTTCTCAAGAAACAGAAAAAGGGCTTGTCTGTATCTTGGTATGATGATGATGAGTTATAAGATGAATCTAACACTGAGACTATCAAACTAGTGACTACTCTCTTGAAGATGGGTAGAAGAAGTGGAATTTTGTGATGAAAATATCCTCTATGAAGATTTGGATGTGTCCTACAAGGATATATGTGATAGGTGTGAAGAAAGTCTCAAGACAGAGGAAGATTAGAGAAAGATAATAGCTGAATTGGAGAATGAGAAGAATGAGATTCTTTGTACGGTTTCTCATCTACAACGTGAGGTAACTATCTTAAATTCCAAGCTTAGTAACATGACAGATTCCTTAAGGAAGATGAAAAATGAAGCTAATATGGTGAAAAGGGTTGGAGATACAAAAGTCTATTATCAATCTGATAATAAACAAAGAAGAGTGTATATAGAGAAGTCCCTTCCTCCTGAAAGGAAGAAAATGATCAACATGTCCAACCACATGTTACAACATCCTAGCAGACACGATGTAACTTTATCCAAATTTCAATCATCAACTTGGAGGTGTCATTATTATGGTGAGTATGGTCATATAAAGTCTTTTTGTTACAAATTGTATGGAGATAAAAAATCTTCAGATCAGTCTAAGATTAATCAAGTGATTAAAAAGAGAAGTGTTAATGATAGAGATGTTAACCTTATGGCTCATGCTTCCTTAAGAGCTTTAACTAGAGAAGACTTATACTTTGATAGTGGATGTTCTATACATATGAAAAGGTTTCAGAAGTTGTTGGTGGATATCAAATATCATCCCATAGGTTCTTCCATATTTGGTGATGGATTTAAAGGTGAAATTAAAGGAGTGGGAAAATTGATGTGTGTCGGATCACCTAGTTTATAAGATGCTCTTCTTGTGAAATGACTAACTTCTAATCTCATCAGCATTAGTCAGGTGTGTGACCAAGGATTATTAGTCAATTTCTCAAAGTCATAATGCTTAGTCAAAGATGATAAAGATGTTGTCCTGATGAAGGGTATAAGGTCTATAAATAACTGTTATCTAAGGGAACCTCAAATAACTTCTTATTCTTCCACGTGTTCAGTAACCAATGAGGATGAAGTGAAGCTATGGCACCATAAACTTGGACTCCTTCATCTCAAAAGAATGAAGGAAATCATATCTGAAGGAGCCATTAGAGGAATGTCAGAATTCAATATTAAGGAAGGGAAAGTGTGTGGTGAGTGTGAAATTAGAAAGCAGTCCAAGATATCACATTAAATGTTGCAATATCTGACTACTTCCAAGGTGTTGGAACTTATTTGCATGGACTTAATGGGAGAAATGCAAATAGAAAGCTTGGGTGGAAAGAGGCATGTTTATACGGTTATAGATTATTTTTTAGGGTTTACATGGGTGAACTTTCTTAGAGAAAAATCAGACACCTTTGAAGTCTTTAACGATCTATGTCAAAGTGTTCAAAAAGAGCGGAATAGTGTGATTGTCAAGGTTAGAAGTTACCATGAGAAGGAGTTTGAGAATGCATAATTCTCTAAATTTTATGCTTCTGAAGACATAAGTCATGAGTTTTCTTTTTCCATCACTTCTCCAAGATGGAATTGTTAAGCAAAAGACCAGGGCTATATAAGAATCAGCTAGAGTCATGCTTCATGCTAAGTAATTGCCTTTTCACTTTTGGGCTAAAGCTATTACTACTGCTTGCTACATTCATAATAGGGTCACTTTGAGAGGAGGTACTTCAGCCACTTTCTATAAGCTATGGAAAGGAAGTAAGCCTACAGTCAAATACTTTCATACCTTTGGAAGTAAATGTTATGTCTTGACTAACAAAAATTAAAAGGGTAAGAAGGATATCATAAGTGATGAAAGGATATTTCTGGGTTACTCTTTAAGCAGCAGAGCTTATAGAGTTTTTAACTCCATAATTGGAATGACAATGGAATTTATTAGTGTGGTAATTGATGATTCAATTACTAAACAAAGGATGGATGTTGAATACAATGTTAGAACATCCTTTGTGAAGTATGATGAGGCAGTAAAGGAGGTAATTTGTGAATTCTAAAGCACAAAATCAGAGAGTTCTCAAGCCAACAAAGGTCTCTCTACTAGAGGTCAGATAGAACAATCTAAGGAACAAATTTCAAGCCACCTTAATGAAAAAGACATCACTAAATCCATTAAGAAAATATCAAATTCATGTCTTGTTTCTAATCTTGAACCAATGAAGAGTCCTACTATTCAAGAGAGGAAGATCTTGAGTTGCATCATTGGAATCAGTTTTTTTGGTGTGCCTTACTCTTTCAGCATGAAAGAATTCTCAAGGAAAAGTGGGTCAGTAGTACTGGTAGATGTGTATCTCTAAGAAACAATTTGATTTCCTATTTCAATAAGAAGAAAATATGTGCTTCTGGGAATACTACTGGAGTTAAAGCTTAAACAAGAAGAAGTTGCTCTCAACTAGTGTGGATTGATCGGATGTTGAAGGAATATAATGTAAAGCAGGATGTCATGACATTATTCTAAGAAGATATGAATTTTATCAAATATCTCATTCAACATAGATGGAACAAGAACTTTGACGGTCAAAATCACCTTATCATGAATCTTCTTAACAACAAGGTTGTTACTTTGGAGTATATGGACACCAAGGTTGAAAACATAAGCAATGGGATAGGACCCAACATTATTGAGAAGTTATAGCAATTACAGGTATGGAGGAATGCATAAAATATTTTGTCTTTCCTCTATGTTCTGAGGCATGATATGCCTAAGTTGATTGCTAGTGTTAAACCTATCAAAGGGTGGAATAAAAGATCTTTTCATGGGCTAAAGGATTATTTGAAGGAGACATGTTTTAAGTTTGTGGCAAGGGATTTCAATGTCATCACTCCTAAAACATGTGACAGCAACAAGAGGCGCTGAAGGATCTTTGATAGGGGTAAGAGGTGGAAGACCACATGAATATGTTCAAGAATGTGTGTGTTTCCATCTGAGAATGTGTGTTTCCATTGTTGTTTGTGCTTTCGTCTGTGTTTATGCTTGTATGCATTGTGTGCTTCCAATTGTTTTTATATTTACTCTATTTTTATCAATTTTTGGCTTAAAAGTGTTAGTGTATTTTTGTTTGTCTTGATGTTATATCACATATCTTGACATGTTGATTAGCATGTTGATAGGACTGTACTAATGCTAAAGAGAGAGTAGTTATTATGGTTGCTTGTTGTATACAACTATTTAGGGGGAGCATGATTGTTTGTCATGTTTGTCAGTGATTAAAGGAATTGATGGTGTTGCTACTGCTGATGTGTTATTTATGTGTATGATGTCATACCTGATCTTCTAACATTTTGCCTAAAGTGTTTTGTAGAGAACCCTAGTTACTCTAGTTTCTCAGTTTTTTTGTAAGGCTAATTTTTATTCTTCTATTGCATGTGCCTCTAATGTGCTAACTTGGATAGTTCATGTTTTAAATTTTCTTGTGATTTTGGTTTTCCCTTGAGGGGGAGTATTGGTTATATGTGACAGGGGGAGTAATGGTCATGTATGAAGTTTTTGAGTATTGTTCTTACCACTGAGTCTCTTGTGTTGTGTTGGAGTTGTGTTGATGTGATGTCAAACCACATGTATTGACATCTAACTTTTGGAACTTTGAAGAAGAGTTGTGTGTGAGGTTGGGTCTAACTACATTGTATCTATGTTATATTTTTATGTTTTCACTTTGTACAAAGTTTACATGTTTTTATATAGCTAGTGTTTTGTTTCTGTGGTTTTATTCCTCTTCTCCAGATTAATTGTGCAAACGTTGTTTTAGCTAAAATTTTCCAAATTGAGAGATTGTTAGGTCTGTGATTTTATGATTGGAAACAATTTTGGGAAAATATGTTTTATATGGGAAAACATGTATCACATTCAGATGTTGAGCAAGATGTCATGACATCTTGACCAACTGGTACATAGAGTCTGCTGTTACTATTTTTGACAGATGTTCTAGCAGATGTTCTGACATGTTATACTAGAACATCATAATAGTATAGTTGTTTAAATACTTGAATATTTGATTGTATGTATATGAGATTCTGGATGATTTTAGTTCTCATATAGGTGTAGCTAAGCAAGGATATTTTAGGAACAGTGCATATTTGATTTGGTTTCATAAAAAAGATATTTAAGACTTATTAGGAAACTTTGAAAATTTGTTCCTATTTTAGTGGAGAAGATTTTGTAGGTGATTTAAAATTAGAAGATTGGATTTGATTGAAGAGTCCAAGCTCATACTGCAAGAGTCTATATATAAGGACTTGCTAAACCTAAAATAAGCAAGCATTCACATCAAAAAATTGTGGGTGCATAATATAAGGGTTTAGGGTTTTTAGAGTACTTTAGGTGCTTTATTTTTGTGTATGTCACTCATGTATCTTCTGATACATTAAGGTAGATTTATTGTTCGTTGTTACTTGACAATCACTCATGAGCTTTTAAGAAAAGATTTGGTTGTGTATCAAGTTATTATTCTCACTCATGAGCTTTTAAGTAAAGAGTTGAGTATTATTTATTGGAAGTGTAATCTTCTGTATTGGTTCTTGTCACTGGTTTGTGACTGGTTTTATCACTGAGGTGATTGTGGGAAGTGAGAGGGGGTTCTCATATCTAGAGGGTTCTAGGTAGAAATTGCATAGGATAGTGATTAGGCGATAAGTTGTAAACTAGGATTGTTTAGGCTTTAAACTAATACTATTATAGTGGATTTTTTTCTTGGCTTGGATGCCCCCATGGTAGATGATGTTGCACTGAACCGGGTTAATAATTTATTGTGTCTTTTACCTTCTTCAATTTAATTCCGCATAATTTCTATTTTGGTATAATTATTATGTCAGCAGATGATGTCTTAACATCTATCTTGACATTGTGTTTTGGTGTTAGGACATCAGTCTTGACATATGTATTGCAAGTGCTAGAATTTCAGACTTCACATTGAACACCTGTCTTACACCAATTTTCTTCATTCCTTCCAGTAGATCAATTAACTCCCAAGTTATGTTCTTGTCAATCGTTTTCAGCTCCTCCTCCATAGCACAAATCCATTTTGGATCACTTAAGGTATCTTATGTAACATGCTAAATTCAATTAAATTATTTAATTGAATTTAGTTGCATTTTATTTTATTATTTGAGTGATTTAATATGCTTTTTATTATTATTTAGAGAATACGTGTTCCATGGGACATTAGTGGGTATGTTGGTGGGTGTTAGGAAGAGTGGTAGAAATTAATTAGAATTTTTAATTAATTTTAAGATGAGTAGAAATAATAGAATTAATAATAAAATAATAAGATAATAATAAAATAATAGAAAATAGTGGTATTTTGGTGGAAGTTAGACTTGTTAGAAAAATAAGGAAAATTAGAGATAAGAAGGGTAAAGGTGGAATAACTAAAATGTTACAATTATATTTTTAATTTAAATAGAACAAAGGAGGGTTTGGATGAGTTTACTTATACATAGAAGTTGCAAAGTGGGAGAAAAATAGGCAATAGGAAAACCTTGGGAAGCTTTTGATAGAGAAGAAGAACAACAACATAACTGAGTTGCTTTTGTTGGAAACTAAGGTAAGGGGGAAGCTACTTTAATAGTGTTATTGCTTGAATGGTGGAGAGGGATCCTCACCCTCCTCTAAGTTTTTCCTCCATTTTTGTGTTTATTAAACTTTATATGTGATTATGAATATTCAATGATAATTGTGATAATTAATGTGTAAGTTCATGCTCTTTATATTGTTGATCTTTATGCATGACGAATGTAATTGAATCTGAATATTGAGACCTCCATTATTATGTGTTTTGTGTTATGAATGAAAGCTTGAATCCATGGAAAAATTGATGAATTTGTATGATGACGGATGCATATATGTCGTGTTAATGATATGTCAATGATACATAACATTTTATTGTTGATATAAGATGTTTGGGTATGTTTGAGCATATTTGGATTGGGTTTGGAAGGGATATGGATTGCAGAAACTGAGTATTTTGATCATGGGTCATATGGTAATTTATTACCGTGTAATGGTAATCTATTACCACGTATTAGTAATTGATTACTACAGACTTGCAGGGAAATTGTTTGAAGTAAAATTAAAAATGACATAACTTGAGATTCGTGACTCCGTTTGAGGCGTTGTTCAAAGCGTTGGAAAGCTAACGCATAATACTATTATATGACAATATCCTAAGAGGTTAAATGTGTATGTAAGGTGATAAGTGAAAAAGTGTAGTTATTATGTATATACTTTTTATTGCACTTATCGACTCTTTGTTGTTAATATCATTGAGTAAACCTGACTTTTGTGTAAAAATGTTTAGTTTGTGTATAATGCATTTTCTTGTATAAAGTGTATCATTTGATAGTTTTGTATTTATTTTGTAGGTATTTGAGCATTGTTGGAGCAATGGGAATAAATCTCCAAGATTCATTTTTGGATCAATAAAGGAATAAGGCCAAGATTGGAGCCAGAATAAGTTATGCAGAAAAAGCAACAAAAGTCGCTTTCCTATCACGCATCGCCAAGCGAAAGGGAGCATCGTCGGGCGAAATTTTGAAGACCAATATTGATAAATTACCTGCTGTGGTACGGTGGCCAGAACTGGGACTGTTTTAGGAATGCTGGTTTGCATTTTGCGTTTGTGTTCGCAAAATGTCGCGGTAAGCAAGAGTCGCCACCGACTTTTATTTTATCCAACTGGAAAGGAAAAAAGCACAGAAAAATTCCCTTTTTCGAGATTTTGAGTACGGGGGTAGATTATAGAAAGGAAAGGTGTTAGCACCCTTTCTATCAGTGGTTTTCCATGGGCTCTTAGGTACTTGCTCATCATTTTCAAAATTGCTTGTGTGTGTTTGATTTGAAAAAAGTTTTTGACTTCAATTTAACCCTTGCTTCTGTCTTCAAGAGTGTTACGAAGTGTTTTTGAAAACTTTGTTTTGAAAAGAGTGTAAGTGTAAAAAAGTTTGTTTTGATTGAGCAAGTACTTAAAAACTAATCTACCTACTCGGAAAAAAAAAGAATTATTCTATGTTTGTTTCCTTTAGACAGCGCTATCCCACTATTAGTGAGTAGGTAGCACCGTCTTCGGAGTTTTAAGGGTCAATTCGAAAGGGACGTACGATCACCAAAGCAATGTTAGGACGTCTTAGTAATAACCCTAATGTCGTAGATCAATTATTCGAGGCAACCATTCTGAGGCAACTTTTCCGAACGGGACTTTGATCTTTGTTTAGACAAGAGAGCGACCACTAAAATATCCCATACTTAATGACCGTTTACCGAAGGCAACCTAAGTGGGGGGTGTACCCTAGGAGTGCTCATGTGCGAGTGATTCAATTTCAAGTTTATTATCTTTGCACATTTAGGGTTAGCTAACCATTTTAAAGTTAATTATACATTCTTGTCATGCAACCCTAATTATTCATACATCTAACAGTCAATGTTTTGCGGAATTTAAAATGCGGAAAGTAAAGCTACGCTATTACAAGGCTTCGGGTATTTACATAGTCAAAAAATGAACCCGTAAAAAAAACGATAAAAGAAAGTAAAGATCCTAATTAATCTAATACAACTTGTGAGCAATTACATCAATATGGCAAAATAAGATAATAAAGTGTGCGCGATGAAATTAAGAACAATAAGAAATTAGGGTTTTGACCCCGTCTAACCTAATCGAAAAAGAAATTATTTTTGTCGTTTTTAATTATTTTTAAGAAAATGAATTAGGTTTTTAAATTAAATACTAAATTAATTAGTAATAAAAAAAATAATTTTCATGGCCTATCTTTGTATTTTTGGTTATAGAAAATAGAATTTAAATTAAGCTAAAACCCTAATTATTCTAATTAATTTTAATTTATTTTGCAAAAAGAAATTAAAGTTACCTAAAATTAAATAACCTAATGCAATTAATTTTTGTATAAAAAATAAATATCCTAAATCTAATTGGATGAAAAATATTATTTTTATGATTTTTTTTTTGATAAAAAAGAAATAATTTTTATGTTAGTAAAATAAACAAATAAATTAAATAATGGAAATATAAAAAGAAAAGAAAATAGAAACTGGGCCTGAAGTAGCAATTTTGGAGGGTGTTAAAAGCAAATCTGGGCCCAAAAGAAAATGACCCACGTTTGACTTCCAAGATCCCATGCTTTGCTTTGACCAAGGCCTTTGGTGCTCCTTCATCTGATGGCCTTTAGATTTGGCCATCTGGACACTTGGTTAGCTGGATAATGATGGACCATGGTGGTCATCCCACTTGTGCACGCGTCTGATCACTGAAAGAAAAACAATATTGAATAATTGGGGGGGACCTGGGATTCGAACCCAGGTCCTGAAACCTTTTCCAAACGCTCCAATGCCAACTGCGCTGCAAGCTTGCTTTGTATATAAAATAATAATAATTGATAATATACAATAATGGGAGTTAGTGGAGAGAGAAAAAATAAAATTGCGCCAGAATTCAAATAAGCGAATCAGATGGTGCCACGCCAGTCATCCCCAACCTCGCTCCGTTGGTAAAAGTCATAGACTTTTACCTACGAACATATGTTTATAGCTACAACCCTGGCTTATTTCAAAACCTCCCATGGGCATGATCAATGAATTCTAAGGTTGTGGTTTGATTCGTCTTGGCCTGCTGAACACGATGGTGCTCTTCTTAAGGGCTAATTTTACCTGTCCATAAAGATCCTAAATCGAAGCAAAAAATCCTAACAATGGTAAACTCGGATACAGTCCATAAAAACACAATTAAATGATATAGATAGCTTGGAAATGTTTCAAGGAGCAAGAATCTATAATTATTTCATGCTATAAGTGTCAGAATCATGCAATTCAATTTCAAGAACAAACCAAAGTCGTGGCTGACTTACAGTGGGTTTTAGTGCCTGAAAGTGCTTGTTCTTGATTGGTATGGCTTGCTAGTGATCTCGGGAAGCGAATGATATGGCCAGGAAGCCTTGTAATTGCCTGGAAGTTTGAAATCGAGTCTGCACTTTTTTATGATTTTTCCAAGTTTGGTTCTTGTTCTTGGAGGCAGCTCTGCACCAAAATTCTTCTCTTTAGGGTTCAATGATCTCTTGCATAAGTAGTGAATCACATTAGGTTAATTATTTTTGGCCAAGATCTTGAGAATTCATGAATGGGATATTTGGTCTTTAAGCCATATGAAATCTTTCCATAACCATGCAAATCATGCCCTTTTTGCCTTGATTCGAATTTAGTTGATTAGGCTAGCTCATTTGGATTTGATTTTCATCAAAATTAGATCTTCAAAACAAATCTTGGTAATTTTTATCATTTTATTTGATTTAAAATTATTTTTAATAAATAAAAACCATAATAAAATAAATAAATGGAGAAAATAAGATGTGGTGGCTGCCTTGGGTCGTGGACCATGCTACCAACTCAAAACAAGTGCAAAAGATTGGGCCCATTTAGCAAAATTTACAATTTGAGGCATAGTTGACTTTTGGCAATTTTACAAAAAAGGTCAACTTCACCAATGCATAACTTCCTCAATTTTGAATCTTTGAAGGTGTTCTTGGACTTTTTAGAAAGCTTGAGATGTCCTCTAAGCAACCCTTTCGGTATCATCTCAATTTGGTATTCCATGTTCATGTATGAAGCTTTGACAAAAAAAGTGTTTTTGTTGACTTTTCAAAATGACCTATAATGTCCAAATTCATAACTTCTTGTGAGTGCATATTTTGAACTTGGGAGATGAAGATGAATTGTAGTGTGTTGCATACTATTCAAAATGAGCTTTGGATGGGTCATTTCTCATAAAGTATGAGAAAGTTATACTTGGTCAAAGTTGAGTTGACTTTTCCTACAAAACCCTAATTTAGCAACTTTTGGTTCTTGATGAATTATGATCAATCCTTGATGAATCATGATAAACCCTTGATAAAATGATGAATTATACTTAAAAATGAATATGTTAACCAAAAATCTTGAAGTTTGATTGTATGTAGGCCACAGTTGACTTTTGCCCTAGCATAGTCGATTTTTCAGGCCTTTGAGCAATTGACTGAGCAAACTTTCTCTGCAAGGCTTGAAACTTGTCATGGATGATCTTGAGAACATATTAGGATAATGGTGAGCATTTGGGATCCCTTGGACTCAAGTATCTTGATCCAATGTGAAACCTTAATTTAAGGTAGACTACCTTAGGAGAGAGCTTGTCAAGTCAACCCTTGGACTTCCTTGAGCAATTTGATTATCCTTCTTGAAATGTTTTGAGAAATATGGGAGGGAAAATTTTGGGGTACAACAGCTGCCCCTGTTCAATCTTCTTAAACCTGAGGATGTAGATTGGCTTTTGTGCCTTTCGTGATCCGAAGGTGGAAGATGATTAAACACTAGAGTGCCCAGAAATTTGCACTCGCATGAAGTTGTATTTGTCTTGTGACGTCGGGAATGGGCTTACAGATGCCATTTGGAGATTGATGAAGGAAGATGGGCTTAAAGATGCCATCCGAAGGAGTGTCGATCTCATAAGAGATTACTTAGCGAGAGCTTGTATACCTGTTGTTGAGGAACATTCCGCTGGGGAATGCTGATCTTTGTCTTGAGAGAAATAGAATTTTAGGAGCTTTGGTCGTCTGTTATTCTACTGGGGAATCGTCTCTTAGTCGAGAAGGCGGGAATGAACTACTATCAGGTCGTGATCCAGGCTTCATAGTGATAAGACCGACTGCTATCTGGTCGTAATCCAGGTTTTACAGTGACTTACTGGGGAGATGAGATTAAACTTGCTATTTGGTCGTGATCCAGGCTTCACAATTTCTCGATTCTTATCTGGTCGTAATCCAGGCTTCAGAAGGAATTAAGTGGTTATCCGGTCACATCTGGGCTTCAACTTGAATTTAGGGCACACTAATATTCGGTCGACTCCGGGCTTCTTAGTAATTGTCCAACTAAACTGCTATTTGGTCGAAATCCAAGCTTCGCAGTGTCTTGTACTGTTATCTGGTCATAATCCAGGCTTCAATCCTTTTATCGTTATATGGTCGTAATCCAGGCTTCACGATGCTTTATACCATTATCTGGTCGAATCCATGCTTCATGGTGTTCTGTGCTGCTATCTGGTCATAATCCAGGTTTCACAATACCTTACTTCTTATTTGGTCGTAATCCAGGTTTCACAATACCTTACTTCTTATCTGGTCGTAATCCAGGCTTTAGAAGAAATCAAGTGGTTATCCGGTCGCCTCCGGGCTTCCATTTGACTTTTGGGCCTACTAATATCCGGTTGAATCCGAGCTTCATAGTAATTGGCCGGGTGAACTTCTATTTGGTCGTAATCCAAGCTTCACAGTGTCCCTCACTGCTATCTGGTCGTAATCCAGACTTCAGTGTTTTTTACCGCTATCTGGTCGTAATCCAGGCTTCGCGGTGTCTCATACCACTATCTGGTCGAATCCAGGCTTCATGGTGTTCGGAGAAAATCAAGATACTATCCGGTCGTAATCCGGGCTTCATAACTTGTATTAAAGATATACCACTATCTGGTTGTAATCCAGGCTTCGTGGTGTCTTTGGCTGCTATTTGGTCGTAATCCAGGCTTCACAGAAATTTGTATTGTCATCTGGTCATAATCCAGGCTTCATAATAACTTACCGAGCTGTTATCCGGTCGTAATCCGGGCTTCACGGCTTGTGTTTATGACATACCACTATCTGGTCAAATCCAGGCTTCATGGTGTCTTGTACTGCTATCTGGTCGTAGTCTGGGCTTCACAGTAACTTATTGAGAAGTTATCCGGTCGTAATTCGGGCTTCACGGCTTGCTGGGGATTAAACTATTATCCGATCATTCTCCAGGCTTCATAGCTTAAAGATAAACCACTATCTGGTTAAATCCAGGCTTCGCGGTGTTTGATACTATTATCCAATCGTTCTCCGGACTTCACAATATGCTGTAGAGATCAAGATACTATTCGGTCAGATCCGGGCTTCATAGCTTGAACTTGGTGAGAATTTGATTGTATCTTTCCTGAAAGGTAAAGGTTAGTCGTATGTAATGCATGATATGTATCAAGCAATGATGTTCTCAAAATAAATGAGACTGTGTTGTATGATGTTTATGCATATTGTTGTACCCCAAAATTTGCCCTCCCATTTCCTCAACATTTTCTCATCACAAGGCCCTTGGAGCTCAAGATCCAATTAGGGTTTCCTCTGCTCAAGATTTCTCCTTGCACTGTTGACCCAAATTAGGGTTTGTGTTTGCACAAAGATATTTTGACCTAAAATGCCTAAGATGACTTTCATGCTTCATGTTGGACTCCCAAGTTTATCCATACCAAGTTTCAAGTCTTGATTCCAAGTTTTGCCCAGTCAATTGGACAGATGACCTAGAAATCAGCTGTATTGGGGAAAAGTCAACTGTGACCAATTGACAGTCAAACCTCATGATTTTTGACCCACATCAACATTATGAACTCATATGGACCCTTTGATCAAGTTTGGATCACAATTCCACAAGAAATTTGATCAGATCATCAAAAGGGCAAAATGGTCATTTTTAGGGTTTTAACTGCACAAAGGCAATTTTTGACTGTTTGACCTAGCCAATGGCAAACCAAGCTCACATATGGACTCAAGGACCCCATGGAATTGTCTTGACATTCCCAACAAGCTCAAAAGATCCCAAATACACAAGATTGACAGTTGAATTTCCCAGTCAATTGATCAATTTTGACTGTATACTGAAAAGTCAAACTTTGACTTTTTGGTCAAAATCA
This sequence comes from Vicia faba, assembly GCA_948472305.1. Classification (NCBI taxonomy): domain Eukaryota; kingdom Viridiplantae; phylum Streptophyta; class Magnoliopsida; order Fabales; family Fabaceae; genus Vicia; species Vicia faba. The sequence goes on along the minus strand of OX451737.1, from coordinate 1,426,395,762 downwards.
AGAGTCAAGATTCATTTTTCATCAAAACATGCCAAATCATGAAACTTGTTCACCAAGAAACCAAGAAATGCAAATTAGGGTTTGAAATGGAATTTTTCATAACTTAGAATTTTTCTAAGTTATGGAAAACCCCAATTTTTCCCAACTTTGCCCCACTTTTTCACCATGATTCATTTGGATTCAAACAAAAGTCAAAACATGAAAGTTGTAGCTTGTTACATAATCTACAACTTTGGTTCACAATTTTTTCTCATTTGAGGCTTGTATCTCAAGTTACAAATTTTTGAATAAGGGCACTAAACCATTCTTAACTTAGTGAAAATTTGACCTATTTTGGACAAGTTTTTACCTAACTTCAAGGCCATTTTCCATACACTTCCACTTGGAATTTCAATTTGCATTTCAAAGATGGATTGTATTACACATTCCAAGCTTTCCAAAATGTCCAAGAACTCATCAAACAACCTCATGACTTGAGAGATTCGAATTTCACAATTTGGCAAAAACTCACTTTTGAATTGGTCATTTTTCATGTTCATAAGTTGTGCAAACTTCTCAAAACCAGCATGCCCTTGATTACAGGTCCTAAAACCATCCAACACTCAATAATTTAATGCTTGTTCATTGTGTTAAAGTGTTGTTCTATGAGTTCAAGTATTATATACAAGATTAATCCATTTTTAAATAAAGCAAAATAGCCATTTTTGAAAAGTCATACTTTATGTCAATTGGTAAATCAAGAAGGTACAGATCAAATCTCTTTAGCACAAGATTATGGACAAATCACTCTGATCAAGGAGAGTTTATGCAGCTCATTAGAGGCCCTCTACATGCCTAGAAACACAAGTTGGCATTTGTTGCTTAAAGTTAAAGAAAAGTGTCATAACACACACAACTCTCATCTCAGCAAAAACCAGCTTAGGCAAACTTGTCAAACACATTCCAAACAATCACCTTGCCCTAAAACACGAGCTAAACACCTTCCAAACCTCATCAAACCAAAAAACACCATCAAACTGCAAAAACAGAGTTGCCTTTGCAGATTGAGTTCCAACTCTCAATCCTCTCAAGCATTCTTGCCCAAACCAGTTCACATACCTTCCTTTCCATCTATGTAAGCTATCCAAAAGCTAAAACACGATCTGTAACACCTCCAAGCCACTTCACCATTTTTGTTTTTCTGTTTTGCAGTTGAAGTTCTCTAGCACGATTCAGGGAGTTTCAAGACCAAGTAGAACTTGGAATAGCATCCTTACACTTCAAGGAAGCTATACAAATCATCATCTTTCTATGAAAACTTCTCCATTGCAAAGCACGATTCCAATTGAACAGGTATCTTCATGAAGTTCTATCTCTCTTATTAGGCATTGTTAGCTTTAGGTTTGTGAAGAAAATATGTCACAATCATAGCCCTGAACATGCCCATATAGTTAGATTTCATTTATATTATGTGTGCTGCAAGAATTTTGAGTCTGAACATGGCATAAAAGTTAGGTCAGAAATTGGGGGAGAAGAAATTCTCCCTCATCTTAGAGAGTTAAGTCAAGTTCTTTACATGGTTGAATTCGTCTTCTCATGCTCTACACTTTTCATGTTATGAGTTTTGCTTGAAAGTCCAGGAATCAAGAGATAGAAAACGCGTGAGTGATGTTGTTCAGAGGTTGAAGATGACTGGTTCTGGGCTGGGCCTGGAATATTTTTCTTATTTGCACCACATAATTGCTTTTGAACCCCCTGAGCCCATTTCACTTATTTTTAATGATTTCTGACTTTTTCTTTTTTTGATTGATTCATTTATTCTTTCTCATGTTATTAAAAATATAAAAATCTTTTTTCTCACCATTTTTTAATTTATTAGGTATTTATATGATTTTCTTTTGATTAATACCTAAATAAATAAATATATACATTTCATTAAAATATTGAGAAATATGTAAAAATACTTTTATTTTCATTTTTTATTTTATTATACCTTCTGAAAATATTTTACATAAAAAATACTTTTTTTACAAATATTAAAAATTATTATTATTTATATATATAACACATATTTAAAATAATACATATATACATATATTTATTAATATATTTAGGGTAAATACAAAATATATACACTTTTTGTTTTTTTTATTATTATTATTAATATTTAATATAAGAATACATTTTTGACAAATACTTCACTTTATTTTATTTTGTACATAATAAATAAATACTTGTATTAAATTAAATAATAATACATTTCATTTAATAAAAATTAGGGTTTTGCCCTAAATTCAAAAATACTCCAAAAAATAATATATTTTTATTTTCTTTTTATTTTTACATAAATAATTTTTTTTTCATACATATAAAAATTCTTTTTGCATTCTTGCATATTTGTCTTATTTTATTTAATCTATGCAAAATATTTGTCTTGTAAATATTCAATATTGATGTAATAGTTTTAGGTTTAAATTCCTTGTCAAAATCCCCATTTGAACATTTGTACCCCCCTTCCCATATTTGGTTTTGTAATAGCTTAGTAAATTTATTTTCGCACTTTATTGCTTTCTAATTGTGCCATGTTAGAATTAGGGTTTGTATGCGAAAAACGACAAAATAGTTATGACCTAATCTCAAGACAAACAAGCATGAAAATGGACACACAAATCACACTTGCACCCCCTAGGGTACTCCACTTGTTGCCTTTCAAAAATGGGCCATATTGCATGTTAGGTCTCTTTGGGCAAAACAAACAAATTGAATGATCATAGTCCCTCGATAACACTTTTCAAAATATTGCCAAACAAATGATCAAGTCCCTTAAAGAAAATGCCCAAAGATACTTGGCACCATTGCAATTATGGTCCAAACGATGACCCGCGCCCGTCCCTTTCACATCCTAACATGAGATTGTCCACCAAATACAATGGTGGAACAAACTTATGAAAAGGGTTAAAACATAGCAATAGTCTTTGAGAAATTTAGGAGTAGATAAACTCTTAGTTACTTGAATCAAACTTGCAAAAACAAAACACTTGCCTATTTTCTAAAACACACCTCACAACACTTTCAAAACAACTTTCAAAAACAAATGAAAACCTTTTCAAAAGACATACATCTTTGTATACATCCCCACATGGATCATTACAAAGGTTGCCACCACATTGGCTTCTTTTCAAAACATTTTCAAACCCACACACACAAGCACCATTTAAAAACAATTGAAAACAAAAGGCAAGTGATCTAAGCAAGTAACTAAGAGCCCATGGATAACCATGGATAGAAAGGGTGCTAATACCTTCCCTTTCTATAATCTACTCCCCGAACCCAAGAAAACATCTCAAAAGGTTTTTGCTGTGCTTTTTAACCTTTCCTTAGGATAAAATAAAAAGTCGGTGGCGACTCTTGCTCAACCGAAACATTTGCGAAAACAAACGCAAAACCTCAAGTCAGTTCTCCCACCGTATCACACATATGTCATGATTCATGGACATGCAATGTTTTTATGATAATCTCTAGCTGGGGGAAAATAAATCCCGGATTGCTGTTGGAGAAAAGAGTTGAATTCTTCATTCTCGCTGGGAATAACGACCGAAGATGATTGTGAAAATAATCCTACTGGCGAATAAACTGACGTGAAAATGAATCTGTGGGGAAGAGATGCTTTGCTAGAGGATTTGCTTATTCAGGGAAATAACCTCGGCTTTGGATGAATCACCGTTGCTGGCGATGATGAACTTTGTCGGGGATAAAGTTTTTGTTTGTGAAAGAAATAAACTCCACTGGGGATAATCTTCTAGTGCTGGTGATAGATGAACTCTGCTTGGGGAGAATCCATGTTTTTAGATACCTTTTGCTCTGCGGGGAATGAATGTACCTTTAATTGTATTCTCCATCTAGGTCTATCCCTATACCTGGTGGACAGAGCAACCGTAAGGTTTAGACATTTCTTGTTTGCCCCTGTTCCTGATATTACGAGTAATCGTCTTTTGTTTCGCATGTAAATATTTATGAGCAGCAATTATTGTCAAATGCATATATCAAAAATGAACATTGGACGTTCTTGCAAAACAAAACAGAAAAAGCAAAACAATTTGAAATTTCTTTGTGAAAATGAATTGTATTGATTTTGAAGTTGGCCTATAAACAGGCGTTTTTGTACAAGAGGCTGACGTCCTAGTAAGAGAACACCGCCGAATGATAGAATTTACACAATTTTTGGAAAATAAAGAAAAACAGTTGTGTGAACAATCCCACTGGGTTCCAACTCTGCTATTGCCTTTATATCTTCGAGCATCTCATCACTTTGCTACTTGGTTGAAGGTGGATCAGACTGATTAGCGTCGTTCGAGCTTGATAGTCGATACCGAAGTCTGGTTGCAAGATGATCCAATAAGACATAGTGTTACGCTTTGATCCCTAATTTTTGCCTGGACCGCCCTTTCGGGTTTTCAGTCCACTAGGATACCCTTTTTTGCCCAATCCGCCTTTTCAGGTTTTCGACTTGTCGGGTGTATAGTTTTTTTCATTTCCATCCCTTATTTTTGCCCGAACCCTTTTGGTTCGCCGGGAAGCCCTTACTTTTGCCTAGGCCAGTCAACCTAGCGGGTCTTTGATTATGCGTAGTATTTTTTCACTATGTCTGCATTGACGGGGTGAGGAAGGTCGTCACCATCCATAGTGGTTAGAATCATAGCTCCTCTTGAGAAAATGTTATTAACCATAAATGGCCCTTCGTACGTAAGGGTCCATTTTCCCCTGGGATCACCTTGAGGTAGTATGATGCGTTTGATCACCAGATCCCCAACTTGATACTCTTGTCGTCTGACTTTCTTGTTAAAGGCCTTGATCATTCGTTTTTTATATGTCTGACCATGACAAATAGTATTAAGTTTCTTTTCATCGATTAAGTTCAGTTGATCAAGTCGGGTCTGGATCCAGTCATCTTCGCTCAAACCTGCATCCTTCATAATCCGAAGAGAGGGTATCTGGACTTCAATGGGTAAGACTGCTTCCATGTCGTACACCAAAGAGTAGGGTGTTGCCCTTGTTGAAGTCCGCGCTGAGGTTTGGTACCTATGAAGAGCAAATGGTAACATCTCGTGCCAATCTTTGTATGTCACTGTCATCTTCTGCACAATCTTCTTGATGTTCTTATTAGCTGCTTCAACAGCCCTATTCATCTTCGGTCGGTAGGGAGAAGAGTTGTGATGATGTATCTTGAACTGCTTGCAGAGCTCGGTGATCATCGTATTGTTGAGATTTGTACCATTGTCCGTAATGATCCTCTCTGGTACACCGTATTGATAGATCGAATTGTGCCGAATAAACCGTGCCACGACGTTCTTGGTTACTGTAGCAAAGGAAGCTGCTTCGACCCACTTTGTAAAGTAGTCAATTGCTACCAGGATGAAATGATTCTCGTTGGACGCAGTAGGTATGATCTCGCCAATCATATTGACACCCCACATTGCAAAAGGCCAAGGAGTTTTCAAGATATTCAGAGGAACTGGAGGTATGTGAACCTTATCAGCATAGACTTGGCACTTATGACAGGTCTGAGAATGTTTATAACAGTCGACTTCCATGGTAGACCAATAATATCCTGCCCGTAGGATCTTTTTCGCCGTGGTGTGTCCACTGGAATTAGTTCCGAAAGTACCTTCATGTAACTTTGCCATAATCCTTTCTGCCTCGTTCTTATCCACACATCGTAGTAAGGTTGAGTCATGGTTACGCTTGTAAAGGACACTATTGCTGATGAAGAATTTCGCAGCGAATCTCCTCAAAAATTTCTTATCATTAACAGATGCACCCTCGGGGTATTCTTGAGCCTCAGGATGCCTCATTACCTCGTGAAACCAGGGTTTATCTGCTACCTCTTCAGTCTCGATGTCACAGCAATACGCGGGTTCGTCCAACCTCTCGATGGTAATCTGGGGAGCTTCATTGTCCCACCTGACCTTAAACATAGAAGACATGGTAGTTAACGCGTCCCCTAACTGATTCTCCTCCCTGGGGAAATGTTCAAAGGTTATCTCCTCAAAGTGCGGAAGCAGCGTCAATACGTACTCTTTGTAAGGAATAAGATTTGGGTGCTTCAAATCTCACTCGCCTTAGATATGACTGATCACTAGAGTGGAATCTCCGAACACACTCAAGAACTTAATCCTTAGGTCAATAGTTGCTCGAAGGCCCATGATGCACGCTTCATACTTCGCCATGTTTTTGGTGCAGTTAAAACATAGTCGGGCGGTAAACGGAGTATGACAGCCTTCAGGAGATATGATTACGGCGCCAATGCCATTACCCAAAGCGTTTGAAGCTCCATCAAAATACATAGACCATCGAGATCCTTCCTCAGGTCCTTCATCCGGTCTAGGTTTTTCACAATCAGTCACCAATATGATGCTCTCATACGGAAACTCAAAATTCATAGACTGGTAATCATCCACTGCCTGATGTGCCAAATGATCTACCAACACACTCCCCTTGATTGCTTTTTGGGTTGTGTATTGGATATCATACTCAGTCAAGATCATCTGCCATCTGGCTATTCTTCCGGACAAAGCGGGCTTTTCGAAGATATACTTGATTGGGTCCATCTTTGATATCAATAGAGTAGTGTGAGTCAGCATATATTGTCTCAGCCGGCGAGCAGCCCATGCCAAAGCGCAACAATTTTTCTCAAGCAGTGAGTATCGGGTCTCACAGTCGGTAAACTTTTTGCTAAGGTAGTAAATAGCGTGTTCTTTTCGGCCAGACTCGTCATGCTGCCCCAGCACACACCCCATCAAATTGTCGAGTACGGTCAAGTATAAGATCAAAGGTCTCCCTTCAACTGGAGCCATCAGAATAGGTGGCTCTTGGAGATATTCCTTGATCCTTTCGAAAGCGGCCTGACACTCATCATTCCATCTTACCACTTGATCTTTCTTCAGCAGCTTGAAGATTGACTCACAAGTAGCAGTCAGGTGTGAAATGAATCGGGCAATGTAGTTCAGACGTCCCAAAAATCCTCTGACTTCTTTTTCCGTTCGGGGAGCTGGCATTTCCTGTATAGCCTTCACCTTTGCAGGATCCACTTGAATACCTTTATCACTAACGACGAAACCCAACAGCTTACCAGACCTTACCCCGAAGGTGCACTTGTTCGGGTTTAACCTCAGCTTGTACATCTTCAACCTGTCGAATAGTTTCTAGAGATGGTCAAGATGTTCTTTTCAGTCTGGGACCTTGCGATCATGTCATCAACGTAAACCTCAATCTCATGGTGAATCATGTCATGGAACAAAGCGACCATGACGCGCTGATACGTTGCCCCAGCATTCTTCAATCCAAATGGCATGACTTTATAGCAAAAGGTACCCCACTGCATAACGAAGGTCGTCTTCTCCATTTCTTTGGGAGCCATCTTAATCTGATTATAACCAGAAAAACCATTTGTGATACGGTGGGAGAACTGACTAGTGTTTTGCGTTCGTATTCGCACTTGTGCGGTTGAGCAAGAGTCGCCACCGACTTTTTATTTTATCCTAAAGGAAAGGTTAAAAAAGCACAGCAAAAACCTTTTGAGATATTTCTTGGGTTCGGGGGGTAGATTATGAAAAGGGAAGGTATTAGCACCCTTTTCATCCATGGTTATCCATGGGCTCTTAGTTACTTGGTTTTTTAGATCACTTGCCTTGTTTTTTCGATTGCTTGAAAATGGTGTGTGTGTGGGTGCTTTTGAAAATATTTTGGAAGAAGATGCCTTGTCTTAGGCAACTAATGTATTTGACTCGTGATTGAGTGTTTTACAAAAGTGTGGATCTTTTCGAAAAGATGTTTCAAATGTTTTTGAGAGTTTGTTTGAAAGTGTTGTGGATTGTGGTTTTTGAAAAGAAGGCAAGTGTTTTTGCAAATTGATCTCAAGTAACTAAGAGTTTTTGTCTACCCTATTGTACTCAAAGGTTTTTGTTATGTTTTAACCCTTTTTAACAATTTCGTTTCACCATTGAAATTGGTGGACGATCTTGCATTTTAGGAAGTTTATTCGGGACGGGCGCGGGTCATCGTATGGACCATGAATGCAATGATGCCAAGTGTCTTTGGCAATTTGCTTTGAAGGGACTATGATCATTCCGTTTAGGCAACACTTTGAGACTTATGATCATTTGATTTTGTTTTGCCAAAGATACTCGACGTGCAGGCATGGCCCATTTTGGAAGGCAACATGTGGGATTACCCTAGGGGGTGCAAGTGTGATTGTGTATTGATTACATGTATTTGTCTTGTATTAGGTTATCTAGCGTTTGATTTTATGTACATGCAAACCCTAGGTCTAACCATGGTATAATTGGAAAATTGTAAATTGCGGAAATGTAAAATCTACGCTATTACAAAATAGTGTCCGGGAGTGGGGGTATGAATGTACAAAAGGGGATGAGACTTATAGTATCCAATAAGTTACAACCAAATCGAATGTGCGATCAAATGTAAATATCGAATATACAAATATAAGATAAACAAAAGTGTATAGGGCAATGTGAATGGATTTGTGTAAGTGTACAAGTATATGCGTATGTATAATTATTTACAAGTGCGACATGTGAAATTGAAGCGTATTAGGTATTTGACCTAAATGTGTGTTTTGAGGAATCTTTGGTTTGTGTATTTTTAATATTTAATGATATTGTATAAAATAAGATGTATCTTATGTGTATGTACAAATGTATATTTTTAATAAAAAAGTTTTCAATTTTAAGTATATGATAAAAAAATATTTTATTATTTTATGTACAAAAGTATTTTAATCAAATGCTTGTGAATTTTAATATTAGAGAAAAAATGTATTTCTATTATTATGTACAAATATGTATGTTAATTAAAAAGTTTTCAATTTTAATTATATGATAAAAAAAAAGTATAATATGTACAAAATATATTTTAAATAAAAGAGTAAATAAATAAAAAGAAACAAGTATTTTCAATTTTAATATATGAAAAAAATGTTAAGTTAGAAAAATATATGGTTTAGTAAAAAAGAAAAAAGATTAGTGTTTGTTATAAAAAAATGTTAGTGATTTTGTTGGGCTTCAGAGGGACTTAGAGACGGGTCAGGCCCATGTTAAACTTGAAACGAATTTAGGGTTAGGGATTTGGTTCATTTGAGGCGAAAACGCTTAGGGTTTGGGACGGCGCCGTTCACTGAGTTCCGTTCATCGTTCTTCTTCATCCTTGCAAGCTTCCGAGCCCCTCAGCCCCAGGCCACCAACGTCACCCTCAAACCTCTCTTCCCTCCATGGCATGAACTCAGCGTCCTCTTGATACAAGGTTTGTTTCAACGTTTATGCTCTTACCCTTTTTTTTACGAATTTGCGTGGTTTTGATTTGAGTCTTAACTTTTATCTTCCATTATGAGATGAAGGAGAAGAGAAGAGGGAGAAGATTGTACTACCTGACTTTGGAGAAGGAGGAGAGACGGGGAAGTGGCGCTCAGGAGGCCGGAATGAGCGGAGGGAGCGTGACGAGTCTTTGCTTCTGATGACCCTGGTATCTTTTATCTTTTCGCCATTTTCTAGGGTTTGATGATGACTTTCCTTTGCCCTGAAAATCCTTTCAATACTCACTTCTTTATCTCTTCTCTTCGCTGGCTTGTTATCTTGAATGGTTGCTTTGCTTGTCTTTGTTGCTTCTTCTTTGTCCCTGAGTTGCTTCTGCTTACGTGCTTGACGCTGTATGATTGTGATTTGTTCCCCCCATGATGAACTTACAGTTCTGAGGGGCTCGTACTTGTTGCCTATGATTTGTGTATGCTTGCCTCTGAACGATTTTGAATGCTCTTGAATGCTTGCCCAATGAAGATTGTTCTGAGGGCTTTAGCTTGTGACTAGTATATTGCTTGGATTGAATGGTTTTAGTATGCTTCTTGTGTTTATCGCCTATGATGAAAGGATTCTGAGGCTTAGGAGTTGGTTGGAATGCTTGGATATGCTGGGATATGCTTAAGGGATTTTGTTTGGATACGCTTGAGGGGTGAAGTTGGTTATGCTTGACAGGCCTGTAGAGGCTTTTGTTCCTTCTTTTGAGCTGTGTAGTGTTTTTTTGGTTTTAGGATGGGTTATGGTTATTATGCTGGTGCAGGTTTTGAACTTTGGTGTTCTAGGCCAAGGTTTTGGTGTTTTACAGGTTTGAAGGCCAGGCCAGGTTTGGAAGTTTAGTTTATGTGTTTGTATGTGTTTTGGTTAAGCTGATATGGTGAGGTTTTTGACAGCAGGTAAGCTTGCAGTAGGTTATGTTGTTGGACAGTATGGCGGTTATTGCTTCTTTTTCTTTTGTTGTATGTTCTGTATATTTGTATGTTTGTAGGTTTGTATGGCCTGGTCACTTAGGCTTGAATTTGCAAGGGTTTTATCAGTTGGCAGGTTATTGTGAGGTTTTTGTTTTTACTGATGCCGGTTTGAAGTTTTGTATATTTTCTCTCTTGTGCTTTGGTAAGAAGTTCTGCCCTCCTTGCTTGCTGAACTGTATTCTCTTTTTGTATATCTTTTTCTGTCTCTGTGCTTGTCCTGCCTAAAGCCTGAACTCTTATCTTTCTTCTTTTCTCTCTATGGTACAGTAGGACATTATAATATGATTCTTTTTGTACCTTTTCTGAAGGGGCCCTAATGGGAAATGATGATTAAGGTTTAAGTTGCTTGCATAACACATTATTTCTGCATACTTTATCCAGCTTTGACAGCTTGCTACACTTTATCTTTTCTTTGATATCTTTCCCAAATCCTTTTTGACAGCTTTTGAGTGGATTTTGTACTTTGACAGTAAAATGCACTTTTGGCTAATCTTTGAGTAGACTTTGGCATTTGATAGGAAGTGGGAATTGGATTTTCAGTTTGACTTGGATTTGAACTATGCAGTTTGGACTTTGGAATTTATGCATTTGACATTTGCATTTATGAATAAAAATCTTCCCTCTTTGTGAACCGGGAGAAATCCCGTGATTTGCAGAGAGGGTCAACTGATCCCAGTCAGTGGCCCCTAATGATGAGCAAATTTTATCTGTCTTTTTTAATTCAACTGCTTTCTGACTTTTCTTCTTCTTTTTGCAGATAAAAAATGGAGCACCGGAGCGAAGTGAAGAATGAAGAATTAGAAATAGGATAGAATTTTTATTTTCAATTTAATTTTTGTACACTATTATTATTTTAAATACTTTGTAATAAATACTCGTATCCAAATAATAACAATTGTAACAACTATTAAATATGAAATAAAAATTCCATTGACATTTAATTCTTTTCAATTCTTTTTCTTTATTTACTTGTTATTTATAATTCCTTAAATTAAATAAAATGAAAGTTAAATTTCAAGTATTTAATTCTTAGAACCATAAATAATCAACTAAACCTTGTTGATCAAAATAAATTAACTGGACGTCTCCATCATCCAAAGCAACGCACAGTCGAACACATAAACTGATCAGACGCAATCCCTTTTTTTTTCACTGATTCTTTGCCAAGCACTGTAATTCCAAACTGCACATATCTTTTGACTGGCCCAAACAAAACAAACTGAATTCAAACCACTGTCTCTTTTACCGATTAAATCAAAACAACGCTAATTCAATCCGAATCTCGGAATAACTTGCAAAGTGCTGTGGAATTTTAGTTTTGCTGAGAATATGCCCGTAAAACCTTAATTCCTGATTAAATGCCAAACAACATTCGTCTGATCAAAATTGAGCCAAAATCATCCAAAACCCTAAGCCAACTGTGAAACAATCCAGAGCCCTGAAAATCAGTAAAAACCCTAATTTCGCTTGACTGACAAGAAAAGTCCGTTTGTCCGATTCTTGAGCCAGTTTGAAAAATCAGGAAATGTCTGAAGCTGAGATTTCTTGTGGAAAAATGCGAGGGAAAATTTTGGGGTACAACACCATCCATAAAGGAGAAGATCTTATGTTGTGCGGTGTTGTCGACCAGAACATCGATGTGAGGCAGAGGGAAATCATCTTTGGGGCTCGCCCTATTCAGATCCCTATAGTACACACACATCCGAACCTTACCATCTTTCTTCGGCACCGGAACCACATTGGCAACCCACTGCGGGTAAGAAGTAACTGCTAGAAAACCGGCATCAAACTGTTTCATGACCTCAGCTTTGATTTTCTCAGACATTTCTGGGCGCATGCGGCGAACTTTCTGCTTTACCGGAGGACAGTCTTCTTTAGTGAGAAAGCGGTGAACCACAATATCGGTATCCAACCCAGGCATGTCTTCATAAGACCAAGCGAAAATCTCAACATAGTCACGCAGCATTTGTATTAGTCGTTGCTTGACACTAGACTCCAGATTTGCACCGATCTTGACCTCTTTCTTGTCTTCTTCTGTACCCAGATTCACTGATTCCACTGGCTCTTCATGGGGCTGTATGGCCCTCTCTTCCTATAGTAACAGTCTAGAAAGTCCCCCAGGCACTTCGCAATCATCCTCACCTTCGTCCTCGGCTTGGTTGAACAGACTTTCGAAGTCATAACTGGCAGTAGCAGAGTCGTTATCAGTGGGATCCATAGTGGATATGGATCCGCATTATGATATGTGAGTGTTTGTAAGATAATAGCTGTTTTAATAAAGTGCAAGATAGAAAAGAAAAATAAGGAGCGCAAAATTTGTAATGCAAGAAAACATCCAATGCTTTATTGATGATATATGGAAATGACACATAATAAGCCCTCACAAACAAAGCCACGGTGTCTCGGGCAAGGCACCGGGCCGTAAAGTTTTAAACTGTCTGTTACAAATCTCAAAAAACAAAAGTCTATTACTGTGTAATAAAAGAAACGGGCACGAAGTCCTTCGTCGTCCAATTGTTCAATCCACCGTCGGTAGTCGGGTAAATCCAGCTGTCAAACTCTGACTCTTCTTCGTCATCTTCAATTGCATTCAGTCCCGGATTACTGATGCGCAGAGGAGGTCTTCCAATTCGCGCACGTCGAACAGCCCTTTGAGCTTCTGCAGTAAAATCCAAACCAAACTTGTCAGTTTTGTGTGCGAAGTCAAGGAGTTGACCCCAATTTGCACACCCACCTTTTTCTATTACAGCCCGGGCATCCTTGAGGGAAGCCATCTTCATTGGAGGTTCTTCAACAGCAACTTCAGTCGATGCCAGAGTCTGGGGGACTTCTTCAAAGTTCTAACATGGGGTTTCAATGAACTCCCCATCCATCTCCATATACCGAAAAGAGTTAAGGTGGCTCACCATGTACACCTCTTCTCCTCGTACCGTAACAATCTTCCCCTTTACTGGATATTTTAACATCTGATGGAGCGTGGAAGTCACTGCCCCAGCTTTATGAATCCACGGGCGACCCAGCAAACAAGAATAAGATGGTCGAATGTCCATCACATATAACGTAGATGCGAAAGTCTGAGATCCAACTTTAACAGGGACATCCACCTCCCCGTGCACCATCCTTTTGGACCCGTCAAAGGCCCTAACCACAATATTACTCGGCTTCAGAACCAACCCTTCACAGTCCAACCGGTCTAACGCTTTCTTGGGTAAAACATTTAATGAGGACCTAGTATCCACCAGTACGTGGGCCAGAGTAGTGCCCCTGCACTCGATTGAGACGTGTAAGGCATCATTGTGATTCCTTCCTTTGACATTCAGATCTGCGTCGGAGAAACCCAACTTGTTGTCAGCGGTCAAACTAGCCACACAGTCTTTGAATTGATCAGCAGATGTTTTCTACGGCACATGTGAAGTTTTAAGGAAAGAAATTAAAGCCTTTGCATGGGCTTCTGAGCACAACAATAAAGATAACATGGAGATCTTCGACGGGGTTTGCCCTAACTGCTCGACTACGTTGTAGTCGCTCTTTTTAATAATATTCAGAATTTCCTCTATCTCCTGTCTAGAGGTTTCTACAACAATCTTCTTAGGTGCCTCCGTCCGGGCAGGCTCACCTATGATCTCTTTGCCCCGAGCGTCAGATGACTCGGCGACAGGGGTGATGATTGGAATATGAACTGGGACAGTAGCTGATATATTGGCAGATGGAATAGCAACAGGTTTTCGAATAGTTGGAGGGGAAATCTCAAGAGAGAAGAGTCTTCCGCTTCGAGTGACCTTGCTAGCCCTGACAATATTGCTGATATCAGTATCAGCCTCTTCAATCTTTAAGTCTTGTTTGATCCCATGATAATACACATCGTCCCCATAGTGCCACGGGATAGCCTTATCTGAAGTGTACGAGATAGGACCAGGAATAGTAATAATCAATGGAGCAACTCTCGGAACGGATGTAATCCTTACAGGCTTTCTCGAGGAAGCCTTGGAAGGATTGGCGGAAATGGTTATGATAGAAACGTCTTCAACAGGAATCAATGGAGCCAAAGTTTTCTCGAACAAGATCTCTTTGTTGTCCATCAGGCGTTGAACACCTGATTTCAATAAATGACAACCAGCAGGCAGGATTGAACATAGGTGGCAACCTTCGCCACAACCCGGAAATAAACCGGCCAATAATAGGTTCTTCTTTACTGTCATCAACGGAGTAGAAATGTCTTCCACAAAGGTCACAAATGAATCATCGTCCACAGCATTTACTACATGCTTGGGCATAGGAGCAGTCATGACATTAGGCTTTTCCGGAGCGTCAAACTCGATTTCTTTAGCTTCAATCAAATCTTGCACTTTATTCCTCAAGGCCCAGCAGTTGTTTGTATCATGCCCTGGGCTATCGGAGTGATAGGCGCAGCGGGCGTTTGGATTATATAGCGGTGATGTGGTGTTGGGATTCTTCGGGTCTTCCCTCAGAGTTATCAGGTTAGTCTTCAACAATTGAGGCAGAATTTGAGATAAGGTCATACTGAGCCGAGTATACTATCTTTGCGGTCTCTCTACTCTTTGCTGATTGTTGCTTTGTGGGGCAGCGGTGGGTCTTGATATTACTACCACATTAACTGCTTGGAGGCGTTCAGGTCGATTTTGGCTCCTTGAGCTGTAAACTGCACTAGCTTCTTTTCTAAAAGGCTTCTTTTCTATACTTGACGAAGCACCCTTCTGTATCTTGCCACTTTTGATACCAGCTTTCACTCTCTCCCCAGTCAAAATCAATTCGGTAAACCTTGATGATGAACTGCCGATCAAATGGTTGAAAAATGGACCAGGCAAAGTCCCAAGAAACATATCCACCAACTCCGTATCAGACAGAGGGGGTTGGACTCTTCCAGCCAGATCTCTCCATTTCTGAGCATAGTCCTTAAAGCCTTCACCTGTACCCATAAACATACCCTGAAGTTGAGTACGCGTGGGAGCAAGGTCGGAGTTATACTGGTATTGCTTGTAAAAAGCAGCAGCAAGGTCCTCCCAGTTGCGGACATTAGCTCCTTCCAATTGATAGAACCATTCAAGTTGAGTCCCTGACAGACTATCTTGAAATAAATGAACCCACAGATTCCTATCAGCAGTATAGGGTTGAATTTTTCTGACGTATGAGCGAAGATGAAGATTTGGACAAGATACTCCATCATACTTAGCAAAGACAGGAGCTTTAAACTTGTGAGGGATCACCACCCCAGATGCCAATCCCAGATCTTCGAAGTCTAACCCAGGTATCTTCTGAATCTCCATTGCACTCAGTCGGTCTTCGAGTTGCTTATACCTATCCTCAGCAGGAGGATACTGTTCTTCATCAAAATCAGTGTCATTATCAGAGACCACGGGACTAGGACCCTTTCCTTCCTCTTGATTCTCTCCTCCTCCAGATGAATGAGACAGATCAGCTTCATGTCGCAACCTATTCCCAAATCGGTGACCCATATTCAGGAGGACCACCTTCTTCTTCTTCTTCTCCTTCAAGATGAGAGTCTTCAAATCCTGCTGCCCTTTGGCCAAGTTCAGGAATATCTCTTGGAACTGAGCATTTTGTGCTTGAAGAGCCTTGATGGCTCATTGGTAGGTGTTTCAGAAGACATTTTGTGCTGAAATAAACAGCGAAATATGTATGATGATGAAATGTGTATGAAATGATTTCAAAGACTTTGGGAGATTTAAATTTGTGAACCAAGAAATAAACAAACTTTATTAGATTTAAACTTGTAAAAATGTTTAACAATGCCTTTAAGGAATTACAAAAGAAATAGACTGAAAATAAATCTAAACTAGAAAAAGCAGAAATCAGAAATCCCATGGTCGTTTTCCCTTTATGCTGACATAATCATTGATCGTCCTTTCATTCTCAAGTTACCTCGTGAGCTTCAAGATCTTCCTCTCCTGCTCATGATACTTCTCTCGATAGGTATCCCTTTCTTCCTTTAACTGGATCCAAGATCTCTTAAATTCCCTAAGATCAGTAGGCATGTAGGGATAAAGCATGGTATAAGGAACCCCTTCTTCATTAGTATGCTCTACAATCACCGGCAAAACAGCTTCATAAGGCATCCCCAACTTTTGAGCACGGGCTCGAACCCACTGGAGATAAGGTTGCATAGGGAGAGAAGTCTTTAGTCCTAGTTCTTGAGGGTCAGACCTGTTCACCATGCTCCAGGCTCGTATAAACCTTCAGTGATGCTCATGCACGTGCCCCTTGTAGTCAAAGACAATGTCTGTAAGAAGCAGCTCATGGGGACCGTCTCTCCGAGCGCGTACAAACTGTCGTAAGGCCAAACAAGGACTGTAAGTTATACCTCCTCTAATTCCAAGCAACGGGACATTAGGTTATTCCCCACATTGATCAATGACGGCTACTCTTTCCATATCCTTGGAACTCCAAAGGATGTCCGTATGAGTAAGGGACATGATTCTGTAAGCCCAACCTACACCTTCCTCATTCTTCAACACAGACTTGGGGAGGTGCAAAACAAACCACCTCGCCAGCAGCGACGTGCAATACATGAGGGTCCCCCTTCTTCGCACCGTACGGGTATAGAGAGCATGTAAAATATCACCCAGAAGAGTAGGCACTGGATTACGAGACAAGAAGATCTTGACCGCATTCACATCTATGAAGGAATCTGGATTCGGGAAAAGAACCAAACCATAGGTGAGGAGAGCTAAGATGTCTTCAAAAGCTTGAAAATCCAAGTTATCCCATAACTGTTGAGCTTGATCGATCAGAAACTTAACCAAGAAACCTTTAACCCCGCTCTGTGTCTCCCAATTAGACACTACATCAGCCTTTTTCAAGTGTAAAGCTGAAGCAATGTCCTCTGGCCTGGGAACCTCCTCCAAACCTGTGAAGGGTGTCTGCTCGAGGATGGATATACCCAACAAATGAGAAAACTCTTCCAAAGTAGGAACTAGCTGATAATCCGAGAAGGTGAAACAATGATGCACTGGATCGAAGAACAGGAATAACACACTCATCATTTGCTCATCAAACTTGGAGGTAACCAAACTAAGGAGTTGACCATGTCTTCTAATGAATGAATAAGTATCAGAAATTCTCGAGGCCAAATCTTTGAGTTGGGCAGGTATTTGCACAAAGTTAACTCGGATGGTGTTTCTGCGCATAGAAGTCGTGATCTGCAAAACAGAACAAAGATAAATCCCCTAGGTCTTTGAAATGGTTAGTCTAATGAAATATGCATGCTATGTCGTGATGCATGATGTCATGATATAAACACATCACAGGTACAGCAGATACCAGACATGGTAAAGGCAAACAAGTCACACAATAGCCCTTAAGTTTCAGGCTTGCATGGGGTCTAGGTATTACCCTCTTGAAGTTCAGTTGATTTCAACATGTCCTAATAATAGTAACCGGGTTCTAGAGGTTCTCAATATCACTGACCATCCTCCATCGGTCATGGTTTCAGCTCACGCAATATTTTTTTGCGGCCGGAACTATCTCGAGAGTATGGTCTTAATGAGTGTAGTATCGAGTATCAACCAATTCTCAGCTCTATGCCGAGGCCGGCTATCTCACTACTTCATATGGCCAAGTTGGTCAATTATAGGTTCTAAGGTCAGTTGATGCTTAACGATCCATATAGCATTCCCGTATTCTCCTTGTTTCTCTACAAGGGATACCGGTACCAACTAATGTGCCACATCAACGTAGCTACTGCTTCAACCGTATCGGTCTACGTCGTACAGTTCCCTCACAGTTTATTGATACTTACCTAAAAGGTGTCCCCCAGATCCGGGTTAGGATCTATAGTAACTCCAATACAAATCCCACAAAGATAAAGCAATCAAATCAAACAATAGAAGCAAATATGATGAACTAATCCTAAGGTATACCCCACTTATTAAATCCCCAGCAGAGTCGCCAGTTCTCTGGTACAGTGGCCAGAACCGGGACTGTTTTAGGAATGTTGGTTTGCGTTTTGCGTTTGTGTTTGCAAAATGTCGCGGTAAGCAAGAGTCGCCACTGACTTTTATTTTATCCAACTGGAAAGGAAAAAAGCACAGAAAAATTCCCTTTTTCGAGATTTTGAGTACGGGGGGTATATTATAGAAAGGGAAGGTGTTAGCACCCTTTCTATCCGTGGTTTTCCACGGGCTCTTAGGTACTTGCTCATCATTTTCAAAATTGCTTGTGTGTGTTTGATTTGAAAAAAGTTTTTGACTTCGATTTAACCCTTGCTTCTGTCTTCAAGAGTGTTACGAAGTGTTTTTGAAAACTTTGTTTTGAAAAGAGTGTAAGTGTAAAAAAGTTTGTTTTGATTGAGCAAGTACTTAAGAACTAATCTACCTACTCGAAGAAAAAGAATTGTTCTATGTTTGTTTCCTTTAGACAGCGTTATCCCACTATTAGTGAGTAAGTAGCACCATCGTAGGAGTTTTAAGGGTCAATTTGAAAGGGATGTACGATCACCAAAGCAATGTTAGGACATCTTAGTAATAACCCTAATGTCTTAGATCAATTATTCGTGGCAACAATTCCGAGGCAACCATTCCGAGGCAACTTTTCCAAACGGGACTTTGATCTTTGTTTAGACAAGAGAGTGACCACTAAAATATCCCATACTTAATGACCGTTTACCGAAGGCAACCGAAGTGGGGGGTGTACCCTAGGAGTGCGCATGTGCGAGTGATTCAATTTCAAGTTTATTATCTTTGCACATTTAGGGTTAGCTAACCGTTTTAAAGTTAATCATACATTCTTGTCATGCAACCCTAATTATTCATACATCTAACAGTCAATGTTTTGCGGAAAGTAAAGCTACGCTATTACAAGGCTTCGGGTATTTACATAGCCAAAAACGAACCCGTAAAAAAAACGATAAAAGAAAGTAAAGATCCTAATTAATCTATTACAACTTGTTAGCAATTACATCAATATGGCAAAATAAGATAATAAAGCGTGCGCGATGAAATTAAGAACGATAAGAAATTAGGGTTTTGACCCCGTCTAACCTAATCGAAAAAGAAATTATTTTTGTCGTTTTTAATTATTTTTAAGAAAAAGAATTAGATTTTTAAATTAAATACTAAATTAATTAGTAATAAAAAAATAATTTTCATGGCCTATTTTTGTATTTTTGGTTATAGAAAATAGAATTTAAATTAAGCTAAAACCCTAATTGTTCTAATTAATTTTAATTTATTTTGCAAAAAGAAATTAAAGTTACCTAAAATTAAATAACCTAATTCAATTATTTTTTGTATAAAAAATAAATATCCTAAATCTAATTGGATGAAAAATATTATTTTTATGATTTTTTTTTGATAAAAAATAAATAATTTTTATGTTAGTAAAATAAACAAATAAATTAAATCATGAAAATATAAAAAGAAAAGAAAATAGAAATTGGGCCTGAAGTAGCAACTTTGGAGGGTGTTAAAAGCAAATCTGGGCCCAAAAGAAAATGACTCACGTTTGACTTCCAATATCCCATGCTTTGCTTTGACCAAGGCCTTTGGTGCTCCTTCATCTGATGGCCTTAGATTTTGCCATCTGGAAACTTGGCTGGCTGGATAATGATGGACCATGGTGGTCATCCCACCTGTGCACGCGTCTGATCACTGAAAGAAAAACAATATGGAATAATTGGTAGGGGACCTTGGATTCAAACCCAGGTCCTGAAACCTTTTCCAAACGCTCCAATGCCAACTGCGTTGCAAGCTTGCTTTGTATATAAAATAATAATAATTGATAATATACAATAATGGGAGTTAGTGGAGAGAGAAAAAATAAAATTGCGCCAGAATTCAAATAAGCGAATCAGATGGTGCCACGCCAGTCATCCCCAACCTCGCTCTGTTGGTAAAAGTCATAGACTTTTACCTACAAACATATGTCTGTAGCTACAACCGTGTCTTATTTCAAAACCTCCCATGGGCATGATCAATGAATTCTAAGGCTGTGGTTTGATTTGTCTTGGCCTGCTGAGCACGATGGTGCTCTTCTTGAGGGCTAATTTTACATGTCCACAAAGATCCTAAATCGAAACAAAAAACCCTAACAATGGTAAACTCTGATACAGTCCACAAAAACACAAATAAATGATATAGATAGCTTGGAAATGTTTCAAGGAGCAAGAATCTATAATTATTTCATGCTATAAGTGTCAGAATCATACAATTCGATTTCAAGAACAAACCAAAGTCGTGGCTGACTTACAGTGGGTTTTAGCGCCTGAAAGTGCTTGTTCTTGATTGGTATGGCTTGCTAGTGATCCCAGGAAGAGAATAATATGGCCAGGAAGCCTTGTAATTGCCTGGAAGTGTGAAATCGAGTCTGCACTTTTTTGTGATTTTTCCAAGTTTGGTTCTTGTTCTTGGAGGCAGCTCTGCACCAAAATTCTTCTCTTTAGGGTTTAATGATCTCTTGCATAAGTAGTGAATCACATTAGGTTAATTATTTTTGGCCAAGATCTTGAGAATTCATGAATGGGATATTTGGTCTTTAAGCCATATAAAATCTTTCCATAACCATGCAAATCATGCCCTTTTGCCTTGATTCGAATTTAGTTGATTAGGCCAGCTCATTTGGATTTGATTTTCATCAAAATCAGATCTTCAAAACTAATCTTGGTAATTTTTATCATTTATTTGATTTAAAATGATTTTTAATAAATAAAAACCATAATAAAATAAATAAATGGATAAAATAAGATGTGTTGGCTGCCTTGGGTCGTGGACCATGCTAACAACTCAAAACAAGTGCAAAAGATTGGGCCCATTTAGCAAAAATTGCAATTTGAGGCATAGTTGACTTTTGGCAATTTTGCAAAAAAGGTCAACTTCACCAATGCATAACTTCCTCAATTTTGAATCTTTGAAGGTGTTCTTGGACTTTTTGAAATCTTTATATGTCCTATAAGAAACCCTTTTGGTATCATCTCAATTTGGTATTCCATGTTCATGTATGAAGCTTTGACAAAAAAGGTGTTTTTGTTGACTTTTCAAAATGACCTATAACGTCCAAATTCATAACTTCTTGTGAATGCATATTTTGAACTTGGGAGCTGAAGATGAATTGTAGGGAATTGAATCCTCTTCAAAATGATCTTTTGATGGGTCATTTCTCATAAAGTATGAGAAAGTTATACTTGGTCAAAGTTGAGTTGACTTTTCCTATAAAACCCTAATTTAGCAACTTTTGGTTCTTGATGAATTATGAGCAATCCTTGATGAATAATGATCAACCCTTGATCAAATGATGAATGATACTTCAAAATGAGGATGTTAACCAAAAATATTGAAGTTTGACTGTATGTAGGCCACATTTGACTTTTGCCCTAGCACAGTCGATTTTTCAGGTCTTTGAGCAATTGACTGAGCAAACTTTCTCTGCAAGGCTTGAAACTTGTCATGGATGATCTTGAGAACATATTAGGACAATGGTGAGCATTTGGCATCCCTTTTACTCAAGTATCTTGATGAAATCTGAAACCCTAATTTGAGGTAGATTGCCTTAGGAGAGAGCTTGTCTAGTCAACCCTTGGACTTCCTTGAGCAATTTGAGTATCCTTCTTGAAATGTTTTGAGAAATATGGGAGGGAAAATTTTGGGGTACAACACCAGCCTTGCTTCGTTGCTGTCTCGCCGGGCAAAAATAAGGAGATTCGTCGGGCGATGAATTGTGGTCGTCGAGCGACGACAGATATTTGTTTCAGTTAAGGATGTGGCGCAGTATGAGCCAAGTATATAGAAGCCGTCATCGGGCGACACTTTTATATCATCGAGGGATGGTTGGTGGATCAGATTTTCTTTATATTTCCTTTTTGTTTCATTTAGAGGGTTATGGTTTTGGGGGTGATTTTTGTTCTCCCAACTCCATCAACCTCATTTTTATAGTGGATTAGCTTAGATAACAACACTAGGGCTTTGCTTATGGATGATTGGAGGTGGATTTCTCATTGACCGGCTCTGACAAACCAGGAAATTTGTGGTTTATCTCTTCTCCTCTCTATGTATTTCTCTTTTGTTGGATTTTGTACATGTATTTACTCTGAACTTATGTATATTTGTCACTCATAACGTTATATTAAACTTGCTTTACAAATCTTTGTTGATTGTTATCTTAGATTTTGCTTTGTGCTAAGATTTGAGTTGTTATAGACATATACTGCTTAGATTCTTATCTAGAATGATTATCTGTTAGTTTCTGAACTCTAGAGATAGATTTAGAGCTGACATCTACTTGGGTATCAGAGCTTAATGCCTCTGTGTGGTTGTGTTGTGCTAAGAGATCGTCAGTGTAATTACATAGTTGTCTTCTCTGTTGTTGAGGAGGTAGAAAGATCATTTCTTTTGTGATACAGTCGGTCTCTCAATTTGGGTTAGAAATGACTTAGTTTGTGAGTGATATGTAGTGACATTTATGAGTATTGTTAGGTTGAATATAATTGGTCGATAGATTTAAGTGTGATGAGTAGATTATATGCAGGCTTGATAAGTTCTTCCTTAGTTTTTACTTTTGTTTACATTTATTTTCTGTTGATAACATTTTCTTTACAAAACCCATTCAACCCTAAACTCATTAACAATAATTTGTCGAACGGCAATTCAATAACCAATCTCTGTGGACACGATAAATTCCCGGATAAATATTTCTAAAACTTTTGTTGTTTGCCGCTATACCGCTTCAACAAAATGGTGTTGTTGTCGGGGATTGGTTATATTGTCTTCGCATTGTGATAATTCTTTTGTTTTTTAGTTTTGTAATTAATGTATATGTTGTATAGAAATTGTACATTAACTTGTATATGATATTTTTACATATATGTGTTTTCACGTATTGTTCTAAATTGTCTCATTTTCGTAACGTTTGTTGTGTGATTGTTAGGAAACTTTCTTTAGGTTTGCAGGGTGTGACAATACCATGACATGATGAGAGGAGGTTACTAGCCCGCACAATAAAGGCGTCGAGCTTACGACGTAAAACAAGCATGTTTGTTTGTATTTGTTTATGTGTGTGGTGATATGTGCTTTAACAAGTTGAAACAAGGAAATGTTCTGAATTTCAAATCTTCACTTTTGAACTTGTTAATTCATTTTTAACCGATTTTCATATTGTTATTTGTATTTGTTTTGTTATGTCAATTTGTGTTTTCCAAAAGTTTGTCGTGTTTAGCTTGAGGAGTTTTGTTCGTTGTATATATTTTAAATTTTGTACATTGAAATTTTGTAGGAGTATTATTTTTTTAATTCTTTTGTTGTTGTTTGCACTCAAGTTTTGGTTCGGTAACTTGTAGATTATTAAGGTGATTTGTCAAGTTTGATCGTTTTGACTTGCGAATCTATGGTAATGATTTTGTTAAAGTTTTGTACATATTCGAGGTATGTGTTTATCGCTTTCTATACTTTAGCATATTCATGATACTTAGACTTTTTACAATGTTTATGTCATTCATTCTTTTGTATACTTGTTCATTTATGAATCACTTTAGTTCCTACACTTTTTGTGAGGTAGCTTTCTGTTGTACCCCAAAATTTACCCTCTTTATTTCGACCTTTTTGGCTTACATTTCATTATTACATACATGCATATCATTGGTTTTATGGTTATGGAATCAAGGTATATGTAGAAAACTTCTTCGCGTTACAAGTGACATTTATTTCGTCAATGGATGTTCTAAGAGTATTTTTAGTGCTGAAGATCGGTTCGCCGTTTCGCAACGATTCGGGGTTTAAAGATTCAAAAGTCCAACCCGGCGCGTCATATTCAGGTGTTCTTTCGCCAAGATATCTCTGATAACGTATTTTCAAATTCAGGTTCGGCTCAAGAGTCAATTCTTTAAAGAATGTCTCCGAATGTGTGAGTTTTCCCGAAGAAACGTGGTGAAAAAGTGTGCTGAAAGTGCAGTTTTTACGCACTAAAAATTCATAACTTGAAGATCGTGACTTGTTTTGAACCTGCTTCGGTGGCCAAAATTCCTTCTCGACGTCATCTACATTTTCATCTCTCACGGATGGAAGCCAATTCCGATTAGAAGATCTTCAAAAATGCGGATTTATCAAGTATTTTGATACAGAAAGATTGTGACAGAAGTTTATTTGCGTCATGTTAAGAAAATCATAACTTGGTTGATTTTCATCGTATTGAGCTGGTTTCGGCGCCAAATTTTCACAAATTGAGTTGACTACATTTTCATAGGAGATATCGAGTTTGAAAGGTATACAAAAGGCCTTCATTTTTTCCCAGAGTACGCATGATGCGCCGAAAATCTTGAATGCTGAATATTATTTCATCTGGGTCGAAACTTCGAAAATTCATAACTCGGTCAATTTTTATCGGATTGGGTTCATATTTTTACACAAGGTCACTGACTCAAAGATCTAAAACTTTTCTTCTAAAGTCGGGACCGGTTTATGCTCCAATCAATACCAGTTTTTTATTGAAGAACGTGTCAGAGTTGACATTGGAGCCCAAAATAAGTTTGTCTGAGCCAAAACTTCAAAAATTCATAACTAATTCACCGTTTATCCGATTGAGCTCATTTTTGGACAGGAGTTAGTTCTCGATGTGAGATACATTTTGTTTTCATATTTCAACTTCAAAAATTGTACTTAAGCCCCTTCGATTTAGCCTATAACATGACGGACTCAAGTGAATAAAAATTTGCACTATTGCTTGTGGTTATTGGAGGCCCAATTGTACATTCAAAGCCCATATCTTTTCTCTAATTTCCATTATATAATCTCACTTTTTTCACACAAACAGGATACGACAAATGAAAAAGACCTTTGCCACAACCCTGTCAAAATATCAAAATCTTTCAAGAATTCTAAAAATCTTGAAATCCTTGTTACAAACCCACATCTCACTACAAACAAGTCATCCTTGTTACAAATCCACATATCACTACTTCTCCAGTAAGGGTAAGGCTGGTTTGATTTCCATGATCAAAAGGGTGTAGAAACACTCATACATGTCATTTCGGTTTTAACATTAAAAAAATTTCATATATTTATTTTTCTTTGTATTTCATGATATAGTAACTTATTTAATGTGTTCATGAGATTCAACACTGCAGATATAGACATGGTCCCGTGCAGGTTTATCACAAAGCGTTGAGTCCAAAACAGAACAACTACCAATACATGACTAATGGCAAGGCAGGCATCCTGAGGAGGCTAAGGGCGTGAGTTCAACACTCACCCCTATTGGTTTTGGTTTTCTTCCTTTCTATTTATCCTTTTACCTATTTTCATTATTTCTGTTTAAAACCTTTTTCATAAAATTTAACATCTTTCACAAACCTTTGATTTTTCATAATAAACTCGAATAATTAATTTTAAGGTTTTTTTAATTGTAGGTTTTAAATTAATTTTTGGTTCAACACCCACCCCTGGCAATATATATAATTTTGCTTATTTTTAACCCTTTTTGCCTCATTTCTTTCTCTTTAATATCTTCCTTAAAAACCCTAAATTCATATAAACTCTAATTTTATTTAAATCAAAAACCCTATTAATTGGCAAACTTAACCTTTTTTACAAACCCTAATTAATTTAGGTTTTAAGTTTTTTTTATTATTATTAACTCTTTTTTTTATTAACTCTTTAATTTAATTAATTAACTTTTTTTCTGCAAATTAGGAAAACAATTATATTTTAGGTTTTCTTTGTAATTAACCCTTTAATTAACCATTTTTTTTAACAAATTAGAATTAGGTTTTTGTTTTAGTTAGTAACTGAACTTTTGGCTTTTTTTTTATTTATTAATAAATTAAGTTAATTAACTTTTTTTTATTAAAATTAGTTAGAATTAGGTTTTTTTTAATTAACTTAAAATTATTTTCTACAAAAAAACACCAAAAACATTAACTTAGAATTTTAGGTTTTAATTTTTCCTTAATTTCTTTTTATTTATTCTTTTACATTTTAATTTCTAGAAAAACTGTATAGATTGCATTATCAATGTAATAGCGTAGATATATCTTTCTCGCATTTTTTTCTAACTATGTAATTGCTTTCGGGATGTAATAGTTTTAGGATTTCTTTTCCGCACTCTTCATTATTGTGTAACTGCCCCAAAGCTCTGTAATAGCCTAGGTTTACATTTCCGCTTTTATCTTCTGCTACTATATTTTATACAATGCTTAGACTAATAGGATTGTATGGAAAGACCGGTAAACTAATTAAACATAGCATCACTTAATTACAAGATAAATATCTGAAAACAAACACTGCTGCACACTTGCACCCCTAGGGTATACCTCACTTGGTTGCCTCGGAAAACAATGGTCATGTCCCTCGAACGTAGGGATATCTTAGCAAAAGACCCTAAATCTAAAATTCATCATAAAGATCATAGTCCTTCAATGTCCCTCGAGTTGCCTACGAGAAATGATCTTGTCCCTCGATGTTGCCTACGAATATATGATAATAGTCCCTTCGAAATGCTAAGGTATCCTTACATGTTGCCTTCAATGACCATTACGTCCTTTTCGATAGTCCCTCAAACATCCAACGACTAGGGTTACCTACTCACTAATAGTAGGATAATACAGTCTAAAGGAAACGATAAAATGAACAATCTTTTTCGAGTAGGTAGATTAGTTCCTAGGTACTTGCTCAAAACGACAAATCTTTTACACCATACACTTTCAAACAAACTTTTCAAACTAAAGTTTTCAAAAACAACTTCGTAACACTCTTGAGGACAGAAACAAGGGTTAAAACGAAGTAAAACAAAACTTTTCAAAACAAGCACACACAAGCAGTTTTCAAAATGAGCAAGTACCTAAGAGCCCATGGAAAACCATGGATAGAAAGGGTTCTAACACCTTCCTTTTCCATAATCTACCCCCCGTACTCAAAAATATCTCGAAAAAGGTTTTTTCTGTTCTTTTTCCTTTTCCTTTGTTGGATAAAATAAAAGTCAGTGGCGACTCTTGCTTACCGTGACATTTGCGAACAAAAAATGCAAACCAGTATTAACAATCGGTTCTGCCACCGTATCCCAGAATTGGCGACTCTGCTGGGGAGCAAAATAAAGTGGGGTTTACCTTAGAGATCTAGGTCATTTTAAAAATTGCTTTCTTGTTTGTTTTGCCTACTTTATCTTTAAGGGTTTTTGCTTGGGTATTGTTGAAGATCCTACACCCGGATCTGGGGACACTCTTTAGGTAAACAGCAATAGATCGTGGAGACTGTACGGCATAGACCGATATGGTTTAAGTGATGGTTGTGTTGGTGTGACACTTTGGTTTGTACCGGTACCCTTCGTGTGGAAATGAGGAGAATACGGGGCTGTCGCGTGGTGTCGTGAAGCACTAACGGACCTTAGAACCTTAGTTGAACAAACTTGGCCATTAGAAAGTAGTGAGATAGTCGGCCTCGGTATAAAACTGAGTATTGGTTGATACTCAATGCTACACTCATTGAGATCAGACTTTCGGGATATTTCGGCCGCAAGAAAAGATTGCTTGAGCTGAAACAATGCCCGATAAAGGATGATCAGTGATATTGAGAATCTTTAGAACCCGGTTACTTTTCTAAGACAGGTTGGAAACCAACTAAACTTCAAGAGGATACTTACATATGGAATCCATGCAAGCCTAAACCTAAGGCTACTTGTGTGACTTTTTTTCTTTCTTTGCCTAACAATTTGAACTCATAGCAGGGCTTTGTTTGTATTCCTTGCAGGACCTTGTTTATATAAATCCAATAAATTGGTTTCTTACCCTGCATTTTTTATTCATGCATAGCATACACATCATAGCATCATAACATGACATATCATACTAACCATTTCAAGGATCTCGAGGGCCTCTGATGCAGGTTATGATGAACTAGACATCTAGCAAGGGGTAATGGGATTTATTTTCCTCTAGCTAATGTTGTCAAAAGATCAAAACACGATAACTTGAGTTATGGGCTATGACCCACTTGATATGGTTAGCTTGACTCTTATAGAAGGACTCTCAACGATACAAAGTTCTTCAATCAAAGCTGCAAAATTTCAACTTCTGACATTTCTTGTTTACCCCGCGAGATCCTTGAAAACATTGCATACATATATAATACATATCATTGCATAAGCAGGTTTCAAAGCAGGTCTCTCCTGTTCTTGTTGTTTATTTCAGCAATGGCTCTCCAACAAGACAATAGAGATCTCCAAGCTCAAGATGCCTAGTTCAAGGAATTTCTCCTGAATCTATCCAAGGAGCAAGAAGACTTGAAAACACTCTTCTTCGGGAATCTGACAAAGGAACGTCCTGACAATAACAAGGATGAATAATTAGAACAACTACAAGCTGAGCTAGAAGCAATGAGAATGCAGATGCTGGGGAAGATGGCTCTTATCCAAAACTTAGCTCGAGGACAAGAAAGACTAAGAGCTTTCCTCAACAAGCTTCACCAAGATGGATGCAGATCCATGAAACAAACAGTTAAAATTATGGATCAAGGCATTAATCATCCCCCAGTGAGAGAAGAGGTTGGTTTGATCAGGAACAGACCTTTCCAGGTTGCTACTACATCATAAGCCCAACCACAACCTCTCCAACAACAACGGGGCAATCGGCATAAGAAGAATACATCCGAAAGACACTTCACCGAAATAAATATGTCATTGGCTCAAGCATTGCAATGCCCGTTGAAGGCCAAGTTGGTTATATTAAGGGACCCTCCTCAGAATACCAACATAGCCTCCCCAAGGTACAATCCAAATGCAAGATGTGCGTACCACTCCAACAGTCCTGGACATGACACCAACAGTTGTTGGGCGTTGAGAAATAAAATTCAAGACCTGATTGATGAAGGAGCGCTAGAATTCACACAAGACGGTCAGGCTGAGTTCTTCTTCCATACCTCCAAGGCATACCATCTGAAGTGACAAGTACTCACAAGAAGACTTTTCGTTCATTAGAATTTTCAATGTGTAATTTTCTTTTGATTTGTTTGAACATTTATTCATATCAAGCCTCATTATTTCATCAATGCATTGCACATGTTTGTCTTCAATCAGTTTATTCATATTCACTATTTCAAAAATGCATTCTTATTTCCTTTTGTAATATTCAACTCTCGATTAAAAAAACTCTAAGCCTTAGAGGGAGGATGACGAAAATGATATTGTAATCTCTACAGTATGCTTTTGAATAGACTCCGCTGACGATGTACATGCGTTGTTTCAAATCCCAAATAGTGGAGTTAAAAGGAAGATAATCCTTAGTCAACCCCTTTGAGCCAAAGCAGTAGGAGTTTTTCTTTTCACACTAATTAAAACCCTTAATCATAACTTGGAGCAGAGTAGTTTTATCAGTTAATTCAGAGGCGCACTCAGTCACAATCTTCTGCTTCGTACACAATGAATGGCATCAAAGACGTCCTTCCAAAACAAAAGACGGTGATGGTTCCGTATAATCGTCAAGACAGGCAGTCAGTATCTCTCGAAATAAAAGCCCATTAAGTCAAAACCTATGAAGGAGACTTAAGAGAAAAATTGGGGCATCCCACTGACTGTAATCACAAAAGAAACAGTTCAGGAAAAAGAAGTGATAACGAAAACCAAAAAAAGAGGTTACTACAAATCCTTGACAAAAAGAAGATTACAAAAATGACTGCCTTTTCAAAACAAATGTTCAATTTCTGAATCATCACCAAGTATCAGAGCAAAGATTCCAGAATCAATCAGGATCTAAACGCGCAATTAACTGAGCATAGGACTGAAGAACATCACGAAGAGCGGGTTGGGTACAAATAAAATTTGAGCCTTTATCCTTTATTTCTTGAACCGTGAACCAGGCTACGTTATAACCCTTAAAAGTCCTAGCTGAAGCATGGGATAGTTTGAGAGCATATTGTTACAAAGGTATCCTGACTCCTGTAGGCTTTGTTACGAATCCTGAGTTGATATCACATTCTTGCAAATTTCGTTTTACTACACAAAACACATTTTCAAAAAAAATTCAAGACAGACATGAGTTTTGCATTCTTTAAATGACATTGTTTGCATATGACTAATTGTTTGACAGCAGAGAAATCCGCACAATGGATATTCAATGAACAGACATCCTCTCAATCATTACGCCAAAAGTAAGTTTTAACAACGCACCTTAGACAGCGCTTTTGTACAAAAGTGCTGCTATAAGTGAATAAAAAAAACACGGAAAACGTATAAAATAATTAGTAAAAGCACTGTTAAACATATGACCTTAGACAGCACTTTTAAAAAGCGCTGCTAAAGGATTGCTTTAGAAAGCGCTTTATCATAAGCGCTGGCAAAGGGCCACTTTAGACAGCGCTTTAAGAAAGCGCTGTCTAAAGTCATAAAAAATTAAAAAAGAATAATAGAAAAGTGCTGCTAAAGGTCACTATTAGCCAGCGCTTTTCAAAAGCATCGTCTAAGGTCCACTTTAGCCAGCGCTTTTAGAAAGCGATGTCTAAACCATTATAAGTCAGAATTAAAAAACAGAACATTTGTATTCACAGTATCACTATCACACGCAAACAGAAACCCTTTCCCTCGCGAAACCCATTTTCGTCTCCGTCTCAAATCATCCTCACCGTTCTCCATCGTACCGTCCTCCACCGTCTTGCTCCGTTTTCCTCCACCCACATCGGTCGTTTCTCAAGGTATGTTCTTTATTGAAAATGTGTTTAACTCCATTGATGTCCAAATTGAGTTATCATCCTTGAAAATGTGTTAATATCCATTGATGTCCAAATGTGTTTATCTCCTATTGATGTCTAAACTGGGTTATATGTATGCATTTTAATTTTTGGATTCTTGGTAGGGCTTGATATATAACAACAACATTTTTAGCATTTAGCATTTGTAGCATTTTTTTGGATTCTTGGTTCTATGTTTTGGAATATAAAAGATGATACATATGATGGATTTTTTTGTTATTTTAAATGGTTTCTCAATTTTATATAGATATATTTATTTTTAGTCCATGTTATTAACTCTAGAAATAAATTTTTATTCGTTTAATTCAAACAAAAAGAGAATAATCCATTTATAGTGTTTTTGTTTACTTGAATAAGTAGAAAAAATGGATAAAAAATGGATGTTTGTCGATCGATTGTCACAAGAGTACGAGAATGGGGTATTGGAATTTGTTAAGTTTGTTGTTGAACACGCCAAAGACCACAGTCGAATGAAGTGTCCTTGCTTGGGTTGTTGTTATGTGGGTCGGTTAACGCAGATGGATTGAAATCTCATTTACTAATGCGTGGAATTGATAGAAGTTATACGTGTTGGATATTTCACGGTGAAAAAAGTAACGACAACGTTGAACCGGGGGAGAAAAGTAGTACGGCCTATGCTTTAGATGACAAGGACACAGATATATACGATTTTGATCGAGTCGAAGAGATTGCAGATGCACTTGAAGAAGATCTTCAGGATTGTCCCAAAATGTTTGAGATATTGGTAAGCGATGCAGAGAAATCGTTGTATAAAGGGTGCACTAAATTCACAAGACTGACTGTGGTATTAAAGTTATACAACTTAAAGGCGGGCAATGGATGGTCAGATAAAAGTTTCACAAAGTTATTATCCCTTATAAGAGATATGCTTTCGGAGGATAATGTTCTTCCTAATCGAACCTATGAGGTCAAAAAAATGTTGTGCTTTATTGGCATGAGCTATGATAAGATACATGCTTGTCCAAACGATTGGGTTTTGTTTTGAAACGAATATGCTTCATTAAATGAGTGCCCTAAATGCGGTTTGTCTCGATATAAGAAAAAATTGTCTCCAGCAAAAGTCTTATGGTATTTTCCTATAATTCCAAGATTTAGGGGAATGTTTCATAGTGAAACCGATGCAAGACACCTAACTTGGCATGCAGATGAAAGAATTATTGATGGAAAGTATCGACATCCGGAAGATTCACCACAGTGGTCGAAAATTGATAATGATTATCCTGATTTTAGAGAAGAAGCAAGAAACCTTCGGTTGGCTTTATCTACTGATGGAATGAACCCGCATGGTCTTCAAAGTATCTCACATACCACATGGCCTGTAATTCTTATGATTTATAACCTACCTCCATGGCTATGTATAAAGCGTAAGTAGATGATGTTATCTATGTTAATATCTGGGCCTAAACAACCAGGGAATGACATAGACGTATACTTGACACCTTTGATCGAAGATTTATATATTTTGTGGGAGAACGGGGTGGAGGTTTATGATGGATATAGGAAACAAAGTTTCAATTTGAGAGAGATGTTGTTTGGCACAATTAATGATTTTCCAGCATACGGTAATCTATCTGGGTATAGCATTAAAGGTCAACGTGCGTATCCTATTTGTGAAGATGGAACCGATACGACGCATTTGGAACTTTGTCAGAAGAATGTGTTTCTCAGTCACCGTAGATTCTTACATTCTAAACATCACGGTCGTGCATGGAGAAAAGCATTTAATGGAGACACCGACCAACGTAAAGCTCCACCTGCATTGTCAGGTGACCAAATTTTTGAAAAGGTGAAAGATGTGTGTACTCAGTTTGGCAAGCCTTTTACGCATACGGTTGTCAAAGGTGGGTGGAAGAAGAGATCGATTTTTTTTGAATTGCCATATTAGAAGTCTCTGTATGTGAGACATTTTCTCGATGTTATGCATATTAAAAAAATGTATTTGAAAGTGTTATTGGTACGTTACTCAATATTAAAGGAAAGTCTAAGGATGGCCTTAAAGCAAGGGAGGACATGTTAAAGATGGGAATACGAACTGAACTAGGACCCGTGAAGAAAGGAAGCCGAACATATCTACCACCTGCTGCTTTTACTCTATCTAGAAAGGAGAAAAAGATATTGTGTAAGTTTCTAAGTGAAGTTAAAGTTCCAGAAGGATACTCTTCAGATATTATAAGACTTGTGTCTATGAAAGACCTCAAGTTAAAGAGTTTAAAGACACACCATTTCCATGTTATAATGGAGCATTTTCTACCAATAGGTATACGTTCTATTTTGCCAGATAAAGTAAGGAGTGTGATAACTAAGTTGTGTTTTTTATTTAGGTCAATTTGTAGTAAGGTGATTGATCCTAAGATCTTACCAATATTGCAAAAAGAAATTTTTATTACTTTGTGTGAGATTGAAATGTATTTTCCTCCCTCATTTTATGACATAATGGTACATCTAGTTGTTCATCTTGTGAAAGAGACACAATTGTGTGGCCCAGCTTATATGAGATGGATATACCCTGTTGAACCTTATATGAAAGTATTAAAAGGGTATGTGAAAAAGCGAAGTCGCCCAGAGGGTTGTATTGTTGAGCGATACATTGTTGAAGAAGCGGTTGAGTTTTGTACTGAATATTTGTCCAAAGTTCAATCCAATGGACTCCCCAAAAGTCATATCTTTGAAAAAAGGCAGGTAAAAGATTAATTGGAAATAAAATTGTGACAGTATCAAAAGATGAATGGGATCAAGTGCATCTGTATGTTCTGCACAATGACATTGAGGTTGAGCCATATGTTGAAATGCACAAGGATATACTCCGAGGGTTAAATCAGAATAGAAATGAAAATTGGATAGTACGGGAGCACAATCAAAGTTTCATATCGTGGTTTAAGGATCATATTTTTTCAAAGCTTCATTCAGATCCCGCTTCAATAACAGAGAGGTTGAGATGTTTGGCATATGGTCCAAGTTTGCATGTGTTTTCCTATAGCGCATACGCAATTAATGGATACACATTTTATACCAAAGAACAAGATGATAAAAGTACTATGCAAAATAGTGGTGTCACTGTGCTTGCTGAAGCAATGCGCATTTCTATTATGAAGGACCTAAACCCCAAATATGCAAATCTGTCATATTTTAGAGTTATCGAGCATATTTGGGTGTTTGATTACGAGAAGTTTCAGATTCCTATCTTTGGTTGCAAGTGGGTAAGTAGTGGTGGCATACGAATGGATATGTCAGGATTTTTGCAAGTGGATCTTCATAGAGAGGGGTACAAAGAAGAGCCTTTTATTCTATCCTCTCAAGCTAAACAAGTGTTCTATGTCACTGACCCGGCGAGTACAAAATGGTCTATAGTGATTTTTCTAACAAAGTGGTTGATGATAACGGTGTAGACCAAGGTGGTATTGATGATGAGAATGAGTCATGTATTAGACGGAATGGGTCGTATATTATAAATGATCAAGATGAGAATATTATAGCGGATGAATCATATATCAGAAATGATCATAATGAGGGAATTTGGATAAATTCATCTGTCTGTATTGTTAAGAAGCAAGTAATTCATGATCCAACCAAGAAAAGAAAGAGATGTTAGTGAGAGAGGTAAGATATTAAAATGTTTATGTTTATGTTTGTGTTTACATTTAAGTTTATGTTTATGTTAATTTTTGGTATTGTCATTTTATATATATTTTTTGGGGTGTATCCTGAGATATATTCGTATTTTCTTTCCATGTGTAGTGTCCTCGCCAGCTATTCTTTTGGATCGATTAGAGATTCCATCCA
Organism: Vicia faba; assembly: GCA_948472305.1. NCBI lineage: Eukaryota > Viridiplantae > Streptophyta > Magnoliopsida > Fabales > Fabaceae > Vicia > Vicia faba. The sequence continues at coordinate 1,426,360,953 of OX451737.1, read as the reverse complement.
CGGTATGGATTTCTAACTTAGGAATTACATACTATTTTCATATTTTGTGTTTCTCATAAAATGACATATTGTTTTAACTAAATCACATACTATATTATATTATTATATATGTAGTACTTTGAGGAATTCAATTGTGCACATTACTCAAAAGATCAATTGGATGAACTTATGGACGAATGGTGTCAATTCATTATCGGGTTGAGAATTTTATAAGCTAAGGTATATTGTTTTATTTTCTTTGATGAGAAATTTCGAGTTTTGAGTATAAATTAAATTCGAATTAATAAAGTGCAACGTTAATATATATTATCATGTTATGAATTTCGATCATTTGGTTTTTTTCCAGGTTTATAGGTACATGTGTAGAAGATAGAGCTAAGATATTCATGTTGTTGTTGTTTCATGAGAATTCTCGAAGATAGAAAGATGTTTAGATGTAAATTCAATTTTGAATATTTTAGGTATTTTAACTTGTAGAATTTTAACTTGTATCATAAATTTTGTAATTGTTGTTGTCTATATCATCAATTTATATATATATATATATATATATATATATATATATATATATATATATATATATATATATATGTGTGTGTGTGTGTGTGTGTGTGTGTGTGTGTGTGTGTGTGTGTGTGTGTGTGTGTGTGTGTGTGTGTGTGTGTGTGTGTGTGTGTGTGTGTGTGTGTGTGTGTGTGTGTGTGTGTGTGTGTGTGTGTGTGTGTGTGTGTGTGTGTGTGTGTGTGTGTGTGTGTGTGTGTGTGTGTGTGTGTGTGTGTGTGTGTGTGTGTGTGTGTGTGTGTGTGTGTGTGTGTGTGTGTGCAATTTTTATATATGTATATTTTATTGGAATGAAGCTACCGAATATGGAGCATAAAAGATAATTCTGAAAACCTGGATCAAAATATTGGAATGAAGCTACCAAATATGATGAAAATTCTGATTAAAATAGATAATTTATTAAATAAAAAAATTGTAAACAATAGACAGCGTTTTAGGAGAAAAGCGTTGTAAAAAGTTAAAAAACAAAAAGTGTTGCCTAAAGTCTGAAAGCGCTGTCTAAAGTGGGGGAATAGACAGCGCTTTCAAAGGAAAGCGCTGTCTAAAGCCTATCTGGAAAAAATTAAAAAGTGTTGTCTATTCTAAAAGCGCTGTCTAAAGTGGGCATAAGGCAGCGCTTTTACGTTGAAAAAAGGCGTTGTCTTTTCTTTTAGCAGCGCTGCTTTAGGCAGCGCTTTAAAGCGCTGTTAAAGGCCAAAAAAACGATGTATTTTCCTTTTTTTGTAGTAGTGAATGGACAGAATCACCTCAGCGGGAAAGACACTTCCAATAACAGGTCTTCCATAAGCAAGGGGCATGACATGATGTCTAAACACACCTGGGGCAGTCTCTCCAAAAGTGCGAAATAACCAGGGGCAAATCTCCATCTGAATCGCTTGGGGAATTACGTACGCATTCCACCAACGAATCATGTGCCATCAAGAAAACATTTTTGAGAGTACTACAACACGACACTATGGACAGTGACAACTCTCTACATCCTGAAATTGTAGACATAGTCGAAAAATACTACGCATAAAAAAAAGAAAAAGATCAGCTAGTTTGACACACCTAGGCAAAAATCAGGGAATCCCGGCGAACCAAAAGGGTTCGGGTAAAAGTTAGGGATATACATAAAAAAAATTTGTACACCCGACAAGTCGAAAACCTGAAAAGGCGGCTTGCGTAAAAAGGTATCCCGGTGGACTGAAAACCCGAAAGGGCGGTCCAGGAAAAAGTTAGGGATTTAAAACGTACGACTATGTCCCGTCACTTGTCTATCAGTGGAATATTTATACCTTGATCAGCATTCATCAAGAGCACCAGAATCGAGAAACTGTTCAGATACGATCCATATACAGATGTCATTCTGGTACTTATTCAAGATTTTCATACATTTAGATACAGTTCAGATGCGCTCCAGATACGGATGTCATTCTGATACTCATTGAGATTCAGCTTTCAGATACAGTTCAAATACACTCCAGATACGGATGTCATTCTGATACTCATTCAGATTCAGCTTTCAGATACAGTTCAGATACGCTCCAGATATGGATGCCATTCTGATACTCATTCAGATTCAACTTTCAGATATAATTCAGATACACTCCAGATACGGGTGCCATTATGATACTCATTCAGATCCAACTTTCAGATACAATTCAGATACGCTCCAGATACTGATGCCATTCTAATACTCATTCAGATTCAGCTCTCTGATATAGTTCAGATACGCTCCAGATATGGATGCCATTCTGATACTCATTCAAATTCAGCTTTCAGATACAGTTCACATACGCTCTAGATACTGATGCCATTCTGATACTCATTCAGATTCATCTTTCAGATACAGTTCAGATACGCTCTAGATACGGATGCCATTTTGATACTCATTCAGATTCAGCTTTCAGATACAGTTCAGATACGCTCCAGATACGGATGCCATCCTAATACTCATTCAGATTCAGCTTTCAGATACAGTTCATATATGCTCCAGATACGGATTCCATTCTGATACTCATTCAGATTCAGCTTTCAGATACAGTTCAGATATACTCCAGAAACGGATGCCATTCTGATACTCATTAAAACACATGTTTCAGATACAATTCGGATACGATCCAGAGACAGATGTCATTATGACACTCATTCAACACATGTTTCAAATACAGTTCAGATACGATCCAGAGATGGGTGTCATTCTGACACGCATTCAACACATGTTTCAAGTACAGTTCAGATACGATCCAGAGATGGATGTCATCCTGACACTCATTAAATACATGTTCAAGTACAATCACGACATAAGTCCATCCAAAAAATATCCACATGTACTTTTTCCAGCATGGTACAAGGGGCAGATACAGTTGGAAGTGAAATCACTATCATATACAAGTTTGTGATATCCATACTCCCCACAGAGCAGAGACAGCCAAGGTCCGACCTCCGTATCCCCAAGCAGGAATTCCTTCCTCATCAGGTTTCTTCAAAAAGTTGATATCTGCATTCCTCAGACGAGTTTTATAACCATGAGCAGTTTATAAAGCCATCTCTCGAGCAGAGTTTATTTCTCTGATAGCGGAAGCTCAATCTCCAACAGAGCTCTTCTCTCCAGCAATGGAAGTTCATCCCCAGCTGAGTTTATTTCTCCAAATCAGCAGATCTTCCAACAGAGTATCTCTCTTCCCCACAGTCATTCCCCCGCAGGATTATTCTCAGACAAAGTCTCTCCCGGCAGAATGGATGTAAATCTCCAGCTAATCATCTTTGGTCACTATCCCCAGCGGAAATAAAGAACTCAACTCCTTATACTCTCCAACAGCAGTCCAAGATTTATTTTCCCCGGCTAGAGAATATCACAATAGCATTGCATATCCATACATCATGGCATGTGCATACATATTATACAGCACAATCTCATTTATTTTGAGAACACCATTACTCAATACATTTCATACATCATGACATTACATACGACTAACTATTTACCTTTCAGGGAAAGATGCAATCAAGTTCTCACGAGTTCTCTCTAGTTCAGTCAAACTGACACTAAGGTTTCTATTCCAGTTGAAGATATTCTAACATTTTTCAAGATTTTCTCTGGTTCAGTTAAACCGACACTAAGGTTTCTATTCTAGTTGAAGATGTTCTAAGACTTTCCTCAGGGTCATCCGAATCACCGCTAAGATTCCCCTGATTTCTATGCCAGTCAAAGTTAATCTGAGACCTCTCTCGGGATCAGACAAATCGATACTAAGATTTCTCTCCCAGTTGAAGTTCTCACGAGTTCTCTCTGGTTCAGTCAAACCGACACCAAGGTTTCTATTACAGTTGAAGATATTCCAACACTTTTCAAGATTTTCTCTGGTTCAGTCAAACCGACACTAAGGTTTCTATTCTAGTTGAAGATGTTCTAAGACTTTCGTCTGGGTCAGCTGAATCGTCGCTAAGATTCCCCTGATTTCTATGCCAGTCAAAGTTAATCCGAGACCTCTCCCGGGATCAATCAAATCGATACTACGATTTCTCTCCCAGTTGAAGACAACTCGAGACCTTTCCGTGGTTCGGTCAAATCGATACTAAGATTTCTATTCCAGTTTAAAAGCTATGAAGCCCGGAAACTGACCAGATAATAGTCAACCAACAATACATCATACTGTGAAGCTTGAAAATCGACCGGATAACAGTACAAAATACTATGAAGCTTGGAATCGACCAGATAGTGGTATATCTCAAATTCAAGCTATGAAGCCCAGAAATCGACCAGATAATATCTTAATTTCTTCAAACTACTGAAGTCTGGGACACGATCGGATAATAGTACAAATACTACGAAGCCTGGAATCGACCAGATAGTGGTATATCTCAAATTCAAGCTATGAATCCCAGAAATCGACCGGATAACAGCTTAATTTCCCCAAATTACTGAAGCCTGGAGCACGACCAGATAACGGTATAAGACGCTGTGAAGTATGGAGCACGACCAGATAGCGGCAAGAGATACTGTGAAACCTGGAGCACGGCCAGATAACAGTATGAGGTACTGTGACGCTTGGAATTCGACCAGATAGAAGTTTACTCGGCCAATTACTATGAAGCCTGGAAATGACCGGATGTTAGTATACCTTAAATTCAAGTTGAAACCCGGATGCGACCAGATAACTACTTAATTCCTTCTAAAGCCTGGAACACGACCAGATAACAGTTTTTGAGATTGCAAAGCCTGGAGCACGACCAGATAGCAAGTGTAATCTCATCTCCCCAGTAAGTCACTATAAAACCTAGAGCACGACCAGATAGCAGTCAATCTTATTATCCTCAGTAAATCACTATAAAACCTGTAGCACGACCAGATAGCAATTCATTTTCATCTTCTCGACTAAGAGATGATTCCCCAGTAGAGTAACGGACAACTGAAGTTCCTAAAATTCTATTTCTCCCAAGACAGAGACCAACATTCCTCAGCAAGTTCCTCCTCAACGACAGAAAAAGGAATTCTCATCAAAGGACTATCTCGGGAAATCAACATCCTCTAGATGGCATCTTTAAGCCCATCTCCGACGATTCTCCGTCATATCTTCCGGATGGTATCTTTAAGCCCATCTCCGGTGACCTTTCGTCATCTCCTCCAAATGGCATCTGTAAGCCCATTCCCGATACTACCTACACAGTCCAGCACTATCTCAAACGAGTGCAAATCTCTAGGCACTCTAGTGTTCAATCATCTTCCACCTTCATATTATGAAAGGCAGACTAGCCAATCTACATCTTCAGGTTTAAGAAGATTAAATAGGGGCAGCTGTTGTACCCCAAAATTTACCCTCTTTATTTCGACCTTTTTTGCTTACATTTTATTATGACATACATGCATATCATTGGTTTTATGGTTATGGAATCAAGTTATATTTAGAAAACTTCTTCAGGTTACAAGCGACGTTTATTTCGTCAATGGATATTCTAAGAGTATTTTTAGTGCTGAAGATTGGTTCGCCATTTCGCAACGATTCGGGGTTCAAAGATTCACAAGTCCAACCCGACGCGTCATATTCAGGTGTTCTTTCGTCAAGATATCTCTGATAATATATTCTCAAATTCAGGTTCGGCTCAAGAGTCAATTCTTTAAAGAAGGTCTCCGAATGTGTGAGTTTTCTCGAAGAAACGTGGTGAAAAAGTGTGTTGAAAGTGCAGTTTTTACGCACTAAAAAATTCATAACTTGAAGATCGTGGCTTGTTTTGAATCCGTTTTGGTGGCCAAAGTTTCGTCTCGGCGTCATCTATGTTTTCATCTCTCACGGATGGAAGCCAATTTCGATCAGAAGATCTTCAAAAATGCGGATTTATCAAGTATTTTTATACAGAAAATTTGTGACAGAAGTTTATTTGCGTCATGTTCAGAAAATCATAACTTGGTCGATTTTCATCGTATTGAGCTAGTTCCGGCGCCAAAATTTCACAAATTGAGTTGGCTACATTTTCATAGGAGATATCGAGTTTGAACGGTATCCAAAAGGCTTTCGTTTTTTTCCCAGAGTGCGTGTGATGCGCCGAAAATCCTGAATGCTGAATATCATTTCATCTGGGTCGAAACTTCAAAAATTCATAACTCGGTCAATTTTTATCGGATTGGATCCATATTTTTACACAAGGTCACTGACTCAGATCTAAAACTTTTCTTCTAAAGTCAGGACCGGGTTATGCTCCGATCAATACTAGTTTTTTATTGAAAAACGTGTCAGAGTTGACACTGGAGCCCAAAATAAGTTTGTCTGAGCCAAAACTTTAAAAATTCATAACTAATTCACCTTTTATCCGATTGAGCCTATTTTCGGACAAGAGTTAGTTATCGATGTCGGCTACATTTTGTTTTCACATTTCAACTTCAAAAATTGCACTTAAGCCCCTGCAATTTAGCCTAGAACATGACAGACTCAAGTAAATAAAAATTTGCACTATTGCTTGTGGTTATTGGAGGCTCAATTGCACATTCAAAGCCCATGTATTTTCTCTAATTTCTATTATATAATATCACTTTTTCACACAAACAGGACACGACAAACGAAAAAGACCTTTGCCACAACCCTGTCAAAATATCAAATTCTTTCAAGAACCCTAAAAATCTTGAAATCCTTGTTACAAACCCCCATCTCACTACAAACAAGTCATCCTTGTTACAAACCCACATCTCACTACTTCTCCAGTAAGGGTAAGGTTGGTTTGATCTTCATGATCAAAAGGGTGTAGAAACACTCATATATGCCATATCGGTTTTAACATTAAAAAAAATTTATATATTTATTTTCTTTGTATTTCATTATATAGTAACTTATTTAATGTGTTCATGAGATTCAACACTGCAAATTTAGACATGGTCCCATGCAGGTTTATCACAAAGCGCTGAGCCCAAAACAGAACAACCACCAATATATAACTCATGGCAAGGCAGGCATTCTGAGGAGGCTAAGGGCGTGAGTTCAACACTCACCCCTATTGATTTTGGTTTTCTTCATTTCTATTTATCCTTTTACCTATTTTCATTATTTCTGTTTAAAACTGTTTTCATAAAATTTAACATTTTTCACAAACCTTTGATTTTTCATAATAAACTCGAATAATTAATTTTGAGGTTTTTTTAATTTTAGGTTTTAAATTAATTTTTGGTTCAACATCCACCCCTGACAATATGTATAGTTTTACTTATTTTTAACCCTTTTTGCCTCATTTCTTTCTCTTTAATATCTTCCTTAAAACCCTAAATTCACATAAACTCTGATTTTATTTAAATCAAAAACCCTATTAATTGGCAAACTTAACCTTTTTTACAAACCCTAATTAATTTAGGTTTTAAGTTTTTTATTATTATTAACTCTTTTTTTTATTAACTCTTTAATTTAATTAATTAACTTTTTTTCTGCAAATTAGGAAAACAATTAGATTTTAGGTTTTCTTTGTAATTAACCCTTTAATTAACCATTTTTTAAAAAAAATTAGGATTAGGTTTTTGTTTTTGTTAGTAACTGAATTTTTGGCTTTTTTTTCATTTATTAATAAATTAAGTTAATTAACTTTTTTTTATTAAAATTAGTTAGAATTAGGTTTTTTTAATTAACTTCAAATTATTTTCTACAAAAAAAAACACCAAAAACATTAACTTAGAATTTTAGGTTTTAATTTTTCCTTAATTACTTTTTATTTATTCTTTTACATTTTAATTTCTAGAAAAACTGTATAGATCGCATTATCAATGTAATAGCGTAGATTTATCTTTTCTCGCATTTTTTTCTAACTATGTAATTGCTTCCGGGATGTAATAGTTTTAGGATTTCTTTTCCGCACTCTTCATTATTATGTAACTGCCCCAAAGCTCTGTAATAGCCTAGGTTTACATTTCCACCTTTACCTTCTGCTACTATATTTTATGCAATATTTAGACTAATAGAATTGTATAGAAAGACTGGTAAACTAATTAAACATAGCATCACTTAATTATAAGATAAATATCTGAAAACAAACACTGATGCACACTTGCACCCCTAGGGTATACCTCACTTGGTTGCCTCGGAAAACAATGGTCATGTCCCTCGAACATAGGGATATCTTAGCAAAAGACCCTAAATCTAAAAGTTATCATATAGATCATAGTCCTTCAATGTCCCTCGAGTTGCCTACGAGAAATGATCTTGTCCCTCGATGTTGCCTACGAATATATGATGATAGTCCCTTCGAAATGTTAAGGTATCCTTACATGTTGCCTTCAATGACCATTACGTCCCTTTCGATAGTCCCCCAAACATCCAACGACTAGGGTTACCTACTCACTAATATTAGGATAACACGGTCTAAAGGAAACGATAAAATGAACAATCTTTTTCGAGTAGGTAGATTAGTTCCTAGGTACTTGCTCAAAACGACAAATCTTTTACACCATACACTTTCAAACAAACTTTTCAAACTAAAGTTTTCAAAAACAACTTCGTAACACTCTTGAGGACAGAAACAAGGGTTAAAACGAAGTAAAACAAAACTTTTCAAAACAAGCACACACAAGCAGTTTTCAAAATGAGCAAGTACCTAAGAGCCCATGGAAAACCATGGATAGAAAGGGTTCTAACACCTTCCTTTTCCATAATCTACCCCCCGTACTCAAAAATATCTCGAAAAATGTTTTTTCTGTTCTTTTTCCTTTTCCTTTGTTGGATAAAATAAAATCCGGTGGCGACTCTTGCTTACCGCGACATTTGTGAACAAAAAATGCAAACCAGTATTAACAGTCGGTTCTGCCACCGTATCACACTTTCTATTATTCACATATGCTGGAGACCACAATTCTTGTTTTAATTAAATTTTATTATGCTTAATCTTTTGTTTGTGTTGATTGTGTGAAAGCTTGAACATGATAAAGGCAATTTTTTTGTTTCATTTTGAGCACAACTACCTTGGCAATATAAGTCAATTAACCTTGTGAGTGTGTGATCATTAGTAACCCCGTTGAGCTTTTTGTTGATATCCATGTTGTATTTTCTAAATACTTGTCTATGAATGTTTAGTTTCCCTTTTTGCATGGATGTTGATTCGTTGTTTTCTTGAACCATCAACCATTGTTTTGGTTTGAATTTTTACCTTGCCTTAGAAAGTATGGAGTATTCATATAATAATACGGTTGAATTCAAGTTGGGGAGAAAAATGATTGTGTATTTATTAGTTGATTGTTATGAGGTTGAATAGAAAAAGAAAAGAAAAGAAAGAAAAAAATGTGAAAAAGAAGTGATAGAAAAAGAAAGGGAAAAAAATAGAAAAGCTTTGAAAAACAAAAACAAAAAGAGTATGGAATAATGTTGTGTTGAATAAGTGATGTGTGTTGGTTTGAAATTTGGTATGAAGAAGTTTGATTGAAATTCTATTGTTTGAAACTTTGTGGAAGTAATTACTCCCTTAGGTTTAGGCAAGTTTTTGTTTCGATTAGCTTTAGAACTTATCACTTGTTTGTTAACCAAACCACATTACAACCTTGAAAAGCCCTTGAGATTCTTGCTTTTATATTTTCAATGTAAATTTTTGGATGAATGCATAATTTAGTCTATTGTTTGCAAGATTGTTGGGCGAGTGAAAATACCCCATTTTTGTGTGTTTTTCATCTATCGATGATTGTGTTTGCTAGGTGTAATTCATTTGTGAACTAGTATTGTTTTAGAATGTTTGGCATAATTTTTGTATTTGGCATTTGTTTCATGTTTATGTTATAATCATAGTTTAGTGGTAAGTATGTTTCTTCGTGTGTACTGTTTTCATGTGAACCACTGCATTTGTTTTCCGTTTTCAAAACCTGTTGATTCGTAATTCTTTGATTATCGCCTTTTACTTCTTTAAGTTTATTTTACTTTGTTTGAGGACAAACAATGATTCAAGTTAGGGAGAGTTTTATAAGTGCAAAAGTGTAGTTATTTTGTATATACCTTTTGTTGCACTTATTGACTCTTTGTTGTTAATATCGTTGAATAAACCCGGCTTTTGTGTAAATACGTTTAGTTTGTGTATAATGCATTTTCTTGTATAAAGTGTATTGTTTGATAGTTTTGTATTTACTTTGTAGGTATTTGAGCATTGTTGGAGCAATAGGAATAAAGCTCCAAGATGCATTTTTGGAGGCCAAGATTGGAGCCAGAATAAGTTATGCAGAAAAAGCAACAAAAGTTGCTTTCCTGTCATGCATCACCGGGAAAAGGGAGCGTCGCCGGAAGAAATTTTGAAGACCAATTTTGATGAATTCCCTGCCTTGCTTCGTTGCTGTTTCTCCATGCGAAAATAAGGAGAGTCGTCGGGTGATGAATTGTGGTCGCCGGGTAACGACAGATATTTGCTTCAGTTAAGGATGTGGCGCAGTCTGGGCCAAGTATATATAAGCCATCATCGGTCGATGCTTTTATATCGTCGGGTGATGGTTGCGGATCAGTTTTTCTTTATATTTCCTTTTTGTTTCATTTGGAGGGTTATGGTTTTGGGGGTGATTTTTGTTCTCCCAACTCCATCAACCTCATTTTTGTAGTGGATTAGCTTAGATAACAACACTAGGGCTTTGCTTATGGATGATTAGAGGTGGATTTCTCATTGACCGGCTCTAACAAACCAGAAGATTTGTTGTTTATCTCTTCTCCTCTCTATGTATTTCTCTTTTGTTGGGTTTTGTACATGTATTTACTCTAAACTTATGTATATTTGTCGCTCATGGCATTATATTAAACTTGCTTTACAAATCTGTGTTGATTATTATCTTAGATTTTTTCTCTATGTTAGGGATTTGAGTTGTTATAGACATATACTGCTTAGATTCTTATCTAGGATAATTATCTGTTAGTTTCTGAACTCTAGAGATAGATTTAGAGCTAACATCTACTTGGGTATCAGAGCTTAATGCCTCTGTGTGGTTGTGTTATGCTGAGAGATCGTCAGTGTGATTACATAGTTGTCTTATTTGTTATTGAGGAGGTAGAGAGATCATTTCCTTGGTGATACAGTCTGCCTCTCAATTTGGATTAGAAATGACTTAGGTTGTGAGTGATACGTAGTGACATTGATGAGTATTATTAGGTTGAACGTAATTGGTCGATAGATTTAAGTCTGTGATGAGTAGATTATATGCAGGCTTGATAAGTTCTTCCTTAGTTTTTACTTTTGTTCACATTTATTTTCTGTTGATAACATTTTCTTTAAAAACTCATTTATCCCCAAACTCATTAACGAATGATTTGTCGAACGGAAATTTAATAACCAATCTCTTTGGACACGATAAATTCCCATATAAATATTTCCAAAACTTTTGTTGCTTGTCGGTATACCGCTTCAAAATGAGGACGTGAATTTAATGTTTTACTCATTATGTAATATTATGTGATGGTTAATGATGATGAAAAAACTTTTAATTGTCATGATCGATTGAATTGATGAATACCTCGTGTGGGGGGGATGTTGCTAGTGATGTTGATATTAATATTGATGTTGATATTGATCAACTTTGGCTTAATCCACTTGAGGTTCCTTATTTTTTGCATTTCACTCTCATGACCAAACTTTTAACAAACAAAGCATTTCCATCTTGCTCTTGTCAATTTTTCTCCTTTCACCTCTAAAGTTGTCTTGGCCGCCATGCTTGTTGTAGCTGCTCCCTGAAGGTGTGAAAACACAAAATAGGGGGAGTTTGAATTGGGTTTTTAAAACAAAACTATTATTTTTAAGATATTCCCCTTTAAGCTAAAATTCTTTTTCCTTTACTCTTGATAATAACAATAAGTAAGAACGGGAAGTAAAGAACAACGTATGTTTAAACTAGTTCACTTGAAATTTATCAAGCTAGTCTAGTCCACCCGCCAAGGTGATTTCGCCTCACTCAATCAAGGACTTAATTCACTATAACCATATTGATTACAATTTGCATTAGCTACCCGCAAGTGACTAACAACCTCTAAGACTCGCAAGCCCTAGACTTCTTAAGGATTCAGACCTACCCGGTCCCTTAAGGAATATCAACTAATACTCAACCTGATTATTACAATGCACAAGCTACCCGCAAGTGACTAAAAACTTCTAAAACTCTCAAGCTCTAGACTTCTTAAGGCTATAGACCTACTCGGTCCCTTAAGGAATATCAAACAACTATTTGAATACAAGTTTTATTTACAAGAGTATTGCTTCTAAAAAGCTGAGTGTGTAAACTATTTTATGAACAGTGACTTAAGAATGTGAAAGCTATGAACAACGTTTACGCGTGAATATTCAGTGAATTGGAATCTTTCTTTCTTAGTCTTCAAGCCTTTATATATCCATTAAAATAATGTATCTGTTGAGGTATACTCTTGGAATTTCCAGAAACATTGGCGGCTTGAATAGTAACGTGGGGGACAAGATCATGTGACGCGTCCGTCCTTTCATGGTAGTGGAATGAAACTTTGACTATACCATGTACTATTTGTACCACATTAACATTATCTTCTTTCCTTCTGCACTTCAGAGGCTATTGCGAGCATCAGGTTATCAGAACTTCAAGTCTTCAGAGTCTTCAAAACTACGTCTTTAGAGTCTTCAGCACTTGGTTATGAGAATCTTTCCTCAAAAGCTTGGGTCTTTAGAGCTTCAAGTCTTTAGAATATTTAGAACTTATGTCTTTAGAGTCTTCAGCACTTGATCTTCGGAACTCTTATCTTTAGAACTTTGTTAATAGAAACACAAGCTTTCAGCATCTGGACTTTAGTAGAAACTTTGTCTTCAGATCTTCTAACTTTGTTTCTTTAGAACATGTTATCTTTAGAAGCTTGAGTCTTCAGCATCTGGACGTAAGTAGAGACTTATTTTTCAGATCTTCTGACTGGTTTCTTTTAGACAAACATTAGAGTTTACACTTCAGAGCCTTCTGGAGTGTCTTGCTACTGTTCAACAGAACTTGTGTAGCATAGAAGCAGAATTAATTCTCTTCTAATGTCTTGACCACGTCATCCATCAGAAGCAAGACATGTTTCTTAAGTACTCAAAAATAACAAACATTAGTACAAAAAAAGTTTCATACAATCATACTCATTTGTTATCATCAAAACTCAGAGATGATATTGTAAACCCAAATCTTGTTCACCCTTTTGATAAGCCGAATTCTTGGAATTTTGGGATTCACTTCTGTTGCACCCTAAAATTTTCCCTCTTCATTTTAACCCTAATTGGCTTATTTTTATTTAACATACTCATGCATACATATCATTGATTCCATGGTTACGGGATCAAAGCTTTTATCTTCGTCAAGCTACAGAAGACGACTGTTTGTCAGACAATATAATGAAATAGAAATTCAGGGTTTTCTGGATTCAAATGTGCTCCACGTATTTCTTCGAGCTTCTTAACCAGTGAGTAATCAAGTTATCATCGTTACAAGTTCTCAAGTGTTCCACCATGCCTCGAATTGCAAAACAAATTGAGCATTTTAGTCGATTCAGGACAATTTGGACAGAAAATCGACATTTCATAGTTCGTGTTTAAAAATTCATAACTTTCATCCGGAAAATTATTTTTTAGTGGATCTTTGGGTGTTGGAACCGTCTTGACATCCTATTCATTTCATATGTTCAGGTCGGAAGCCAATTCTGTGAAGAAGATCCCCGAAATTGCAAAATGCGTTGAAAATCGCATTATGAAGCGGATTTTCGGTCAACTGTTGTGCAATATTGCAAAAATAACAACTTTCTTGATTTTTATCATTTCGGGATGATTCTTTCAGAATGATGTTACAATTTTTGTTAGCTACAAATTTTCTTCATGGCCTGAGTTCGGATTATAATCAGAAGATTTAGATTTATAGCTTGTTTCTAAAGTTGAACATTGAAATATAACACAAAAGCTGCACAGCCCGAAACAGAGTTTTCTATCTCCAAATTTCTTGATATTGTAAAATTCATAACTCTCTCAATTTTTATCGTATCGGTATGATTATTTCAGCATGATGTCAAAAATTTTGTCATCTATGTTTTTGCTTCAAGAGTCGGGTTCGAATTATGCTCAGAGAATTTCGGTTTATGGTTCGCATCTCAAATTATACATGGATTTATGATTAAAAAAATCTGCACAACCCGAAAACAAGGGATTTATGACTCCAAAATTGATTATTTCAATTCCATTTTCTAAACAAGGCCTTAAGGCTTTTGTATATACTGATTTCAATTCAAATTGAAAAGGACTTTTTTTTTCATTTTGTCACAAAAAGTCACTCAAGAACAAAGAAATTTCTCTCAAACTCTCAAGTTCACTCTCTCACTCAAGCTTATCTCTCTTCCGTGAAACCGACTGGCCAGCCCCTTGAGCAATCGGCCTCCACTGCACATCACCGGCCAAGTCGCCCTTCCGCGCCCGGCTTCTGCTCCCTCCGTGCGTCTGTTCTCTGGTCGAACTGGCATCTTCGCAGTACTCCATCCCCTTCTGAATTCCGAGCGCTACCGATCTCCCTCCGGTGAGCTTCCGATTGAAATCCTCTCTCTGATTTCATGCGCTTCCGCCTCTGATTGACTTCTCTGATTTTGATTTGGTAATTAACTTCTTGGAGCTTGCTTGATTTAATTGATTTTGAATTAAGTGATTATGTGATTTCGGCATGAGTTGAATTTTGAATTGTGAGATTAATTGACTCTTGAGATTAAGAATTATGGACAATTGTGAAATCAGACGAACATTTGTTTAATTTTTTAAATTTCATGTGCATCGATGCGATAATTATTGTTGATTGTTGATTCTACGCGTTGAAACTTGATTTCGATTCAATAATTGTTGATAATTGTTGAAATTCATGAGTTGATGATTATTTTCGAGTTGATTGTTTGATATTGATGCATAAATAATTTTTGTTTCGATGTTTGGTAACCGGTGCACCGGTAGTGATTTAATATTTGCAAATTATTTGTGAATTTCGAGCAACATTCCAAGTATCGATGTTCGATGTTTTTGCGCGTTAAATGTTAATTTCTAATCGATTTTTGGTGGACATAGATACGTGGAACAATGCTTCCCGGAGTTAGAAAATGCTTGCGGATTATGTTTTAATTCTCGGTTTATATATGTTTGGCTTACACTTGATGAATATTTAATGTTAATGTTGAGTTTTATCAATTTTAATTCGACATTTCGAGCACTTCATGAGCAAAAGCAATGTTGTTCGGATTTTGAAAATGCACATGGAATGTAATTTAATTTCTTCTTGATGCATTATTGACTTTAATTTGATGAATTCTTGACATTGGTGTCGATTTTAATTTGACTTTTTTGTGCGTTTCATAAACCAGTACCATGCTGTCTAGAATTTTGATTTATGGTTTTGATATTTGTTTGGAAGTGATTTCTTCATGATTGAGTATCAATTTGAGTTGTGATGTGAATTCCTAACTTCGGTTATTGATTCTTGTTATTACTAAATCATCTTGTGAATTGTGCAAGCTTCCGAAGGTATCTCGGTACATGAGACTTGTGATGCACTTTTTGTTTTGTCGATACTTGTATCTTATGCAGGATTATTTATTTGATGTTTGGATATCGGATGTGATTTATTTTCACATTGATGATGCTTCGATGCTTATTTTGAGAAATTAATTTCTAACTCTTTTCTTTGATTGGTGAAGCGTTCACGAAGATCTCCGGGTTTCTTGCTTTTAGTATGCTATGCTACGAACATTTTGTTCATTTGGTCCCTTTTCTGATTCTACGGACTAATAGAACCTTTTTCTTTGTATATACACTCTGCATTCATGCATTTCCTTAGCTTGTAAGCTTTAGATATGAACACACTCTTTGATTAGAACAAGAGTGAATATCGTGGAGTACCACGGACGTGAGGGGTGCTAATACATTTTCCTTGCATAATTGGCTCCTGTACCCGATCTCTCGGTCGCAAGATCGTGTTTTCTCCCTTCTCAGGTTTTCTTTGTTGTTTTTCTTTCCCTTTCGTGGGATAAATAAATACTCGATGGCGACTTCATTGATTTTCTCTCGATGATTTTCCCAGTTGCTTCAGGTTCCACCAAAATTCTAAATTTTCCATTTACTCTTCATGTGCCATTTTGCTTTTGACTTCTTGTCTTTCTCATTGAAACAAGCTTGTAAAGCAATCTTTGCCTTTGCCTTATCACTATTTCTCTCCTCCATGTTTTGCTCATGAGCTGCAAGAGAGCTTTGTAGCTCCTCTTTGATTCCTCAGTTGTTATGACTATGTTTTCAAATCTTGTCGTCAAAGAGCACAAGATTTTTACGATAACATATTACTCCATAACAGTTTCTCCACATATTTTTACTTGGTTAACCAACCGGGTAATTCTCGTCGAGAAATTGTTGATCGTCTCTTTCTCCTCCATTTGAATCAACTCAAGTTGACGTTTGTTAGTTTGTAACCTCACAACCTTCGCTTTGTCGATTCAAGTGTATGTCTTTTCTAAGATTTTTCACGCTTGATCCAATGATTCACAATCATCAAGTTTCTTGAAATTATTCGTCTCAACGCATTGATGGATCAAAAACATTGCCTTGAAATCATTATTCTTTTCTTCCTTATACTTTGCTCGTTGTGCATCTGTTGCACCTTCGACAAGGGGACTCACCCCATTCTTGATCACATCAAGAATATCTTGGTAGTCAAACAACACTTCAACCTGGATCTGATATCAAATCTTAAAACTTGGAATCACAAGATTGTTAAAAATGGAGTAATTAAGTGTGGATACGATGTAAGAGATAGAGAATGAGAGAGTATAATTGAAGGAGAGAATTATCATTTGCATTAACTATTGATTATAATATCCCTTAGATATATATAAAAAAAAATTACAATAATTTCGAATACAAGTAACAAAGCCAAAGCTAAATCTTAAATATCTAAAATAGATTATGTAAAATATGTAACCGATTTCAATTGTTTCTAAATATTAAAAAACAAAAATAATTAACCATTAGATTAAAAAAATGAGAGAAGACTGAACCAAAAAGACATGTACAAAAAGGCCTTAGCCTCTTTCTCTACAACATAAAAAACGACCTAACATCAAGCATCAACGACAAGAACTCTTTAATTAATAACGAAAGTAACTTCAACATCACTCACGTCATTTCCTTCTAATTCTTCAATAATGGCGTCAGTGACTATTAGTTTTACTCATACTTCCAATTCTGAAAGATAACATACTTCTATTATCCAAGTATTAAGAGAATAAAGTGTTAATAATATTAACTCAATCTAATTATCACATATTTTACCAGTGAATCCATAACATTCAAGATAAATATTACAAAACAAGCAGATTCAATTCAAGATAAATATTAAAGATTCATAACAGATGAACCAACCCCTAATAGAGCAGCATCTAATTAGCATAAAAACTAAAACCTAAGCCCTCTCTCCTCTGATTCTGCGAGCAAGTTGAATATCCTTAGGCATGATAGTAACTCTCTTTGCGTGAATGGCGCACAAGTTAGTATCTTCAAACAAACCAACAAGATAAGCTTCAGCAGCTTCTTGAAGAGCAGATACAGCACTGCTTTGGAATCGGAGATCTGTTTTGAAATCCTGAGCAATTTCACGAACAAGTCTTTGGAATGGAAGTTTCCGGATGAGAAGCTCAGTGCTCTTCTGATACTTCCTGATCTCTCTTAAAGCAACAGTTCCTGGACGAAACCTGTGAGGCTTCTTCACTCCTCCAGTGGCGGGAGCAGATTTGCGAGCAGCTTTGGTTGCGAGTTGTTTCCTTGGGGCTTTGCCTCCGGTGGACTTGCGAGCAGTTTGTTTAGTACGTGCCATTTCGAATTGGGAAGAGAGAGAAATAAGTATTTGTTTGTATGTTGAGATGGAGAAGAAAACTTTTGAGGTGATGGTTTGGGAAGAAGTGTTTGGGTAATATATATTAAAGGAGAAAATGAGGGAACAGCGGGAATTGGAAATAGAAAATAGAAAATTCTAATTTGGAGAGATGGTGATCGTTGATTAAAGTAGATATCTACGGCTGTATATCTATGGGGGAAGGGAATCTGGATCGCGATCCGTGGCATTTGAAACTAGCCAATAGTATTATTTTGTTAATATTTTTTTTTTTACTGGAACAGCTTTATGTAGGATGTTTTCTAGGAGATTTATTGCCTTGATTTAGCTATCCCTAATCTCTACATATACGGACAATTCTTTTTGATCTACACAAGTTGTTGGACATCAAATTAATTAGGATCGGGAGTGATTCTAAAACCAAACCAAATCTAACTAAGTAGTACTACATAATTTAGTTTAGTTTTATAAATCACATTAATTAGAAATTTTTTTTCAAATAATTTTTTCTTTTTCAAAAAAAATTCTTAAATAATCACTTTTCCAAAAAATTTATCAAAATGATCGTTTTTCAAACAAAAAAATTTTGCCACACAGAGGAGTAGCCACTCTGTGTGGCGCATGCATTCATTTTTAAGAGGAGGCGCCACATTGCATGGCTTGTCCTCCTCTGTAAAGTCATACAGTATGGTGCATGCATGTATTCTAGAGAGGAGACGTCACCCTTCTTGGCTTGACAGTGTTATTGCATTTTTTATAAATGCAACCACCTATCCTCTTTATTTTTTCACACCATTTGTTACATAAATCTTAAAAAATTTCTTCAACTCCCTTGCCAAAGTTTTCACTGATCAAAAGAGATGCGCATATTATTTTTTCGGCGACAAAGCATCCGGTGAAGATCAAACTCTGGAACATGCAGACATTCAAGCATTTTCAGAGGCATTTGATTTGCTGGTTGGAAGGAGACATTCCTAAAGGTGAACAAACCAGAAAAATAGAAAGGCACATCACAGTGAGGAACGAAAATGGAGTAAGCCGATCATAGAAAAAAGTGAGATGCGACGTTGATGTCATGATGATGATGCTTGGACCAGAGGATATTGTGTTGATGGTCTTTATCTCTTAGATATTATGATTTGTTTAATTGTTTTGTCTGT
Source organism: Vicia faba (assembly GCA_948472305.1). NCBI lineage: Eukaryota > Viridiplantae > Streptophyta > Magnoliopsida > Fabales > Fabaceae > Vicia > Vicia faba. The sequence continues at coordinate 1,426,341,933 of OX451737.1, read as the reverse complement.
TTACCATGTTGTTGTATTGTTGTCTTGAGTATGTGGTGTTGTAATTTTTTGTGTCATGATGTGAAAGTTGTTGTAATCGAATGATAGATTGAACACGAAATGATAACTCGAATTTAAATTGAAATATATTGCGTACAACAAATTAAACACTCCAAAAAGTTTGCTATAAAAAAGTTAGGTTGCAGAGCTAGACCCAGTATTCGGATAATTTTTCTGATTGTGTCTGGGAAGACGACATGTACTGCATAATCTTATCATTTTGTTGGTCGTATCCATTTCAGTTCTAATATGAGTGCTTTTCGGGTGCCCCTTTTTCTTCCATCACATTTGTTCATTGTGTCAAACAATGTCCCCTTGATAAGCAGGCCAATAATCCTCCTTTGCTAACACAGAGAAGGTATTGATGTACACACTTAAAATGCTCTTTACCGTGTACACGGGGGATATATGTTGCATTGGGTCCAAGCGAACATGCGAACATGCCGTTATGACATGAGAGCAAGGCATATGAAATGCTTGAAACGTTCCGCAATCACACCAACCCCTATCTAGTTCGACCTGATAATATCCCCTTGGCCTCTCCTTATTATGATCCATTGTCTATTGTACACTGAACCAACCTTTAATACGATCAAACACGGTGACACTATGGGTGTTTGCTTTCGCAGCCTCCTCGTTAAATATTTTCATCGTGCGTTCACTGAACAACTGCCCTGATTGTAACATTGCCCTCCATTTTGAACTTCTTGTGTCAAACAATGACCACATCCTGAAATATGTTGCTCTAACCAAAGCAGTAATTAGTAGGTTTCAGATGCCTTTGAATACAGAGTTTAATGATTCCACCAGATTTGTTGTCATGTGGCTCCATCGTTGACCATTGCCAAATGCTCGGGTCCACTTCTCCACTGGAATGTTATCGATCCACCTTAATGCTTTTGAGTTTGCCAACCGGATTTCTTTGTGATAGTATCAGAATGACGGTTCTTTTAAGGCATACCCTGCATTAATAACTTTCTTTCGAAGTGCCTTGTCTTTGATATGGAGCATGAAGTTTTGTGTGATATGTCTAATGCAATAGACATGTGTTGAAGGGGGATCCTGCCAACCATTATCAGGGTTATTGTATGCACTCACAATCGATGGATGTCTGTCTGAAATCAAACAAAGGTTGGGTTGAGGAGCAATGTGTAATCGGAGATTCTTCATAAAGAAATTCCATGCATCGCCTGTCTCACCTTCAACTAGAGCGAAGGCAATCGGAAAAACATTATTGTTCCCATCTTGTGCCACTTCCAGGAGTAGTGTTCCTTTATACTTATCGTATAACCAAGTTCCATCAATCTGTATAATAGGTTTGCAAAATTCAAAACCCTTGATGCATGGTTCAAACGCCCAGAGCAATCGGTGAAATATTCCATTTCCACTAACACGAGTTATGTCTGAGGTAAAAGTCGGAAGTGTCTCCAAAATTATAACAGTTCCCGGAGCATAATATTTGAGTGCCATCAAAAATCTTGGAAGTTCTTTGTACGATTCCTCCTAATTACCGTACACAAGTTCAACTACCTTAGTCCTCCCGATCCATGTCTTCCTGTAAAAGGGAGTATAATTGAATCTCATAGTGATATGAGAAATAATTGTATTTACCATTAATGATGGATCCTTGCTAATAAGAGGCAAGATTTCTTTACATATTAGTTGAGAACTAAGTTTCCGATGATCCTGTGTCAGAACGGTGGTGATGCAAGTGTGGAGTGGATCAATGGAACTTATTTTCCATGAATCACTTCTCTTCTTGTAAGATGCAGTTAACCGAAAAGGGAAAATTGGTTTTTGACAACATAAAATAACGTACCTCTCTGAATTATTTTTATCTATAGTGAAGTCAGCTAAAATTTCCATGTGGTATTTTTTTATAGCTCTAAGACACTCTTCTTTTGTTCGAAATTTGTCTCCAACTTTCAAGGCCCTTTCGGTCTGTATATAAGGATTGTGAAATATATCTGAGGCTGGTTCATCTTCCCCCAAGTTCAAGTCCGTCATGTGAAATGGAGGGTCGTACGCATGTCTTGCAGGTACATGTTCATACTCTTGATCTGCAGTGTCATCATTGACCATAAAATCAATCATTGCCTCATCATCTTCTTCTTCTTGGTCAATAACATCGTCCTCGTCAGATTCAGATTCATCCTCTTCTTCAAAGTCTTGAGAAGGATCTACCATCTGAGATTGATCTGGTTGTTGTAATAAAACATACAGCTCAATCTCATCGAACCCGAATTGTTCATGAGTTCGAAACATGTTTCGAACATCATCATCGTCGAGCATCTTAAGTTGATAAAATTTGACTTGGTTGTTGTCAAATATAAATGGGGACTTGTAAATAATTTGGTAAACTAGACCACACTGCAATTTGGATTCTACTCTATCTTTGATGCGTGAAAAACCTGATTTCTTGTTTATCCGAAAGCGGATAAAATTGGTATTACGGAAATTAAAACCTAAGATATCGCAGTTGAACGTCTCACTGTTAATATGGGCAACAATAGTATAATTTTGTGAATGATCCATGTTGTTGAGGTATGTTTTTTGTGAGTTATGGATGTATACTATTAATGCACCCTACACAAACGATTAAATAGACTGATATATTGCATGCATGCGCCTCTTAGGGTGGCTTATCCTCCTATTTTCTCATGCATGCGCCACCTAGGGTGGCTTATCCTCCTCTTTTTGCATGCATGCGCCGCCTAGGGTGATTTATCCTCCTCTTTTTGCATGCATGTTCCACCTAGGGTGTCTTATCCTCCTTTTTTTGCATTCATATGCCACCTAGGGTGGCTTGTCATTGAACAATAAAAATTGCATGCATTCCATCTGATCCCTGCCACGCTGCAGGTTTGTATGCATGCAAAAAGCAACAAGCCATGTTGAATGGCGCTTATGTGCATCAAAGAGAGCATGTGTTACCTAGTGTGGTGCATATGTGCATTAAGGAAGAGCATGTGCCACTAGTGTGGCGCCTATGTGTATAACTTGCATGCAAAGTATTCTTCAAGATTTTCCTATAAATACATGTAACATTCACCCTATATTTTCATCACAATCATAACACATACATTATTTCTTTCTTGAAGTCTCAACAACAACACAAGAGTAATCAAGAAAAAATGTCTCTCTTGACCATGGATGACCAACATAGAGGAACTCCGAACAACATTGAAATCTTTGTAAGTGTATTTTCCTTAATGCCTATTTTTTACCGACAATTTTTTGTTCCTTAATTCTTATGATTGTTATACGTAGATATTGTATTTCTTATACGTAATTCATGTTTTTAATAGGATGTTAAAATATTTCGTTGTCGTATCCATGAGTATGTCCCTTATGACGTTCAAATTGAATCGACTTACGACGTGTCGGTTTTGGTTTGTTACTCAACATAGTCAATTACCATGTTGACTATAAAATAATTCTCGCATTAATGGAGAGATGGAGACCCGAAACTCACACCTTCCATATTTCATATGGTGAATGTACAGTCACACTAGAGGACATGTAGATGTTATTCGGTCTACCGATCGATGGTAAGGCTATCAATGGCTGAGTCAACCAAGACAACACCATATGCGAGGAACTTTTGGGAGTCTCTTTATTTGAACAAGGGTCAAGAGGCCAAAGTATTAATCTTCGTCTTCTTAGAGAATATCATAGTAGTCTCATAATAACCGAAAACTCTACCGAGCAAGAAAACATTGTAAAAGCTCGGTGTTACATAATGATATTATTTGGCCATTTTTTATTTCCTGAAACAACGGGTAATACTGTTAATATCATGTATTTATCCTTGTTAAGACAATTTGATAAAATAAACATATATAGTTGGGGTTCAACTGTTTTGGACCATATATATAGTTCTTTGTGTAAAAATGCATCGAACAATAGTTGTTCTTTCTATTCTTGCGCCTTTTTGCTCCAGACATGGTGCTGGTCGAGAATGCTGACACTCGCCCCCCGCAACACAAGGTCGTTCGTCTTCCCCTTTGCTACAAAGTAAGATTACAAAACCATAAATTTTACATATTATATACCGAGACATGTAGTGTATTAATTTATTACCCATTTTTTCTATGTAAGTGGTCTGTTCCTGGGATGAATTACAACAAATCCCCTATAAACGCAATAGTAGTCTACCGAAATCTTATTGACCATGTTGGACCCGAAGAGGTATTAAACTTACATATTTTATACAACGCATTCAATAGTTTAATTAAGTTTAATATTTTATATAACTTTTTTTACTCTACAGTTTGTATGGAGGCCGTATAAGGATCTCGACCATGAGATTAACCCTCATGATGTTGAAGTCTGGACTGCAAAAACAGCACTCATCAGGTTCACTACTGTGGAGATGCACCACAGTGATCGTGTGAAGCTACAGTTCGACATGCAACAGGATATCCCCGACCCCCAACATGTTTGGGCCAATGGCTTCTACTCAAAATTGACGACCAACGGGGATTTAACGATTTTAGAGACTCCGCTAAAAATTAATGTCGTCAATGGAGACATAGACGTGAATTGGTCCTAAGGGAGCCGATCTTGCAAGATGACTTAAAACCGACGCTCCAATATTTGAGATGGTACACATCGGTTTCAACAAATTTGTTTCTGTCTCAAGAGACTTATTTGATCGACCCACGCCAAAGAGCTGTAACATACGCCCAACAACCAACCCTTCAACAATACCAAACCCAAGAACCAACCCCTCAACAATACCAAACCCAACCACAATGTTAACCCACTCAAACCCAACAACCATACACCACCTCATTCAATCAAACTCGTCATCAATTCATGCCACACACACAAACACAATACCAAGAGCATAACCCGACCCACCACCAACAATATGCACCATCCTCATCCTACCACAACACCCAAGACATGTATGATGCATCTCCTTCTTACCATACCACCCAACCTACATACAGTCAAACATCACACCATCGAAGTACCCAACCATCATACATATTTCATACACCACAAGAATTGTTGCTTCGTTTCCATCACGATTCAACATCCTAATACTATCAACCACCCCACCACCCACACATATCCCAACCAACAAGACCAAACTTCAAAAACATGGGCACCGATCTCTTTGGAAGCACAACACAATGGGGCGAAAATGATCGATGAGATTATGATCCTGATGTACCATGACCATCACATCAAGCATCTCATAATCAAGCGAGTCAGAACAGACCACAAACACCTCAGAAAAATCAACAAAGAGGAGTGAGATAAGGGGCGAGGCAAAGACGCGACCGTTTATGTCATATTGGGACCCGCTTAGGTTGAGGGGACATCCAAAAAAATGTATACATGTGTTGTGTAATATTAAATATTAATATAAAATATTTGTAGTTACTTTTATTTTATTTTAAAAAAATTGCAATAACACTGTCAAGTCAATGAGGGTGACGTCTCCTCTTAAGAATACATGCATGCGCCACACTTCATAGCTTTACAGAGGAGGACAAGTCATGGAGTGTGGCGCCTCCTCTTAAAATAAATCCATACGTCACACAGAGTGACTACTCTTCTGTGTGGTGTTTTTTTTTGTTTGAAAAGTGATCATTTTGATAAATTTTTTGAAAAAGTGGTTATTTAAAAAAAAATTAAAAAAAGTGATAGTTTGAAGAAAAAAAATTCCTTTAATTAAACTGATTTATTTTTTAAAAATTGGTTTTTATTTGATTCAGTCCAATTTAAAATCGATTCATATTAATGTCTAGATTTTTATTTGAATTAGTTGAAAATCAAAATTTTCATAGAAATGGTATAAAATCAATTTTTTTTCAAAACTGATTTGAAATTCAAAGATTCAACTGAAACTTTTTTTTTAATTAAGTTATTTTGTTACTCAATTTTTTAACTATGTTTTTTTTATAATTTATTCTATTTTATGATTTTCTTCTAGCAATTGGTTGAATGATTCAGTGACATTAACTAAAATTTATCGAAAGAATCTCTCTTATTTCTCTTAGATTAAATAAGCTGAATAAGTGTCACTTATTAAAAATATTATTAAAAAATCTTATGTACATGGAAATATATGTTTCGTAACTGTGATAATTGAAGATAATTGAAAATAGAGGTAATTTAAAACTGAATGCTAAACCGAAAATAATTAACTAATTCAAGTTACGAGTGAGAAAGTAGAATTAGCTTGAAGATTAAAAGAGAAGAGGATAAATGATAGAGAATGAAATTTGGGTGTCCGACGATTAAATTATAAGAATTATTATTTTAATCATAAATGGACCACCTGATTTCATTTTTCAGCATTTGGATTGGATTTTTAAAAATAAAACAGTTTGGATACCAATTTGAATAAGAGTAATTGATTTTTTCACACTCCTACTGATCTTATCGATTGATCAAAACCTAAAGGTCGGCTTTGATGATGACGTCTGTTTGACTGGAAAGTTGAGAAGATGAGGTAGTGTATCTGCAAGACACTCTGACGATCAAGAAAGAATTGGTGCAAAGAGATACAAGAAAGATATTAGTGTTTTTTTAGTACGAATATTGGATATATGGCCCTCACAAGTGTGGGGGTTTATATAATGCCCCCAACGCGTAGCCATTGGTCCCTATTTTTGAGCCTAGATATTCGGGTCCGCAAAAATAAGTAACTATCAGGACCTGGTCAAAACGGGCAGATGTGTTATGAGCGCTAGTTTAGTTGCCTGCTCGGCGTGCAACAAGCAGGTCAAGGAAGAAGTTGTCGTTACGAGCAGGTGTAAGACTCAGGATGAGCTGGTGTTGCTGCACCTGGGGAGCAATCGACCAAGCGTGCCCGACGGAGGGCCATAGCCGATGGGCCATAATTATTGGGTCATGTTAGAGGTGGAAGCGAATTGGGTCGATTCAATTCATTGGGTCTTTGCGTGAATCGCGCACAAGTTAGTGTCTTAAAAAAAACCAACAAGATAAGCTTCAACAACTTCTTGAAGAGCAGATACAACATTGCTTTGGAATCAGAGATCAGTTTTGAAATTCTGAGCAATTTCACGAACAAGTCTTTGGAATGGAAGTTTCCGGATGAAAAGCTCATTGCTCTTCTGATACTTCCTGATATCTCTTAAAGCAACTGTTCTTGGACGAAACCTGTGTGGCTTCTTCACTCCTCCGGTGGTGGGAGCAGATTTGCGAGCGACTTTGGTTGCTAGTTTTTTCCTTGGGGCTTTGGCTATGGTTGATTTCTGAGAAGTTTGTTTAGTACGTGCCATTTCGAATTGGATGGAGAGAAAATGAAGTATTTGTTTTTTTTATAATTGAGATGTGGTGAGAGTAGAAGTGTTTGGGTAATATATATTGGAGCGAAATGAGGATAGAGTGGTAATTGGAAAAAGAAAATAGAAAAATGGAAGAGATAGTGATTGTTTCTTAGAGTGGCTATCTACAGTTGAATATCTCCTGAAAAAGGGTAATGGGATCGCGATTTGTGGCATTTGAAATTAACCAATAGGATTATTTTGTTAATATTGTTTTTTTATACTGGAATAGCTCCTTGACACCTATCATACTCGGTTCATACACCACCTCCCTGTCCTTGTCGGTGACCGGGTTCCTTCCTCTACCTGCATGCTGGACACGAGGGATCCCTACGATAAAAGCGACTAAACAATCGAAGCTAGCCTGGTCCTCGGGATCCATCTGTTTCTTATTCCAGACGTAAGAGTCAGTTCCCCTCTTGAAGTGCCTCATAGTCCACTGGAAAGGGAACTTGGACATCAGCTTGTTCACCTGCTCCCCCGTCTCATTCTGAACAGGGGCTCCATCCTCGTCGTGCATGGGGGAAACCCTAAAAACGTTCAACAACGCCCTCTGAGAAATGGGTTGAACGAGCATATACTTGTCCTTGAAGAAACAGACGGATTCCAAATAAGCCTTGAACAGTTTCCCGTTCGCCTGCTTCAAAGAAACCCATCTGAACTACTGGCCAAAGGTGCTCCTCTGAAGATGAAAGCAGTAGAAGAATAGAGGAATAGTGACCTCGGCCTGCAGATAATCACACACGATCTCGGAGGCCCGCAGAAAGGCGAACAAATTCGGATGCAACTTGGAGGGAATGAGTTGAAGATGCTTGAAGACCGCCACTCCGAAATCTGAAAAAGGGATTCAGAAGCCCATCTCCCTGAACAGTATATCGTACATAGGAATTCACCAAGCATCATATTTTGAATATATCCGACTTTCCTTCCTAGTGATCCACACCAACCACTCCTCCTCGGCCCCTTCATGATCCATCACTGGGTTCACCATCGTAAAAACATCCTCTAGATGACTGTAGAAATATGAAGCGTGATCCCACGGGCCCGACACAACCCAGTCCAACGGATCATCCTCGACCACAAGAACACTTGGCGTGACATGGTAACTCTCCAGATTTTGAAACCAAACCATTCCTCTCCTTGTGGGTCAATGCGTATACGACACAATAATTGCTCGGAAAGAACGCTCGGTTGTTCACCTCCCCACGAGGTGAACACAACGAGCGTTCCTCATGCTCCCCAAACGAGGTTGACCCACAAGCACCCCAGTTTCGTGGGCTAGTTCTAAGTCATCAGTCATATGTCCAGGAGTAACAACTTGAGGGGCTCCTGTTCTGGACTGGCCGAATTACTAGAATTGGCCCAATCCGCTCCTTCCTTTGGCACGACCCGATGACAGCGGCCCAACACTTTGATCGACCACAGCTTGTCATCTGACTAGTTATGCCTGACATCCACACCTGACCAAATCAGTTAATGCCTCTTGTCGGCCCGACACGAGTTGGACAGACACCCAGGAAACGACCAAAACGGCCACCTTCCCGTAATTCTCCTCCTCAGAACAAAAAGCTACTTACATGCATACCTGCCCATTTTGATCCAGTCCTGGCAGTTACTTTTTTTTGCAAACCTGCATAGCTAGGCCCAAAAATATGAACCAATGGTTACGCGTTGGGGGAATATTATATAAACCCTCACACGTGTGAGGGCCGTGTATTTATTATCTCACACCTTAAACCCTAATATTCTGCTTGTATCTCTTTGCTCCCACACTTACTTGATCGTCAAAGTGCCTTGCAGGTACAACCCCATTTTCTCCTCAACTTTCCATCCAGTCAAAGATCATCCTTCAGCCCACTTGCAGGTTATGATCAACCGATAAGATCAATTTTTATGTCTATTCTGACCACTACTACAACCTGATAAATTAAATTAATATTCATATTATATACATTTTTTAACCATAACTAAATAATATTTATTTAATATTTATATCAATTTTTTGTGACTCGTATGAACACACAGATCTTTTACTAGTATATATTAGAGTTAAATTATGTTCCTCTGAGTTTTAGTTCTTATCCTTCATCCTTTTTATTTCTTCTTTAAGCTTAAACATCCTTAGTTTGTTAGTTGTTACACAAGAATCTTCGTTAATACTATCATAAAGCATCACTTAAAAATTTTAGAAGACAAATCAATATTGACAACCAAATCATCACAAGTGTTATCTTCTTTAAAAATATGAGAGATCATGAAATCCAAATATTTTATATTGTGGAGACAATTTAACCATCTTGTCTTGATTTTCCAATGACCAAACTTGTGTTAGATAAGGGATTTACAATTATAAGGGAGACAATTTCAATTCAAACTTTGTTTCAACGTTTGTACAAAGCCAACTCAAGGGTTAAGATTGGGGAGCTTCTATGGTGAAGTCACACAATTGACTTCTTTGATGAAGTCCCTTTAATCCATCAATAAAATGAAGTTCTAAGTCATATTAACCTTATAGTGTAGGAAGTTTATAGTAAATTATTTTTATATGAAATTTTTAGTTACTACATATTAGTCCTCCATTAACTCGATAATAATTTACAAATTAAAAATAGTTTTTATTTTTATATAATAGTTTTTATTTGACAAACAAATTCACTTGTTCTTCTTCCTTCTCCCAACTTTAGAGGTCGAAATTGCAATTGAAAATCTTAAATCCCAAAATTTCACCCACTTGTTCTTCGACCTCCCTATTCTTCGTCTTCCTTCTCCCAATTTAAGAGGTCGGAATTGCAATTGAAAACCCTAAATCCCTAAATCCCACTAACATGATCTTCGAACTCATCCTTCTTTTTCCATCTCCCAATTTTGACCTCTCCCCTAAATCCTAAATTTGTATTTGACCTCTTCCCTCTCACCCAATTTCGTAATCGTGTTCATGTTTGATTTTTAGCTTTCAGAGTAAATATTCGTTTAACTCGTATTGGTTGTGGTGTTCATCAAATCGATTGTAAATTTTTCCATGTTTGTTATTATATGGTTCAAAACAATAATTTCATGTTGTCGTCTCCTTTCACGGGTCATTGTTCATACCATCACAGTCTGTATATTTTCTCAAAATCAATTTGATTTTAGTTATTTCACATAAATTATTGAATTGGATTTAAGGATTTGTATTTTAAGTTGAAGTTGATTATAATTATTACCGAGAAATTATGAAATTAGGGATTAGGGTTTGTATTTTATGAAATTCATAAATTTTGAAATGGATTTGAATTCTCACCATAAAATTATGTAATTGGGGATTAGGGTTTGTATTTATGAAATTAATAAATTTTGAAATTGAATTGAATTCACCAAAAAATCATGTAATTATGGATTAGGGTTTGTATTTTATCAAATTCATAAAATTTTAATTTACATTTGCATTAAATTGGAAGATAGTGAAATAATATTTTTTCAATTGAATCTTTAGGATTTGACTTGAATCAGAATTTATATTTTGATGTTGTGTTATTAAATTGTTAGCATTTCAATTAAAATGTGAAATTAGATTGGGATATTATTCTAATTTAGTTTGTGTGCTGTTGTGAATTATTTTGATCATTTATCTTCACATTTCTCGTAACTAAGTAATGGATGCAATATCTCCACTATATCCCATGTAAGGAAGGTTTTTTTACGAGGTTCTTATGAGAGAAAGGAAACAAAGAGACTAACAGTTAACGCCTAACCTAATAAGAATTCAACGACATTTACTTTAATTGGCAAAAATATTAAAATATGATGGAAATATAACTGTTACAACAAGCATATAATTAGGTTATTGAATGCTGAATTATAATAACTTGTATCTGTTTTAATTTGACTTCTATTTCAAAACCAAAATATTTTTTAATACCCATTTCAATTAAAAATGGTATATTATGATGCAAAAAATAGATAGAGATGGAGGTATTCAAACCTTACCCGTGTGATACCACTAAAAAGCACCTCCAACACACACTTTTCATTCGTGCTCATATTGCATCTACTAAAATACTTAATCAAAGTACCAACATATTTCATCACTTGTTGTAACAGACCAAAACACGGTTTTAAATTTTCCCCAACACTCATTTCATATATTGGGTATATGGGTTATACGGGCATTGGATGAATTACCGGATGTACCACAAGCATAAAAGGTTGAAGTCCATACATTGGAGGATTTGACTGCTTGTGCTTGCAACAGCCATATGTGATGTCGTTGTCACATTAGTGCCACATGATTTCTCTAGATCTAAACATTTCTTTTGAACACTTATTTTACCATTGCAACTTCTTTTTCGTTTCTTGTTTTGTTTTTAAAAATAAATTATTATTTAATACAAATAATAACATATCATAATTAATAAAACATAGTATGCCTTCTATAAAAAAACATTGAATACTTTTTTAATTTGGCTTAAAGAATCGGTTAATGACACTGACTCCGACTCAACATTTCATTTAGATGACGCGTTTTCTGCACCCTACAAATTATACCATAGAAACTACTATGTTTAATAAAAAAAAATAAGACATTGACTCTAACAATCAGAATATAAGTTATTGAAATTACCAAATAATTCCTTGCATTATGAGTTGTACTGTTGCATTTTGAACATCGCCTGACAGCTTTTGTGTCATTCTTTTTTTGAGCACCTTTACTCTTCATCATAATTGGAACACCTACGACTGACTTTGGTGTACCAATAGGAACATCAAAACTACGATACTTTTTTTTAATTTAGAATGTCATCCATTATTTCCCCATAACACCATTCTTTTTTTAAGCTTGTTTGCAAAAAGTAGTAAAAGCAAGACAATATGCACCAAACTGAGCTTGCTCAATCAAATTTGAATCAACTGTACCATTATAATTCATGTTCAAATACTCAATTTTTGCATCCTTGGTCCATTGAGACAAAACCAAACTGGTAGGAATATGATGAACATGTTCTGCCTTCATGACATAAAACATAAGAGAACATGCAATCCCACGAGAATAAAATAACCTACACAAACATTTAAGTGGTGTACCATTATAAACAAATTCTCTTTCATATATGTCCCGATAATATTTTGTCCATGTATAAATCTTCGTATTCCGGTGACCAAGTTTTTTATTAACAATCAATGTGTCAACCTTCATAATTCTATCTTTAACTTCTTTGAAAATCTCTGCTGTATAAATTTTAGCGGCACCATTCTCAATCAAACACATGTGATTTATCAACAAAGGTTCTGAAAACTTTGATTTAAAATTAGCAACCAGTTCATTGTTTCTATACTCTCCCAAAGCCTGTTCAAAAGTGTGCATAAATTCAAAAATGTTGCCTTTCTTCTTGACACAACCCATGTAGTTCTTATACGTCCAAAAAACTTAGATATGCAATTTCCTATAGTGACTTGTTCTCATACCTTTTTTCAACACAAGGATTCCCTTCAAGTTCGTTTTCTTTAATTAGCTCTTACCAAAACTCTTCAAATTGATAATTTGTAAAATTTGAGTACATGACTTTTTTAGAACTTTCCAAAAAAATTGACTTCTTACCATTTTTACATGCATTCTTATTCAAATTCCAAGCACATAACTGATGGGTCGCATCTGGAAACACATGTTGTATAGCTTTCCTCATAGCCCCATCTTTATTTGTTACAACTGTTGTTGGGTATGTATTTTTCATGCACTCAAAAAACACATCAACAACCACTTATATGTCTCTATCGTTTCATCTGATACCAATGCAGCACCACAAATAATTGTCTGAGAGTGGTGATTACACCCTAAAAATATAACCAATGGGTAGTTATATTTGTTCCTCTTGTAAGTTTTGTCAAACGCAACCACATCTCTAAAACAAAAATAGTCAGATCTACTACTCCTATTAGCCCAAAAAAGATACTTCATTCGTCCATCATTATTGATAACATATTCACCATATAACATGGGATGAGTAGATGACTTTACATTTAGATAATTTAAAGAAGCGACAACATCACCATATTTAATAGTAGCATGCATTTTTTATCAAAATAATTGTGCAGATCCTTCTTTATAAACCCAACATCAACATATCCACACGTCTGAGAAACCATGCTCCCCATTAAATGACAAGTTCTAATTCCATGTGACTGAATACCATCAATATGAGCTCTAGCTGCTTCAGAAATCTCACGATAAATGGGGTGTAAGTGTATAAACCTATATGGGGTTAATTCATGTGTGAGTACAAACTTCGTCATCAAATGTTTTGAATGATGTCAAAATTTGGAAAAGCTTGGACTTCTTAGTATTGGATAGTATCCTTATGTCTTATGTTACTCCTCTGAATTAGAGATCTTAGGAATCATTAGAAAATATTTCAAAATTGATCCAAGTCATTAAAAACAATTTTCTGCATGTTTTTTTATTGCTGTGTCGACACATGAATATTTTCGGTCGACACATATAATGCATTTTTAAATTTTGTAGCTTCTGTAAGTCTCAGGTCGACACATGCGTCATTTTAGGTCGACACATACTGAAGCATTTCTGAAAATTCAGAAATTCTTATTTTATGTGTCGATACATCCATCTTTCAGGTCGACCCATTTACTATAGCTTTAAAGCCTGTAGCTTCTGTAACTTTACGGTCGACATATATGCCTTCATAGGTTGACACATATTGTCCAAAAATCATGTATGTGTCAACACATACGACTTTTAGGTTGACACATAATTTTTTTAGTTGGTCAATTTTTCAAATTCTTTTATTCTGAATTTATCCCTATTTTCCCTAAAAATTCCAAAACTATAAATACTCTTTCATGCATCATTCCAACTTGTTGAAAACCATAAAATTAGTCTATTTCTCTCTTCATCTTCAACCTTCAATCTATGCATACACATTGATATTACATTGTAACGATGTTGTGTTGGGGTGCCATCTAGATGAGGATTACTAGTGTCTAATTGTGTATTAGGTGGAGTTTTGTAGGAGTTTTCAACCATAAAAAACTGTGGGTTTGTCCTTCAAGATCATTGGTTGATTTGGGGGTTTTCGTGCAAGACGTTCAAGAGGTAATTGCGGTAAAGTGAACAACCTTGGAGTGCTTAAAATCTTTGCAAGGAACCTTGGAGTGTTTGGAATATTTTCTAATAAGTAACTTGGAGTACCAGATAGAATCAAAGTCTTGTGTTGCAATAGTTTGAGATTGATGGTGCACGGAAGCTTTGGAGATAAGGAATGCAAAGGAGTAGCAAGATCTAGATAGTCATTTCTCATCTATTATGTTCTTGGTCTCTCTTAAGATAAAGGAAAGGGAAGGGGTTGAACCAACAACAAGCTTAGGGTTTGTGGAGTTGCTCTTAAACACTTCTCTTGTATCGACATTTTTGCATAGTAAGAACTATCCTAATTCCACTGGAATTAGGCGCAGACGTACCCACACGCGAGGATGATAGTGGGGAACTGTGAAGACAAATTCCTCGTGTCACTTTTATTTTTGCTTTTACTTGCTTTGATATTATTGTTAGATTTATCAAATAACATTTCGTTATCATTTGAATTGTAAGAATTTTCCTAATCAATTTTGATTTTTCATTCAAGTTTTGATATAGCTTATAATCACTTTTGATTATCAGTGGTTTTGTGTATCAACACAATTAAAGGAAAAATTCTGAAAATTCACTTGCACACCAAGTGTTTGATAAATTGACTTAACTAGTTATTTCAATATTACCATTGGAAATAGCTTGGCTAAGTGAAATTGATTAAACAATAAATAAGTTGCAAATTGATTCAAGGTTACTAATTTGCATTATCATTCTCATTCTATACCAATTTTGATTTATGATTTGCATATTCGAGCTTCCCGATAATGTTCGTATAAACGACAATTTGAAAAAGCTTATGCGTTGCACTTTGATAAAACTTTTTTCAAAACCAAATTTTATTTGGATATTTGTAAAGGGTATATATTCACCCCCTCTAGATACTGCTATCTTCGTCTAACAAGTGGCATCAAAATCCTGGTTCATTCTGGCTTCGACACTTCTTAGAAAATGGCTTACGAACCTAAAGGGGATTATAAAAGAGCCCCAATTTTCATGGGAGAAAGTTATAGTTATTGGAAAGCTTGTATACAAATTCATCTCAACTCATATGACGAAGGTGTTTGGGAATCCATTCTAAATGGTCCAACACCGATGACATATATTATTGATGGTGTTACCATGCCAAATCCAGAAAACTTATGGGATAAGAAAGATGAGAAAAAGTGGTCTTGCAAAAGCAAAGAACATCATTATATATGCACTCGGTGTAGATGAGTTCTATCTCATTTCCCATTGTCAAACCGCTAAAGCTATGTGGGATGCTTTACAAGTGACCTATGAGGGAAATAATGAAGTCAAACAAGCTAGAATTAATACACTTAATAAAGAGTTTGAACTCTTTCGCATGAAGCAAGGGGAAACCATTGCTCAAATGCAAAAGAGTTTCTCTTATTTTATTAATCGTTTAAGTTTACTAGGAAATCCTATTTCCAATACTATTTCTACTAACAAGGTGTTGAGATGCCTTACTAGAAATTGCCAACCAAAGGTCACCACGATCAAGAAAGCTAATAACTTGCTACACTCGATCTCACCGTATTGTTTGGTAAGCTAGAAGAGCATGAGAAAGAACTCAATTGCTTAGACAAACATGAAAAGAAGCTTGAGAAAAAGAAGAAAGAAAAATGGGCCATCAAGGAGGAAGTATTGAAGTCTAAGGCTCTCAAGACTTCAAGTTCAAAGTCCTCAAGGTAAGAGCTCTCAAATGATAATGAATCTAGTAATGAAGAGAATTCGGATGATGATGAGATATGATTATTTGTAAAAAGATATAATTGATACATTCAAAAGAATAGTGTCAAACACTCCGACAAAAATATTGTCAAATTTAGAAGACAATCTCCCTCCTCTAAAGATGAAGACAACAAAAAGGATAAGTCAAAGGGTATATGCTATGAATGCGGAAAATTGGGTCATTATAGACGGAATTGTCCTTCACTTGCTAAGAAGAGGGGAAAGGGTTAACGAAAAAACTCTAAAAAATCTAGACAAGCCTATGTTGCTTGAGATAGTGATAGTGAGGTCTCAAGCAATGAAAGATCAAGTGAGAGTGATGAAGAGGTAAAATATTGGTTCATGGCAAACCATCGTCAAGGCAAGAAAAAGAATGTAAGTCATTCTAAATACTCAAATGTTGCAAATTTGTCTTTTAATGAGCTAAAGAATCAATTTGAAAATTTACAAAAAGAAACTTTATATGCAAACAAAAAGTTGCCCCCCCCCCCCAAGAAAAAGTTTTTACATATTTGGAGGCCAAGGTTGAAGAAACAAATAAATTTTTTGAAGCATTAAAGAAACTCATTGTAAATGGTTCAAATTGTATAAAGGAGGATGAACAATCTTATAAATTTGGATGTGAAACATGTCAAATTTGGCAACAATAAGTGAGTACTCTTGAAACTAAATTGGACAAAATGCATCATCTTACTAGTATTATTGCTATTGGATGCTCAAAGGTTAAAAAGCCTCATAAGAGCTATAACTTTATTAAGGAAAAGTCTAATATCATAAGTGATTCTCATTGTAGATTATTTTGTCACTATTGTTGCAAAAAGGAACACACTATTGAAAGATGCAAGTTTAGGTGTTTTTTGGTGCCTAAAGGCAATTTTCAATGGTTCACCAAAATCAACGTTTATTTAACTCACTCTCAAGGACCCAATGAGAATTGGGTACCTACCACCCTTTTTTATTTTTGTAGGATGAGTGTCTTGACGCTATAACGAGAAAATGGATTCTCGATAGTGGATGTTCAAGACACATGACGAGAGACATATCCATCTTCTTTGACTTTGTGGCGAAGAAGAAAGTGTTTGTATCCTATGGTGATCATAACAAAGGTGTGATACTTGGAAAATGTGGTATAGGTAATCCTTCAACTATTACTATCTCAAATTTTATGCTAATTGAAGGTCTTATACATAAACTTCTTAGTATTAGTCAATTATGCCATAATGGTTATAAAGTAACTTTTGTCAAAGATCATTGTATAATTGAACATAATGAAAAGAAGGATTGTATGTTTAAGGGAGTGAGGGTTAGTAACATCTATATGCTTGACTTAAGATAAATTTCCTTTAATAATACCTAATGTCTTGTTACCTTGAGTGAAGACTCTTGGCTATGGCATAGACGTTTGGCTCATGTCAACTTTGATCTACTTAACAAAATTGTTACAAAAGATTTAGTACTCAGTCTACCAAAAATGATTTTTTCAAAAGACCATCTATGTGATGCATGTCAAAAGGGCAAGCAAACAAGGGTCTCTTTTAAATCAAAAAATGTTGTTTCAACATCAAGACCACTTGAGCTCCTTTACATGGATTTATTTGGTCCCTCGCAAACTAAAAACATATGTGGTAATTACTATAGTCTCGTAATTGTAGATGATTACTCAAGATTTTGTAGGACATTTTTATTACATAGCAAATATTAAATGTTCTTGACTTTCACACGTTTTACCAAGTTATCTCAAAACAAATTATATTAAAAAATTATTGCAATTCGAAGTGATCATGGAGGTGAATTTTAGAATCACATCTTTGAAGAATATTGTGATAAGTTTTGCATTAACACAACTTTTCAGCTCCTATAACTCCACAACAAAATGGTGTTATGGAGCATGAAAGTTGTGTTTTAGCGGATTTGGAAAGAACAATGCTCAATGATTATGGTCTAGCTAAATATTTTTGGGACGATGCTATTAGCACAGCTTGCTAAGTCTCGAATAGGATACTTATTTGTCCCATTCTTGATAAAACTCCATATGAACTTTTGAAAGGTAGAAAACCAAAATTATCTCATTGTAATACGGTGGGAGAACTGACTTGGGTGTTTTGCATTTTATTGCAGTTGTTTCGGATAGCAAGAGTCACCACTGACTTTTCTTTTATCCAATAAAGGAAAGGGTGAAAAGAACAGGAAATACCTTTTGAGAATTTCTTGAGTTCGGGGGGTAGGTTATGAAAAGGGAAGGTGTTAGCACCCTTTTCATCTGTAGTTACCTACGGGCTCTTAGTTACTAGCCCACTTTGAAATGCTTTGCAAAATGTGTTTGTGTTTGTTTGAATGTATTTTAGAAAAGTGCCTTCGTTTAGGAAAACTTCGTAATGATTCTCGTCTCTACAAGAATGTATACAAAGTGTTGACTTTTGAAAATATTTCATGAAAGTGTTGGTGTATTTGAAAGATGTTTTGTTTTGAAATGTTTACGAGCAAGAAACTACGAGCGTTCTACCTACTCAAAAAGTCTTTGTTCTTTTCCTCCTCCTTTAGATAGTGTTATCTTACTATTGGTTAGTAAGAAATCATATCATTAGATATGAAGGGACTGGCGTGGGTCGTCATACAGTCATAGAAGGCAACATTGTAAGATACCTTAACAATTTGTCGTAAGAGACTAAGATCGTTTACCGAAGATAACATCGAAGGGTCATCGAGGGACTATGATCTTTGTAATCGGGGGTCTTTACTAAAGTATCTCGCGTTCGAGGGAATTGACTGTTTTGTTCTAAGGCAACAAGTGTGGATTAACCCTAGAGGTGCAAGTGTGCAAAGTGTTTGTTTTCATGCATTTTTGTTTTGAATTAGGGTTGTCTACTTGTTGGTTTTAAGTCTTGCCATATAAACCCTAATTACTAGCAATAATATGGAAAGCGATAAATTGCAAAAATTAAAAGTCCTACGCTATTACATCACTTTTGGGGGATGGGGGTACAAGTTAAAAATGGGGGAATATAAAGCAATTAAAACCTAATTACTATTACAACCATATTGAATAATAGAATGTACAAGAATATAAAGATAATGCGAAAGAAAAGAAAATTGTTTTTTTTATGGTTTTTTGTATGAGAAGGTTTTTGATTAATTTAATTGATTTGAAAAGAAATTAATAAAAATCCTGATATCTAAATTAATTTGATTAAAAGAGGCAACTAAAATAAAATAAAAACCTAAGTTTAACTTGGTTTAATTAATTTTAAGAAAGAAAATATTTTTTTAGAGTTTTTATGATTTATAAAATGAAGTAATGAAGGGATAAACTAAAAATAAAATCTTTTTTATTTAATTATTTATGAAAATATATTTAGTGTATTTTTTATTAAAAAATAATAAAATAAAATAATAAAATAAAATAAAATAAAATAAAAATATAAATTTAGGAGTCAGAGGGGTTAGAAAAGAAATTAGGAGGTTAGAAAGTAAAATAGTTTTTGTTAGGGGCCCAAACATATTTTTTGTTAGAAGTAAAAATAAATAAAAAAGAACGTGGGCCTGCATATTATTGAGCAATTAGGGGAGTAAGGGTGAGAAAAATGAAGCAGGCCCATTCAGAGGAAGGCCCAGGCGCGCCTGTTCAAACAAAAAAGGAACAAGTAAAAATATGAAAAATGCAAAAGGTCTCGTTGGGGCTCGAACCCAGGATCTTATAGAGGTATGCCTTACGCGCGCTTGCTGCCACTGGGGTGGCCTGTACATTCGGTATAGAAACAAGTTGAAATAAATATAAGATAAACAAGTCCGTGATTGTACTTCATCTTCTTCCTCGTGACAGCCATAACTCTGTAACTTTCTCAACTCTCAACCATTCTCAAAAGTATGAACATCAAACTTGTTAGAAATTTCACCATGATTTCAAATATGTAAATAACTTAAACAATTGATCAAAGATGAGCACAAATTTTAAATGGTACCAAATTTAACCTAATTTTTTCAGAAGATTCAGGCTCAAAATTCTCACTACTTAGGCAACATAAATGAATTCTAAGGACATGGTTAGTTTCAGGGCTATGATGTCTACATTTTATCTTTTAAAATAGAAGCCAAATGATGCTTGTATGAAGAGTTAGAATTTCAGAAAACTCAACTTGCATATGGAGATCATGTTTTGAGTTTGAGCAATCTTCAAGGTGTTGTAATGATCTGGTTAGCTTCCTTGAACCTCTAGGAAGTTATTGCAATGCTTACTTTGGATTTAGGATGGCTGAAATGTTCTGGAGAAGTCAAAGTGCAAGCTTCAGTTTTTGAAAATGGAGGATAATGAAGATGGAGTTACAGAAGTGATTCAGGTGTTTGAATCACTTATATATAGTGTATATATATGATGTTTGAAGGGTTAAAATGAAAAACGCACGAGGGAATTTGAAGCTTGGATTTTAAAACCAAAAATGACAAGTTTTGTGGTATTTTGGTGGTCATGTGTTTGATGGAGTTTGAGAGAGTTTCAAAGGCTGTGAATTCGTGTCCTAAGTTTCATAATAGTGTCTCAATTTATAGGAGAAGGTTTGGAGGCTTGAGGTGGTCAGAATCACAAGATCACATGTTTATGGATTTTGACTTGTTTTTGAAGTAACCTTGACAAACATTGTTCCAATGCATAGCACAAGGCTTATAGGGTGGATAAGAGCTTTAAACATATTGCTTCTAACCTTGTATGTTGAGTGTGTTCATAGGGAACAAGTTATAGGCTCCAGACAAGTTGACTTTGTGATTAAAGTCACTTTTCCAAAATGGAAATATGAACTTTCTTCCTTAAATGACAAGATGTATTGGATAATTCTTAAATCAAGTGGTTCATAGCTCAAAAGCTTGTGTAATCTTATGATTAGAGATAGATATACAAGTTAGAATTCTTGCAAAGTGAGATTATGCAGCATGGTTAGAGATTTGGTCAAGTGTTCATCACAAAAATGCCTTGTAATTCAAGAATGGATGCCCAACTTCGTCTCTTCGATTCTCTTAGCTCAAAAATGATCTCTTCAAGTTATTGGACATTTTGGAAATATTGAAACATAATCTACAACTTTCATGTTTTCCACTTTTGCTAAATCAAATTGGAGCTATGTGAAAAATGGTCAAGAAGTAGGGACAAAAAATCTGCCTAAACTAGGTCAAAACTTCACTAAGTTTTTTTAAGAAAAAGTGCATGAATTCATGGGCCTATAACTCAAAATCTAAGCATTTTTTGGATATGAGCCCTCTAATACAAAGTTTTAGATATCACCAAGATCTACAACTTTCATGTTGAAAGTTTTCTTTGAATCATCTTGGAATCAAGTCTTGCCCAAAAAGTTAGAGATTTCCTGATTAAATCAAAAACCCTAATGTTGGCCCTCTATATTAGGAGATGATGATCTAGTCTCAAAACCTTAATTCCTATGTACATGTTTAGGAGTTATTTTAACAAAGATGTCTCATATAACAATGAGAGGATATTACTTCAAAAATTTGGCCCACACAAGTATCAAACACTTCATCTAGCCAAAACCATAATCTCAAGTGATGCATAGAAGAACAAGGATTCAAGAATAAACACTTGAAATTTCAAACTTCTGATTAATCAAAGATACAATTGATATGTCTTGGGGTATGATAAACTCTTGTAGATTAAGTGACTCAAATGTTGAGGGCATGAGACCCTTCTTTGCACTGGTTGTCAACAGAACCACCTTTCGTAGCTTACAGAGAAACTTGGGAATCAAAATACCTTGATCCTATCACAATATATGAATGCATACGATGAAACATAAGCCTTTAAAGTTCTATAATCAATATGTAAATTTTGGGGTGCAACACAAGGGTATAACCAAGAGGAAGGCATTGACTATGAGGAGAATTATGTTCTTATTGCTCGACTTGAGGCTATACACCTTTTATTAGCATTCATATGTTCTAAAAATTTTAAATTATATCAAATGGACGTAAAAGTGCATTCCTTAACAGATACATAAGTGAAGAGGTATATGTTGCTCAACCTCTCGGTTTTGAAAATTATGAGTTTCCAAATCACGCGTTCAAGTTAAAACGTGCATTGTATGGTCTTAAACAAGCCCCTAGGGCATGGTATGATCGACTTAGTAAATTTTTTCTTAAACAAGGTTACTCTAGGGGAAATGTTGACACCAGACTATTTATTAGACGTCAAGGAAATCATATTTTAATTATTCAAATTTATGTTGATGATATCATTTTTGGATCAACTAATATGCATCTTGTCAAGGAGTTCTCTAAGCTTATGCAAGGAGACTTTTAAATGAGTCTAATGGGAGAATTAAAGTACTTCCTTGGACTACAAATTAAGCAAATTGATGAAGGAACATTTGTGTGTCAAATAAATTATTGTCTTGAATTACTCAAAAAATTTGAGATGGACAGTGCACGATATCCATCGGCTCCTAATGAATCACATTTAAAAGTCGTTAAGCGTATTCTTATATACCTCATCAGTACATCTAAGTTTGGACTTTGGTATTCTAAGGGAAACAATTGTACTTTAATTGGTTATTCTGATTCTGACTTTTTCCGATTGCAAATTAGATAGGAAAAGCACTAGTGGAACTTGTCACATATTTTCAAAATCCTTGATAAGTTGGCATAGCAAAAAGCAAGTTTTCATCATTTTGTCAACGGCTGAGGCGGAACACGTGGTAGCCAGTAGTTATTGTACCCAAATTTTGTGGCTTAAACAACAACTACTTGACTTTGATATTAAACTCTCATGTATTCCTATCATGTGCGACAACACTAGTGCGATTAATCTAACCAAAAATCCTGTACTACATTCACGCACTAAACATATTGAGATACACCACCACTTTCTCCGTGAACATGTTGAAAAAGGGGATGTTGTGTTTGAGCATGTTGATAGTAAAAATCAACTTGCCGTTATTTTCACTAAACCACTCGCAGCAGAACCTTTTGTCAACATACGTGGGGAATTGAGGATTATCGATATCTCAAATATTGCATAATCCTTTACTATTGCTTGCACTATTTAATTTCACTTTAATCTTGTATTTGAGTTCTTTACATCATGTGAGAGAAACTTCGATCTCAATCAAGAGTAAGGTAACATTATTTCGATTTCTCCTAAAAAGTAAGATTTGTCTTGATATATGTTATTAGATCCGTCCAAAAATTCTTGATATTTTCTCAATGATGAAAACCATGAATGTTCATTTCCAATTTTTTTATTGATAACTTATCTTACCGGTTGATCAGAACTTGCAAGGTGGCCAAATGATGATCTTCAGACGGGCTGGAAAGTCGAGGAGGAAAAAGGGGGGTTGTACCTGCAAGGCACTCCGACGATCAAGTAAGTGTGGGAGCAAAAAGAGATACAATCAAAGTATTAGGGTTTTAGTGATGAATAGTCAATATTCGATACCTGGCCCTCACATGAGTGAGGATTTATATAGTGCCTCTGGCGCTTGGCCACTGGTCCCTATTTTTGGGCCTAAATATGCAGGTTCACAAAAATAGGTAACTGCCAAGACTTGGTCAAACCGAGCAGGTGTGCCCGTAACTAGCCGTTAGTTCCGAGGAGGAGGTAGGTTACGAGCAGTAGTCAGATCGATTCCTAGTTGTCTTACCGACTTGAGGTCGAGCAGACTGAGAGGCGCTCGTCGATTGTCATAGGTCAGTGTTGATCCAGGAGGACAAACGGTCGATGGTGCCTGACGGAGGGCGGGGGAGCCTAGGTTGTGGTCACATGGGCAATGTTGAAGGAGGAGGTCAGACTGGGCCCACTCTAGCCATTGGGCCAGTCAAGAATAGTAGCCCCTAATTTATTGCTTTTGGGCACATGAGTGGTGACTTTAACACTTGCTCGTGGAATGAGGTGCTTCTTACGGGGAGCGTGAGCGTCTCCCGTTGTGCCTTTCTCGTGGGGAGATGATTAGTTGGTCATTTGAGCTTTGAAAATTAAAGAGGTAGTGTGTTTTGGGTAGTGTGTTGATGCAGTGGCGCAATGATGTCCTAGGGGATAGGGTGCAATGATGATGATCCTACGGTTCCCTAGGCGTGTGTCTCTCACCCGCGAGCGAGTTTAACTATAAATACAAGAGTTATTGCTCGCCTGTTGACCGCCGTTGTTTCCTAAAGATTAGTTGTTCGTCATCGTTCCTTTCAACTTCCTTCCTTCTTTGATTGGTAAGATTCCATATTTTCGTTGTTATTTAGTTGTTGTAGCCTAGATTTTCATGATTTTGTTCTTAAAAATGCACACGATTAGGCTTAGGATCTTGTTTGTTAGGGCATTCTTTGGGAGTGTTGGTGGTAGATGGTGCTTCTATAGTTTAGAATCACAGGAGCTGCCGTGGATCCTCCCCGTATTTTTTCACGATGTGCCATAGATGGTCCTTGAGGATTTATGTCATTTTGCTGACTGGAGTTTTCCTAGTTGGGGAAAGTGGTTGTTCATTTAGATTCCTTAGTGAGGGTTCTGGTCGGGGACATAGTCCTCGTTTATCAGCGCCCTTTCACTTGATTAATGGTGGAAGGGTGGTTTTAACATTGATGCCGATCTCACCTTTATCCTGTGTTTTTCAGGTACTATGGCTGATAATGTTGGAGGCGGTATCTTTGAGGAACATGTTGGGTCTTCTCAAAGTTCTATGGACAAGACTCGTAGCACGTCGAGCATCCTGGAGATATCTGGGGATGAGCCGAACCAGTCCAATCAACAAGTAGGAGAGAGGATGTGGAGATGGCCCTTGCTGATCAGGGTGGCGTGTTTGCACCTAACAACTATGAAAACCCGATGACATGGGTCATAGAGGATCCTTGGGACCATGAGTGCTATTTTATCAAGCACCGAGATGATGTTTTTACCGATGTATCTTCATACTCGGCTGATGACAACGACACAGAAGACTGGCCGATGTGGGTCTCTAGAGAGAGCGTCCATATCTTCTTGCAATACAAAAAACGGCGGATCCCGATGTATGATATAGTGTTTTGGGAGATGGGCCTCCGTTTTCCTTTTTCATATTTCCAAGTGGCTGTTTTCAGGCATCTCTGACTGGCTCCCTCTTAGCTGCACCTGAATGGGACCGCTTTCACGCGGGCGTTCGAGATCACATTGGATTACTTGAGGATATGGGCCACTATCTCTTTGTTCTTCTACTACTTTCACCTTCATAGGAGCAAGGTCGACAAAAAGTGGGGATGGGTTTCTTTGAAGCAAGCCAATGGGAAGTTGTTCAAAGCTTATTTGGAGTATGGATCTTTCAAGGCCAAATACGTGCTTATTCAGCCTGTCTCGGACAGGGTTATGCTGAATGTCTTCAGGCTCGCCCCGACGTATGACGAGGAGGGGGCTCCATTTGTAAATGATAAAGGGGAGCATCCGGACAAGTTAGTCCGAAAATTCCCCTTCCAGTGGACCAGGAAGAACTTTGACAGTAAGTTGGACACCTGTGTGTGGAAGGAGGGGTAGCTCAATGACAAGGGCTAGAAAAGCTTTGATCTTCTGACTGCCTTCACCGCGAGAATCCCTCATGTTCAAAACGCGGGCCGATGAGGAAAGACAGTTAGGGACAAAGACAAGCAGATCGTGTATGAGCCTGGCTTGACAGGTGTTACGGAGCTCCTCGAGGACGAGGACCCCATTAAATACTTGGGTATTTGCTTTATGTTTTGAATAGTTATATATAGTCAACATTTTTAAGTCCGCGTTTTCTAACTCTAATTTGTTGTTTGTTCTACAGATAGCATGAATCCCGCCCAATAACATATATCTAGGAACCTTATGGAAAAAGCAAATAGGGCATTGAAAGATGTTCTGGATGGTACAAGGACTGCTCCAACATCGGGGTCAGGCAACTCGTCCTCGGGTCCGGCTGCTGGCCCTCTCTCCCACTCCCGTGTCCTTGAAGGAAAAGAGACCACGTGTCGAGGGGAGTATTTATCTGACCAGAGAAAAGGGGAAAGGGAAGTATGATATTCCTCCTACTGGATGGAGAAGGCTTTCTTCGAGGGTGCCACTCTACAACTCCAACGGATTGAGTCTCCTCACCTTGAGCATTTGGAATGCTCGGAGAAAAGGGCGACTCTGGCGCAGGATGCTGGTGGCCTAATGAGGATACTGGAGATGGCGGTCTCCTACACCAAGGGGAGCCCTTCTCAGGAAGTTGAGCTAAAAAAGCTACGGGACAAACTAGTCGCAGTTGAGAAAGGGTGGAACGACGAGGAGAAAGCTCGGAAGCTGGTCGAGAAAGATCTGTGGAAGCTATCTAAGGAGCTTAAGGTCTGACTGCTTGAGAAGAAGGCTCTGAAGGAGAGGGTGGCAGCTTTGACTGCCGAGGCTGCATCCGCTAAAGACGGTCCAAAGGATACTAAGGACTTGAAGACCCAAGCTGATCTGGTTGCTCGTTTTCAACTGGCGATGGATGACGCTTAGGACACCTCCGAGGGGATCTTTAAGAATACACTAAAGCAGCTCCACATTTTGAACCCCGGGGTCGAGTTTAATACCTCTGAGATGGGGGTCAATTACTATGTGTCCATCAGAAAGATCCTATTTCCCGACTGTGATACATTTCTGTGATACGGTGGGAGAACTGACTTGAGGTTTTGCGTTTTGTGTTCGCAAATGTTGCGGTTTAGCAAGAGTCGCCACCGACTTTTCTTTTATCCAAAAGGAAAGGTGAAAAAGCACAGGAAATACCTTTAGAGATGTTTTCTTGAGTTCGGGGGGTAGATTATGAAAAGGGAAGGTATTAGCACCCTTTTCATCCATGGTTTTCCATGGGCTCTTAGTTACTTGCTAGATCACTTACTTTTGTTTGAATGTGTGCTTGTGGTGGTGATTTTTGAAAGTATTTTGAAAATGGAACTTCGTAATGGTTCTCATTTCTATAAGAACGCCTACAAAGTGTTTGTTTCTAAAATAGTTCAAAAGTGTGTTTGTGAGATGTGTTGTGTGGGTGTAAATGTTTTTGTTGTGAGCAAGCGAGTAACTAAGAGCGAACCTACCTACTCAAAAGGTCTTAGATGTGCTTTTCCTCCTCCTTTAGATGTTGCTATCTTACCATTGATTTGGTAAGAAGCCCCATCGTTGGATGTGAAGGGACGGGTGTTGGGACGTTTGTATAGTCATAGAAAGCAACTTATGAGTCGTTTTAGCAATGTCGTTTAGGGACTAGATCATTTTACCGAAGGCAACATTGAGGGTCATCGAGGGACTACGATCTCTTATCGAAGGATCTTTGCTAAAATGCCCATGCTCGAGGGACATGACTATTTTCCGAAAGGCGACAAAGTAAGGTTGCCCTAGAGGTGTTAGTGTGCGAGTGTGTTAGTTTTCATGCATTTGTCTTTGATTTTTAAGTTTGTCTATTTGCTGATTTTATCTTGCCATACATCCTAATTACTAACAATATATGAAAGCAAATAAACACGCGGAAAATAAATTCTAAGCTATTACATCACTTTAGGGGGATGGGGGTACAAATTTACAATGGGGATAAAGTGGAGACTGAAATATTACAACCATATCGAATGATGATGAAAATAATATAAAAACAGTGTAAAATAAAAGGAAAACTGCATTTTGAACTGCTATGTGTCGACCCATGTTGTTATGCATCGACACATAGCTTCTTCCCGCCCCTGTAAAACAAAATCAGTTCAGTATGGGTCGACACATAAGGGGATGTGTCGACTCACGTACCTTCTTGCATCGACGCGAAATGCGTATGTATCGACTCATAGGCTCTTCCAGCTTCTTTGGGATGCACTGGTTATTTTAGATCTGTATGCTTTTCCAAGTGATGTGATAACCTTGTGAGTCTTCAGGAAGTTGCTTTGGACTGCTAGAACTGAGTTGGATTATACTGTAATATTTTTTTGGTATTTTTGATGATGAAGGTGAGTAGCAACACAAGAGCTGTTTTTGTGATGTTTTAGACCACCTTTGTATGTGATGAGTTGTTTGGTTTAAAGGAAAGTTTGTATGGTGGAGCAATGGGTTGGATTTCTGTTTTGAACAAGAGTAGTTTTTGTTTTGAAAATGAGTCAAGGTTACACAGAATATTGTTTTTTCTGCTCAACCAAAACTCTCTTTTTTTCTCTCTATCTCTCTTTCAAAGTCCAACCCTTGTCTTATGAGACTGTCCTCTTTTTGTAGACCCCTTGACTGTGGTTTAGGGGGGAAAACAAATAAGTTATTTGAATTGTTTTGGCATACTGCTTTGATGCTTTATGCACCCAATTTTCTTTTTCTATTTTGGTGTAATTTGGGGGCTGTCATGGTGCAGGCTTGAGCTGACTGCATAGAGCAGTTTTTGACTGTATTGGACAACATGCATACTTTGGATGTAGCATGGTACAAGCTTTCTTGCAAGGCAGTATGGGGTGTTTGTGGCATATCACATTTTATTCAACTTTGGACAACATAGTTTGTAGCATGTCACAAATTTAGTCTTGTGCATATTATGCCAAAGGCAAAAATATTGTGACAAGGTTTTAATCAAGACATAGTTTTAGAATTTGTAATTTTGCAAAATGTCACTTTGTAATAACTTGAATTACTTGCATCATCTTGAATTATTTGGAATTGTAGTAAAATACCATGAAGCAAATGAAATTAACCAAGTATAGAAAATACTTAGAAAAATCTCCAAGTCTTGCAAAGTTGGATTTTTCATTCTCTTGACTTCTTAATGATCAAGCTTGATATTTTTGAATGTCTTGATGAAATTTTTTCTTTGGGTTATAATGTTGACCAAAAAGTCAAAATTTGGCTTTCCAGTATGCAATTGACCATTTTGCCCTTGTGCCAATTTCAAGCCTAAATTGATGTATCAGTGCTGCAAACTTGTCGTCTTAGAATATCTTGGCGAGCAAATACTTGAAAAATGATAGGCCAAATTTTGGGGTACAACAGCTGCCCCTGTTCAATCTTCTTAAACCTGAAGAGTTAGATTGGCGAGTTCTGCCATTCGTGACTCGAAGGTGGAAGATGATTGGACACTAGAATGCCCAGAAATTTGCACTCGGCGATACGATAATAGGAGGAATGGGCTTAAAGATGCCATTTGGAGAGGTGATAGAATCTTGTTGGAGATGGGCTTGTAGATGCCATCCAAGAATGCTTGTCGAATTGTAATTTTGTAAGTTGAAAGAATGAGTATCAGAATTGCGTCCATGTTTGGAGTGTATCTGAACTGTATCAAAAGGTGGGTTATTTGGTGATGAATCAGTGTAAAACTGCATCTGAAATTTCCTGAGAAGGAACCTGTGTAGGGTTGCCTGATGATGAGTCTGTGTGAAACTGCATCTAGAAGGAAGGAACCTGTGTAGGGTTTGGCTGATAATGAGTCTGTGTAAAACTGCATCTGGAAGGAAGGAACCTATGTAGGGTTTGCCTGATAATGAGTCCGTGTAAAACTGCATCTGGGAACGAAGGAACCTGTGTAGGGTTTGCCTGATAATGAGTCAGTGTAAAACTGCATCTGGGAAGGAGGAAACATGTGTAGGGTTTTCCTGATAATGAGTCCGTGTAAAATTGCATCTAGGAAGGAAGGAACCTGTGTAGGGTTTGCCTGATAATGAGTCCATGTAAAACTGCATCTGGGAAGGAAGGAACCTGTGTAGGGTCGCTTCATGACGAGTCAGTGTAAAACTGCATTTTAGAAAGAAAGAACCTGTGTAGGGTTTCCTGATGATGAGTCTGTGTGAAACTTCATCTTGGGAAGAAGGAACCTGTGTAGGGTTGCTTCATGATGAGTCTGTGTAAAAACTGCATCTTGGAAAGGAGGAACCTGTGTAGGGTTTCCTGAGCTGGTCAAATAGATAGTTGTCCTGTCTAGCTTCAGGTATTAATCTAAAATCAGTCGTCCATAGATAGTTTTCCTGGCTTGTTACAGGTATTAATCTGGAACTTGAAAAGGCTGTTGGTAGCCATCTGTTGATTGACCTTTTCCTGAAAAAGGTAAAACGTTAGTTGTATGCAATGTCATGATGTATAAAATGCACGATGTCATGATGTTCTCAAAATAAATGAGATTGCGTTGTATGCACTTATCATGTATGTAAATAGGAGGTATGAAATGTGAAATGTTAAAGAATGTATTTTTGTCTGGGAAAATAAATCCTTGACAAATGCCGGGGAACCATTAAATCCTGGACTGCTGTTGAAGAGTTGGTGTGTCTTCAAACTTTGCTTAGAATGTTTCCATTGGGGATTCCTGTTTTGTTGTTTGAGGAGAAATCTGCTGGGAGATATTGAAAACTCTGGGGAGCATGTTTATTCCTGCTTGGGAAAAGAGTTTTAGGAGTCTTAGTCGTTCGTTGCTCTACTGGGGAGTCGAAGCTGAAATGATATCTGGTCGGGCCCAGGTTTCGCAGTAACTTGGCGGGGATTGTAGAGTAGCCTTTTGGGGAAGAGGAGTTGTGGTCCCTTGATTTTTAGTAGTCGGAGAGGCAAACTCAAGCTGGGGAATGCTACTATTTGTTGGGGAAATAAACCCTATTGCCGGTCTGCTTGAGAGGTGACGACTTCGTTGGGGAAAGTCCTCGAGGACTCCTGATGTTGTCTTAGCTGGAGAAAGGTTTTCAGAGCCTAAACTCTTGCTGGGGAATCATCCTATGAGGAGGATTTATGGGAGATTTTTCACTGCCCCTGGTAGTGAGTGTTTGTGGCACTGCCTGGAAGTTTGATTGTAC
Organism: Vicia faba; assembly: GCA_948472305.1. Lineage (NCBI taxonomy): Eukaryota > Viridiplantae > Streptophyta > Magnoliopsida > Fabales > Fabaceae > Vicia > Vicia faba. The sequence goes on along the minus strand of OX451737.1, from coordinate 1,426,311,015 downwards.
GTAACCCTTTGTCAGGATTAACATTCAATGCCCCAAGTGAGGGGAATGGAGACTTGCGCCTGGTTACTCTACAATTCTTGGGAGATTTCTGGGAATCTTAACTGGACTGCCCCAGGTGTGCTGGATAGTGACACGTCATGTCCTCCTGTTGATAGGAGTTTTGTCAATGGAAGTGTCATCCTACTTGAAGTGATTTTATTCACTGAGAGATCTTTCGTTCACTGGATATTCATTATGTGAATTTCTCCGCTGTCAAACAAATAGCCATATGCAAACAATGATAATTCAAGTAATACAAAGTTTATGCTTGTCTTGAAGTTTTGAAAAATGCATTTTTGTAAGTAAAGGAATTTTGTAAGAAAATTCAATCTCAGGATTTAGAGCAAAGCCTTACAGGAGTCAGGATACCTTTTGTAACAGTATGCTTTTGAACTAACCCATGCTTCAATTAGGACTTTTGAAGGGTTGTAATGTGGCTTGGTTCACGGTTTAAGAAACAAAGGATAAAGGCTCAAATGTATTTGTACCCACCCGTTCTTCACGATGTTCTTCAATCCTAAGCTCAGTTAATTGTGCGTTTGAACTCCAATTGAGTCTGGAATGAGGTTTTGGTGATGGTTCAGACAAGTTAGGTTTGTCGGAAGGCAGTCATTTTTGTAAATTTTTGTTGTTGTCGAGGATTTGTAGTGACCTCTTTCTTTTGATTTGTTATCCCTAATTTTTGCCCGACTGTTCTTGTTTTGAGATTACAGTCAGCGGGATGCCCCAGTTTTCTTAAGTCTCCTTTGTAGGTTTTGACTTAGTGGGCCTTTCTCTTTTTTTTAGAGATGTGACTGCCTATGTGATAATGAACCATCACTGTCTTTTGACTCCAAAGGAATTTTTTTGGTGTCATTCGTTATATTAGGAGATGAGAGTTCGCGGCTTAACGCACATTTGAATTAACTGAGAGACTACCCTGCCCCAGGTTTTGATTAAAGGTTTCAATTTGTATTAAAATAGAAAAGTTATACTTCTTTGGCTCGAAGGGGTTGGCTAGGGATTATCTTCCTTATAACTCCAGTGTTTAGGATTTGAAAGAAACGCCTGTACATCATCAGCAAGGTCTGTCTAAAAGCATATTGTATGAGATTATGGCATTGTTTTCGTCATCCTCCATCTAAAGGCTTGTAGCTTTTAGCAAGAGTTAAATGTCATAAGAAGAATAAAAAGCATAGTTTAAATATAGTGAAAATGAAAGGATGAATTCAAGACAAACATATGCAATGCATTAATGAAACTGAGTTTGACATTAATAGATAATTGTTTGAATAACAAAAGAAATTACAATTGAAAATTCAAAATGAACAAGACGCTCTCAATGTTTTGGCAAAGGAGTAGTGATCACGTTTGGAGTCTCCGGAGGGTCGAACTCGATCTCCTTGGCGTCAATCAAATTCTGAATCTTATACCTCAATGCCCAGCAATCGTTAGTGTCATGCCCGGGACTGTCAGAATGATAAGCACATGTTGCATTAGGATTGTAGTTGGGAGAAGAAGTTTTGGGGTTTGGATGAGGTCCTATCAATGTAATCAGATTCATCCTCAACAAGTGTTACAGCACTTGATACATCGGCATATTGATGTTGGTGAACTGTCTTTTAGGCTTGTTTGGCCTTTGTTGATTTCCCCTTTGCTGTTGTCGGTGTGACGCAGAACCAGAGATCAGGACTGCCCCTACGTGTTGGTCACGACGACTCTTTTGAATGTACACAACATTGGACTCTTTCTTCCCATTGTAAGGCTTTTTCTGAGCATTAGAAGGTGTAGCTCCTTGGATCTTTCCACTTTTGATGCCAGCTTCGACCCTTTCGCCGGTCAGTATTAGCTCGGTGAACCCGGATGAGGAGCTTCTGATCAAGTGATTGAAGAAAGGCCCTGTCAAAGTTCCCATGAAGATTTCAATTAACTCCCTGTCAGTTAAAGGGGGTTGCACCCTACCAGCCAGATCTCTCCACTTTTGGGCGTATCCTTTGAAGCTCTCGTTGGAACCCATGGTCATGTTCTGCAATTACACACGAGTTGGTGCAAGATCAGCATTGTACTGATACTGCTTATAGAAAGCAGGAGCCAAATCCTCCCATGTGTGGATGCGAGGACTCTCAAATTGATAGAACCATTCAAGTTGAGTCCCTACTAGGCTTTCTTGGAAGAAATGGATCCAAAGCTTCAGATTAGTTGTGTATGGTTGAATCTTGCAGACATAAGACTTTAAGTGCATCTTAGGGTAAGAGACTCCATCGTACAGGGCAAAGGTAGGGACTTTGAACTTTGGCGGGATGGCTACTCCAGAAACCAGACCCATGTCTCCTAAATCCAAGCCATGTATCTGTTGAATCTCCATAGCACTGAGGCGATCCTCCAACTGTTTGTACTTGTCATCAGCGGGAGGATATTGTTACTCGGAGTAGTCAGCTTTAACTTCATCAATCTCCAGACTGTTGTTTTCTTCATGACTATCACCCATGTTGGATGGAGTTGAAAGATCTAGGGCTTTAGGTCTTCTTCTCAAGTTCAAGACGCCTACTGACTTCTTTGACTTTTTATTTTTTTCTTTGAGAAGGAGAGCTTTCAGGTCCTTTTGCCCCTTAGCCATAGCCAGCAACGTTTGTTGGAATTGAGCATTTTGAGCTTGGAGATCTTTCACTGTTTGTTCCATATCCATCTTACTGAAATAAACAGCAGGAAGATAAGGAGACCTGTATGGGAGAAATCTGTCATGATATGATGCATGATATGTGGATGCATGTTTTCAAGGATCTCGTGGGATAAACATAAGAAAAAGTTAGAAGTTGAACTTTGATCAACAACTTTGATTGGAGAACTTTGTATTGGTGGATGTCCTTCCACGAGAATCAAGCTCACCATGTCAAGTGGGTCATAGCCCTTGACTCAAGTTGTTTGTACTTGATTTTTGACGGTGTTTGTTTAGAGGAAAATAAATCCTCTTGCCCCTTGATAGACGTCTGGTTCAATGTGACCCTACATCAAAGACCCTCGAGATCCTTGAAATGGTTATTGAAAATGCTATGGTATGATGTTCATGATGTTATGTACAAGTATGCAAGGTAAGCAGATTTACATACAAATAATCATATTCACACAAAGCAGACAAGTCCTTAGTTTCAGGCTTGCATGGAGTTTTGTAGGTAAGTGCCCTCTTGAAGTTTAGTTGGCTCAACCTGTCCTAGTTAATAGTAACCGGGTTCTAAGGGATCTCAATATCACTGACCTTTCCCACAAGCTTCATTCAATAAGCAATTGACTCGCAACCGAATAAAACTCAAGGGTCAAGCCTCAATGAGTGTAGCATCGAGTATCTACCAACTTCGGACTGTACCAAAGCCGGTCATCTCACTACGTCCTAATGACAAAGTTGGTCAAGTAAGGTTCTAAGGTCAGTTGATGCTTTATGACACCACGCGGCGGCGCCGTACTCTCCTTGACTGACTCAAGGGTTACCAGTACCAACCAAAGTGCCACATCAACGTAGCTACTGCTTCAACCGTGTCGGTATACCCCGCACAGTTCCCTCACAGTTTATTGCCACTTACCTAAAAAGGTGTCCCCAAATCCGGGTGTAGGATTTAAAACAAACCCAAACAAGGAACCAAAATGTAAAGCAAACAAATCAAGCAATGTAAGCAAGTAAATATGATATAACCCTAAGGTAACCCCACTTTTAGAATTGAATATTCCCCAGCAGAGTCTCCAGTTCTGTGATACTGTGGGAGAACTAACTTGAGGTTTTGCGTTTTCTGTTTGCAAATGTTGCGGTTTAGCAAGAGTCGCCATCGACTTTTCTTTTATCCAAAAGGAAAGGTGAAAAAGCACAGGAAAGACCTTTAGAGATGTTTTCTTGAGTTCGGGGGGTAGATTATGAAAAGGGAAGGTATTAACACCCCTTTCATCCATGGTTTTCCATGGGCTCTTAGTTACTTGCTAGATCACTTACTTTTGTTTGAATGTGTGCTTGTGGTGGTGATTTTTGAAAGTATTTTGAAAATGGAACTTCTTAATGGTTCTCGTTTCTATAAGAACGTCTACAAAGTGTTTGTTTCGAAAATAGTTCAAAAGTGTGTTTGTGAGATGTGTTTTTGAAAGTATTTTGAAAATGGAACTTCATAATGGTTCTCGTTTCTATAAGAACGCCAACAAAGTGTTTGTTTCAAAAATAGTTCAAAAGTGTGTTTGTGATATGTGTTTTTGAAAGTATTTTGAAAATGGAACTTCGTAATGGTTCTCGTTTCTATAAGAACGCCTATAAAGTGTTTGTTTCGAAAATAGTTCAAAGATGAGAGTGTGGGTATAAATGTTTTTGTTGTGAGCAAGCGAGTAACTGAGAGCGAACCTACCTACTCAAAAGGTCTTAGATGTGATTTTCCTCCTCCTTTAGATGTTGCTATCTTACTATTGATTTGGTAAGAAGCCCCATCCTTGGATGTGAAGGGACGAGCGTTGGGACGTTTGTATAGTCATAGAAAGCAACTTATGAGTCGTTTTAGCAATGTCGTTTAGGGACTAGATCGTTTTACCGAAGGCAACATCGAGGGTCATCGAGGGACTACGATCTCTTATCGAAGTGTCTTTTCTAAAACTCCCATGCTCGAGGGACATGACTATTTTCTGAAAGGCGACAAAGTGAGGTTGCCCTAGAGTTGTTAGTGTACGAGTGTGTTAGTTTGCATGCATTTGTCTTTGATTTTTAAGTTTGTCTATTTGCTGATTTTATCTTGTCATACATCCTAATTACTAACAATATATGAAAGCAAATAAACATGCGGAAAATAAATTCTAAGCTATTACATCACTTTAGGGGGATGGGGGTACAAATTTACAATGGGGATGAAGTGGAGACTGAAATATTCGAATGATGATGAAAACAATGTAAAAACAGTGTAAAATAAAAGGAAATGTGCATTTTGAACTGCTATGTGTCGACCCATGCTGTTATGCATCGACACATAGCTTCTTCCTGCCCCTGTAAAACAAAATCAGTTCAATATGGGTCGACACATAAGGGGATGTGTCGACTCATGTACCTTCTTGCATCGATGCGAAATGCGTATGTATCGACTCATAGGCTCTTCCAGCTTCTTTGGGCTGCACTGGTTGTTTTAGATCTGAATGCTTTTCTAAGTGATGTGATAACCTTGTGAGTCTTCAGGAAGTTGCTCTGGACTTCTAGAACTGAGTTGGACTGTACTGTAATATTTTTTGGTATTTTTAATGATGAAGGTGAGTAGCAACACAAGAGCTGTTTTTGTGATGTTTTGGACCACCTTTGTATGTGATGAGTTATTTGGTTTAAAGGAAAGTTTGTATGGTGGAGCAATGGGTTGGATTTCTGTTTTGAACAAGAGTAGTTTTTGTTTTGAAAATGAGTCAAGGTTGCACAAAATATTGTTTTTTCTGCTCAACCAAAACTCTTTGTTTTTTTCTCTCTATCTCTCTTTCAAAGTCCAACCCCTTGTCTTATGAGACTGTCCTCTTTTTGTAGACCCCTTGACTGTGGTTTAGGGGGGAAAACAAATAAGTTATTTGAATTGTTTTGGCATACTGCTTTGATACTTTCTGCACCCAATTTTCTTTTGCCATTTTGGTGTAATTTGGGGGCTGGCATGGTGTAGGCTTGAGCTAACTGCATAGAGCAGTTTTTGACTGTATTGGACAACATGCATACTTTGGATGTAGCATGGTACAAGCTTTCTTGCAAGGAAATATGGGGTGTTTGTGGCATATCACATTTTATTCAACTTTGGACAGCATAGTTTGTAGCATGTCACAAATTTAGTCTTGTGCATATTATGCCAAAGGCAAAAATATTGTGACAAGGTTTTAATCAAGACATAGTTTTAGAATTTGTAATTTTGCAAAATGTCACTTTGTAATAACTTAAATTACTTGCATCATCTTGAATTATTTGGAATTGTAGTAAAATGCCATGAAGCAAATGAAATTAACCAAGTATAGAAAATATTTAGAAAAATCTCCAAGTCTTGCAAAGTTGAATTTTTGATTCTCTTGACTTCTTAATGATCAAGCTTGATATTTTTGAATGTCTTGATGAAATTTGTTCTTTGGGTTATAATGTTGACCAGAAAGTCAAAGTTTGGGTTTCCAGTATGCAATTGACCATTTTTCCCTTGTGCCAATTTCAAGCCTAAATTGATGTATCAGTGTTGTAAACTTGCCCTCTTAGAATATCTTGGCGAGCAAATACTTGAAAAATGAGAGGGAAAATTTTGGGGTACAACACCGACTATCTTAAGGACTTCTATATCCAGCTTGCAGGGGGACCCTCTCATTTGTCTCCCATTGTCGAGGAAGATACTGAAGAATGATGGTTGATAGTTTTTTATTACGCTCCGCCCTGCGTGCCGTAACATTGTAATCCTGTTTTTCCGGGCTTTTGCCCGTTTATATAAGTTTTGAGCAAGTGTGACCATTGTGGTCATAAAACTATTCTTTTGGACGGGGGATAAAGGCCTCCCTTATTGTAATATTTGTAAAATAGCGGCCCTGTCGGTCGTATCTTTTAATTTTCTGGCCATGGTGGCCAGTTGTTCCAAATATTTGACTTGTTTTTGCATATTTATTGTTATGCATGTCTTCTTGAGACATATTTTATTTTGCTAAGAGTTTATAGCGGGGATTTGCTCATTTGATTCATTTTTTTGCAGTGTGGGGAAACTGGACAAATGGCCATGGTGAATACTAGGCATGGGCCGGTACTCAGGTCTCGTTTCGAGGACCTGAGCTTGGTAGCGTGAACTTCCCATTGCAAGTTGGGTGTTCTATTGTCGTGGTACAAGGATAATGGAGCTCGGTCGAGTTATCCATGTCGGGCCAAGGACACGCTCGTTAAAAGAGTGGAGTCTCGCCTCTTCGAAACATTTTGGGTGTTATGCTTGTACCTAGGCATGCACGCGTGGTTGGGCCTGGATGAGTCTGTCTTGTTGACGAAGCTCTTCAGTTGCTCAGTGTTTTAACTGTAATATTGTTTTAGCTTTTCAGCATTCCATGGTCGAGCAAGTTGTTACCCTTGTAGATTTTCTATGTAGTAAGCCATGGTCCCTATTTTTACGTAGACGCGCTATGAGCCTCCCAGTTTGCTGCAAGCTTGCCTTCGCGAGATTCTTTATGATTTCTTTTTAAGACAAGGTTGTCGAACTCAAACTCTCATCGCAAAACTTTAGTGTCGTAGCGCATGACTATTTTTTGTTTGAGAGAGGCCTCTTGTAGGGTCGCTCCTATTCGGATCTCTTCGACTAGGTCTAGTTTTTCCCGTAGGGTGACATTGTTCATCTCCTTGTCTAAGGGAGCTTCGGTTCGCCTGGAGGATTCTTCGATCTCTATGGGAATGATGGCCTCTGTTTCATAAGTTTTTTGGAAAGGAGTCTCCCCAGTTGATGAGTGTGATGTTGTTCGATATCCCCAAAGTATACCGTGTAGCTCCTCGACCCATCTTTTCTTGGTTTGGTCTAACCTTCGTTTGATACCCTTGAGTATCACCCTCTTCACGAACTCGGTCTGGCCATTCGTCTGGGGATGTTCGATAGAGGTGAAGTGATGGGTGGTTCCCAACTTGGCAACGAATTCCTGAAAGGTCTGATCTATAAATTGGGTCCCTTTGTCAGTGACTATTGCTTGTGGGATGCCGAACCGAGCAACTATGTTTATTTTGTAGAAGCGAAGGATGTTTTGGGTGATAATTTTGGCCAATGTTTCCGCCTCTATCCATTTGGTGAAGTAGTCAACGGTGTAATACGGTGGGAGAACAGACTTTTGGTTTTGGTTTTATCGCAAATGTTGCAGATAGCAAGAGTCGCCACTGACTTTTCTTTTATCCAATAAAGGAAAGGGTGAAAATAACAGGAACAACCTTTTGAGAATTTTTTGAATTCAGTGGGTAGGTTATGAAAAAGGGAAGGTGTTCGCACCCTTCTCGTCCGTAGTTATCTACGGGCTCTTAATTGCTAGTTCACTTTGAAATGCTTTGTATTTGTGTATGTTTGAAAATATTTTGAAAACGCCTAAGTGCGGAAATTTTGTAATGATTCTCGTATCGTTGAGAATGTATACAAAAATGTTTATTTTGAAAATACTTGTTGAAAGTAAGTGTAGTTTTTTTTAAAAATGTTTTGGAAATTCCAATGTGTTGTACCCCAAAATTTTCCCTCTCACTTATCAAGAATTTGCTCATAAGATCTCCTTAGACTCAATACTGCACTAGGGTTTGATCAGCTCAAGACACCTCCTTGAGCACTGATGACCAAAATTAGGGTTTGAGTTTGCACAAGTATTTTTTAACTTCCAATGCCCCATATGACTTTCATGGATCATTATGGATCCCCAAGAGTACTCATGTCAAGTTTCAAGCCTTGGATCACATTTTTGACCAGTCAATTGAGCAGTTGACCTATAAATTAGTTGTATTGGGGAAAAAGTCAATCATGGCCAATTTACAGTCAAAATTCATAATTTTTGATCCACATCAACATTTTAGATTCATATGTATCATTTGATCAAGTTTGGACCACAACTCCTCAAGAAATTTGATCAAATCTCCAAAAGGGCAAAATGGTCAAAATTAGGGTTTTGACTGGGAAAGGCAATTTCTGATTTTTGACCTAGCAAATGGTAAATTGGTTTAAGGCATAATATCAAGAGTCCAATTTCATCATTTTGACCTAATTACATGGTTCAAAACATTGCAAGTCCATTAGATTGACATATGAATTTTCCAGTCAACTGATCAAAAGTCAACTGTATACTAAAAAGTCAAACTTTGACTTTTTGGTCAAATTCAAGTGCCAAAGATCATAATTCATCAAAACATGTCAAAATATGAAACTTATTCATCAAGAAATTAAAAAGTCAAGATTTCATTTTGAAAAGTCAAAATTTCTAAACTTAGAAATTTTTCTAAGTGTTGGAAATTTCTTATTTTTTCATAACTTTGAGCAAAATTTCCACCATGATGCAAGATGATTCAAGACAAAACTTCCAACATGAAAGTTGTAGATCTCCATGAAATCTACAAATTTGTTTCACACAACTTATTCCAAAAGTTCTTGGATCTCAAGGTATAATTTTATGAACATAGGGTCATGAAACAAAACACTTAGTGAAATTTTACCCTAATTTGGTCAAGATTTTGACCCAACTTCATGGCACTTTTTCATATAGTTCCAAGGGGAATCTTCAAAAGCAATTCAAATATTGGTTGTAGAGCACATTGCAAGATTTCCAAAATGAAGAAATCCTTGAGATCATTCTTGAGTAGGGATAATCGAAGAGATGGAGTTAGGGTTTTGTCACTTGAATTACAAGTCATTTTTTGATGAACACATGAACCAAATCCATGCTAGACTGCATAATCTTTGCTTTGCAGGCCTCAAACTTGTTTGTCACTCCATAATTAAATTTTTACACAGCTGTTAGGGCTTTGATCCAAGCAATTAAGCGATTACCCAAGTTGCATTTCCATTAATGGCACAAAGTTAACATTGCCATTCTTGTAAAGCAAGCTTTTTGCATAAAGTTTGTTCTTAAGCCTCTAACTTGTTCCCTATGATCACACTCCATCCACAAAGTCAAAGCAATCTTGTTTAAAGCATAACCACTCTATCTTAGCAAGTACACAAGGCTTTGAAACTTGAATTTCTCAAAAAGCACATGTTATGCATAAACTTGTGATTTTGAATTCTGATCAAGAAGAGGTCTCCAAACTTGTTGCTTATAAATAGAGTCACTATTTGTGAGCTATAGGATGAGCTTAAGCACCCTAAAATACACAAAAACTCTCTCAAATTAGAAATTGCCCAAAAACTCCATTGTTGCACAACTTCTAACCTTGAACATCAAACTCACATTTCCCTCGTGTGTTTCTTGGCCTTTTAGTTTCTAAAACTTCCTTACATCAAGTGTAACCTATCCCTGTCCCTGTTTTATTACTGTAACATCATTTACCATATCCTCCATAACCAAAAACAGAGCATTGCACATTGACTTATCCAAGTCATTTCAGCCACTCTCAACTCAAGCAAACCATTGCATTAGCTTCCTAGGACCTCAAGGAAGCTAACCCGATCATCACCATCACTTGAAACAAGCTCAAACTCAAAACACGATTTCCAGTTTTGAGGTAAGTTTTCTCAACTTGGAACTCTTCATACAGGCACCATCAATAGTTTATTTTTGAACAAAACATGTAGATATCATTGCCCTGAAGCTAACCATGTCCATAGTTTCCATTAATTTTGCTTGAGCTTAGAGAATTTTGAAACTGAAATTTTGAAAATTTTAGGGTTCAGATTAGGGCAATTAAAATTCATGCTTATCTTTGATCTATAATTTTAATACTTTACATTTCTGGAATCGTGAGAAACTTTGCTACAAGTTTCATGTTTACAGTTTTCATTTTTGATGAGAAATGAGCAAGTTACAGTTGGTCTGGCTGGAGGTTGAAGATGAAGTCATCAGGGTGCATTTTGCCTTGTATATTTATTGTTTTGCTTATGTTAACAAATGTATAGCCACCCTAGTGGTAGAAGCACGCGCCTGTAACCTATGAGACCTGGGTTCGAATCTGAGTGGTACCCTTTTCATTTTTCACATTTTCACTTTTCTGATTTTTGGCTTTTTGGCAGGCGCTGGGCCTCTTTGGGCCTGACTTGTTTTTATTTTTGCTAACCAACCTCCCTATAGGCTATTGGCACCCTTGGCCCAAGATTATTTATTTATTTATTTATTTTCATTTTTATTTTCTTAAATATATTTTCTAAATACTCAAAAATCATAAAATACAAAAAAATGATAGATTTATATTTTGACTTAGTTTATTTTATTTTTCTCACAAAAAATATTTTTATTAACTATACTTTATTTATTTTTTTACTTATTATCTTGTAAATATAATTAAATTTAGATTATTAGTTATTTTCTTTCATACTAATATAAATATATTATTTTTGATATAAAAAAGACTAAAAATATTTTATAATGCTATGAATATTTTTAAGATAAAAATACCAAAAAATACTTTTCTTAAACTTATTTTCTTTTAATCATTTAATAGAACTAGGGTTTTTATTTAAATACTTTCTTAATAAATTTAAGTTTAATTAATTATTTTCTTTAAATAATTAGGTTAAAACAATTTACCTTTTTCTCATGAAAACCAAATAAAATATTCATTTACTTTACATTTCACATTTTTGCACATTTATTTATTTTTGTACATTATTTCAATTCATGCACAAATTCAATTTAGTTGTAATAGATTAATTAGGTTTATATTTTTGCAAATCCCCATTTACAAATTGTACACTCCTCCCCATAAATGTTGTAATAGCATAGTAACTTTAAATTTCGCAATTTATCGCTTTTATATAACATGCTAGTAATTAGGGTTTGTATGGAAAGACTAAAACCAATACTTAGAAAACCCTAATTCAAGACAAAAACAAGAATGAAAACAATACACTTGCACACAAGCACCCCTAGGGTTATTCCACTTGGTTGCCTTATACAAAATGGCCATATTACACATGTAAGGTATCTTAGCAAAAACAAGCAAAATACAAGATCATAGTCCCTCCATGACGCTATCTAAGTTGCCTTTCAAATGATCTTAGTCCCTAAAAGAGAATGCTAAGATACCTTGCAACCTTGCTAATCGTGGTTATACGATGACCCACACTCATCCTGTTTACATCCAAAGATATGGTTACTTACCAAATCAATGGTAAGATAACAATGTCAAAGGAAAAAGAAAAATGAACAAGAAAGACTTTTGAGCAGGTAGAATGCTCCTAATTACTTTCTAAATTTCGAGCAAAACATCCTTTCTATTTTCAAAACAAATACATACACTTTCAAACATCTTACCAAATTGAAAACATTTTCAAAAGATCAACATCTTTGTATACATTCTTACGAACGAGAATCATTACAAAGATTGTCTAAACAACGATCTCTTTACAAAACACTTTCAAAAAACCACACAAAGCATAATTTCAAACAAAAGCAAGTGATCTAGCAAGTAACTAAGAGCCCATGAAAAACCATGGATGAAAAGGGTGCTAATACCTTCCCTTTTCATAATCTACCCCCCGAACTCAAAAAATAATCTCAAAGGTCTTTCCTGTGCTTTTTCACCTTTCCTTTTGGGATAAAAGAAAAGTCGATGGCGACTCTTACTAACCGCAACATTTGTGATCAAATGCAAAACCTTCAAGTTAGTTCTCTCACCGTATCACAGAACTGGAGACTCTGCTGGGGAAAATTCTAAAAGTGGGGTTACCTTAGGGCTAGATCATATTTATTTACTTTCATTGTTTGACTTGTATGCTTTACATTATGGTTCTTTGTTTGGGTTTAAATCCTCTACCCGGATTTGGGATACATTATAGGTAAGTAGCAATACATTATGGAAACTGTGTGGGGTATACCAACATGGTCTAAGCAATAGCTACGTTAGTGTGACATATTTGTGGGTACCAGTAGCCCTTGAGTTAATCAAGGAGAATACGTGGCCGCTGAGTGATGTCATGAAGCACTAATGAACTTTTGGAACCTTTACTTGACCAACTTAGCCTTTAGGATGTAGTGAGATGACTGACTTTGGTGCAGTCCAAAGTTGGTAGATACTCGATATTACACTCATTAAGATTTGGTTTCTTGGGATATTTTGGTCTCCATTAAAGAGGCTTGTGCTGAAACAATGATCAAGGAAACAAACCAGTGATATTGAGCTCCTTAGAACCCGGTTACTATTACTAGGACAGGTTGAGCCAACTAAACTTCAAGAGGGTACTTACCTATAAAACTCCATGCAAGCCTAAACCTAAGGACTTGTTTGCTTTGTTTGTATATGCATACTTGTACGTAACATCATGAACATCATAACATCATGCACATTCACTAACCATTTCAAGGATTTTGGGATTCATCTTTGTTCTTGTTTTGTAGGATATGGATTCTCTTCACTGGAAAACTATTCAAGTCAACCTTGTAAGAATCCCTCCACAACTTAAGGAGCTAGCCTCAAGGATTCCTGAAAAATATCTATTCACAGAGAGACATGGTCGCCTACTCAACATGGTCACCTCCAACACAGATGAGGACATGATGAAGGTGATCTTTCAGTTCTTTGATCCTTTACATCATTGCTTCACATTTCCCGACTATCAACTTGTGCCTACTTTGGAAGAATTCTCCCGACTCTTGAGAATTACCATTCTCAATCAACTACCTTTCAACGGTACGGAAAGAGATCCAAAGCCAGAAGAGATTGCTCAAGCTCTACACTTGCACTCATCTGATGTCACAACTCATTGGGAAACAAGGAGTGGTGTCAAAGGTTTCCTAGAAAAGTTCTTGTTTGAGAAAGCCCAAAACTGTTGGAATTCTTTGGACCTGCAAGCTTTTGAGGAAATTTTGGCTCTCCTCATCTATGGGATGATTTTGTTTCCAAATCCTGATCAACTCATAGATGTGAACACCGTCAAAATCTTCATATCCCGCAACCCGGTGCCTACATTGCTAGGAGATATCCTACACTCTTTTCACACTCGCACAATGAGGAAAAGAGGTGTTCTTATGTGTTGTACTCCTCTCTTGGCAAGATGGTTTATTTTGCATCTTCCCTAATCTGTATTGAAGAATGAGCAAGGCTCAAGGTGGTCACAAAGGTTGATGATGCTCAAACATTCATACATTCATTGGTGCTCCCGATCCATAGAGAATGTTACTATTGTCGATCGTTATGGAGAATTCCCTAATGTCCCTTTACTTGGAATTAGGGGAGGTATCACCTACAATCCCTGTTTAGCTTTAAGACAGTTTGGTTACGCCCGAAGGGATGGCCTGCACGAGATGCTGATTCAAGGTTTGGTATTTGACTATGACAACGACGATCAAGGTCTTCGTCAGAGATTTATCCGAGCTTGGAGGATGTTGAACAAGGTAGATAGCAAGACTTTGGGGAATAAAAATTCCATCCCTCTCGAGCCTTACCTCAAATGGGTACGAATTCGTGCTCAAAGTCTTATGATTCCTTATCCCTCCATTCTCCTAGTAACCATTGAGCCTGTCATGGAAGGGGATGTTCCTTACACTATCCTACATCCTGACATGCCCACCTCTATTGAAGACCTACAAAGGGATTGGATACAATTCAAGGGGGAGCGAGATACTTTTGAAGCCCAATTCTATGCAAGTGAGAAGAAGGTTTTGGAACTCACTAGGCTACTTCATGAGGAGCAAACTCTGAATGCCTACATTGCACCAAAGAGGATGCGTACTACCTTTCTATCTTAGAGTTTCTTGTATTTGTTTTACCCAAGGAGGCATTGATGTACTCAAGCTTTAATTTATTAATATAATGTGTGTTTCCTTTTTGTCTAAAACAAATTTGAATCTTAAGATCCTTGAAATCATTGCATACGCATTTATCATTCATCATAACATGAGCAGGTTTCTTGCAATAAGTCTCCTCATCTCTCTACTGTTTATTTCAGTAAGATAGATTTCGAGCAAACAGTGAAGGACCTCCAAGCTCAGAATGCACAGTTTCAACAGTTTTTCTTAACTCTAGCCAAAGGACAAGAAGAGTCGAAGACCTTGCTGGTTGAGGAGAAGAAAAAGAAGATGAAGAAAATAATCGGAATTCTGAACATGGGAAGAAGATTCCAAGGGCAGACAAGAAGGGCCTTAGACTTTTCAACGACATCCAGTGAGAAAGACAATAAAGATGGGAAAGGCAAAGAAACAGTTGTTCAGTCTGATTCAGAAGAGGAAGAGGAAAAAGAAGACTACTCTGAAGAACTAACCTCCAGCCGACGACAAGTATAAGCATCTAGAAGAACAATTGAGTGTAATGGAAATCCAAAAAGTGTCTGGCTTGGACTTTGAGGAGTTGGGCTTAGTGTTAGGGATTGTCATTCCTCCAAAATTCAAAGCACCTGTGTTCGCCAAATATGACAGAGTTTCATGCCCTAAAATGCATCTCCGGTCCTATGTGAGGAAAATCCAACCCCATACCGCTGACAAAGATTTATGGGTACACTTTTTCCAAGACAGTCTATATGGAACTCAACTTTATTGGTTTTATCAGTTAGAAAGAGCCAATGTTCATAACTGGGAAGATCTTGCTGCATCTTTTTACAAAATATATCAATACAATGCTGATCTTGCGCCTACCCATACTCAACTCCAGAGTATGGCCATGGTTTCAAGTGAAGGCTTCAAGGACTATGCGTAAAAATGAAGAGACTTGGACGGAAGAGTTCAACATCCTCTATCTGAAAGAGAATTGGTAGACATGTTTTTGGGCACCTTGTCTGGTCCCTTTTTCAATCACTTAATTGGGAGTTCATCGACGGGTTTTACTGAATTGATATTGACCGGAGAAAGAGTAGAAGCCGGGATAAAAAATTGAAAGATTCAAAAAGATGCATCCTCTGCTACTATAAGGAAGCCATTCATCGGAAAGAAAGATGTGGTTGTTGTGTATCCTCAGAGAAATCAAGATAGGGCTGAACACCGTCCAATGGTGGGGGCTGTTATGATTCCTAAACCTGCACCTGATCAGCAAAGAAACAACCAACTAAGAATGGAAAGACCAGTCAGATAATTCACCAGAATTAACATGACCCTATCTCAAGTATTGCCACATCTATTAAGATCCAATATAGTGACCTTGAAAGAAGCTCCAAAGAACCCTAACACAACATCTCCTCACTATCATCCTAATGCCTGATGTGCATACCATTATGAGAGTCCCGACCATGACACTAACAACTTTTGGGCTCTAAAGAACAAAGTACAATACCTCCTTGAAGCCAAAGAGATTGAATTCGATGCGCCAAAAAAGCCCAATGTCATTTCTGCCCCTATGCCCAAACATGGCCATACTACCAACACCATTGAGGAAGATATGTTTGTTACTTCAGTTGATGAACTTATGACCCACTCCTGATTATCAAAAAGAACTTATTGAATGCCAGTGTTTTCCCCGGCTGTGATGAAAGCTGTCATTTCTGTTTGTCCTCACCAACCAACTGCCCTTTGTTGAAAGCAGGCATTCAGTGCCTAATAGATAACAAGGAAATTTTGTTCGAGAAGGCTTCAATTTAAACTGTTTCTTATAATGATGTTTCCATCGTCACCATTTCCGACAATTCTTTCAGGGTCTCTACCAAAAGACCTGTTAGAATTACATCAGTTCCAAAAGTAGCTCCTTTGATAATTACAATGCCTGGACCAATCCCGTATTTGTCAGACAAAACCCTACCATGGAATTATGGAGGGGATGTCTACTACCACGATATCAAGCAAGATTGGCCAGCTGTCGAAGATTCAAGTTCTGAGAAAGTTGACTCCGATATCAGTAATATTGCAGGGACTAGCAAAATTACCCGAAGCGGAAGGATTTTCTCTCCAGAAATTGCTCCCCCAAAGGTTATTTCTTGACCCGTAATCATTCCTGTTGTTGTTGCTCCTCCAAGGTTGTTCCTAGTCCTACAATCATATCTACTAGTACTCCAACCAACAAAGTTGTCACAACCTCTATTATCACTCCTACTGACATTCCTGTTGCCGAGTCAACCGAGGCTTGAGGTAAAAGTATTCTGATTGAGCCTGTTTGGACGAAGGCACAATCATTGTCTATCCCTGAGACCTTCCGGAAAGAGATGGAGGAAATTCTAAACATCATAAAAAGAAGCGAATACAATGTAGTTGAGCAACTGGGGAAAACTCCATCTAAAATTTCCATGCTGGCTTTACTACTATGTTCCGAGGCGCATGCAAAGGCCTTGGTAAAATTCCTGAAAACTGCTCATGTACCCCAAGAAACTTTTGCCGATCAGTTCCAAGACTATGCAGCCAGCTTAACTGCAGATAATTGTCTAGGTTTTTCGGATGCTGATTTAACACCAAGAGAGAGGAAGCATAATGAGGCATTATATGTCTCAGTGGAATGCATGGGCACGACTATGACACATGTCTTGGTGGACACTGGCTCGTCTCTGAATGTATTTCTTAAAAATCCCTTGATAGGCTTGACTGCAAAGGATTGACATTGAAGCCATGCAACATAGTAGTAAGGGCTTTTGACGGCTCAAAAAGGATGGTGCATGGGGAAGTGGATATCCCCATAAAGGTTGGAACCCAAAAATTTGATTCAACTTTTTATGCAATGGATATCCGCCCTTCATATTCCTGTTTGCTAGGCCGACCATGGATTCACAATAATGACACTGTTACTTCTACGTTGCACCAAATGCTGAAATATCCGATTCAAGGGAAGATTATCATTGTTCATGGAGAAGAAGAGTATATGACCAGCCATCTCAATTCCTTCCGATATGTGGAGCTAGATGGTGAATTTATTGAAACTCTATTCCAGCACTTTAAAGAAGTCCCACAAGATGTAGCAGTGACCAAGGCTGTGTCTCAAGTTCCCAAGATCACAAGGCCTCCACTCATGATGTCATCTTTAAAGGATGCCAAGGCAGTGATAGAAGAAAGTGGGTGCACTATCTGGGGACAACTCCCAGACATCCCATACAAATCTAACAAGTTTGGCCTAGGTTTCACTTTAGGTGCTCAGAAGGATGTATGCCGTGCTCGTGCTGGAGGACCACCCTTGAAGATCAACAACCATGAAGTCAACGCGGTAGAGGATGATGAAGACAACTATAACCTGGAGGATTGGATTTTCCCAACTGTCAGTGGAGGGCTCAGCAACTGGGAGGCTAGAGATTTTGTCCCGATCACTTTTATCCCACAATAATTTGTCTTTACATTTTGTTGGATCTGTAATATTAAAACAATTCAGACTCTTAAAACCTTGCGTCTTACCCGAGGCACAATGGTCCATTTGTAAGGGTTATTATCTCATGTTCATATTACATCAATGAATCATGGACATTTTTGCATACAAATTTTGTGCTCATTATTTTTCTTTTTAAATTTTCATTTCTTTCAAAGATAGTTATACTCTTACACACACTCACACTCACAATGCAGGTCTACATCCATTCAGGATCCCATGGGTAACGGTTCTGCTATGATTTTTTGTGACTCTGAAAATCTAATCTACCAAGCCGAAGACGAAGGTGAGGAAGATTGTGAAGTACTAGGGGAACTTGCCAGATTACTACAACAATAAGAGAGAACCATTCAGCCCCACAAGGAACTCGTGGATACCATTAATCTAGGTACCGAGGAAGACAAAAAAGAAGTCAAGGTGGGTGCCAATCTGGAACCCAGTGTCAAAGAGTGGTTGATTCAGTTGCTACATGAATATGTTGAGGTCTTTGCCTGGTCGTATGAAGACATGCCAGGACTTGATGCAGATATTATGGTACATCATCTACCTACAAGAGAAGACTGTCCACCAGTAAAACAAAAGGTCCATCGAATGCGACCAGATATGTCAGAGAAGATTAAAGCTGAAGTGATGAATCAATTTAACGCTAGATTCTTGGATGTCACTTCCTATCCACAATGGGTTGCCAATGTTGTTATCGTGCGCAAAAAAGACGGCAAGGTACGAATGTGCGTGGACTACAAATATTTGAATAGGGAAAGCCCTAAGGATGATTTCCCACTTCCCCACATTGACATCCTAGTTGATAATACAGCACAACACAAAGTGTTTTCCTTCATGGACGGTTTCTCAGGCTACAACTAAATCAAAATGGCGCCTGAGGACATGGAGAAGACAACCTTTATCACACAATGGGGCACATTCTGCTACAAGGTGATGTCGTTCAGACTGAAGAATGTTGGGGCAACCTATCAGCATGCCATTGTCGCTCTATTTCACGATATGATACATCATGAAATAGAGGTCTATATGGACGACATGATAGCTAAATCTCAAACATAATAAGAGCTTCTTGATCATTTACAAAAACTGTTTGAGAGACTGAAGAAGTACAAGCTGAGGTTGAACCCGAATAAATGCATATTTGGAGTAAGATCTGGTAAGCTCCTAGGTTTTGTCGTCAGTAATAAGGGTATTGACGTAGATCCTGCCAAGGTGAAAGCGATACAAGAGATGCCCACTCCTCGTACCGAGAAGGAAGTCAGAGGATTCTTGGGACGTTTGAACTACATTACCAGATTCATTTCTCACCTGACAACTACTTGTGAACCAATCTTCAAGTTACTGAAGAAAGATCAAGTAGTTAAATGGAATGATGAGTGCCAAACTGCTTTTGACAAGATCAAAGAATACCTGCAAGAGCCTCCTGTTTTGATGCCACGAGTCGAGGGAAGACCATTGATCATGTATCTGACCGTTTTAGAAAATTCTATGGGGTGTGTGTTGGGGCAGCATGATGAGTCTGGCCGAAAAGAGCATGTTATTTATTACTTGAGCAAAAAGTTTACCGACTGTGAAACAAGATATTCACTGCTTGAGAAAACTTGCTACGCTCTGGCATGGGCTGCTCGCTGGCTAAGACTGTATATGCTGACTCATACTACCTTGTTGATATCTAAAATGGATCCAATAAAATACATCTTCGAGAAGCCTGCACTCTCTGGGAGAATAACGAGATGGCAAATGATCCTGACGGAATATGACATATAATATACTACCCAAAAAGCAATAAAGGGCAGTGTACTAGCTCATCACCTTACTCACCAAGCTGTGGAAGACTACCAGTCCATGAAGTTCGAATTCCCAGATGAGGACATCATGATGGTAAACAACTGCGAAGAACTCAGGCCATATGACGGACCTGAACAAGGATCCCGATGGACCCTGGTTTTTGATGAGGCATCTAACGCACTCGTTAATGGTATTAGTGTTGTACTCATATCTATGGAAGAGTGTCATACTCCTTTTACGACAAGACTCTGCTTCAATTGTACAAATAACATGGCGGAATAAGAAGCGTGCATCTTTGGTCTCAAAGCTGCCATAGACTTGGGGATCAAATTGTTGAATGTATTCGGAGATTCAGCTTTGGTTATCAGTCAGATTAAAGGGGAACGGGACACCAAACACCCCAACCTTATCCCTTATAAAGAATATGTTTTGACATTTCTCCCACATTTTGAGAAGATTACCTTCGAGCACTTCCCGCGAGAAGAAAATCAGATAGCAGACGCACTAGCCACAATGTCATCTATGTTTAAACTTAAATGGGATAACGAGGCTCCCCAGATTACCATTGAACGAAGGGATGAACCATCACACTGTCACGAGATTAATACTGAAGAAGTAGTGGACCAGCCTTGGTTTCACGAAGTCAAGAGGTATCTCGAGGCTCAAGAATATCCAGAAGAATCTTCAGTCAATGATAAGAAGTTCTTAAGGAGATTCTCTGCTAAATTCTTCCTTAGTAATGCCATTCTTTACAAACGGAACCATGACTCTGTGTTACTTCGATGTGTAGACAAGGTTTAAGCTGGAAGGATCATGGCTGAATTACATGAAGGCACTTTTGGCACCCATTCTAGTGGGCATACGATGGCAAAGAAAATCCTACAGGAAGGTTATTACTGGTCTTCCATGGAAGCAGATTGTTATTAACACTCTCGAACTTGCCACAAGTGTCAGATTTATGCTGACAAAGTGCATGTACCTCCGGTTCCTCTGAATGTCTTAACGGCTCCTTGGCCCTTTGCTATGTGGGGGATTGATATGATTGGGGAAATCAAGCCAACAACATCCAATGGACACCGCTTCATTTTGGTGGTCGTTGACTATTTTACCAAGTGGGTAGAAGCAGCTTCTTTCGCTTCTGTTACCAAGAATTTTGTCGCCCGGTTCATCAAGCAGAACCTCATCTGTCGTTACGGTATCCATAAGAGGATCATTACATACAATGGTACAAACTTGAACAATACTATGATCACCGCCTTGTGCGAGCAATTCAAGATCCAGCATCATAATTCTTCCCCTTACCGGCCGAAGATGAATGGTGTTGTCGAAGCTGCAAATAAGAACATTAAAAAGATCATACAGAAAATGACAGTCACATACAAAGACTGGCATGAGATGCCACCATTCTCTCTCCACGGATATCGTACCAAAACTCGCACATCAACCGGGGCAACACCCTATTCCCTGGTTTACAGCAAGGAAGTTGTCTTGCCTATTAAGGTCTAGATCCCCTCTCTGAGAATTATGAAGGACACGGGGTTGAATGAAGAAGATTGGATCCAGACTCGACTTGATCAACTAAACTTGATTGATGAGAAAAGACTTACTACTGTATGTCATGGTCAAATGTATCAAAAACGGATGATAAAGTATTTCAACAAAAAGGTCAGACGACAAGTATATCAAGTTGGGGATCTGGTGATCAAGCGCATCATACTTCCGAAGGTGATCCCAGGGGAAAATGGACTCCTACATACGAAGGACCATTTGTAATCAAGAACATATTCTCTGGAGGAGCAATGATCCTAACCACCATGGATGGCAACAACCTTCCGCACCCTGCAAACATAGACATAGTCAAAAGATACTACGCATAAGAGACCCGCTGGGTTGACACACCTAGGAAAAACAAGGATATCCCGATGAACCAAAAAGGTTCGGGAAAAAATTAGGGATAAAAAAATAAAATTTGTACACCCGACAAGCTGAAAACCCGAAAGGGCGGCTTGAGCAAAAAAGGGTTTCCCGGTTGACTGAAAACCCGAAAGGGCGGTCCAGGCAAACGTTATGGAATTAAAGCGTATGACTATGTCCCATTGGATCACCTTACAGACAACCTTTGGCTTCAACTGACAAACTCAGAGGTTCTGATCAATTCAATCATCTTCAGACGAGGCCACAAATAGACAAGATGCTCGGAGATACGAAGGCTATAGCAGAATGGGACCCCCATGGGATTATTGCACATAGTTATCTTTTCTTTGTATCAAAATTTTCATTTTTTACGACAGTATTCTCTTACTAGAATATTTGTCTCATTGTACAAAAATACTTACTCAAAGTCAATACAAAGATATCCCTTTGAAAGTGCAAAACTATTTGTTTTTTCTTTACTCTTGTCTTTTGTTTACAAAAATGTCCGATGATTCATTTTTGAACATATGCATTTGAACATAATTATTGTTTATAAATAAACAAAATAGAAAGACAATCACTGATGGCTTTAAGAGATATGGAAATCTCTCTAAGTTATTTCCATAAAATCCCCCACAGTGTGCAATTTAATCCCCAGCAGAACAGAGCTTCCAGTTATCAATCCCCAGTAAAAGTCATCAAATTTCTCAAGATTCCCCAAGCAGGATTTTTCAAGTAGTACATGGCATTTCCCTTACAACAGAGTTTATTTCTCTAAGGATAAATTCATCAACACTAGACTTCACAACATGAAGACTTATATTCCATATCCTCAGTAGCAGTCAAGGATCTATTTTCCCCAATCCAACAGCAGTACAACAGATTAGCTCACATACGCATACATCGCACCCATATATATCATAAACATTGATAACACGAATGCATTATACTATGCATTTAATACAACATAACATTGCATATTAGCTAACATTTTACCTTTTTTAGGATAAGATTAATCAACAGCTACCATTAACAATGTTCAAAGTCTCAGATACAGTTCAGATACACTCCAGACACAGATGCCATTCTGATACTCATTCAATTTTTTTCTCAGATACAGTTCAGATACGCTCCAGACACGGATGCCATTCTGATACTCATTCAATTCTCAACTTCCAGATACAGTACAAATACGCTCCAGACACGGAGGCCATTCTGATACTCATTCAGATTCAGCTTTCAAATACAATTCAGATACGCTCCAGACATGGATTCCATTCTGATACCCAGTCAATTCTAAACTTCCAGATACAGTACAAATACGCTCCAGACACGGAGGCTATTCTGATACTCATTCAGATTTAACTTTCAGATATAGTTCAGATATGCTCCAAACACGAATGCCATTCTGATACTCATTCAAAAATCTTATCTTTCAGATACAATACAGATACGCTCCAGACACGGATTCCATTCTTATGCTCATTCAAAATCTCAACTTTCAGATACAGTTCAGATACGCTCCAGACACGGACGCTATTATGATACTCATTCAGATTCTCTTTCAGATTCAACAATCACTTTTGGATGGCATTTACAAGCCCATCTCCAACAACTTTCTATCACTTCTCCAAATTGCATCTTTAAGCCCATTCCCTTTACCATCGCATCACTGAGTGCAAATTTCTGGGCACCTTAGTGTCCAATCATCTTCCACCTTCGAGTCACGAATGGCAAAACTCGCCAATCTAATTCTTCAGGTTTAAGAAGATTGAACAGGGGCAACTATTGTACCCCAAAATTTTCCCTCTCACTTATCAAGCATTTGCTCACAAGATCTCCTTAAACTCAATACTGCACTAGGGTTTGATCAACTCAAGACACCTCATTGAGCACTGATGACCAAAATTATGGTTTGAGTTTTCACAAGGATTTTTGAACTTCCAATGCCCCATATGACTTTCATGGATCATTATGGATCCCCAAGATTACCCATGTCAAGTTTCAAGCCTTGGACCACATTTTTGATCAGTCAATTGAGCAGTTGACCTAAAAATTAGTTGTATTGGGGAAAAAGTCAATCATGGCCAATTTATAGTCAAACTTCATAATTTTTTATCCACATCAACATTTTAGACTCATATGTATCATTTGATCAATTTTGGACCATAACTCCTCAAGAAATTTGATCAAATCTCCAAAAGGGCAAAATGGTCAAAATTAGGGTTTTGACTGGGAAAGGGCAATTTCTGATTTTTGACCTAGCAAATGGTCAATTTGTTTAAGGCATAATCTCAATAGTCCAATTGCATCGTTTTTACCTAATGACATGGTTCAAAACATTGCAAGTCCATTGGATTGACATATGAATTTTCCAGTCAAGTGATCAAAAGTCAACTGTATACTAAAAAGTCAAACTTTGACTTTTTGGTCAAATTCAAGTGCCAAAGATCATAATTCATCAAAACATGTCAAAATATGAAACTTATTCATCAAGAAATCAAAAATTCAAGATTTCATTTTGAAAAGTCAAAATTTCTAAACTTAGAAATTTTTCTAAGTGTTGGAAATTTCTTATTTTTTCATAACTTTGAGCAAAATTTTCACCATGATGAACGATGATTCAAGAAAAACTTACAACATTAAAGTTGTAAATCTCCATGAAATAAACAACTTTTCTTCACACAACTTCTACCAAAAGTGCTTGGATCTCAAGTTATAATTTTATGAACATAGGGTAATGAAACAAAACACTTAGTGAAATTTTGCCCTAATTTGGTTAGGATTTTGACCCAACTTCATGGCACTTTTTCATATATTTCCAAGGGGAATATTCAAAAGCAATTCAAATATGGGTTGTATATCACATTGAAAGCTTTCAAAAATGTCCAAGAATTCCTTGAGATTATTCTTGAGTGGGGAGAATCGAAGAGATGAAGTTAGGGTTTTGTCACTTGAATTACAAGTCATTTTTTGATGAACACATGAACCAAATTAATGCTAGGCTGCATAATATTTGCTTTGCAGGCCTCAAACTTGTTTGTCACTCCATAGTTAAATGTTTACACAGATGTTAGGGCTTTGATCTAAGCAATTAAGCTATTATCCAAGTTGCATTTCCATTAATGGCACAAAGTTAACATTACCATTCTTGTAAAGCAAGCTTTTTGCATAAAGTTCATTCTTGAGCCTCTAACTTGTTCCCTCTGATCACACTCCATCCACAAAGTCAGAAGCAAGCTTGTTTAAAGCATAACCACTCTCTCTTAGCAAATACACAAGGCTTTGAAACCTGAATTTCTCAAAAATCACATGTTATGCATAAACTTGTGATTTTGAATTCTGATCAAGAAGAGGTCTCCAAAATTGTTGCTTATAAATAGAGTCACTATTTGTGAGCTAGAGGACGAGCTTAAGCACCTTGAAATACACAAAAACTCTCTCAAATCAGAAATTGCCCAAAAACTCCATTGTTGCACAGCTTCTAACCTTGAACATCAAACTCACATTTCCCTCGTGTGTTTCTTGGCCTTTTAGTTTCTAAAGCTTCCTTACATCAAGTGTAACCTATCCCTGTCCCTGTTTTATTACTGTAACATCATTTACCATATCCTCTATAACCAAAAACAGAGCATTGCACATTGACTTCTCCAAGTCATTTCAGCCACTCTCAACTCAAGCAAACCATTACATTAGCTTCCCAGGACCTCAAGGAAGCTAACCTGATCATCACCATCACTTGAAACAAGCTCAAACTCAAAACACGATTTCCAGTTTTGAGGTAAGTTTTCTCAACTTGGAACTCTTCATACAGGCATCATCAATAGTTTATTTGTGAACAAAACATATAGATATCATTGCCCTGAAGCTAACCATGTCCATAGTTTCCATTAATTTTGCTTGAGCTTAGAGAATTTTGAAACTGAAATTTATGAAATTTTTAGGGTTTAGATTAGGGCCATTAAAATTCATGCTTATCTTTGATCTATAATTTTAATACTTTACATTTCTAGAATCGTGAGAAAATTTGCTACAAGTTTCATGTTTACATTCATTTTTGATGAGAAATGAGCAAGTTACAGTTGGTCTGACTGGAGGTTGAAGATGAAGTCATCAGAGCGCGTTTTGCCTTGTATATTTATTGTTTTGCTTATGTTAACAGATGTATAGCCACCCCAGTGGTAGAAGCGCACGTCTGTAACCTATAGGACCTGGGTTTGAGCCCAAGTAGTACCCTTTTCATTTTTCACATTTCTGATTTTTGGCTTTTTGGCAGGCGCTGGGCCTCTTTGAGCCTGACTTGTTTTTATTTTTGCTAACCAACCTCCCTGCAGGCTATTGGCACCCCTGGCGCAAGATTATTTATTTTCTTTTTTTATTTTCATTTTTATTTTCTTAAATATATTTTTTAAATACTCAAAAATCATAAAGTACAAAAAAAAAGAAGATAGATTTATATTTTGACTTAGTTTATTTTATTTTTCTCACAAAAAATATTTTTATTAACTATAATTTATTTATTTATTTTACTTATTATCTTGTAAATATAATTAAAATTAGATTATTAGTTATTTTCTTTCATACTAATTTAAATATATTATTTTTGATATAAAAAAGACTAAAAATATTTTATAATGCTATGAATATTTTTAAGATAAAAATACCCAAAAATACTTTTCTTAAACTTATTTTCTTTTAATCAATTAATAGAACTAGGGTTTTTATTTAAATCTTTTCTTAATAAATTTAAGTTTAATTAATTATTTTCTTTAATTAATTAGGTTAAAACAATTTACCTTTTTCTCATGAAAACCAAATAAAATATTCATTTACTTTACATTTCACATTTTTGTACATTTATTTATTTTTGTACATTATTTCAATTCTTGCACAAATTCAATTTGGTTGTAATAGATTAATTAGGTTTATATTTTTGCAAATCCTCATTTACAAATTGTACACCCCTCCCCATAAATGTTGTAATAGCGTAGTAACTTTAAATTTTGCAATTTATCGCTTTTATATAACATGCTAGTAATTAGGGTTTGTATGAAAAGACTACAACCAATACTTAGAAAATCCTAATTCAAGACAAAAACAAGCATGAAAATAATACACTTGCACACAAGCACCCCTAGGGTTATTCCACTTGGTTGCCTTATACAAAATGACCATATTACGCATGTAAGGTATCTTAGCAAAAACAAGCAAAATACAAGATCTAAGTCCCTCGATAACGTTATCTAAGTTGCCTTTCAAATGATCTTAATCCCTAAAAGAGAATGCTAAGATACCTTGCAACCTTGCTAATCATGGTTATACGATGACCCACGCCCGTCCCGCTTACATCCAAAGATAAGGTTATTTACCAAATCAATGGTAAGATAACAATGTCAAAGGAAAAAGAAAAATGAACAAGAAAGACTTTTGAGTAGGTAGAATGCTCCTAATTACTTCCTCAATTTCAAGCAAAACATCCTTGCTATTTTCAAAATAAACACATACACTTTCAAACATCTTACAAAATTAAAAACATTTTCAAAAGATCAACATCTTTGTATACATTCTTACGAACGAGAATCATTACAAAGATTTCCTAAACAATGGCCTCTTTACAAAATACTTTCAAAAAACCACACAAAGCATAATTTCAAACAAAAGCAAGTGATCTAGCAAGTAACTAAGAGCCCATGGAAAACCATGGATGAAAAGGGTGCTAATACTTTCCCTTTTCATAATCTACCCCCGAACTCAAGAAATAATCTCAAAGGTCTTTCCTGTGCTTTTTCACCTTTCCTTTTGGGATAAAAGAAAAGTCGGTGGCGACTCTTGCTAACCGCAACATTTGCAATCAAACACAAAACCTTCAAGTTAGTTCTCCCATCGTATCACACACTGTAAGGTAATTTTATAATGATTCTCGTATCTTTGAGAAAATATACAAAATATTTGTTTTGAAAAGTGTTTTGAGAATGTGAGGTGTAAAGATTGTTTTAGTTTGTGAGCAAGCGATTGCAAGCAATCTACCTACTCAAAAAGGTCTTTATTATTTTCCTCCTCCTTTAGATAGTGCTACCCTACCATTAGTTAGTAGGAAGCCCTATTATTGGATGTGAGGGACAAGCGTGGGTCATCGTACAGTCATAAAAAGCAACTTGTAAGATGCTTTAGCAATTGTTGTAAGGGACTAAGATTGTTTACTGAAGGCATCATCGAAGGGTCATCGAGGGACTACAATCTTTTAACTGAGGGTCTTTGTTAAATCACCTCACGTTCGAGGAACATGACTGTTTAAATCTGAGGCAACAAGTGAAGTTAACCCTAGAGGTGCATGTGTGCAAAGTGTTTTGATTTAAGTTATTTTTGTCTTTGAAATTAGGTTTTCTAATGTTTTGTTTTTAGTCTTGTAATACAAACTCTAATTACTAACAGTAATAAGGAGAGCAGTAAATTATGGAAATTAAATGTCCTACGCTATTACAATGCTTCGGGGATGCGGGTACAAGTTTATGAATGGGGTAGGAAATCAATAAATCCTAATTGTCTATACAAATTTTTTACAGTTAAATAATGGTATTAATGCGAAAAATAAATAAAATGCATGGAGATAGAAAGGGAAAAGTGTTTAAGAAACCCTAAAAAAATTCTAAGTATTTTAAAAAATGTTTTGTTTCTTTGTTTAGAAAATATTTGAAATGAAAAAAAGTTAGACCTAATTCTAATTTTATTTACAAATTAATTATTTAAGATGAAACAAGGTGTGATCAAATTAAATTAATTAATTAAAATCTAAATAATTCTAAGTATTTAGAAAATATTTTTTGGGTTTTATTCAGAAAAGATATTTGAAGTATAAAATCTAATTCTAATCAAATAAAATCAAAGTGATTAAATTAAATTTTTATTTGTCAAAAATTAAATTAATTGATTAACAACCTAAATCTAATTTTTTTCATCATTTTTATGATTTTTTCTGATTAAAATAAAAGAAAGATTAAAAAAACAAATGTTAATTAAAATAAAGTAAAGGAAATTGAAATGGGCCAGTAGTGTAAGCAAATTAGGGGTGAGAAAAAAGTAAAAATATTCTGGCCCAACAACAAGTTTTTTTTTTTGAAGCTGAAAAATAAAAAAAAGTAATAGAGTGGGCCTGTGTTGTAAGAAAATATGAAAAAAGCAAAAATGTTAAGCCCAAAACTAAAGAGCCCAACGCTGTTTGGATCTAGTGATAGTGGTTTTCTGAGGGTACATCGTGGGATACGCATTTGGGGCGCTAGATCTGATTGCATGATGATCTGATGGTCAAGATGTGAGGTATACCATGCGCGCTATTGCCTTGTTTGTATTGAATCTGCACGAAACAAATGTGAAAAGAAAAATGTCTCACGCCTGACTCGAACCTGTGACCAGGCATAGGTATGACTTAAACACGCGCACGCTGCCACTGGGGTGGATGTTACATCCGGTTGTAAAACAACAATCAATAAATATTAAATAAACTTGTTTTCAAATTTGGACTTCATCTTCTTCCCCGCGCGCGTTTACAACAACAATAACAACATTGTTCAAATTTGTAAAAATCTCATTTCTCAACCATTTAAAAAAAATGTAAACATGAAAGTTGCTTGATTTTTCATCACGAATCCAACCATATAACTTTCAAAAGCTATAAATCAATAGTTAGGGAGAATTTTGTTTGGTACCAAACTGAACCCTAATATCTCAAACTTTAAATCCAAAATTATCATCACACACTCAACATAAATGAAAACTAAGGACATGGTTAGTTTCAAGGCATTGATATCTACATTTTTGCTTTAGAAAATAAATGCAAATGGTGCTTATACAAAGATTTCAAAGTTTAGAAAACTTAGCTCTGAAGTGAGAATTGAGTTTGAAGCTAGAGCACTTCTGGAGGTGTTTGGATGATCAGGATAGTTTCACTGAACTCCCAAGAAGCTTTTGCAATGCCTACCTTAGATTGAGAGTGCCTCAATTATTTTGGACAAGTCAAGTTGAAGAGGTGTAAAGTGAGGTTTAGACAATGATGGTCGAGGTGTTATAATGATGAAACAGGGATATGGATGGCTTCTATATGATGTATAAACGGTGTTTGAATGATAAAAAGGGAAAATACACAAGTGGATTTGAAGTTGGGTGTTAGAAGCTTCAAATGTGCAACAATGGAGTTTTCTTGGTGATTTTGAGTTTGAGAGTGTTATAGGGCTTGTGAATTCGTGTGTTAGCTTGCAAATAACCTCTCTATTTATAGAGAAAAGGTTTGAGGGCTTGAAGTAACCAGAATTTCAAGATAGCATGTTATGGTTTTGAAGCTTGGTTTTGAAGTAACTTGCAAAGGCATGGTTCCAATGCAATGGTACACTGGCTCATAGGGTGGTTAGGAGCTGTAGACATGTTACTTATTGCTTTGGTATTGTGTGTGTAGAAGGAACATGTGAGAGGCTCAAGGAAAGTTGACAAAATGCATAAAGCTTGCTTTATGTAAACGACAATGGTGCCTTTATGCCATAAATGGAAAAATCATTTGGACAATGGCTTAAACACTTAGATAATGGTTCAAGCAATTGTGTAAACATTAAATTATGGGGATATTTTCAAGCTAATGGACCTATAAAGTGAGATTATGCAACATAGCTTAAAGATTTGGTTGTGAACTTGTCACAAAATGACCTATAATTCAAGAATGGAATGCCAACTTCATGTCTTCGAATGTCCAAGCTCAAGCATGATAAAATTGTGTTCTTGGACATTTTGGAAATCTTGAAAAATTGTCTACAACTTTCATGTTGTGAGTTTTGGCTAAATCAAATGGGAACTTGGTGAAAATTGGCCAAGAAGTTAGGACAAAAAACTGATCAAAACTTGTAAAATATTTTCTAAGTCTTGGATAAAAAACATCTTAACTTCATGGGATTATATCTCTTAAATTAAGCATTTTTTGAGGATCATCCCACATTAACAAAGTTGTAGAATTAATCAATCCATACAATTTTCATGTTGAACGTTTTCTTTGAATCAACTTGGATCTTAGTGAAAAATGACTATGAAGTTAGGATTTTAGTTAAGAGCAAAAACACTTAGAATTTTTCTAAGTGTTAGAAATTTTTCCAAATTTGACTTTTGTTGACTTTTTGATTTCTTAATGATCAAGTTTGATAGTTTTGAATATCTTGATGATTCTTGATTTTTGAATTCCAATGTTGACAAAAAAGTCAAAGTTTGACTTTTGTGTTGACTTTTCATCAATTGATTCAAATTTTCAACTATCAATCACTTGCATCTTTGGAAATGTATCGAGACATGTATAGGTCAAGATATTGTATTTGAGTCCTTAATATCATGCTTCAAGCTATTAGGTTATGCACTAGGTCAATAGTCAATGATCAATCATCTTTAGTCAAAACCCTAATTTTGACAATTTTTGACCTTTGATGATTTGAGGGCTTTCCTTGAGGCATCATGGTCAAACCTTTATAAATGATGAATATCACCTCAAAATGTTGATATTGACAAAAAATGTTTAAGAATGACTGTATGTTGACCACAATTGACTTTTTACCCGATGCAGTTGATTTTCAGCCATCTGAGCCATTGATTGGGAAAATTTGTGATACAAGGCTTGAAACTTGACATGAGCATTGTTGAAGACCTATGATGAACCATGAAAGTCACTTGAGACCCTTGCAAACTAATTTTCTTTGAGAATCACCAAACCCTAGTTGAAGATCCTTGCTTATGAGGTGAGTTTGTCTGATTAAATCTTGAGAATCCTTGAGTATTTGAGAATGTCTTGAAGAAAATGGGAGGGAAAATTTTGGGGTAAAACAACTCCCCCTGTTCAATCTTCTTAAACCTGAAGAGTTAGATTGGCATGTCCGCCATTTGTGACTTGAAGGTGGAAGATAATTGAACACATAAGTGCCTAGAAATTTGCACTCGCATGTGCCCGAAGTAATGTTGTTAGTTGATTATACCGGGAATGGGCTTAAAGATTCCATTTGGAGAGTTGATGGAGAATTATCGGAGATAGGCTTATAAATTCCATCCAAAGTAACTGTTGATAGAAATCAGACTAAGTTTATGCTCGACTTCAACTGGAATAAGTATCAGGATAAATCTACGTTTGAATTGAGCCAAAAGAGGTATTTTTGTCTTTAACCGGGAGAAGTATCAGAATAAATCTTTGGTCAATTTATCATGAGACAGAAACATATCTACTGGAAGAAGTATCAAGATATATCTATGCTTGATTTAATTTGAGCCATAGGATGTCTGCGTCTGTCTTTAACTGAAAGAAGTATCAGAATAAATCTTTGGTCGATTTAACCTGGGCCAAAAAAAGTCTATTGGAAGAAGTATCAGAATAAATCTACGCTTGATTTAATCTGAGCCAGGAGATGTTTGCATCCGTCTTTAACTGGAAGAAGTATCAAAATAAATCTATGGTTGATTTAATCCGAGCCAAAAAAATTCTACTGGAAGAAGTATCAGAATAAATCTATGCTTGATTTAATACGAGACAGAAGATGTCTTTGAAAGAAGTGTTCATCATGTAGATAGTCGCCCCGTCCTGCTTCGGGAATTGATCTACAATCTGTTTTTGTTGGTAAACCCGTCCTATTTCGAGAGTTCATACCATTTGGTGATAAAGATAGTCGCGCTGTCCTGTTTCTGGAATTAATATTTAGCTGACCATAAAGAAAGAAAGATAGTTTCCCTGTCCTATTTCGGGAGTTAATCTTTGATTGGTTGTATAGATAGTTTCCCCGTCCTGTTTCGGGAATTAATCTTGGACCCATTTGAGAATTGTTGATGATATTCGTCTGTGGATTGATCTTTCCTGAAAAGGTAAAGAGTTAGTTGTATGCAATGTTATGATATATGAAATGCATTGCGTAATGAAGTTCTCAAAATAAATGAGATTGTGCTATGCGCGTTTCGTATGCATATGCTATTATATTGGTAAATGATGTATGAATGTGAAATGTTATTGGAAATGCATCAACAGCTCCATATGACAACTTGCCGAGGAAAATGAATCTCTGACTGGTGTTGGGGATGAAGAACATATGTAATCTTCAACCTTGTCTAGAGTTCTTCCGTTTTGGATTTCTGCTTTCTATTTGAGGAAACTCTGGTGGGGAATGTTGACTTCTGTTTAGGGAGAAGAGTTTAGGAATATTAGTTGTTCATCGGTCTACTGGAGATTTTAATTATTATATACCCTGACTGGGGATAAAAGAGATGGATAACCTTTCGACTCATCCGGGGAGTTTAATTCTTATATACCCTGACTGGGGATAAAAGAGATCGATAACCCTCTGACTCGTCTGGGGAGGATAAAGTTGATTGATATCTGGTTCGGTTTCAGGTTTCGTAGAAACTTTATGGGGATAGTGGTGATTCATTGGGGAGAGGAATTTTGTCGATGATTCGTAGCCCTTCAAGGAATAGATTTAAGCTGAGGAGATTGTAATCTGTTGGGGAAATAAACCTTGTTTCTAGAGAGATACTCTGCTGAGAAAACAAGTTGTGCTAGGGAGAAGAAATTTGCAGGAGGTTTTACAATTTTGGAAGAATAAACTCAGTTGGGGAAGAGAACTTCCATGAACTGTACTGATTGGGACTCCGTAGGTGGGTGATATTTCCAGGAAAAAGATCATATTCTTTTATTCGTTGGGGAAATTTTAGGGAATGTATATTTATTGAAGATGAATTTGTGAAGATTACTCTGAGGGGATAATCTCATGGAAGTGGCTTTGTAGGGATTTGTGGACAACTTGAATGTCATCCCAACTCCTAGAGTCTTGAGTAAATGCTTATTCCTATTCTTATGTATATATTTGTTAATATTTAATCTTGTTCATATGCATATGTTCATTCAATTTTAGTCATTGGACATTTTTTGCAAACAAAACAGAAAAGACAGAAAGGTTTGAATTTTAAGGTGTATTTGTATTGATAGTTTGCCTATAAACAGGTGATCTTGTATAAAGAGACATAAATCCTAGCAAGAGGAAATTGTCGTGATTGTCGTGAAATGAAAAGATTACAAAGTGAAAACAAAACATATAGCTATGTGGAAATGATCTCATTGGGTTCCAACTCTGCTATTGCCCCAATGTCTTTGAATATCTCATCCCTTACTATCAGAATAAGTTGATTGAACTAATTTGTTCCATTTGAACTTTGTAAAATCAAGCTTCACAAATAAGCTTTTGTTTTGATGAAGACAAACCATGGCTAACAAAGAAGGCAAAGATTTATGATCAAGCATCTAAGCATCCAAGGATAATATCTTCATTCAAAGCTCTCAACAACTTTAAAGGTATAATAATATTATCTACTTTGATCTTAAGATATAGATGCTCAAAAATGAAAAAGAAATGTTTAAGAATCATTACTCAAGCTTTTCAAAGATAAAATTTCATTTTTCTTCTGCATGCAATCGATTTACATCTTAGTGCAATCGATTGCACACTTCAAAATTTCAGATCTTTTGCTTATGTTTCTATGTGCAATCGATTTACATTACCTATGCAATCGATTGCATACTTAAATTTTTCAAAACGTTTGCTTTTGTTTCTCATGCAATCGATTTACATTGCAAGTACAATCTATTGCACTCAGTTACTTTTTGCTACTGACTTTGCATGCAATCGATTACATTGTTAGTGCAATCGATTGCACTCTTAAAGATTTTGAAAAAATAGCTGTTAAAAACCTTGTGCAATCGATTTACACCAAGGGTGCAATCGATTGCATACTGCACGAATTTGAAAAATAACAACTTTGTTCATGCCTTTTCATCATGCCTTTTCATTACATCTTTTCACTCAAACTTGACATTTGTTCATGATACATTTCCAGATCTTCATGATGTTTCAAAAGGGTGTTATGAACATATAAATATTCATTTTCAAATCCAGATCTAACACCTTCTTGCAAAAATATTTCCTGAAATTTAAAAATACAAACACAAGCATTCTCCATTTTCATGCATAAGTTTTCTGCACATTTTCATACATTAACAAACAGAAAACTTTGAGCAAATATATCTTGAGTCTTTGTACAATATTATTATCGCAACAAGAATATTATACATTGTCAAATCACTCTAAGTGATCAATATTACTCTACTCACAAATTGATATTTACTTACTTATTTTCCAGGATTGTTGGAATTAAGTTTAAGTGTTTTTATTGAAATCTTGTCTTTCCAAGTTGTTGGATACAAGTGTAGTTACATTGAGAGGATTGTTCTCATAGGTAACTTAGTGAAAATCCAAGAGGATTGTTCTTGGTCCAATAGGATTGTTCTTGGTTTGGTTGGTAGTTCTTGTTTAAGTTTGCCACAATAAGGAAATCTCTTTCATGTTGAAAGGGGACTGTAGTACTCTCGAACTATGAAGGGAACCAGGGTATATCGCCCATGTCTCTTTATTTTTCTGCATTTTTAAGCTTTCCTAAACTCACTTATAACCCGAAAAATAAGAACCATCATCACTAAAAACCATAATTTTTAAAGTACCTAACTCACCCCCCATCTTAGGCGCACTTCGTACTTACAATTGGTATCAGAGCAGGTTATAGGTAACCTGCTCCTAAAAGATCCAGAATGGCTTCCGCAAATCATAATCCCGTTTTCAGAGATGGTGGTAGTAACAATAAGCCTCCTCTATTTTGTGGTGAATATTTTGACTTCTGGAAAATACGCATGAAGGCGCATCTAGAAGCACAAGGAGAAGAAATATGGGATGCCGTCGTAAATGGTCCATTTATCCCTATAACGGTAATCAATGGTGTCAGCTCATCAAAGCCTAAATCTGCATGGGACGATGATGATAAGAAGAAAGTTCTCTATGAAAAAAGGCAATAAACCTTCTTCAAGGTGCACTTAGCATGGACGAATTCTTCCGTGTCTCGGTATGCAAAACAACAAAAGAAATATGGGATACCTTGGTACGAACTCATGAAGGAACGGTTGAAGTAAAAAGATCAAGACTAAATACCCTAAGTCAAGAATACGAATTATTTCGAATGCAGCCCGGAGAAACAATTCTTGACTTATAAAAGAGATTTGTGCACTTGACAAATCATCTAAGTGCTCTTGGTAAAAATTTAACGATTGATGAATTGAATCTGAAAGTACTTAGGTCTTTAACTAGGGAATGGCAACCAAAGGTAATGGCAATATCAGAAAAGAAAAGTCTATCCAACATGACATCCGCAACATTATTTGGAAAACTTCAAGAATACGAAACGAAACTCGGAAGACTCGAAAAGCATGAAAATCAAGAGAAGAAATCCAAGAATATTGCTTTGAAGATAGACTCCAAGGAAGTTGAAAAGGAAAACAATCCAGAAGAAGATGAAAACTTCATGCTTCTTGTTAAAAGGCTTGGTAAGTTCTTCAGTATAAATGACAAACCTTTTTCTCATTCAAAAGGAAAGAAACATTTACAGAAAAAGGAAGGCTCCACATCAACACAAGAAATCACATGTTATGAATGTGGTAAGCAAGGTCATATCAAGCCGGATTATCCAAAACTCTCCAAGAAAGGCGGCTTCAAAAGCAAGAAGGGATTTAAGAACAAAAAGGCTTATGTCGCATGGGAGGATAATGAAATAAGTTCCTTATCTGATTCTGATAGTGATGAAAGTGCAAATCTAGCATTGATGGCCTCACACCATTCCGATGATGAAGACAATAAGGTTAGTAGTGAATTTTATCTTTTTGATAGTGATGCACAAGGTGCTATAGATGAACTATTGAATGAATGCAAAATTCTGTATAAAACCATTTCATCACAAAAGAAACAAATTTCATCCTTAGAAGAAAAATATGTTTCAATGGAAAAAGATTTCAAAGAAGAAAAACAAAAATCAAGTGATGAGCAAAAACAGAATTTTGTATGCAAAAATTGTGATTCACTCTCTTTCCAAATTGTCCAATTAAAAAGAGTCATTGAAAGATATAAAAAAGGGAAATTGGATTGGAAGGTTTTCTTAGCCAACAAAGATAATCCAATGATAAAAGTGGACTTGGATATTCAAAGTTTTCAAAAACAAGTTCTAACAAAACTATCTTTGTTAAGGCAAGTGATCAATCTTCCAAAGAGAAAGTGAATAAACCTAAAATAGTTCGTCACTATCCGAAAAAGAAAACATTTTCTAAGAAGAAATCTTATCCTTCTAGATATAGAAGTAACTTTGAACCTACTTGTTTTTATTGTGGTATTAAAGGCCATACACCTAATGCTTGCTATGTTAGAAACTTCAGTGTGGCAAGTGGGCATTATGTATGGGTAAAGAAAGGCACTAATTATGAAGGACCCAAAGCAACTTGGGTACCTAACAAAACCTAATTTATTTTGCAGGTATGCTTGAAGACCACATGCAATCTTTGGTATCTTGATAGTGGTTGTTCAAAGCATATGACAGGAGACATAAACCAATTTTCACCTCTAGCGCTAAAGGCCAAGGGTTTTGTCACTTATGGAGACAATAATAAGGGAAGAATCCTAGGCAAAGGCAAAGTTGGTGCTCCACCTTTCACATCCATTGAAGATGTTCTTTATGTTGAAGGACTAAAGCACAATCTTCTAAGTATTAGCCAACTTTGTGACAAAGGCTTCAAAATCAAGTTCACCAAGGATGAATGTTTGATAGAAGATGAAGTCACTCATGAGGTTATACTTAAAGGTAAAAGAATCAATAATATATTCATGATTTCCCTTGATGATCCATCTTTGAAGGTTAAATGTCTCATGGAGAACAATGATGATTCATGGCTTTGGCACAAAAGAATTGCTCATATTCATATGGAACACTTGAATAAATTAATCAAGCATGATCTTGTCATTGGATTGCCTAAGAGAAATTTCTTCAAAGATAGCCTATGCGATGCTTGTCAAAAAGGGAAACAAACTAGATCAACTTTCA
The DNA here is from genome assembly GCA_948472305.1 of Vicia faba. Lineage (NCBI taxonomy): Eukaryota > Viridiplantae > Streptophyta > Magnoliopsida > Fabales > Fabaceae > Vicia > Vicia faba. The sequence continues at coordinate 1,426,273,460 of OX451737.1, read as the reverse complement.
AATCTAAGAATGTGGTGTCCATTACAAGGCCACTACAATTGTTACATATGGATCTATTTGGTCCATCGAGAACAAGGAGTTTCAGAGGTAATGTATATGCTTTGATTATTGTTGATGATTTTTCTAGATATACTTGGACATTCTTTTTAGTGCAGAAAAGTGATGCATTCAAGGCGTTCAAGAAGTATGCTAAACAAATTCAGAATGAGAAGTCTCTAACAATTGCCTCAATAAGAAGTGACCATGGCGGAGAATTCCAAAATGCTCTATTTGAAGAATTCTGTGGAGAACATGGAATATCTCACAACTTCTCGGCACCGAGGACTCCACAACAAAATGGAGTGGTTGAAAGAAAGAATAGGTCTCTTGTGGAACTTGCTAGAACAATGCTTAGCGACTCAAACCTTCCAAAAAACTTTTGGGCGGATGCGGTGAGCACGACATGTTTTGTTAGCAATAGAGTTAACATTAGACTAATCTTAAAGAAAACTCCATATGAACTTTTCAAAGGGAGAAAAACAAACATTGCTTTATTTCATATCTTCGGGTGCAAATGCTTTGGCCTAAATAATGACAAAGATAATTTGGGTAAGTTTGATGAGAAATCCGATGAAGGTATATTTCTTGGTTACTCACTCTCTAGTAAAGCATATAGAATATAGAACAAAAGAACTTTGACTATTGAAGAATCTATGCATGTTTCTTTTGATGAAACTAACCCCTCCAAGGAGGATAATATTGTTTGTGATAATGATTATGAAATTTTAGAAGGTCCTCAAGAAAATTCTTCCAAGGATTAACCCATTCAACTAGAAGAATCACCTCAACAAGAATCGAATCTCAGTGATCTACCAAAAGAATGGAGAACTCATAGAGATCATCCTATTGATAAAGTAATTGGTGATATAAGTCTAGGCGTGTCTACAAGATTAAATCTCAAGGATGCTTGCCTAAACATGGTGTTTGTCTCTCAAATTGAACCTTCCAAAGTTGATGAAGCTTTAGGCAATGAACAATGGATCATAGCTATGCAAGAAGAATTGAATCAATTTGAAAGGAATTAAGTTTGGGAACTCGTTCCTAGGCCAAGCGACAAACACATTATTGGAACAAGATGGGTGTTCAAAAACAAACTTGACGAGAATGGAATAATTGTTCGCAACAAAGCAAGATTGGTAGCACAAGGCTATAATCAAGAAAAAGGAATAGACTTTGAAGAAACTTTCGCTCCAGTTGCAAGGTTAGAAGCTATTCGTCTCTTACTTGCCTATGCTTGCTCATTAAATTTTCAGCTTTTCCAAATGGATGTCAAAAGCGCATTCTTGAATGGATATATCACTGAAGAAGTATACGTTAAGCAACCCCCGAGTTTCGAAGATTTCAAGAATCCATATCATGTATTTAAATTGAGAAAATCTCTCTATGGATTGAAACAAGCACCAAGGGCATGGTATGATCGTTTAAGAAACTTCTTATGCGAAAAAGGTTTCGAAAAAGGCAAAGTTGACAAGACTCTATTTATCAAGAAAATCAAAGACGACACCTTGCTAGCACAAGTCTATGTTGATGACATCATCTTAGGTTCTTCAAATCAAGAAATGTGTGAAGAATTCTCATCAATGATGCAAGGAGAATTTGAAATGTCCATGATGGGTAAAATGAACTATTTTCTCGGACTTCAAATCAAACAACTAAAAGATGGCATCTTCATCAACCAATCCAAATATTGCAAGGAACTCTTGAAAAGGTTTGACATGGATAACTGTAAGGAAATGTCTACACCAATGGGTTCTGGTTCTTATGTTGATCAAGATGAATCAGGTGTTTCCATCGACATTACTAAATATCGAGGTATGATTGGCTCCTTATTATATTTGACGACAAGCCATCCTGACATAATGTTTAGTGTTTGTCTCTGTGCCCGCTTTCAAGCTAACCCTCATCTCACGGCGGTAAAGAGGATCATGAAGTATCTCAAAGGAACAATAAATGTCAGATTGTGGTATCCTAAAGGTAGTGTCTACAACTTAATTGGTTATTCTGACGCGGATTATGCAGGATGTAAAACAGATAAAAAGAGCACAAGCAGAACTTGTCACATTCTTGGTAATGCATTAGTATCATGTGCCTGCAAGAAACAAGCATGTGTTGCTCTAAGCACAGCCGAAGCTGAATATATTGCAGTGGGTAGTAGTTGCGCTCAAATTTTGTGGCTAAAACAACAACTTCGTGACTACGGACTCGATCTAGGGTGCATTCCTCTAAGATGTGACAACACCAGTGCAATTAACATTACAAAGAATCCCGTCATGCATTCAAGGACTAAACATATAGACATTCGACATCATTTTCTCCGTGATCATGTTCTTCAAGGAGATGTCGAGGTAACCTTTGAAGATACTCATAATCAGCTTGCCGATATCTTCACCAAACCTTTGGTAAAATAACCTTTCTACAAAATTCGTCGAGAGCTCGGCATACTTGACGAACGCGACTTATAAGGTGCATTCTACCCTTGATATATCTTTTATATATGTTTTATACATGCTATATATGAATCTATGTTATGTGATACTTAAATTTTCAAGAAAAATTTGGTTTTGGACAATTTTTGTTGATGCAAATCGATTGCACAAAGAGTGTCAATCGATTGCACAAAGAGTTTTTTCAATTATGTCCATTATGTTTCATGTGCAAATCGATTGCACCTTTAATGCAATCGATTGCACTATGTGCGTTTTTACTTATTTTTGATTCTGTTTGTGTGCAAATCAATTGCACATGGTATGTCAATTGATTGCACGTACTGAAATTAGCTTTTATGACAGAAAATTAATGTTGGTCAGAATTCCTCTCTCATATTCCCAAGCCAAATACACTTCAATTCTAATAACTCACTCCCTACCTATCCAAATCACTTCCAAATCTCAGCTCACAAAATCTTTCTCTCTCACAAAACCTAAAAACCCTAAAACTCCATATCCATGGCTTTAAGAACAAAGAGAAAGGCTTCAGTTTTAGATAAAGGGAAAAAGAAGGTTGATTCAACATCCAATCCCCTGCTTTCAACTCTCACCGAAGAGCAAGAAGCCAAATTTATTTAAGACTTTCAAAGGAAAATTGTATCCAACCCCAAGTATGGTATACTCTCCTCCTTTCCTCAAGAATGTTTTTCCTTTCATAATGATCTAGCTACTTATGGTCTGGAACCCTTGATTTCTTCGTACGGTCCATACTACCCGAATTTGGTAAGAATGTTTTTCAGCAATCTAACACCCCAAAAGGGAAAAATGGTTACATATGTGTTGGGCACTCGTATCTCTCTAACTCCTCATGTTGTTGGTGAGATCTTGCATATTCCTTTCACTGGAAGCTCCCTATATGATCCTGAAAACGAGATATGGGATGGCTATCAGAAAAAGGGATTCTTTTACAGAATTGGGTGGTTAAGTGAAGCTGAATTTCGCACCAAACAGATTCGTGGTCTTGGCGGAGTAATTCCATCCAGAGACTCCTTGAGTGCAGGTAACCTCCATATAGACGATCACTTATATCGTTATTTTTGGTCTATATACTGTTTCCAAGAGCTGGAAACCATTGCACGGTTATCGACTTCGAGATGCAGCTTATTTATGTAAGGAAGAAAGGAGTAAATGTAAACTGGGCAAGAATGATCATGATGCATATGCTGAGAGTGGATGAAAAGTATAAATTCCTTCCATATGCTTATTTTATCACTTTGATTATGGATGAATTTGGTGTGGATTTTCGTGGTTTTGAAAAGGTGGATATGGATCCTAATCTAAACAAAATTTCAATTAAGAATGTTGATTCAAGAATGGGCGTAGATTTTAATCCGGAGACAAAGATCATCACCTACATTGGTGAAGATGTTGTTGGCAATAAAGATAATGACCAAGAAGTTGAAGGCGGTGAAGTAGTGCCTCCTCCTCCTACCGTTCCCTCTGGTCTAAGCAATCAAGAGCTCATGGACTACATGTCTCAATAGTTTGCTTCTATGAACACCAACTTCAACAATCAATGGAGTGCAATCAATGACTCCACTACAACCCGGATAAATGATTTTCGCTCGGATGTGAACCAACAATTCTCGTACCTTTATTCTCACCTTCATATCCCACCATACGACCCAAATAACCCAGCTGCACCTCCTCCACATTACACAAAACCTCCACTTCAACAACAATTCCCGAACCAAGGATCATGGTCTTATAACCATCCAGACATGCATCACCCTTAATGTTATGGCTGACTGTTTTTTTCCTGTTATGTTATTGTCTTGCTATTTCAATGTTTCGTTTGTTCAATTTTCTATGTAACTCTTAAACAATTTGTGTTACTGTTTTAAATTCTATAATTTTGTCAACATAATGCTCTATTATTATTTGCTTTAGGCATCTTTCCCTTCTTTTTGATAATGTCAAAGAGGGAGAAAGATGTATGGTACTTTATGCTTGTATTTCATGTGTCTTAACTTTCAAGGTACTCTCCAATCAAGATGAAGAATTGCAAAGGATTTCAACCCTCTCCTACATAGGGGGAGTTTTGCATCTTAGGGGGAGAAGCTCTTCCAGAAAGTACATCGCATAAAGCAAGATTGTTTGTCATCATCAAAAAGGGGGAGAATGTAAAATCAAGCTTCACAAATAAGCTTTTGTTTTGATGAAGACAAACCATGGCTAACAAAGAAGGCAAAGATTTATGATCAAGAATCTAAGCATCCAAGGATAATATCTTCATTCAAAGCTCTCAACAACTTTAAAGGTATAATAATATTATCTACTTTGATCTTAAGATATAGATGCTCAAAAATGAAAAAGAAATGTTTAAGAATCATTACTCAAGCTTTTAAAAGATAAAATTTCATTTTTCTTCTGCATGCAATTGATTTACATCTTAGTGCAATCGATTGCACACTTCAAAATTTAAGATCTTTTGCTTCTGTTTTTATGTGCAATCGATTTACATTACCTATGCAATCGATTGCATACTTAAAAATTTCAAAACGTTTGCTTTTGTTTCTCATGCAATCGATTTACATTGCAAGTACAATCGATTGCACTCAGTTGCTTTTTACTACTGACTTTGCATGCAATCGATTACATTGTTAGTGCAATCGATTGCACTCTTAAAGATTTTGAAAAAATAGATGTTAAAAACCTTGTGCAATCAATTTACACCAAGGGTGCAATCGGTTGCATACTGCACGAATTTGAAAAATAACAGCTTTGTTCATGCCTTTTCATCATGCCTTTTCATTACATCTTTTCACTCAAACTTGGCATTTGTTCATGATACATTTCTAGATCTTCATGATGTTTCAAAAGGGTGTTATGAACATATAAATATTCATTTTAAAATCTAGATCTAACACCTTTTTGCAAAAATATTTCCTGAAATTTAAAAATACAAACTCAAGCATTCTCCACTTTCATGCATAAGTTTTCTGCACATTTTCATACATTAACAAACAGAAAACTTTGAGCAAATATATCTCGAGTCTTTGTACAATATTATTATTGCAAGAAGAAGATTATACATTTTCAAATCACTCTAAGTGATAAATATTACTCTACTCACAAATTGATATTTACTTACTTATTTTCCAGGATTGTTGGAATTAAGTTTAAGTGTTTTTGTTGAAATCTTGTCTTTCCAAGTTGTTGGATACAAGTGTAGTTACATTGAGAGGATTGTTCTCATAGGTAACTTAGTGAAAATCCAAGAGGATTGTTCTTGGTCCAAGAGGATTGTTCTTGGTCTGGTTGGTAGTTCTTGTTTAAGTTTGCCACAATAAGGAAATCTCTTTCATGTTGAAAGGGGACTGGAGTACTCTCGGACTGTGAGGGGAAACAGGATATACCGCCCTTGTCTCTTTATTTTTATGCATTTTTAAGCTTTCCCAAACTCAGTTATAACCATAAAAATAAGAACCATCATCACTAAAAACCAGAATTTTTAAAGTACCTAATTCACGCCCCCCTCTTAGGCGCACTTTGTACTTACAAACTTTTAACCTTGGAAATGAAGCTTGCAGTAAGTGATCCAACAGGAAATAGTTGTACGTGTTGTACCCCAAAATTTTCCCTCTCATTTTTATTCAAAACATACTCCTAGAGGTCCCCAAGTACTCAAGGTTGACCAAGAATTGACCAGACAAATTCTCTTCCTAAGCAATGGGTTTCCAACTAGGGTTTCATTTTTCATAAAGAAGTTTGGGTTTCAAAGGCCTCAAGTGATTTCCATGGTTCCTAATATGTCCTAAAGAGTTATCATTCCAATTTTCATGCCTTGCATTACAAGTTTGCTCAGTTAATTGCTCAGATGACTGGAAATCAATTGTATTAGGTCAAAAGTCAATTGTGGTCAATATACAGTCAAACTTAAAGATTTTTGGTCAATATCAAATTTTTTAAGTGATATTCATCATTTTATCAAGGGTTGATCATGATTCCTCAAGGAATGCTCTCAAATCATCAAGAATCAAAACTTGCTAAATTAGGGTTTCCTAGAGAAAGTCAACTGAACTTTAGGCATAAATTTCACATGCTTCATCCATTTTCCCCCAGCCAAAGATCATTGTGTATAAAATTCAATTCCCTACCACTTTTCTTTTGTCCTCAAGTTCAAAAAATGCATCATTGGAAGGATATGGGCCAATACATTACATGTCCTTTTGAAAGTCAACAAAAAGGCACTTTTTGTCAAGGCAAGTTACATCAAGATAAATTCTCCAAATGAGAAATTGGTCAACATAGAGATTGTAGAGGACATCTTGAGCTTTCTAAAAAGTCCAATATAATCTTCAAAAGATAAAAATTGAGAAAGTTATGACCAGTGCAAATTGGTGAAAATTTAAAAAAGTACCATTGAGCAAAAATGCTTTTTTAGATTAATGGGCCTACTTTTTGAACTTCAAACATGTTCATGGCCACACCAAGGACTCCTAAATCCACTCTCACCTTGATCTTCATTTTTCTATATTTTATTCATATTTATTTTTTGTTTTTATTCAAATAAACACACAATAAATTGCATAAAATAATAGATAAATGGTTTGGACACATGGGCTGATGTTTTGAATCAATATTAGGCATAATATTTCGTGCAAGATACATAAAAAATGACCAGATTCATGCAAGGGACCAAAATGGCAAAGATCTCACATTTTTGGCATTTTTTCAAGTCTTGATTTCTTGGTTTTAAACCAAGTTATTATTTGATTTCTTTCCATGATTGTGTGCTTCCCTCATTCCTCTATAAATACAGAACCATAACACAAGCCAGGACACGCTGAAGCAGCCTAGAGAGAGTGTTCCAAAATTCCAAAAATATATCAAAGTTGTCAAAATTCGAAAGCAAGTTTCCAGCCCTCCTCCATCCAAACTCGTGCCATATTTGCACTCCTGAGGTTCCCAGGACTCATCTCCAGTCCTTGCACTAGCCTGAAGCACGCCTGAACTGCCCAATACAAATACATCGTTTGGTATGTTTTTTTTAAAATCCAATCTCGTTTAATTTGCGTTGTTGTCTAGTTTAACGTTTGCATGTGTGTTCATGATCATATTTAGGACAGGTTGGACGTGGAACATGCAAGGTCTAGGTCCAAAATCATGAGATGCCATGTTTAACTCTGATCTGTTACTTTGCTTCGAAATGCAAAATCTAGTAAATTTTAGCCAAGATTAGGGCCAAATACGACTCAGCACATCATTTTAAGGGGGGTAGGGGTATTTTGATCCATTGATTTTGCTTATTTTGCAGGTTAAGGTTTGGAACCCACCAGAGAAGACAACCAGAGTGTTGACTCCAGTGGGTTGACTCTGGTGACCATCGCGTCATCTTCTCACTGGCTCGTTTGAATAAGCAGCACACGTGTTTTATTTATTTTTCATATTTCTGACTGATTTTAATAGATATATTTATTTGTTTATATAAAATAACAAATGAGTAATTGGTCTAGTGGTGAAGAAGGCGCGTGTTATCTTGGAAGGCCTGAGTTCGATCCCAGGTTTTGAGTTTTTCCATTTTCTTTGTAGATCCAGTGGCATGCAGGTTCATACACATATCTTAGACCTTACATTTGGGCCATCAAATGTTGATGCAAGAAGATCCAGTTATCCTAGCGTGCGCTTCCACCCTATAGCCTCAAGGGTGACATGCACCTGACCATGTTGGGCATTGGGCTCAGTCTAACTAGTCTTAAAACGAAATTTCAAACTGCACCCCCATTTACTTTGAACATCAGGCCCATTATTATTTTTTGTATCATTCTTTTTTTAGTCTTTTTATTTGTTTTATATTTTATTTCTTTTAAAACTATTTTGTTTATTTTATGACAAAATCAGAAAAAGTCATAAAAAATAGATCTAGATTTTTCCAATTAAATTTAATTTTTATAAATTAATTAATTAATTAATTTAATTATCTTGAATTAGTTTGATTAATTTAAAACCGATTAGAGTTAGATTTAATTCATTTCAAAATTTTCCTCAATAAAAACACCAAAAATGTTAGAATTATTTTATTTTATTTTATTTGTATTAGGTTTAATTTCAACTAATAATAATTTTTTACTTTTATTTAATTAAGATTAATTTTAGTTAACTTAAGTTTTCTTAAAACTAATAAAAACAACAAAAAATATGCTAAATATATAGAAGTATTTTAGGGTTACCTCGCTTTCCATATTCGCGTGCCCATTTTATGTTTTATTTTTTTTTATTTTTATATATTGATGTATCTGCATATGGGTTGTAATAGTTAAAACTTAGGACTTTTACTTTTCGTTTCCCCCATTTTGGATTTGTAATTCCCCTTCCCCGAAACCATGTAATAACGTAGATTCAATTTCCGCATTTTTATTTTCTGTATATATATTAACTGTTAGATGTATGTTAATAGGATTGTATGATAAAACTAAAAGTAAACGTTAGCAAACCTAACATTCAAAACAAATAATTGAAACACAACACACTCGCACACGTGCACCTCTAAGGTTTCCCCACTTGTTGACTTCGGAATAAATGGTCATGATTCTCGAATGTAAGAAATTTTAGTGGCTACCATTTGGTTTAAAAGATCATAAGTCCCTCGATGACCCTTTCGATGTTGCCTCGGTAAAATTATCTTAAAACCCTAGGGTAATTACTAAGATATCTTACTAGTTGCCTTTGTGACTGTACGATGACCCTCGCTAGTCCCTCAAAACATTCGACGATAGGGCTACCTACTCACTAATAGTAGGATAACACTGTCTAAAGGAAAATAGTAAAAGAACAAACCTTTTGAGTAAGTAGATAGCTCCCAGTTGCTTCCTCAAATAAAACAATTTCTCACACATACACACAATATTTTCTAAATATTTTCAAAAGAAAAAAAACACTTTGTATACATTCTCAAAGATACGAGAAACATTACAAAGTTCGCCGCACTAAGGCGTCTTTTCAAAAATATTTTCAAAACACACTTACACAAAAAAGCATTTTCAAAATGAGCTAGTAACTAAGAGCCCGTAGATAACTACAGATGGAAAGGGTGCTAACACCTTCCCTTTCCATAATCAACCCCCTTACTCAAAAAATAATCTTGAAAGGTCTTTCTTGTTCTTTTCACCCTTTCCCTTTTGGATAAAAGAAAAGTCGGTGGCGACTCTTGCTAACCGCAACATTTGCGATAAAATTAAAAAAACCAATAAAATCAGTTCTCCCATCGTATTACAATATGCTTTAATCCCTAACTTTTTCCTGAACTACCCTTTTGGACTTTCAGTCCACCAGGATACCCTTTTTTGCCCAATCCGCCTTTTTCAAGTTTTCGACTTGTCGGGTGTACAATCTTTTGTATATATCCCTAACTTTTGCCTGAACCCTTTTGGTTTGTCGGGATGCCCTTATTTTTCCTAGGCCAGTCAACCTAGAGGGTTATTTTCACGCGTAGCATCTTTTAACTAAGTCCGTATTCATAGGGTGCAGGAAATCTTCACCGTCCATGGTGGTCAATATCATAGCACCGCCAGAAAATACTTTCTTAATCACAAATGGTCATTCGTAGGTGGGAGTCCATTTTCCCCTGGGATCACCTTGTGTTAGAATGATGCGCTTTATTACCAAGTCACCAGCCTGATATACCCGATGCTTAATTTTCTTATTGAATGCCTTGATCATATGTTTCTGGTACATCTGACAGTGACCAACAACGCGAGCCTCTTTTTGTCAATCAAATTCAACTGATCCAACCTAGTCTGAATCCATTCGTCTTTGTCTAAGTCTGCATCTTTCATAATTCTCAGAGAAGGAATTTGAACTTCGACAGGTAGGAAAACTTCCATACTGTAGACCAAAGAGAAATGGGTTGCCCCAGTTAATGTTCGCGTCGAAATGCATTAGCCATGAAGAGAAAATGGTAACATCTTATGCCAATATTTGTAAGTCACAACCATCTTCTGTATGATCTTCTTAATATTCTTGTTGGCGGCTTCCACTGTGCCATTCATCTTCGGTTGATACAGAGTAATTGTGGTGCTTGATCTTGAATTGAGTGCAGAGTTCAGTGATCATAATGTTGTTGAGATTGGTTCCATTGTCTGTGATAATCTTTTCAAGCATTCCATACCAACAGATCAGATTATGCTTAATGAAACGGGCGACCATATTCTTAGTTACAGAGGCAGACGAGGCTGCTTCAACCCATTTTGTAAAGTAGTCAACGACGACGAGAATGAAGCAATGTCCGTTAGAAGCAGTAGGCTTGATTTCTACAATCATATCAATTCCCCATATTGCGAATGGACAAGGAGCAATCATGACGTTCAAAGGTACTGGAGGCACATGAACTTTATCAGCATAAATCTGGCACTTATGACAACTTCTCGAGTGGTTGTGATAGTCAGTTTCCATAGTCGACCAATAATAACCTGCTCTCAAAATCTTCTTGGCCATAGTATGCCCACTGGAGTGAGTACCAAAGATGCATTCGTGTATATCCTCCATAATTTTCTCTGCTTCCTTCTTGTCTATACAGCAGAGCAGAGTTGAATCATGATTTCACTTGTACAAAATTCCATTGCTCAAGAAGAACTTAGCCGAGAACCTTCGTAGGAATTTCTTATCATTGATTGATTCCCCTTCAGGTTATTTTTGAGCTTCAAGGTACCTTTTTACTTCATGAAACCAAGGTTTTCCCCTACTCCGTCAGTATCAATTTCGTAGCAATGTGTTTGTTCGTCAAATCTTTCAATGGTAATTTTGGGAGATTCATTGTCGCATCTTACTTTGAACATGGATGACATGGTAGCTAATGCGTCCGCCAACTGATTCTCTTCTCTTGGGATATGTTCAAAAGTAATCTCTTCGAAGTATGGAGTCAAGGTTAGCACATGTTCTCGGTAAGAGATAAGATTTGGATGCTTCATATCCCATTCTCCCTTAACCTGACTGATTACCAAGGCTGAATCCCCATATACCCTCAGGAGTTTGATTCTCAATCCAATAGCAGCTTTAATACCCAATATGCACGCTTCGTATTTAGCCATATTATTGGTACATTCAAAGCAAAGTCTGGCAGTGAATGGTGTATGACAACCCCGAGGAGAGATGATTACAACACCAATCCTGTTGCCAAGTGCATTGGAAGATCCATCAAAAACCATAGTTCATCGGGATCCTAGCTCAGGTCCTTCATATAGTCTAGGTTCTTCACAATCTGTAATTAGCATGATATTCTCATCCGAGAACTCGAAGTTTATAGATTGGTAGTCGTCTACAGCTTGATGCGCCAAATGATATGCCAATACACTTCCTTTGAATTCCTTTTTAGTGATGTACTGAATGTCGTATTCTGTTAAGATCATTTGCCATCGGGCTATTCTTCCAGAGAGAGTTGGCTTCTCGAATATGTACTTGATGGGATCCATTTTAGAGATCAATAAGTAGTATGGGTCAACATATACTGTCTTAGTCGGTGAGCAGCACATGACAAAGCGCAACAAGTTTTCTCGAGTAATGAATATCTTGTTTCACATTCAGTAAACTTTTTGCTAAGGTAGTATATTGCATGCTCTTTTCGACCAGACTCGTCATGTTGCCCCAACTCACACCCTATTGAATTCTCTAGCACTGTTAGGTACATGATTAGAAGTCTTCCTTCAACTGGTGGCATCAGAATCAGAGGTTCTTGTAAGTAATCCTTGATTTTATCAAAGGCTATTTGACAATCATCGTTCCACTTTACTACTTGATCTTTCTTCAGCAGCTTGAAGATTGGCTCATAGGTAGCACTCAAATGAGAAATGAATCGGCAATGTAATTCAGTCGTCGTAATAAGCCTCTGACCTCCTTGTCAATACAGGGTGCCGACATTTCTTGAATAACTTTAATTTTTGCAGGATCAACTTCAATGCCTTTACCACTAACGATGAAACCTAAGAGTTTTCCAGACCTTACCCCAAAAATGCATTTGTTAGAATTTAGCCTTAGCTTGTACTTCTTCAGCCTTTCAAACAACTTATGCAGATGATCAAGATGTTCTTCCTTAGTATGTGACCTTTCTATCATGTCGTCAACATAGAATTCTATCTCACAATGAATCATGTCATGAAATAAAGCTACCATGGCATGTTGATAGGTTACTCCAGCGTTCTTCAACCCAAAAGGCACGACCTTGTAATAGAAAGTGCCCTACTGTGTGACGAAGGTAGTTTTCTTCATATCTTCATGCGCCATCTTGATCTGATTATAACCCGAGAAACCATCCATGAAAGAGAATACCTTATGCTGAGCATTATTGTCGACCAAAACATCAATATATGGAAGTGGGAAGTCATCTTTGGGGCTCGCTCTGTTAAGATCCCTATAATCTACACACATACGTACCTTGACATCTTTCTTTGGTACCAGAACAACATTAGCAACCCATTAAGGATAGGACGTCATTGCTAAGAACCCTGCATTAAATTGTTTCATAACCTCGACCTTGATCTTCTATGACATCTCAAGACACATGCGACAAACTTTCTACTTAATCAGAGAATAACCCTCTTTCATTGGCAGACAGTGGACCATAATATCAGTATCGAGCCCTGGCATGTCTTCGTATGACCAAGAAAATACCCCAACAGAGTCGTGCAACATCTGAATCAATTTGTGCTTGACACTGCCCTCTTAGTTGGCGCCTATCTTAACTTCTTTCTTATCTGTCTCATAACCCAAGTTTACCACTTCGACTGGCTCTTTATGCAGTTGGATAGCCTTTTCTTCTTGTATTAAGAGTCTGACAAGTTCTCCAGGTGTTTCACAATCTTCATCACCTTTGTCTTCGACTTGGTAGATTGGATTTTCAAAGCCATAAGCGGCAATAGAAGAATCATTATCAACGAGATCCAGAGTGGATGGGGATCTGCAATGTAGTGTGTGGGTGTTTGTAAGAACACGTAGCTATTTGAAAGTGCAATAAAGTAAAAGAAAGATAGAGAGCACAAAATTTGAATGCAAAACGTCCAATGTTTTCATTAAATGAAAATATGACATATGAAATGACAACCCTTAACAAATGGACCATTGTGCCCCGGGCAAGACACAAGGTTTAAAGTCATTGTTTTAAAGAAATTACATAACCAAACTTCTTAAAGCAATAAAAATAGAAATAATTATTACTCCTGGATAAAGGAGATGGAGATAATGTCTTATGCTTTCCAATTATCAAGTCTGTTTCCAATGGTAGGGAATATCCAGTTGTCGAAATCACAATCACTGTCAGCATCTTCTATAGCATCGAGTCCATTGTTGCTAACACGAAATGTAGGCCTTCCAGCATGAGCGCGATAAACAACCCTCTGACTCTCTGACCCTCTGCAGTAAATCCTAAACCAAACTTGTCAAATTTGTAGGGGATATTAGAAAGATGACCCCAGACAGTACAACCACCTTCTTTTAAAGTTTCTTTGGCATCTTTCAAGGAAGCCATCTTGTGTGGAACCATTGAAGTCTTCGGAATGGCTGAAACATCTTCAACAACAGCAGGGGAAATTACTTCAAAAGCTTGAGAGGGAGTCTCAATGAATTTGCTGTCTATTTCTACATACTGGTATGAAGTCAGGTGATTGACCATGTACTCCTCCTCTCTGCAGACAGTAACAATCTTCCCTTTCACAGGATATTTTGATTTCTGGTGCAAGGTGGAGGTAACAGTGCCTGCCTTATGGATTCAGGGGCGTCCCAATAGACAATAATAAGCTGGACGCATGTCTATTACATAAAAGGTGGATTCAAATATTTGCGAACCTACTTTGATCGAGAGGTTCACTTCTCCGTGTACCATTATTTTAGAACCGTCAAAGGCTCAAACTATGATGTTGTTAGGTTTCAACACAACCCATTCACAATCCGATCTGTCAAGAACGCCCTTTGGCAGAACATGCAGAGAAGAACCAGTATCAACTAACACACGAGCCAAAGTAGTGCCCCTTCATTCAATGGAGACATACATGGCCCTATTATGATTTCTCCCCTCTAGAGTCAGGTCAGCATCGGAGAAACCTAATCCACTGTCAGTCGTTAAGCTAGCAACATAACTTCCAAATTGATCCGCAGAAATGTCTCGTGGTACATGAGCAGTCTTCAAAAAATTCATTAAAGCTTGTGCATGGGCTTCAGAACACAGTAGTAAAGATAACATGGAGATTTTGGACGGGGTCCGCCTCAACTGTTCAACAATTTTGTAACCGCTTCTATGAATGATCTTCAAAATCTCTTCCATTTCTTGTCCAGAGGTGTCCTTGACTGTAGCTTCTTTTGGTGCATCCGTGCGGGTAGGCTCTATCATTGGATCTTTACCTCGAGCCTCGATAGTTGTCTTGGTAACTGTGACTTGAACAGGTGGAGAGATTTCCGGAGAGAAAATCCTTCCACTTCTAGTAATTTTACTGGTCCCTGCAATATTGTCAATATTAGGATCAACCTCTTCGTTATCTTCGTCAGGCAACTCTTGTTTAATACCATAATAATAGACGTCAAACCCATAATTCCATGGAATAGCCTTCTCTGAGGAATATGGGATGGGCCCAAGTTTCATAATGATTAAAGGAGTAGATTTTGGAATGGAAGTAATCCTTAAAGGACCCTTGGAGGTGATCTTGAAAGGAGTACCAGATATGACAGACAAATCTCGACACAAATTCTCAGTATGCGGAACTTTTTCAATCAAAATTACATGTTCATCCATCAGGCGTTGAATGCCTTTCTTCAGTAACCCGCAACCACTGGGTTGAACTGCACATCAATAACATTCTTTAACACAACCCAAAAATAAACTGGCTTGTAGAAAATTCTTTTGATTGTTGAGAGAGGAGTAACCATACCACTTATAGAGGTAACATATAAAACATCTTCAATAACACTTATGCCTTTGTTATGCTTCGACATAGGAGCAGTAATCACGTTCGGAGTCTCAGTAGGGTCAAAATTAATTTCCTTGTTATCAATCATATCTTGAACTTTGTTTTTCAAGGCCCAACAATTGTTGTTTTATGCCCAGGACTATTTGAATGATAGACACACCTCGCATTTGGATTGTACTTCTAAGAGGATGTGTTAGGATTAGGAGGAGGATCTCAGAGTGTTATGAGGTCAGCTTTTATCAAATGTTGGAATGCTTGAGCCAAAAGCATACTAATTCTGGTGAATTGCCTTCTCGGAGCATCCGACCTACGCTGGTTACCTTATTGTTGTTGTTGAACATGCGTCGGGTTAGAGATCAACACTGCTCCTACATACTGATGGCCGTTACTTTTACCACGACTTTTCTGGCCATAGATGATAATTGTTTATTTTTTACCAATGAAGGGCTTCTTCACAACATTATAAGATGTAGCCATGGGAATCTTCCTGCTCTTGATACCACTTTTAACTTGTTTACCAGTCAGAATCAGCTCAGTAAACCCTGATGAAGAACTCCCAACCAGCAGATTAAAGAATGGACCTGTCAGAGTGCCCATGAACATATCCACTAATTCCCGGTCAATCAAAGGAGGTTGCACCCTTCCATCTAGGTCCCTCCATTTTTATGCATACTCCTTGAACCCTTCATTTGAGCCCATGGTCATGTTTTGCAACTGCATACGAGTCGACGATAGGTCAGTATTATATTGATACTGCTTGTAGAAAGCAGCAACCAAGTCTTCCCATGTGTGAATGTTGGTCCCTTCCAGCTGATAGAACCATTCAAGTTGAGTGCCAGCCAAACTTTCTTAGAAGAAATTGACCCATAATTTCCGATCAGCAGTATGAGGTTGGATCTTTCGAACATAAGATCCCAGGTGAAGCTTGGGAAAACAGACACCATCATATTTAGAAAAGACGGGGACCTTGAACTTGTGAGGGATGACCACCCCCGATATCAGACCTAGCTCTCCAAAATCTAATCCAGGCACTTTCTGGATTTCCATAACTTTGAGTCGGTCTTCCAACTGATTGTATTTGTCATCTGCATGAGGGTATTGTTCGTCGAAGTAGTCTTTATCTTCGGAACCCTGATTGTTTTTACCTTCACCCCTGACACTTTTATCATGCTCCTCTTGGTTGTCGTCTTCCTCAGAGGAAACATCTTGAACTGGTTAAGCAGGACCTTTGAATCTTCTTCCCATGTTAAGGACAACAACCCACTTCTTAGTCTTATTTTTCGTGGTGAGGAGCACCATCATCTCTTGTTTCCCTTTGGCCAGGTTCATAAGAGTCTCTTGAAGTTGTGTATGCCGAGTTTGGAGATCCTTGACAGTTTGTTCGAGAGCCATCTTTTACTGAAATAAATAGTAAATAAATGAGGAAACATGTATTGGAAAAGCTGCTTATGAAATGATGCATGATATATGGATGCAATGTTTTCAAGGACCTTAGGATATATAAATTTTCCAGCCAAAATGAAATAGAAACAAAGATTTCATTAATAAGTTCAAAATTACAACTGCCTTCTAGGATTACAAGGAGAAGCAAAAAGGGTCTCAAGGAGACAACATAATGAATTTTTAAACCCTGAGACTCAAGTTTCCCACGGGTGCTTCCTCTTCGTGTTGATGTATACATTAAGGCTTCACTCTTCATGAAGTTGCTTTGTGAGCTCCGACACTTTCTTCTCACTTGCATAGAACTGAGCTTCAAAGGTGTCTCATTATTCCTTGAGTTGAATTCAGAACTTCTGCAATTCTTCGAGGTCAGCGGGCATGTCTGGATGGAGAATGATGCGAGAAACATCTCCTTCGACAACAGGCTCCACAATTACTGGTAAGACAACGGGATATGGAATCATAAGGTTTTAAGAACGAGATTGTACCCACTTGAGATATGGTTCCAAAGGGATAGAATTATTGTATCCTAAAGTCTTGATATCAATCTTGTTACCATGCCCCAAGCACGTGCAAACCTTTGACGATAACCTTGAAAATCGTTCTCGTAGTCGAACATAATACTCTGGATAAGTGCGTCATGAGGACCATCTCTTCGAGCATAACCAAATTGTCATAGAGCCAGAGAAGGGTTGTAAGTAATACCTCCCCTAATTCCAAGGAGTGGAACATTAAAGAATTCCCCACAACGGTCAATGATAGTAACATCCAGAGATCGAGAGCACTAATAGATATATGAATGAGAGAGTGACATCATCCTTTGAGACCACCTCAAACCTTGTTCATTCTTTAATACTGATCGGGGAAGGTGCAAAATAAATCACCTTGACAGCAGAGGTATGCAACACATAAGAGTCCCTCGCTTCCTCATAGTACGAGTATGAAGAGAATGCAAAATGTCTCAAAGAAAAGTAGGCACAGGGTTACAAGAAAGAAATATCTTGATGGTATTCACATCTATGAGCTGGTATGGATTAGGGAATATCACCAACCTATAGATTAGAAAAGCCAAGATTTCTTCAAAATCTTGAAAACTCGTGGCATCCAAAAATAGTCGAGCCTTCTCCAACAGAAATTTAGCTAGAAAACCCTTGACTCCACTCCTTGTTTCCTAATTTGATACAATGTCGGACCTCTTCCAATGTAAGGTTGCTGCAATTTCTTCAGGTTGTGGATATTTCTCTAAACCGGTGAAAGGTATTTGATTAAGAACATGTACTCTTAGTAATTGAGAAAACTCCTCCATTGTGGGCACTAACTGATAATCGGAAAAGGTGAAGCAGTGATGCACAGGGTCAAAGAACTGGAATAGAACACTCATCATATCTTATTCAAAACCCAAGGTAACCAAACCAAGTAGTCGACCATGCCTTTTGATGTATGGAGAACTTTTGGGAACCCTTGAGACTAACTCCTTAAGTTGAGAATGTATCCTCACAAAACAGATCTGGACATTGTTTCTGCGAGCGGAAGCCATAACCTACAAAACAGAACAAAGATAAATCCTTAGGTCCTTGAAATAGTTAGTGAAAATGACATGTGCAATAATGTCATGATGTTATGATGTTATGTTTGAACAATTAATCATACACAAACAAAACACACAAGGCCTTAGGTTTAAGCTTGTATGGAGTTTGTAGGTAAGTACCCTCTTGAAGTTTTAGTTGGATTAACCTGTCCTATAAGAAGTAACCGGGTTCTAGGAGTCTCAATATCACTGATATTTCTCTCAGGCATTGTTTCAGCACAAGCATCTAAATTGCGACCAAAATATCCCGAGAGTCCAATCTCAATGAGTGTAGCATCGAGTATCAACCAACTTCAGTCTGCACCAAATCCAGCTATCTCACTACTTTCTAATGGCTAAGTTGTGTCAACTAAGGTTCTATGGTCAGTTAGTGCTTATGACACCACACGGTAGCCAAGTATTCTCCTTGACTTACTCAAGGGACACCAACACCAACCAATATGTTGCACTAACGTAGCCATCGTTTCAACCATATCGATCTATGCCGTACAATTTTCACGATCTATTGCTACTTACCTGAAATGTATCTAGATCCGGGTATAGGATCCATACAAGAAATAAACCCAAGCATATCCCGAAATATAAAGCAAACAAGGCAAACAAGTAAAGCAATAAAGGTGATCTAGCTTTTAAGTTAACCCCACTTTAGTTTAATATCCCCAGCAGAGTCGCCATTTCTATAATACGGTGGGAGAACTGACTTTTGGTTTTGCATTTTATCGCAAACGTTGCAGATAGCAAGAGTCACCATCGACTTTTCTTTTATCCAATAAAGGAAAGGGTGAAAAGAATACGAAAGACCTTTTGAGAATTTTCTGAATTCGGGGGGGGGGGGGGGGTAGGTTATGAAAAGGGAAGGTGTTAGAACCCTTTTCATCTGTAGTTATCTATGGGCTCTACTCACTTTGAAATACTTTGTGTTTGTGTATGTTTAAAAATATTTTGAAAACGCCTAAGTGCGGAAATTTTGTAATGATTCTCGTATCGTTGAGAATGTATACAAAAATGTATGTTTTAAAAATATTTGTTGAAAGGAAGTGTAGTTTTTGGAAAAATGTTTTGGAAATGCCAATGTAAGGCAATTTTGTAATGATTCTCGTATCGTTGAGAATGTATACAAAATATTTGTTTTGAAAAGTGTTTTGAGAATGTGAGGTGTAAAGATTGTTTTAGTTTGTGAGCAAGCAATTACGAGCGATCTACCTACTCAAAAAGGTCTTTATTCTTTTCCTCCTCATTTAGATAGTGATACCCTACCATTAGTTAGTAGGAAGCCCTATTATTGGATGTGAGGGACATGCGTGGGTCATTGTACAGTCGTAGAAAGCAACTTGTAATACGCTTTAGCAATTTTCGTAAGGGACTAAGATCGCTTACCGAAGGCAGCATCGAAGGGTCATCGAGGGACTAGATTTTTTAACTGAGGGTCTTTGCTAAAGCATCTCACATTCGAGGGACATGACTGTTTAAATCCGAGGCAACAAGTGAAGTTAACCCTAGAGGTGCATGTGTGCAAAGTGTTTTGATTTCAGTTATTTTTGTCTTTGAGATTAGGTTTTCTAATGTTTTATTTTTAGTCTTGTCATATAAACTCTAATTACTAACAGTAATAAGGAGAGCAATAAGTTATGGATATTAAATGTCCTACGCTGTTACAATACTTCGGGGATGGGGGTACAAGTTTATGAATGGGGTAGGAAAGAAATAAACCCTAATTGTCTATACAAATTTTTGACAGTTACATAATGGTATTAATGTGAAAAATAAATAAAATGCGCGAAGATAGAAAGGGGAAAGTGTTTAAGAAACCCTAAATTTTTTTAAGTATTTTAAAAAATGTTTTGTTTCTTTGTTTAGAAAATATTTGAAATGAAAAAAAGTTAGACCTAATTCTAATTTTATTTACAAATTAATTATTTAAGATAAAATAAGGTGTGATCAAATTAAATTAATTAATTAAAATCTAAATAATTCTAAGTATTTATAAAATATTTTTGGAGTTTTATTCAGAAAAGATATTTGAAGTATAAAACCTAATTCTAATTAAATAAAATCAAAGTGATTAAATTAAATTTGTATTTGTCAAAAATTAAATTAATTGATTAAAAACCTAAATCTAATTTTTCCATCATTTTTATGATTTTTTTTATTAAAATAAAAGAAAGATTAAAAAAATAAATATTAATTAAAATAAAATAAAGGAAATTGAAATGGGTCAGTAGTGTAAACAAATTGGGGGTGAGAAAGAAGTAAAAATATTCTGGCCCAACAACAAGTTTTTTTTTATTTGAAGCTGAAAAATAAATAAAAAAGTAATAGAGTGGGCCTGTGTTGTAAGAAAATGGGGGGTATGAAAAAAACAAAAATGTTAATCCCAGAACTAAAGAGCCCAGCGCTGTTTGAATCCAGTGAGAGTGGTTTTCTGAGGATGCATCGTGGGGCACGCATTTGGGGCGCTAGATATGATTGCATGATGATTTGATGGTTAAGATGTGAGGTATACCACGCGCGTTATTGCCTTGTTTGTATTGAATCTGCAAGAAACAAATGTGAAAAGAAAAATGTCCCACGCTTGGCTCGAACCCGTGACCAAGCATATGTATGACTTAAACACGCGCGTGCCGCCACTTGGGTGGTTGTTACACCAGGTTGTAAAACAAAAATCAATAAATATAAAATAAACTTGTTTTCAAATTTGGACTTCATCTTCTTCCTCACGCACGTTTACAGCAACAACAACATTGTTCAAATTTGTAAAACTCTCATTTCTCAACCATTTAAAAAAATGTAAACATGAAAGTTGCTTGATTTTTCACCATGAATCCAACCATATAACTTTCAAAATCTATAAATTAATAGTTAGGGAGAATTTTGTTTGGTACCAAATGATAACATGAAAAGTTATAACATTTTCCGCCCGATTTACATAGATAAAGCTCCTGATTCTTCATTTATCATGTCACATTATATCTCTATTTGTAGTGTTTGCAGCATATTTCAGGTATTTAGATTTTGCAAAGCATAAATGAGAAAAGGAATAAAAATAATGGAGAAATGAAACAGAAATGTCATTTTTAGCAGCAAAGCGCAAATATTCTGTATCAGAAGCGCATGTCGCCCGTCACAGGCGCGTGCCGCCCGCCACAAATTGAAAAAGTGTGCCCCTCGGTGCACTTCTTGTCCCGACGGACACGAATTGAAGATACATGTCCCACATCCCAACACACATGACATCTGTTACAACCCATACAACAATTACGGAAATATCTCCATGAAGCGCACGAAACACACGGCTGACGAATTCTTCTCCACGATTGAAGAACGAGGATCAAGGGGATAGTTCCTACTTTTGCTCAACATTTGGAATCTATAAAAAGCAGATAGTTACCAACACTTAAAGGTTTGATACATGCTCCAATTTTCTTATTCTCTTCATATTGCAAGATTGTTACTTGATATTTCCAATTTTACAGTTTTCGTTTATTATCCAGTTTTCGTTAGAATTTCCGTAAGCAATAGAAAGCCTTCACCATTAAAGCAGTATTTCTTCACTTCGGAGGAATATTGCAACTTTAGTTTTCTTTCTAAGCTTCTAGAATTCGTTTAGGTTTATTTTAATTTCTTCAAGAATATTCTATTCGGAAGTTAATCCTGTCGGCTTGTGGAGGATACATACTGCTCAATTATTTCTTCGGTGTTTATTTCAGGTTCCAATTTTTAAGTATAATTTATTTATTTCTACCATGCCTGTGTTATTGAATTTATGTTTTAATTTTATGTTATTGAGAAATAAAATTATGTCTAGCTAATTTCCCCGATACCGGTATGTGAAGTCCTAAATCGAAGGGATTCGATAATTAATTGGCTTAAATATTTTACAAAAACACTTTTCTGGTTTTGATTTCCAATTTGGATATTAAATTGTTTTTGTACGAGAGTAAAAGAAATACTAAGGTTAAAATCAACAGAGTGAGAGTTTGAGGTTTTAACCAGATAGTGGTAATTGAACATTAATTTTAAAAACAGCAAGAGCGCTTTAAAATTAATTGGACTCAATTTGTTTTCAAAAAAATACTTTTGAATTTTAAATGAAATAGCGAGAACACTCATTTGAGTTTAATAATATGGCCTGAATCGATAGAACAAAAGTGTGAGACAAAGGTTTTTAAATAAATAGTTTCCACTGAAACAATGTTTTAATATTCAAAACAATGCCAATGACTTATTGAATCCCTGACATCGACAAATTATATACCGGTGTCTCGTTATTAATTATTAGATTTTAGTTAATTCCCATTTAAACCCAAACACCCTAATTTTATAATTAGCCTTAGCTTTACACCGTGACCCTAAGATAACAGTAGTTTGACCATCAGTCCTTTGTGGGTTCGATATCTTTTAAAACTACACGATTCGACTGTGCACTTGCAGTCACTACACCCGACAGACTCATAAAGTCACGATCAAGTTTTTGGTGCCGTTGCCGGGGACTGATTTAGTCAATACTGTAAATCCCTTGTTACGTAGTATAGACTAAGGCAACCAATTTTATTTTATTTTTATCCGTTGATTGTATGCCAAGCACTCACTCTCACGGCGAAGAATTAGAGCAACCAATCGACGAGGTCGAGCGTTTTGTTAATATAAGACGCTAAATTAGAGAATACCAAATCAAGTACAACCTTCCTGAATTCAATCTTCCTGACTATTCTCTTCCTGACTCAAGAATGGCTGAAGGACCCCAAAATCTCCCTCTGAAGGATTATGCTTCCCCATCACAAGAGGAACCCCACAATAGCATTGCTTCTCCCTCCATCACACGAAATGATTTAGAGTTAAAACCTTTGTTATTGCAAGCTGTCCAACAAAACCAATTTTCAGGATGTCATACGGACAATCCAAATCTTCATTTGTCTGTGTTTGTGCAGTACGCAAACATAGTGAAAGCAAATGGTGTCAGGCATGAAGCATTAAGACTTCGTCTTTTTCCTTTCTCATTACGAGATAGAGCTAGAGCATGGCTCCAGTCTCTACCATCCAACTCTGTTACCACATGGAACGAATTAAAGAAAGTTTTCCTAGTGCGATATTTTTCGCCGAGTAAGACGGCTATCTAAGAGCCAATATCAACAGTTTTAAACAAAAGGAAAGTGAATCTCTTTTCGAAGCATGGGAAAGATACAAAGACATGTTAGGACTCTGTCCGAATCACGATCTAGAAGAATGGTTGATCATCCTCACCTTTTACAATGGTCTCTTGTACAACACAAGACTAACAATTAACGCAACTACTGGCGGTGCACTGATGGATAAACCATACCACGATGCCTATCAACTTATCGAAAGTATGGCTCAAAATGATTATTAGTGGGGAAGCGATAGAACCATAGTGGAGAAACCTTTAACGAAAGGCGGTATACACAAAGTTAGCAGCTTAGACCAAGTTAAAGCTAAGGTAGAAGCCCTTACCCAAAAGATAGAAAGCTTGACCACAACTCCCGCAACCACTGTGGCTGTAGTAGCTCCAACCTGTGATTTATGCGGACTTCACGCGCATGTTGGACACGAATGTCCACTCTTAACAGGAGTACCAGTTGATCAAGTGAACTATGCTCAAGGAAATCCCTATGGAAATAACTATAACACTGCTTGGAATAACCATCCAAATTTCTCATACAAAAGCAACAACGATTTGTACGCACCTGGGAAAGCTCCTACTACACCCCCAGGATTTCAGAAAGCCACCCAAAATGTCTCAAATATTCCGAATATCCCTAGGAAGTCCAGCATTGAAATAATGATAGAAAAATTTGTAGCCACCCAAGCTCAAACTAATAAAGATTTCATGAATCAAAATGTTCACACCAGTGAACAAATTAAGCAACTGACAAATAAGATCGATGCTCTTGCCACACACAACAAAATGTTAGAAACACAAATCTCCCAAGTGGCTCAACAGCAAGCGACTACAACTGCTCTAGCTAAAAATTTTCCTGGACAACCCCAAACAAATCCAAAGGGACATGTTAATGCCATAACACTTTGGAGCGAGACAGAAATAGGCGGACCAACTAAACCTAGAGTCGAGAACCCAACCATTTACCAGAAATGTGGAAAAGGAACTAAGAGGGAAGCTGAACCGAAGGAAGTAGAAAAAAAAGGTGATGGTGAAGAGGCCGTGGAAAAAGAAGAACCTTATGTGCCCCCGCCACCCTATAAACCACCTATTCCATATCCTCAGAGATTTGCTAAGTCTAAAAATGTAGGTCAATTCAAGAAATTCGTTGAACTTCTGAAACAACTTAACATTACCATACCTTTTACAGAAGCTATCACACAAATGCCCTCATACACTAAATTTCTTAAAGAAATCTTATCCAATAAGAAAAAGCTTGAGGATAATGAAACTGTATTGCTCACTGCTGAATGCACTGCTATAATCCAAAATAACATGCCTCCTAAACTTAAAGACCCAAGTAGTTTTTCCATAGCCTGTGTAATCAGAAAGTTTGTCATAGATAAAGCACTATGGGATTTAGAAGCGAGTATTAGTATGATGCCCTTATCGATTTACAAGAAACTCAACATGGGAGAACTAAGACCAACACGAATGTTCGTGCAATTGGAGGATCGATCAGTAAAATTTCCTTTAGGCATGTTAGAAAATGTTCCTGTACGTATAGGAAAATTCTATATCCCCACTGATATTAAAGAAGACTCCAATATTCCTATTATATTAGGTAGACCATTCCTAGCCACTGCAGGAGCCATCATAGATGTTAAAAATTGAAAACTAAATTTTAAGGTCAGAGAAGAAAAAGTTGAATTCATCTTGTCTAAGTTCTTTAAGGTACCAGCCATCGACAAATCATGCTGTTTCTTAGATGAAATCGATAAATGCGTAAAAAAATTGGAGAAACAAAAAACCACCTATTCAGAAGTATTGAAGATTCCTATACCTCTAATACTCGAAGATGATAATTGGCACCCTGAATATCAAGATGAAAATCTAAGTGAATGCCTAGCTCTAACTTCCGATCCTATACTTTGTCCAAAGAAGCCAGCCATAGAACTCAAAACACTACCCAAAGACTTAAGGTATGAATTCTTAGACACAGAATTTGAATGACCAGTTATAGTCAATACAGACCTAGGACAAATAGAAACTGAAAGGTGATTACATGTCCTAAGAAAATACCCAACCGCTTTAGGTTATAACATCTCAGATCTAAAAGGAATAAGCCATTTGTAAGTGTTTGTTAGCAGTAATTTTGGTAAAATAATGTTTTGATAATGTTTTTCTAAATGTCTTGAAATTTGAAGCAAACTGTCTTGAATGATGTCAAAGCAGGTGTCTTGACATCTGCCTCCTGAGTTGAACGCAACTCATATTAGTTTAAGTTTTTTGTTTCCTGTTTTCATACGCGCCATAATTTAGGATTTGTGACTCATAGCTTGCAAAAAATATGGAGGAATAATTTTCTATTTGAATTATCCTTATGGATTATATCTTGGCCTGTTTTCATGGAAATATTCAAAGATTGGAATATTTGTTTTTCAGCCCAAGCCCACTGCTGTGCCTTTATAAGGACTTGCTTCCTTATTCATTTAACAACAACTTTTGAAGAAGAATACTCTCTTTCTGTTTTAGAAGTCTAAGTCTTTTAATTGTCATACACTCTAGTATTGATTTAACACTTGAGTTTTTATTTGAGTTATTAATTGTGGATCATTCATAAGCTTTTAAGCATTGAATGATTGAAGTCTTTAAAACTTGTTATTTCATTTGTTCTTTACTGTAAGTGATTGAAGGGATTTGAGGAGGGCCTCATACCTAGGTGTGTCTTAGGTAGAAGTATAGCACGAGTTGTGATTAAGTGATTAGATCATAAACTAGTTTTTTACTGAGGGTCTATGAATTGATATTATTTAGTGGACTTGTCCCTGGCTTGGTAGCCCCCAGAGTAGGTGTTGTTGTACACTAAACTGGGTTAACAATCCCTTGTGTTTTTACTGTTTTTAATTTTGTTACATTTTACATTATCCTCAAATATTTATGTCGTGACATCTCCTTCGACATCTCATATCTGATACCAGAATTTCAATTAGTATCAGAGCAGACATCCTGCTCTATATCTGGGTGAGATCTAGGGAAGATACTTTCTGGTACTATGGACAAGGAAGGAGGATTTATGAACAGAACACCCATTTTGGATGGAAGTAATTATGACTATTGAAAACTGTTGTACCCCAAAATTTTCCCTCTCATTTATCAAGTATTTTCTCACAAGATCTCCTTTGGTTCAAGACTCCACAAGGGTTGATCAGCTCAAGACACCTCCTTAAGCATTGATGACTGAAATCAGGGTTGGAGATTGCACAAGGATAATTGAACTTTTAGTGCCTCATATGACTTTCATGGATCATTATGGGCCCTCAAGATTGCTCATGTCAAATTTCAAGTCTTGGATCATATTTTTGCTCAATCAATTAATCCGTTGACCTAAAAATTCAACTGTATTAGGGAAAAAGTCAACTGTGGCCAATTTAAAGTCAAACTTAATAATTTTTTATCCATATAAACATTATGAACTACTATATGTCATTTGATCAAGTTTGGATCATAATTCCTCAAGAATTTTGATCAGATCATCAAAAGGGCAAAATGGTCAAAATTAGGGTTTTGACTGAGAAAGGGCAATTTCTGATTTTTGACCTAGAAAATGGTTGATTTGTTGGAAACATGATCTCAAGGATTAAATTGCATCATTTTAACCTAATGGCATGACTCAAAACATCCCTCAAGATCAATTGATTGATAGTTGATTTTTAGTCAATTGATCAAAAGTCAACTACACATTGAAAAGTCAAACTTTGACTTTTTGGTCAAAATCAAGTGTCAAAGATCACAATTCATCAAAACATGTCAAAATATGAAACTTTTTCATCAAGAAATTAAAAAGTCAAGATTTCATTTTGAAAAAGTCAAAGTTTCCAAACTTAGAAATTTTTCTAAGTGTTGAAAACTTCATATTTTTTCACAACTTTGAGCCAATTTTTCACCATGATGCAAGATGATTAAAAGGAAACTTTCAACATGAAAGTTGTAGATATCAATGAGATATAAAACATTTATTTACACAACATCTCCTAGAAATTCATGGATTTCAAGTTATGATTTTGTGAATACATGTTCATGAAACTTGGAAACTTAGTGAAATTTTGCCCTAGTTTAAGCAGGATTTTGACCTAACTTCATGGCAATTTTTCACATAGTTCCAAGGGGAATTTTCAAAAGTGATTCAAAGATCGGTTTTAGAGCACATTAAAATCTTTCTAAAATTTATAAGAACTCCTTGAGATCATGTTTGAGAAAGGAGAATCGAAGGCATGAAGTTGGCATTTCATTCTTGTATTATAGGTCAATTTCATGATGAACAAGAATGCAAATCCATGCTAGGCTGCACAATCTTTGCTTTGCAAGCCTCAAACTTGTTTGGCACTCCATAATTAAATGTTTTCACAGCTGTTAGAGGCTTCAACTCAAGCATTCAATGCATTACCCATGCTTAATGCCATTTTGGGAAGAAAGTGCACATTGCCATTTTGGAAAAGTAGCTTTATGCACAAAATCAATTCTTGAGCTTTGCACTTGCTTTCTTCTGATCATACACAATCTATAACCCAAAGAAACTTGTCTAAAGCCTCTAAACAACTCATCCCATGCTTGTACTTTGTCTTGAAACTACATTTTCACTTTTCTTCAAAATCAAGTAACATAGCTATAACTTGTACTTGTATGATTCTGACCCTCTCAAGTGCTAGAACCCTTTCCTTACTTATGCACAAGTTGTTTGCATCAAAATAAACGAGTTCAAGCACCCTCAAAACCTCCCAAGCACCTTGCTGCACATAATTTCCCAAGCTTGACAATTTTGTGCAAAAACTCACCATCTTCATTTTCACCCGCGCGTTTTGAAAACTAATCATCCAAACACCTTCCATACATCATATCAAAGTAATCTAGGCCCTTATTTCCTAACTGTAACTCCTCCATCACCATCCACCATTTTCAAAACTGAAGTTTGCAACTTGACTTGAGTTGGGAGTTTCAGCCATCCTCAAAGCAAAGTAGGAGTTGGAATACACTCAAGGAGGTCCAGGCCAGCTAAAAAGATCATTGGGAAACCTCAAAGCTTGCTCAAACTCCATACACGAATCTAGCTGCAAGAGGTAAGTTTTCAAACTTCTATCTCTTCATACAAGCATCATTTGATTCTGATTTGTGAAGATAAAATGTAGATACCATTACCACGAAGCTGTACATGTCCATAGTTTACATTTATATGGCCTGAGCTTAGAGAATTTTAGAGTTGAAGTTTCTAAAATTTTTAGGTTTTAATTTAGGGCCATACAAATTCTCACTCATCTTTTACTTTTAGCTTTAGTTATTTATATGATTGGATTCATGGGAAGAAATACCACAATTTTCATGTTTGTACTTTTCATTTTTGTTGAGAGATGAAGAAGTTACATGTACTATGGTTGGGCGTGAGGTTGAAGATGAAGTTCAGGCCATGAATTTGATTTGTAATATATATTTATGGTTTGATATAAATGAACAGATGTATAGCCACCCCAGTGGTAAGGCAACACGCTGGTAACCAAGAGGGCGTGGGGTCAACACCCAACGCGTTGTCTTTTGTTATTTTCACACTTTTTTACATTTTTTGTTTTCTTTACACCGCCTGGGCCCAGTATTGGGCCTTCTCTTTATTTTGCTGGCTTCTAACCCTTGGCTTTGCTTCAGCACCCCCTGGGCCAATTTCATTTTTATTTTCTTTTTCTTATTATATTTTATTTCTTTTTCCTTTATTATTATTATTAGTATTATTATTAATATTATTTTTTATTATTATTAATAAAAACCCAAACAAATATTTTATTTATTATTTTTACATTTATTTAGTTCACTTTGTTTTATAAAACTAAGAGAACAAAAAACATTTTCTTAATAAATTAATTTCTTTCTTAATAATTAATATTTAGATAATTAGGTTTAATTATTATATTATATTATTTTCTTGTAAATTAAAATTAATTTAGAACTTAGGTTTATTTTAATTAATTAATTTTCCTATTATTTCTATGATTAAAAACCCTTTTCATAAAGAAACCCTAGAAAACCATTTTTAACTTATTTTTCTTTGTTAATTAATTTAGGTTTTTAATTTTAGTTAGTTTTAAATTAATACTTTTTCTAATTAGGGTTAGGTTAAAATCTTTTCATAAAAATCAAATAAAAATCCATTTCCTTTGTTCATTTATATTCTTGAATATTTATTCATTTTTTCGTACAATATTCAATATGATTGTAATAATTATTTAGATTTAATTTTCTTGCAATTTCCCTATTTGTAAATTTGTACACCCCCTCCCCTAATGATGTAATAGCTTAGTATTTTTATTTTTCGCAATTTAATGCTTTATATACAAATGCTAATAAATTAGGGTTTGTATGGAAATATTAAAATCAACAAATTAGAAAACCCTAATTCAAAAACAAAACAATGCATGTAAATCAATACACTTGCACACTTACACCCTTAGGGTAAATCCACTTTGTTGCCTGATGAAAATGGTCATAATATGCATGTAAGATGTCTTAGCAAAAACAAAAAATACAAGATCATAGTCCCTCAATGACGCTATCCAAAGTTGCCTTATAAATGATCTTAGTCCCTCAAATAAAATACTAAGATATTCTTACAACATTGTTGTTCATGACTATACGATGACCCTTTCCCGTCCCTTTTACATCCAAAGATAGGGTTTCTTACCAAATCAATGGTAAGATAACAATGTCAAAGGAAAGAGGAAATAAACAAAAAATACTTTTGAGTAGGTAGAATGTTCCTAGTTACTTGCTCATTTTCAAAACAAAACATCCTTGCTATTTTAAAAACAAACACCAACACTTTCAAAAACATCTTTCAAACTTGAAACATTTTAAAAAAAGATCAACACTTTGTATACATTCTTACGAACGAGAATCATTACAAAGTTTTCCTAAACGATGGCGCCTTTTCAAAATACTTTCAAAAACCACACAAAACACATTTTCAAACAAAAAAGCAAGTGACCTAGCAAGCAACTAAGAGCCCGTAGATAACTACGGATGAAAAGGGTGCTAATACCTTCCCTTTTCATAATCTACCCCCGAAATCAAGAAAACATCTCAAAGGTCTTTCCTGTTCTTTTCAACCTTTCCTTTTGGATAAAAGAAAAGTCAGTGGTGACTCTTGCTAACCGCAACATTTGCGATCAAACGCAAAACCACCAAGTCAGTTCTACCACCGCGTTACAGAAACCACGTATGGTGGCCTTCTTAAAGTCTCTGGACAGTAGATCTTGGAAAGCTGTTTTGAAAAGATGAAAACACCCTGTCAAATTGGGAGAAAATGGAGAACCTACTTCTGAGTTAAAACCAGAAGAAGATTGATCTAAAGAAGAAGATGAAATTTCTCTTGGAAATTCTAAAGCCTTGAATTCTATATTCAATGGAATTGACAAGAACATTTTCAGATTAGTGAACACATGTGAAGTAGCTAAAGATGCATAGGGAATTATTCAATCTACCCATGAAGGAAAATATAAAGTTAAGATGTCAAGACTTCAGTTTCTCACCATAAAAATTGAGAATTTGAGAATGAAGGATGATGAAAGTATTAATGACTTCCATATGAACATTCTTGAAATTGCTAATGCATCCAATGCTTTAGGAGAGAAAATACCTGAAGAAAAATTGGTGAGAAAGATGCTCAGGTCTCTTCCTAAGAGATTTTATATGAAAGTGACTTCTATAAAATAAGCTCAAGACATTGACAAAATGAAAGTGGATGAACTTGTTGGATCCCTTCTGACATTTGAATTAAGCATCAATGAAAATCTGAAAAGAAGAACAAAAGCATAGCCTTTGTATCAAATACTGAAGATGAAGAGGAGGATTGTGATTTGGATACAAATGGAGGAATATCAAATGCCTTAGCTATGCTTGGAAGACAGTTTAACAAAGTGATAAAAAGAATTGATAGGAACCAAAGATAAAATGTCAAGAACATCTCACCTGACATTCATAAGTCAAATGAGTTTGGAAGAAAAAGGGAAGAAGAAAAATCCACTCAAGGGAAGGGAATAAAATTTCATGAATGTGAAGGATTTGGTCACATTAGAGCTGAATGCCCTACATATATTAAGAAACAGAAGAAGAATCTATCTGTTACTTGGTCTGAAAAGGACTCAGAGAGTGATCTTGAAGAATTTGCCAAATATGTTAAATCATTGACATGCAAATATGTATCTGATGAAGAGTCTAGTGATGGGGAACTAACCTTTGATGACTTAGCTGCTTCATACAAAGAATTATGTCTTAGAAGTGCAGAAGTGTGCCTAGAAGGGGAGAAACATAAAGAACTCATAACCTAGCTGAAGGCAGAAAGGAAAGAGCATTTGAAAACTATTTCTAATCTAGAAAGTGAAGTGACTTCTCTAAATTCAAATCTTAATAGAGTGGTCAAATCTCTCAAGATGCTGAATAATGGATCTGACACATTAGATGAAATTCTTCAAGTGGGAAGAGTGACATGAGACAAGAGTGGTCTAGGGTTTAATGAGAAAAATAAACGTGATTTAGAAGAACCTTCATTAGATTCCACTCATGACAAGTTTAAGCCAAGGATGTCAAATCAAATGTCTAAACATCATGGCAAGAAAGGACACCATGGCAAGAAAAAGTTTAATCACACCAGAGAGAATTCCCAGCCCTGGAGATGTCATCATTGTGGAAGGCTTGTTCATATAAGGCCTTTCTGTTTCATGTTGTATGGGTATCCTACAACTACTCCTCTTCCCAAAACTGATCAAATTCCCCAAAATAGCATAAATAAGAAACAATGGGTTCCCAAGTCAAATGTTGCTAGTTTCATAGCTCATACCTCTCTCAGAGTATCAACCAAAGACGACTGGTACTTTGACAGTGGTTGTTCTAGACACATGACAGGTGTCAAGAATCTATTGATAGATATAAAATCTCATTCCACCAGTTATGTGACTTTTGGTGATGAAGCCAAAGGTGAAATTAGAGGAGTTGGCAAGCTCGAGTGTTCGGGAGTCCCTAAGCTTGATGATGTGTTACTTGTTAAAGGGTTAACAACTAACCTGATAAGTATAAGCCAATTGTGTGATTAAGGATTCAAAGTTAACTTCATCAAGGAAGAATGTTGTGATACAGTGGGAAGAACTGACTATTTTTTAGGAATACTAGTTTGCGTTTTGCGTTTGTTTTCGCAAAATGTCGCGGTAAGCAAGAGTCGCCACTGAATTTTATTTTATCCAACAAGGAAAGAAAAAAAGCACAAAAAAATTCCTTTTTCGAGATATTTCTCGGGTTCGGGGGGTAGATTATAGAAAGGGAAGGTGTTAGCACCCTTTCTATCCGTGGTTATCCACGGGCTCTTAGGTACTTGCTCATCTGTTTTCAAAATTTGCTTTCTTTGTGCTCGTGGGTTTGAAAAAAAGTTTTTTGTTTGAAAACTTCAATTTAACTCTTGCTTCATTCCTCAAGAGCGTATGAAGTGTTTTTGAAAACTTTGTTCGAAAAGTGTAAGTGTGAAAAAGATTTTTGTTTTTTGAAAGAGCAAGTACTTAAGAACCATCTACCTACTCAAAAAAGGAATCGTTATATGCTATCTTCCTTTAGATAATGCTATCCCACTATTAATGAGTGGGTAGCACCATCGTTGGAGTTTAAGGGTCAATTCGAATTAGGGACTTACGTCACTAAAGCAATGTTAGGACGCCTTAGGGGTAACCCTAATGTCTTAGATCATTTGTTTTGAGGCAACAATATCCGAGGTAACCATTTCGAGGCGACTATGATCTTTTAGACAAGAGGGCGACCTCTAAAACAACCTATACTCAATGACCGTGTACGAAGGAAACCAAGTGGGGTGTACCCTAAGAGTGCGCATGTGCGAGTGTGTTGTTTTCAGTGATTTTTATCTTTGTACATGTTAAGGGTGATCTAAGTTGATTTTAGGTTAAAACATTCAGTCTTGTCATGCATTCCTATTATCAAACATCTAACAGTTATAATTTGCGGGAAATAAAATGCGGAATTTAAATTACAAGGCGTCGGGTATTTACATCGCCAAAGACAAACCCTTTAAAAATAAATAAAGCGATAAATAAATAAAAGTCCTATTAACTATTACAAACCAGAGGCAAGTACATTATTGGATAAAATAAATAAATCGCGTGCGGGAGATTAAATCAAGCGCAAAGTTCTAGGGTTTTGACCCTTTAAAGAAAACATCTTTTTTTGGTTTTTATTTTAAGAAAGAAATTACCTAAATTAATTACTAAATTAATAAATAAATTAATTAATTAAATGAAAAAACTATTTTTGTTTTTTTTGTTATTTTGAGAAAGAAAAATAAAATAATTAAGTTAGTAAAAACCTAATTAAATCTAACTTGATTTTAATTATTTACAAAAAATATGTTAAAGTTATTCTAATTAAAACCTAAATCTATTAATTAGTATTTATTAACAAAAATAAAAATAAAAATTTGATTTTGTAAAGAAAATATTTTTGTGATTTTAATTTTATAAAGAAAAGAATTTTTTGATTGGTTAGTAAACTAAATAGAAATAATAAAAACAATTAATAAAAGTAAAATAAGTAAATAAAAGAGAAAGGGGGTATGAGCCTGATTCCATGGTGCAGAAAGCAATTCTGAGGCCCATTAGTGCTGGCCTCGTTTGACTCTTCCTGGATTTGGTGTGTGTGCGCTGACTTTGCCTATGGTGGTCCTTCAGATCTTGGCCACCAGATCTGGCCCCTGGCCATCTGGCAATTGGTTGCTTGCTGGGGCATGGTATGCTGTAGCCTTGGATACACACACAATCACGTGAAAGAAAAAATCAAATGGAAATTGGGGGGACCTGGGATTCGAACCCAGGTCCTGATGGATGTTAGACGGACATGCTTGCCACTAGGACGCTTTGTTTCAATTGTTAGTAATATACAAAAATAATATAATATAATGAAATCCAAACATATGCCAGCAAAGCAAAAAGAAGCGCGCTTGGTTTGAACGGGCCAACCATGCCTTGCCACGCATCGTCTTTAACCTTCCATCTGTGGCTAAAACATTTCAGACTTATACCAATGGACACAGACCGTCACT
The DNA here is from genome assembly GCA_948472305.1 of Vicia faba. Lineage (NCBI taxonomy): Eukaryota > Viridiplantae > Streptophyta > Magnoliopsida > Fabales > Fabaceae > Vicia > Vicia faba. The sequence continues at coordinate 1,426,238,767 of OX451737.1, read as the reverse complement.
ATAAGTCATGCACATTCCAAAATCCGCTGTAAGCCATGAAAATGAATTCTAAGGGCATGGTTGTGCTCGTCTCATCATCCCGATCACAACCATACCCTTCTTGATAGCCAATTTTTCCTAAAACGAAAACACCCAAAAATATCCATGAAACCCTAGCTATGGTATTTTGTAGTATAGGTCAGATAAACAAAATTAAATAATGCCAAAAGCTTGGAAATGTTACGAGGATCACAAATATGTCAATGATTTGTTCAAATGATGCAAGAATAGAGAGTTATGATTTCAAGTACAGAGCTAGGTAACGTGATGCTTACAGCGTGTTTGGGCGTGTGAGTAAGCTTGCTTTTGATCTAGGAAGGTTGAGTGAACGCCTAGGAATCGATTGGGACCGGTCCCAGCTTCTGAAAACGCCTCTAAGTATGATTTTGATTTCACACTTTTTAGTGAATTTTGAAACTTTGGTATTGCCTCTTTCTGCAGCCTCCAACCCTTATTTCGTTCCTTGTGGCTTGCTTATGTATGGTACAATGTGCTAGGGTAACAATTATGGTCCAAATCTTCTCCCATCATGGCTTGCATATTTGATTTGATTCACTCTTTAAACCTTTCCAATTTTGCCAAAAATCAATATTGTTTCACATGATATTGTATGATTCGAGTTTGATGGTGATCATGATGATAATTAAGACCTGAAACGACCAAAAAGATCTTAGGTAATCAAAGTTCGAATTTTATATGATTTAATTTTGATTAAAAATGAATAAATTCAATAAAAATAAAATAAAATAATAAAAATAAAATATGGGCTCATGGCTGAAGCTAGGACACGTGGGAAACTATGCAAGCTCAAATCAAGTGGAAAAGAATGGGCCCATTTGACAAAATTTGAAGTATTGGGGATAGTTGACTTTTGACAATTTTGCAAAAATGCCCAACTTCAACAATGCATAACTTCTTCAATTTTGAACTTTTGGAAGTGTTCTTAGACTTTTTAGAAAGCTTGAGATGTCCTATAACCAACCCTTTTGGTATCATCTAATTTTGATATTCCATGCTCAAGTTATAAGCTTTGGAAAAAAGGTGTTTTTGTTGACTTTCAAAAATGACCTATAATGTCAAAATTCATAACTTCTTGTGAGTGCATATTTTGATCTTGGGATATGAAGATGGATTGTAGGGAATTTAATCCTCTTCAAAATGAGCTTTAGATGGGTCATTTCTCATAAAGTATGAGAAAGGTATGCTTGGTCAAAGTTGAGTTGACTTTTCCTACAAAACCCTAATTTAGCAACTTTTGAGTCTTGATGAATTTTGAGCAATCCTTGATGAATCATGATCAAACCTTGATCAAATGATGAAATATCCTTCAAAATGATAATGTTGGCAAAAAATCTTGAAGTTTGACTGTTTATAGGTCACAGTTGACTTTTGCCCTAACACAATCAATTTTTGGACCCTTTGAGCAATTGACTGAGCAAACTTCCTCTGCAAGGCTTGAAATTACACATGGATGACCTTGAGGACATATTAGGACATTAGGGAGCACTTGAAGTAATTTGGACTCAAGGATCTTGATGCAACACAAAACCCTAATTTGGGGTTGACTGCCTTAGGAGATGACTTGTCTGACCAACTCTTAAGCCAACTTGAGCTACTTGGAGATTTTTCTTGCAATGTTTTGAGAAATATGAGAGGGAAAAGTTTGGGGTACAACAGCTGCCCCTGTTGAATCTTCTTAAACCTGAGGATGTAGATTGGCTTTCGTGCCTTTCGTTATCCGAAGGTGGAATATGATTGAACACTAGAGTGCTCAAAAATTTGCACTCGCATGAAGTGGTATCAGCCTTGTGATGTAGGGAATGGGCTTACAGATGCCATTTGGAGACTGCTGGAGGAAGGATGGGCTTAAAGATGCCACCTGCAGGAGTGTCGATCGCACAAGAGATTCCTTAGCGAGAACTCGCATACCTGTTGCTGTGGAAGATTCCGCTGGGGAAGCCTGATTTTTATTGAGATTTAAGAACTTGCCTGTACCTTAGCTGAGAGAACATCTCTGCTGAGTTTTAAGAACTTGTCCGTAATTCAACTGGGGGAAATCTGTCGAGATTTAGAACCTTATCTGTAATTCAACTGAGGATAATTCAGTTGAGATTTAAGAACCGGTTAGTTCTTCGACTGAGGAGGATTGTCGAGATTGAGAACCTTATCTATAATTCAACCGAGAATAATTCAGTTGAGATTTAAGAACTGGTCAGTTCTTCGACTGAGGGAAACATCTTCATCAAGATCTAGGACTGTCTGGTCTTCAATGGAGGATAATTCTGTTGAGATTTTAGAACCCGTCCAGGTCTTCGACTGAGGGAAAATTGCCGAGATTTAGAACCTTATCTGTAATTCAACCGAGAATAATTCAGTTGAGATTTAAGAACCGGTCAGGTCTTCGACTAAGGGAAACATCTTAATCAAGATCTAGGATTGTCTGGTCTTCAACGGAGGATAATTCTGTTGAGATTTTAGAACTCGTCCACACTTCGACGGAGGAAAATTGTCGAGATTTAGAACCTTATCTGTAATTCAACCGAGAATAATTCAGTTGAGATTTAAGAACCGGTCAGGTCTTCGACTAAGGGAAACATCTTCATCAAGATCTAGGACTGTCTGGTCTTTAACGGAGGATAATTCTGTTGAGATTTTAGAACTCGTCCACACTTCGACGGAGGAAAATTGTCGAGATTGAGAACCTTATCTATAATTCAACCGAGAATAATTCAGTTGAGATTTAAGAACTGGTTAGGTCTTCGACTGAGGGAAACATCTCCATCAAGATCTAGGACTGTCTGGTCTTCAACGGAGGATAATTCTGTTGAGATTTTAGAACTCGTCCATACTTAGATGGAGGAAAATTGTCGAGATTGAGAACCTTATCTATAATTCAACCGACAATAATTCAGTTGAGATTTAAGAACGGGTCAAGTCTTCGACATAGCTGAGAACTTAACTACATCCTTCCTGAAAGGTAAAGGTCAATCGTGTGCAATGCATGATATATATCAAGCAATGATGTTCTCAAAATAAATGAGATTGTGTCGTATGATGCGTATATGCATGTATCATGATGTATGGAAATGTAATGTTTTTAGCTCGGGAAAATAAATTCCGGATAGCTGCTGGAGAAAAGAGTTGACTTCTTCACTTCCGCTGGGGGTAGCGAGCGAAGATGATTGTGAGAATAAACCAGCGGGAGAGGATAACTCCATTGGGGAATAAAGTGATGAGGAGATTACTTTGTGGGGAAGAGATGCTCTACTGAGGATTCCACCGATAAATTCCACTGGGGATGAATTACCGTTGTTGGCGACACTGAATCCTGCTGGGGATTTGAATTCTGTTTGTGAAAGGAAGAACTCCGCTGGGGATGATCTTCAGTTGCGACTTCACTGGGAATAACCTCTTAGACTCTAATGGGGATAATCCTTTTAGCTTTGCTGGGGACAATCTTCTGAAGTCTACTGGGGAAGATTCTCCAAATTCCATTGGGGAAGCTTTTTCATACTGCACTGGGAAAAATTTCAAACTCCACTGGGGATACCTTGTACTCTGCTGGGGAATATTCTTATACTCCGTTGGGGAATATTAAGACTGTCGGGGATATTAAGCCTTTTCAGTGTTGATGGTAGATAAACTCTGCTTGGGGAGAATATTACCGATTCATTCACAGTTGCAAGTCTCAGCTGGGGAGGGCTATCATCACTGTCTAACTCTGCGGGGAGTGAAAGCATCTTGGCCATATTCTTCAGCTGAATTTACCTTTGTACCATGGTGAATAGAGCAACTGTAAAGCTTGGACAAATCTTATCTGCCCCTGTTTCTGATATTACTAGTAATCGTCTTTTGTTTCACATGTAAATATTTATGAATAGCAATTAATGTCAAATGCATATATCAAAAATGAACATTGGACGTTCTTTGCAAAACAAAACAGATAAAGGAAAAACAGTTTGAAATTTTTCTGAAAATGAATTGTATTGATTTTGAAGTTTGGCCTGTGAATAGGCGTTTTTGTACAAGAGGCTGACATCCTGGTAAGAGAACGCCACCAAACAGATAGTTTATACATTTTGTGTAAAAGAAAACAAAACAGCTATGTGAATAATCCCACTGGGTTCCAACTCTACTATTGCCTTTATGTCTTCGAGCATATCATCACTTTGCTACTCGGTTGAAGGTAGATCCGATTGATTAGTGCCGTCCGAGCTTGATAGTCGATACCGAAGTCTGGATGCAAGGTGATCCAATGAGACATAGTGTTATGCTTTGATCCCTAATTTTTTCCTGGACGGCCCTTTCGGGTTTTCAGTCCACCGGGATACCCTTTTTTGCCCAAGCTGCCTTTTCAGGTTTTTGACTTGCCGGGTGTACAGTTTTTTTCATTTTCATCCCTTATTTTTTCCCGAACCCTTTTGGTTCGCCGGGAAGCCCTTATTTTTGCCTAGGCCAGTCGACCTAGCGGGTCCTTGATTATGCGTAGTATTTTTTTCACTATGTCTGCATTGACGGGGTGAGGAAGGTCGTCACCATCCATGGTGGTTAGAATCATAGCTCCTCCTGAGAAAATGTTCTTAACCACAAATGGCCCTTCGTAAGTAGGGGTCCATTTTCCCCTGGGATCACCTTGAGGTAAGATAATGCGCTTGATTACCATATCCCCAACTTGATACTCTTGTCGTCTAACTTTCTTGTTAAATGCCTTGATCATCCGTTTTTGATACGTTTGACCATGACAAATAGCAGTAAGTCTCTTTTCATCGATTAAATTCAGTTGATCAAGCCGGGTCTGAATCCAGTCATCTTCGCTCAAACCTGCATCCTTCATAACCCGAGGAGAGGGTATCTGAACTTCAATGGGTAATACGGCCTCCATGCCATAAACCAAGGAATATGGTGTTGCCCCTGTTGATGTCCGTGCTGAGGTATGGTACCCATGAAAAGAAAATGGTAACATCTCGTGCCAATCTTTTTATGTCACCGTCATTTTCTGCACAATCTTCTTAATATTCTTATTAGCCTCTTTAACAGTCCCATTCATCTTCGGTCGGTAGGGAGAAGAGTTGTGATGCTGTATCTTGAACTGCTTGCAGAGTTTGGTGATCATCTTATTGTTGAGATTTGTACCATTATCCGTAATGATCCTCTATGGTACACCATATCGACAAATCAGATTGTGCCGAATGAACTGTGCCACGACGTTCTTGGTTACGGTAGCAAAGGAAGCTGCTTCAACCCACTTCATAAAGTAATCAATTACTACCAGGATGAAACGATACCCGTTGGATGCCGTAGGTCTGATCTTGCCGATCATATCAATGCCCCACATTGCAAAAGACCATAGAGCCGTCAAGACGTTCAGAGGTACTGGAGGTATGTGCACCTTATCAGCATAGACTTGGCACTTGTGACAGGACCGAGAATGCTAATAACAGTCGGCTTCCATAGTGGACCAACAATATCCTGCCCGTAGGATCTTCTTTGCCATGGTGTGTCCACTGGAATGAGTTCCGAAAGTACCTTCATGTAAATCTGTCATGATCCTTTCTGCCTCGTTCTTATCCACACAACGCAGTAAGGTTGAATCATGGTTACGCTTGTAAAGAATGCCATTGCTTATGAAGAACCCGCGAACCTCCTCAGAAACTTCTTATCATTAACAAATGCACCCTCGGGGTATTCCTGAGCCTCAAGGTATCTCTTCACCTCATGAAACCAGGGTTTTTCTGTTACTTCTTCAGTTTCAATGTCATAGCAGTGCGCAGGTTCATCCAACCTTTAAATGATAATCCGGGGAGCTTCTTTGTCCCAATTGACTTTGAACATAGAAGACATCGTAGCTAGCGCTTCCGCCAACTGATTCTCCTCTCTAGGGAAGTGTTCAAAGGTTATTTCCTCGAAATGGGGAAGCAACATCAGTACATACTCCTTGTAAGGAATAAGATTTGGGTGTTTCGTATCCCACTCGCCTTTGATCTGACTAATCACGAGAGAGGAATCTCCGAAGACACTTAGAAACTTAATCCTTAGGTCAATTGCTGCTTGAAGACCCATGATGCACGCTTCATACTCCGCCATATTGTTGGTGCAGTTGAAACATAGTCGGGCGGTGAACGGAGTATGAGAGCCTTTAGGAGATATGATCACGGCGTCGATGCCATTGCCCAAAGCGTACGAAGCTCCATCAAAGCACATAGACCATCAGGATCCTTCCTCAGGTCCTTCATCCGGTCCAGGTTCTTCGCAGTCGGTCACTATCAGGATATTCTCGTCCGGGAATTCAAAGCTCATAGACTGGTAATCATCCACTGCCTGATGTGCCAAATGGTCTGCCAACACACTTCCCTTGATTGGCTTCTGGGTCGTGTACTGGATGTCTTACTCAGTCAAGATCATCTGCCATCTTGCTATTCTTCTGGACAAGGCAGGCTTTTCGAAGATATACTTGATTGGATCCATCTTTGATATCAACAGAGTAGTGTGAGTCAGTATATACTGTCTCAGCCGGCGAGCAGCCCATGCCAAAGCACAACAAGTTTTCTCGAGCAATGAGTATCGGGTCTCGCAGTCGGTAAACTTTTTGCTAAGGTAATAAATAGCATGCTCTTTTCGGCCAAACTCGTCATGCTGACCCAGCACACCCCCCATTGAGTTGTCGAGCACTGTCAAGTATAAGATCAAAGGTGTCCCTTCAATTAGAGGCATCAGAATGGGTGGCTCTTGGAGATACTCCTTGATCCTTTCGAAAGCGGCCTGGCATTTATCGTTCCATCTTACCACTTGATCTTTCTTCAGTAGTTTGAAGACTGACTCACAAGTAGTAGTCAGGTTCGAGATGAATCGAGCAATGTAGTTCAGTCGTCCCAGAAAGCCTCTGACTTCTTTCTCTGTTCGAGGAGCTGGCATTTCCTGTATAGCCTTCACCTTTGCAGGATCCACTTGAATACCTTTATCGCTTACGACGAAACCCAGCAGCTTACAAGATCTCACCCCGAAGGTGCACTTGTTCGGGTTTAACCTCAGCTTGTACAACCTCAACCTGTCAAATAACTTCTGAAGATGATCCAAATGTTCTTCTTCCGTCTGAGATCTTGCAATCATGTCATCGACCTATACCTCAATCTCATGGTGGATCATGTCATGGAACAAAGCAACCATGGCGCGCTGATACGTTGCCCCAGCATTCTTCAATCCAAAAGGCATGACCTTGTAGCAAAAGGTACCCCATTGAGTAACAAAAGTTGTCTTCTCCATGTCTTCGGGAGCCATTTTAATCTGATTATAACTGGAGAAACCGTCCATAAAGGAGAAGACCTTATGCTGAGCGGTGTTGTCAACCAGAATGTCGATATGAGGCAGAGGGAAATCATCCTTGGGGCTTTCCCGGTTCAGACCCCTATAGTCAACACATATTCGAACCTTACCATCCTTCTTCGGCACGGGAACCACGTTGGCAACCCACTGCGAGTAAGAAGTAACTGCTAGAAAACCGACGTCAAATTGTTTCATCACTTCAGCCTTGATTTTCTCAGACATATCCGGGCGCATTCAGCAAACTTTCTGCTTTACTGGAGGACAATCTTCCTTGGTAGGCAGGCAGTGAACCACAATATCGGTATCCAACCCAGGCATATCTTCATAAGACCAGGCAAAGATCTCAACGTAGTCACGCAGCATCTAAATCAAACGTTGCTTCACACTGAGCTCCAGATTTTTACCGATCTTGAACTCTTTCTTGTCTATCCCTGTACCCAGATTTACTGATTCCACCGACTCTTCATGCGACTGTATGGCCCTCTCTTCTTGAAGTAGCAGTCTAGCAAGTTCACCAGGCACTTTGCAATCATCTTCACCTTCGTCTTCGGCTAAGTTAATCGGACTTTCGAAGTCATAACTGGCAGTAGCAGAGTCGTTACCAATGAGATCCAGAGTGGATGTAGACCTGTATATGTGAGTGTGTGTAAAATAGCTGTTTTGCAATATATAATGAAAGAAAAACAAGGAGCGCAAAATTTGAAATGCAAAAAACGTCCAATGCTTTTATTAATGATATATGTAGATGACACACATAAAGCCCTCACAAATGAAGCCACAGTGCCCCGGGCCCTAAAGTTTAAAACATTGTCTGTTACAGATACAAAACAAAAAGTCTCATTACTGGGTAACAAAAGAAATTGGGATGAAGTCCTTTGCTGTCCAGTTGCTTAGTCCACCATCAGTAGTAGGATAGATCCAACTGTCAAACTCAGACTCTTCAACATCGTCTTCAATGGCATTCACTCCTGAATTGCTGATAAACAAGGGAGGTCTTCCGATCCGTGCATTCCGAACAGCCTTTTGAGCTTCTGTAGTGAAACCCAAACCAAACTTGTTAGTCTTATGTGCAAAATCAGGGAGTTGGCCCCAATTTTCACACCCACCTTTCTCGACAACAGCCCGGGCATCCTAGAAGGAAGCCATCTTCATAGGAGAATCTTCAACAACAGTCTCAGTTGATGCCAGCGTCTGAGGAACCTCTTAAAAATGTTTAAATGGGGTCTCAAAGAACTCTCCATCCATCTCTACATATCGGAAAGAGTTGAGGTGGCTCACCATGTACTCCTCTTCTCCTTGTACTGTCACAATTTTCCCTTTGACCGGGTACTTCAGTTTCTGGTGGAGCGTTGAGGTTACTGCCCCAGCTTTGTGGATCCACGGATGACCCAACAAACAGGAATAAGATGGCCGAATGTCCATCACATAGAATGTAGAGGTGAAAACCCGAGAACCAACCTTAATTGGAATATCCACTTTTCCATGCACCATTCTCTTAGACCCATCAAAGGCCCTGACAATAATGTTGCTTGGTTTCAGCTCCAACCCTTCACAGTCTAACCGATCTAGAGCTTTCTTGGGCAACACGTTCAACGAAGATCCAATATCTACCAATACATGAGCAAGAGTAGTGCCCCTGCATTCAATGGAGACATGCAGGGAGTCATTGTGATTCTTCCCTTTAACAGTCAAGTCGGCATCAGAGAAACCCAACCCATTATCAGCAGTCAGACTAGCCACGCAATCTTTAAACTGATCAGATGATGTTTCTTGAGGTACGTGTGCAGTCTTCAGGAAAGCAATCAGAGCCTTGGCATGGGCTTATAAGCATAGCAACAGTGACAACATAGAGATTTTGGACGGGGTTTGCCCCAACTGCTCGACTACATTGTAGTCGCTCTTTTTGATGATCTTCAAAATTTCCTCCATCTCTTGTCTAGAGGCTTCAACAGTAATTGTTTTCGGTGCCTCCGTCTGGGCAGGCTCACCAGTGGTCCCTTTGCCCCGAGCGTCAGACGACTCGGCAACAAGGGTAAGAATTGGAACTTGAATGGGGACAGTAGCAGGTACACTGGCAAGTGTAATAACAATAGGCTTCCGGGCAGTTGGTGGAGAGATATCAGGGGAGAAAAGTCTTCCACTGCGGGTGACTTTGGCAGGTCCAACAATATTGCTGACGTCAGTATCAGCATCCAAATCTTGTTTAACTCCGTGATAATACACGTCAGCCCCGTAGTGCCAAGGGACAGCTTTATTGGATGTATAGGGGATAGGCCCAGGAACAATGATGATTAATGGTGCAATTCTGGGAACAGATGTAATTCTAACAGGATTTCTCGTGGAAGCCTTGGAAGAATTGTCGAAAATGGTGATTATAGCAACTTCTTCAGTAGGAACCAAAGGAACAACAATATTCTCAAACATAATTTCTTTATTATCCATCAGGCGTTGGACACCTGACTTCAAAATATGGCAACCGGTAGGTAGGATAGAACACATAACCTTTGTCACATCCCGGAAATAAACTGGCTAATAAAAGGTTCTTCTTCACAGTCATTAAGGGAGTAACATTGTCTTTCACAGAAACCACAAACGAGTCTTCATCTATAGCATTCACTCCATGCTTGGGCATAGGAGCAGTCACAATATTAGGTCTTTCCGATGCTTCAAACTCGATCTCCTTAGCATCAATCAAGTCTTGTAATTTGTTCTTCAAGACCCAGTAGTCATACGTATCATGCCCCGGGCTATCAGAGTGAAAAGCACAGCAGGCATTAGGGTTGTACTTCAGTGATGTTGTATTTGGATTCTTCGGGGCCTCCCTTGGAATCACTAGATTGGTTTTCAATAACTGTGGCAGAATCTGGGATAAAGTCATGTTGAGCTGAGTGAATTGTCTTCGAGGTCTCTCGGCCCTTGACTGATTGTTGTGCTGAGGAGCAACAACTGGTCTTGAAATAACCACCGCATTAACAGCTTGACGACGTTCAGGTCTATTCTGGCTTTTTGAAGTGTAAACAACACTGGACTCTTTCTTAAAAGGCTTCCTCTCGGTGCTTGATGAAGCACCCTTCTGTATTTTACCAGATTTGATACCAGCCTCAATCCTTTCCCCGGTCATAATCAGCTCTGTAAACCCGGACGACGAACTTCCAATCAGATGGTTGAAATACGGACCATACAAGGTCCCTAGAAACATATCCACTAGTTCCCTATCAGCCAAGGGTGGTTGCACTCTTCCAGCAAGGTCCCTCCACTTCTGAGTATAATCTTTGAAACCTTCGCCCGCACCCATTGACATACCCTGGAGTTGGGTACGCGTGGGAGCAAGGTCGGCATTGTATTGGTACTGCTTGTAGAAAGCAGCAGCCAAGTCTTCCTAATTACGGATACTAGCTCCTTATAACTGGTAAAACCATTCAAGCTGAGTCCCTGAGAGACTGTCTTGAAAGAAGTGGATCCATAGGTTCTTATCAGCGGTGTACGGCTGAATCTTCCTAACATACGAACGGAGGTTCAGTTTCGGACAAGAATCTCCGTCGTATTTAGCAAAGGTTGGTGCCTTAAACTAGTGGGGAATTACCACCCCATATGACAGACCCAAATTACCAAAGTCCAGACCAGGCACTTTCTGAACTTCCATCGCACTCAACCGGTCTTCCAGTTGCTTATATCTATCCCCAACCGGAGGATACTGGTCTTCGTCGAAGTCCGTCTCGTTGTCTGAAACCACAGGGCTAGGAGCCCTCCTTTCTTCCTGATTATCTTTCCCTCCAAATGAGGGGGTCAAATCAACCTCTTCTCGCAAGTCGTTTCCGAATCTGCGACCCATATTAAAAAGAACCGTCTTCTTCTTCTTCTTCTTCTTCTTCTTCTTCTCTTTCAAGATAAGGGTCTTCAGATCTTGCTGACCCTTAGCCAAACTCATGAACAACTCTTAGAACTGGGCATTTTGAGCCTGTAGAGCCTTGATTGCTTGTTCAGTTGAAGTTTCAGAAGACATGGTGCTGAAATAAACAGCGAAGAAGATGAGAAACCTGTAAGGGTACCTGTTATGAGGTGCATGATATGCACATGATATGATTTCAAAGACATCGAGAGATTCAAATTCGTAAACAAAAAATGAAACACCCTTTTATTAGATAAACTTTGAAATTCAATTGTTCAACAGATGCCTTTAAGGCATTACAAGAAAGTAAACTGAAAAGTAAATCAAAACTAGAAATAATAAAAAAAAGGCAATCAGTGCTCCCATGGTCGTTTCTTGTCAGTGCAGACATAGTCATTGAGGATTCGCTCGTTCTCCAGCTGTCTTGTCAACTTCTGAATCTTCAGCTCTTGGTCGTGATACTTTTCTCTATAAGTATCCCTCTCTTCTCTCAGCTGCATCCAGGACCTCTTCAATGCCCCAATCTCAGTAGGCATGTATGGATGAAGGATGGTAGGAGGAACCCCTTCTTCATCAGCAACCTCAACAATCATAGGCAAGACGGCCTCGTACGACATTCCCAGCTTTTGGGCATGAATTCGAACCTATCAGAGATATGGCTCCATCGAAAGAGAAGTCTTTACACCCAGCTCATGCAGATCAGACCTGTGTACTCTATCCAAAGATCTTATGAATCTGCGGCGTAGCTCGTCACTATCCCCTTGGAAATCAAAGACAATACTCGGCATCAGCAGCTCATGAGGTCCTTCCCTTCTAGCTCGCCCAAACTGACGTAAGGCCAAGCACGGATTATACGTGATCCCTCCATTGGTTCCAATCAGTGGAACATTGGGGTATTCCCCACAGCGATCGATAATAGCCACGTCTTCCATACCCTTAACAGTCCAAATGATGTCATTATGAGAGAGAGACATAATCCTATAGGCCCAGCCCATGCCTTCCTTGTTCTTTAAAACTGATTTGGGGAGGTGATAAATAAACCACCTCGCCAATAATGGAGCACAGCACATCAGGGTTCCCCGCTTCTGGGCAGTACAGGCATAAAGAGAGTGAATAATGTCACCCAAGAGAGTGGGTACATGATTACCAGACATAAAAATCTTTACTGCATTCACGTCGATGAAAGCATCTGAGTTAGGAAACAATACCAAACCATATATGAGAAGAGCCAGAATGTCTTCAAATGCCTGGAAGTCTAGACTGTCCCAGAACTGATTAGCTTTACCAACCAAGAATTTAGTCAAGAAACCCTTTGCTCCACTTCTAGTCTCCCAATTAGACATTACCTCAGCCTTTGTCAGATGGAGGGCTGAAGCAATCTCTTCCGGCCTAAGGATCTTCTCCCAACCTGTGAACGGGGTCTGCTCCAGAATAGAGATACCAAGCAGATCAGAGAACTCTTCCAAGGTAGGGACCAACTGGTAGTCCGGAAAAGTAAAGCAATGGTAAAATGGATCAAAGAACTGGACTAAGACACTCATCATCTGCTCTTCCAATTTGGAAGTGACTAAATCCAGGAGGTGACCATGTCTTCTGATGAAGGAGGTAATATCTGAAATCTTTGCAACCAACTCCTTAAGCTGAGTGGGAATCTGGACAAAGTTGATCCGAATGGTATTCCTACGCATGGGTGCCATGACCTACAAAACAGAACAAAGATGAATCCCTCCTGTCTTTAAAATAGGTTAGCCCGATGCAAGATGTATGCAATGTTATGATGTCATGATGTCATGATAGAAAACACACCACAAGTATCAATAAATAGCAAACATGGCAAAGGCACACAAGTCACACAGAGAGCCCTTAGATTTCAGGTCGGTAAGGAGTCTAGGTACTACCCTCTTTCAGTTCAGTTGGTTCAAACCTGTCCTAAAAATAGTAACCGGGTTCTAGAGGATCTCAATATCACTGACTACCCTCGATCGGTCATAATTCCAGTTTAGCAACCTTTTCTTGCGGCCGGAATCATCGCGAGAGTTTAGTCTCAATGAGTGTAGCATACTGCTACTGTTCTATGGCCAAGTTGGTCAATTTAAAGGTTCTAAGGTCAGTTGGTGCTTAATGACCCCTTAGAAGACCCATATTCTCCTCGTTGCGCCACAAGGGATATCCGTACAAACTAAAGTGCCACACCAATGTAGCTACTGCTTCAACCGTATCGGTCTACGCCGTACAGTTCCCTCACAATTTATTGCTACTTACCTAAAGGGTATCCCCCAGATCCGGGTTAGGATCTATAGTAACTCCGATTCAAACCCACAAAGATAAAGCATACAAATCAAATAATTGAAAACATTATGATGAACTAATCCTAAGGTACACCTCACTTATTACATCCCCAGCAGAGTCACCAGTTCTGTGATACGGTGGGAAGAATTGACTGTTTTTTAGGAATGCTGGTTTGCGTTTTGCGTTTGTTTTCACAAAATGTCGCGGTAAGCAAGAGTCGCCACCGACTTTTATTTTATCCAACAAGGAAAGGAAAAAAGCACAGAAAAATTCCTTTTTCGAGATATTTCTCGGGTTCGGGGGGTAGATTATAGAAAGGGAAGGTGTTAGCACCCTTTCTATCCGTGGTTATCCACGGGCTCTTAGGTACTTGCTCATCTGTTTTCAAAATTTGCTTTCTTTGTGCTTGTGGGTTTGAAAAAAAGTTTTTTGTTTGAAAACTTCGATTTAACTCTTGCTTCAGTCCTCAAGAGCGTATGAAGTGTTTTTGAAAACTTTGTTCGAAAAGTGTAAGTGTGAAAAAGATTTTTGTTTTTTGAAAGAGCAAGTACTTAAGAACCATCTACCTACTCAAAAAAGGAATCGTTATATGCTATCTTCCTTTAGATAATGCTATCCCACTATTAATGAGTGGGTAGCACCATCGTTGGAGGTTAAGGGTCAATTCGAATTAGGGACTTACGTTACTAAAGCAATGTTAGGACGCCTTAGGGGTAACCCTAATGTCTTAGATCATTTGTTTTGAGGCAACAATATCCGAGGTAACCATTTCGAGGCGACTATGATCTTTTAGACAAGAGGGCGACCTCTAAAACAACCTATACTCAATGACCGTGTACGAAGGAAACCAAGTGGGGTGTACCCTAAGAGTGCGCATGTGCGAGTGTGTTGTTTTCAGTGATTTTTATCTTTGTACATGTTAAGGGTGATCTAAGTTGATTTTAGGTTAAAACATTCAGTCTTGTCATGCATTCCTATTATCAAACATCTAACAGTTATAATTTGCGGGAAATAAAATGCGGAATTTAAATTACAAGGCGTCGGGTATTTACATCGCCAAAGACAAACCCTTTAAAAATAAATAAAGCGATAAATAAATAAAAGTCCTATTAACTATTACAAACCAGAGGCAAGTACATTATTGGATAAAATAAATAAATCGCGTGCGGGAGATTAAATCAAGCGCAAAGTTCTAGGGTTTTGACCCTTTAAAGAAAACATCTTTTTTTGGTTTTTATTTTAAGAAAGAAATTACCTAAATTAATTACTAAATTAATAAATAAATTAATTAATTAAATGAAAAAACTATTTTTGTTTTTTTTTGTTATTTTGAGAAAGAAAAATAAAATAATTAAGTTAGTAAAAACCTAATTAAATCTAACTTGATTTTAATTATTTACAAAAAATATGTTAAAGTTATTCTAATTAAAACCTAAATCTATTAATTAGTATTTATTAACAAAAATAAAAATAAAAATTTGATTTTGTAAAGAAAATATTTTTGTGATTTTAATTTTATAAAGAAAAGAATTTTTTGATTGGTTAGTAAACTAAATAGAAATAATAAAAACAATTAATAAAAGTAAAATAAGTAAATAAAAGAGAAAGGGGGTATGAGCCTGATTCCATGGTGCAGAAAGCAATTCTGAGGCCCATTAGTGCTGGCCTCGTTTGACTCTTCCTGGATTTGGTGTGTGTGCGCTGACTTTGCCTATGGTGGTCCTTCAGATCTTGGCCACCAGATCTGGCCCCTGGCCATCTGGCAATTGGTTGCTTGCTGGTGCATGGTATGTTGTAGCCTTGGATACACACACAATCACCTGAAAGAAAAAATTAAATGGAAATTGGGGGGACCTAGGATTCGAACCCAGGTCCTAATGGATGTTGGACGGACACGCTTGCCACTAGGATGCTTTGTTTCAATTGTTAGTAATATACAAAAATAATATAATATAATGAAATCCAAACATATGCCAGTAAAGAAAAAAGAAGCGCGCTTGGTTTGAACGGGCTAACCACGCCTTGCCACACATCGTCTTCAACCTTTCCGTGGCTAAAACATTTCAGACTTATACCAATGGACACAAACCGTCACTATAAGTCATGCACATTCCAAAATCCGCTGTAAGCCATGAAAAAGAATTCTAAGGGCATGGTTGTGCTCGTCTCATCATCCCGATCACAACCATACCCTTCTTGATAGCCAATTTTTCCTGAAACGAAAACACCCAAAAATATCCACGAAACCCTAGCTATGGTATTTTGCAGTATATGTCAGATAAACAAAATTAAATAATGCCAAAAGCTTGGAAATGTTATGAGGATCACAAATATGTCAATGATTTGCTCAAATGATGCAAGAATAGAGAGTTATGATTTAAAGTACAGAGCTAGGTAACGTGATGCTTACAGCGTGTTTGGGCGTGTGAGTAAGCTTGCTTTTGATCCAGGAAGGTTGAGTGAACGCCTAGGAATCGATTGGGACCGGTCTCAACTTCTGAAAATGCCTCTAAGTATGATTTTGATTTCACACTTTTTAGTGAATGTCGCAACTTTGGTATTGCCTCTTTCTGCAGCCTCTAACCCTTATTTCATTCCTTGTGGCTTGCTTATGTATGGTACAATGTGCTAGGGTAACAATTATGGTCCAAATCTTCTCCCATCATGGCTTGCATATTTGATTTGATTCACTCTTTAAACCTTTCCAATTTTGCCAAAAATCAATCTTTTTGCACATGATATTGTATGATTCGAGTTTGATGGTGATCATGATGATAATTAAGACCTGAAACGACCAAAAAGATCTTAGGTAATCAAAGTTTGGATTTTATATGATTTAATTTTGATTAAAAATGAATAAATTCAATAAAAATCAAATTAAATAATAAAAATAAAATATGGGATCATGGCTGAAGCTAGGACACGTGAGAAACTATGCAAGCTCAAATCAAGTGGAAAAGAATGAGCCCATTTGACAAAATTTGAAGTTTTGGGGATAGTTGACTTTTGACAATTTTGCAAAAATGCCCAACTTCAACAATGCATAACTTCTTCAATTTTGAACTTTTGGAAGTGTTCTTAGACTTTTAGGAATCTTGAGATGTCCTCTAACCAACCATTTTGGTATAATATCATTTTGATATTCCATGCTCAATTTATAAGCTTTGGAAAAAAAGGTGTTTTTTTTTTACTTTAAAAAATGACCTATAATGTCAAAATTCATAACTTCTTGTGAGTGCATATTTTGATCTTGGGATATGAAGATGGATTGTAGGGAATTACATCCTCTTCAAAATGAGCTTTATATGGGTCATTTATCATAAAGTATGAGAAAGTTATGCTTGGTCAAAGTTAAGTTGACTTTTCCTTCAAAACCCTAATTTAGCAACTTTTGAGTCTTGATGAATTTTGAGCAATCCTTGATGAATCATGATCAACCCTTGATCAAATGATGAAATATCCTTCAAAATGAGAATGTTGGCAAAAAATCTTGAAGTTTGACTGTTTATAGGTCACATTTGATTTTTGCCCTAACACAGTCGATTTTTGGACCCTTTGAGCAATTGACTGAGCAAACTTCCTCTACAAGGCTTGAAATTTGACATGGATGACCTTGAGGACATATTAGGACATTAGGGAGAAATTGAGGTCATTTTGACTCAAGGATCTTGATGCAACACAAAACCCTAATTTGGGGTTGACTGCCTTAGGAGATGACTTGTCTAACCAACTCTTGAGCCAACTTGACCTACTTGGAGATTTTTCTTGCAATGTTTTGAGAAATATGAGAGGGAAAATTTTGGGGTACAACAAATGTCTTGTCTGCAATGAAAAGAATGAAGTTATTATGAAAGGAATCAGATCTAAAGACAACTGTTATTTATGGGTTCCCCAAGAGTTGAACTTCTCCTCAACATGTGTTTTAGCCAAAGAAAATGAAGTTAAACTATGGCATCAAAAATTGGGACACTTGCATCTGAAAGGAATGAAAATAATTATATCTAAAGAAGCTGTGAGAGGGATTCCTAAGCTCAAGATAGAAGAAGGAAGAGTATGTGGTGACTTCCAGATTGGAAAGCAAACTAAGATGTCACATCAGAAGATCCAACATCTTACTACATCAAAAGTTTTGAAACTTCTTCACATGGACTTTATGGGACCTATGTAGGTTGAAAGTCTTGGTGGAAAGAAGTATGCCTATGTTGTTGTAGATGACTTCTCTAGGTACACATGGATAAGCTTTATTAGAGAAAAATCAGAAACTTTTAAAGTGTTTAAAGATCTCTGTCAAAAACTTCAAAGGGAAAAAGATAGTCATGTCATTAGAATCAGAAATGATCATGGAAAGGAATTTGAGAACAATAAATTTACCGACTGCTCTTCTGAAGGAGTCAATCATGAATTCTCTTCTCCCATTATTCATTAACAAAATGGGATTGTGGAACGTAAAAATAGAACCCTTCAAGAATCTTCCAGAGCTATGATTCATGCTAAGAAGTTACCCTACCACTTTTGGGCTGAAGCTATGAATACTGCGTGCTATATCCATAACATAGTCACTCTAAGGAAAGGAACTTCAGCCACCTTGTATGAAATATGGAGGGGAAGAAAACCAACTGTCAAATACTTTAATGTTTTTAGAAGTAAATGTTACATCTTAGATGATCGTAAACAAATGAGGAAGATGGATCCCAAGAGTGATGAAGGAATATTCCTGGGTTACTCTACAAATAGCAGAGCTTACAGAGTCTTTAACTCCAAAACCAAGGTTATGATGGAATCCATAAATGTTATTATTAATGATAGAGGATGGAATGATGAAGAAGATGTATTAGAAGATGTTGGAACATCTTTGTATGATATTCCAACAGAATCAAATGACAGAAGTTACTACCAGAGAGATCATCTCAATAAAGGGCCTTCAATTAGAACCCAAAGAGATCATCCTAAGGAGCTTATCATAGGAGATCTAAATAAAGGAGTTACTACCAGATCAAGAGAAGGGATATCAAACTCTTACTTTGTGTCAAAAATTGAGCCTAAGAATGTCAAAGAGGCCCTAACTGATGAGTTCTGGATTAATGCTATGCGGGAAGAGCTAGAACAATTTAGTAGAAATGAAGTTTGGGATCTAGTTCCAAGACCTGAAAGGACAAATGTGATTGGCACTAAATGGGTATACATGAATAAATATGATAAAAAAGGGGTGGTCACTAGAAATAAGGCAAGGTTAGTTGCACAAGGATACACTCAAATTGAAGGAGTTGACTTTGATGAAACCTTTGCTCCTGTGGCCAGACTTGAATCAATATGACTACTCTTGGGAATTGCATGCATACTGAAATTTAAATTGTTTCAAATGGATGTAAAAAGTGCATTCTTAAATGACTATCTGAATGAAGAAGTCTATGTGGAACAACCTAAGGGATTTGTTGATCCAAGTTTTCCTAAACATGTGTACAAACTAAATAAAGCTCTGTATGGATTAAAGCAGGCTCCAAGAGCTTGGTATGAGAGATTGAAAGAATTTCTTGGTGAGAATGGATATAGGAAAGGTGTCATAGACAAAACTCTTTTTTTCAAGGAAGAAGAAGGGAATATCATGATTGCACATATTTATGTTGATGATATTGTGTTTGGTGGGATGTCAAATGAGATGGTTCAACATTTTGTCAAGCAAATACAGTCAGAATTTGAGATGAGCCTTGTTGGTGAATTAACCTATTTTCTTGGTCTTTAAGTTAAGCAAATGGAAGATTCAATATTTTCATCTCAGAGCAAGTATGCTAAGAATATAGTAAAGAAATTTGGGATGGAAAATACCAGTCACAAAAGAACTCCTGCTCCCACACATCTAGAGTTGTCTAAATATGAAAAAGGAGTAAGTGTGGATCAAAGTATTTACAGAAGTATGATAGGCAGTCTTCTATATCTCACAGCTAACAGACCTGACATTGCCTTTATTATAGGGGTGTGTGCTAGATATCAAGCTAATCCTAAAGTTAGCCATGCCAACCATGTGAAGAGAATTCTTAAATATGTGAATGGGACAAGTGAATATGGTATGCTATACTCTCATGGATCTAGTTCTGCCTTAATTGGTTATTGTGATGTTGATTGGGCAGGAAGTGCTGATGATAAAAAAAGTACACCAGGAGGATGCTTCTTTCTGGGAAATAATCTCATATCTTCGTTCAATAAGAAGCATAATTGTGTGTCTCTGTCCACTGCTGAGGCTGAGTATATTGCTGCAGGAAGTAGTTATTCTCAATTGGTTTGGATGAAACAAATGTTAATAGAATATAATGTCAAACAAGATGTCATGACATTATTCTATGATAATCTAAGTGCTATAAATATATCAAAAAATACTATTCAACACAGCATGACTAAACACATTGATATTCATCATCACTTCATAAGAGAGCTTGTTGAAGAAAAGATTGTTTCCTTAGGACATGTAGCCACTGAATTGCAACTGGCTGGCATTTTTGCTAAGGCTTTGGATGCTAATCAGTTTGAGAACTTAAGAGGAAAATTAAGGATTTGCTTATATAAGGGTTTATAGCAATTAAGGGCGTGTGGGAATATCATTAAAGTGATATTATATTATTTATGTTTCCAACAAATCAAATTTAGAAAGCAATCATTACAAGGCTTCCTCAAAGTGTTTCCCACACGCTACGAAATCACATCTTTCTATTTTCACAAACTCTCTCTTCTCCTCTACAGAAAAAGAGCCCTTGTCATTCTTCATCTCTTTGCTCAAAAATCTTCAAAGATGTCTCAACATCATACATCATCTTCCTCAAAATCTGTCAACCTCCCTGGGAAACTCTCTCTTGACAGAGCACTTTATATTACTCCTCTAACAACTATCCCACCTCTTGAGAAGAAGGTCAAGAAACCCAGATCATCACCTGCAAAGAAATCCAAAGATGATAAAGGTAATACTTCTATTGATACTGATTATAGGATAGAAGAAGAGATTGTGAATGTTGATAGAAGCATTAGAAGGCTAGTAGATAGAGTGTTAAATGAATGTTTTGATGTTATTGGGATTTCTACCCCTCTTGCTCGTATACCTGCTCCGACTAACAAAAGAAATGACCCTAAAAGTGCTGCTGAATCATCCATCTCCAAGAAAGATGTTGCTGAAAGAAAACTTGATAAGATTGCTACTTCTGCTCTAAAGGAAGTGGAAGATGATGTCGAACCAGATGTTGAGAAGAACACTCCTACCAAGGAAGATGTTGTTGGCTCCAAAGATTCAGAAAATCAAAATGTTGTAAATGTAGTTAATGTTGATAAGCTGTGTGACAATGAGCTCATCTCTAATATGGTGCCTGGAATTGCTAAAAGGCTCAAATACAAGAAAGTGAAGGATGTGAATATCACACCCCCTTCCAAGATAATCAAGAAGAAAACCATGTATGGTCCCCCAAAGCCCGAAATTAAAGTGGTTCCTCCCTCTAGCAAAAGAAAAACTAGACCTGATAGCTCCACAAATGATGATGATGATGTTGTAAAGAGATATAAAAGTAAGAAGAAAGCTATATTAGTTGAAGAAGTTGACTCTGATTATGATGTTGAGGAAGATTTCCAGGAAATATCTCATGTGAAAAAGTCTTCAAGCAAAAAGCTTTCTGTTAGGGTACCTGATGCCCCTCTTGACAACATTTCCTTCCATTCTGTTAGGAATGTTGAAAAGTGGAAAAATGTATTTCAAATAAGAATTGCCCTTGAAAGAGAATTGGGAGCTGGTGCACTAGAGTGCAAAGAAATTATGGAGTTGATTTCTTCTGCTGGATTGATGAAAACTGTCACCAGGAACATGTTCCATCAAGATGCCTATTGCCTTTCCATCCCTTATTTGTGGAATTATTCTTAATCAACATCCTGGAATTCTAAGTGGTAATAATGTAGCGTGCAAGAGGGAGTCTGCTTTGACCTTTCACTTCAAGTTGTTTTCAAGAAAACATGTCCCAGACATTGTTTTGACATCTGCATCTGCTGAAAACAAGACCTCAACCAAGGATGACATGATCACTGAATTACGGGAAGCCTACAAAGAACTTGATAATGTGATCAGAGTAGCTTAGTAAGAAAGCTAACCTTTGAAAAGATGATCAAGGAGATGCAGAAGGACAACAACTTTGATGGTAGAGTGAGCTCTGAAGGAGGAGATTCTAGTGATGAAGGAAGTTCTGGATCTGCCAAGTCTACTGGTCCTGAAGACAATTAAACTATTTGGTGTTTATTTATTTGACCCATTTGTTTCTTTTTGGCACTTGTATGTGCTTGAATTTTGGATTCTATGGTCTGTACCCATATTACTGATATTCTCTTGAATGCATCCTTTTATTTGGCATATTGTGACTAAAAAGGGGGAGAGAATCTGACTGATCACTGACTGAGGGGGAGCTTAATACTTGAGAGGGAGCCTCATGTCTCAGAAGATGTTCTGACATCTTCCTTTGCTAACAGCTAACTGCTAACTGAGTTTTTGTTTTGCTTGCCTTGCTTATACTTCTGCTCTGATAATGTTCTTATAATGTGCTCAAATAATGTTTTAGACAAAATTTTCCAAAGGGGGGAGTTTGTAAGTGGTTTTTGGCAATAATTTTGGTAAAACAATGCTTTGATAATGTTTTTCTAAATGTCTTGACATTTGAAGCAAATTATTTTGAATGATGTCAAAGCAGATGTCTTGACATCTGCCTCCTGAGCTGAACACAACTCATATCAGTTTAAGTTTTTTGTTTCCTGTTTTCATGCGCACCATAATTCAGGATTTGTGACTCATAGCTTGCGAAAAATATGGAGGAATATTTTTCTATTTGAATTATCCTTATAGATTATATCTTGGCCTGTTTTCATGGAAATATTCAAAGATTGGAATATTTGTTTTTCATCCCAAGCCCACTGTTGCGCCTTTATAAGGACTTGCTTCCTTATTCATTCAACAGTAACTTTTGAAGAAGAATACTTTCTTTCTGTTTTAGAAGTCTAAGTCTTTTAGTTGTCATACACTCTAGTATTGATTTAATACTTGAGTTGTTATTTGAGTTGTTAATTATGGATCATTCATAAGTTTTTAAGCATTGAATGATTGGAGTCTTTAAAACTTGTTATTTCCGTTGTTCTTCACTGTAAGTGATTGAAGGGATTTAGGGAGGGCCTCATACCTAGGTGTGTCTTAGGTATAAGTATAGCACGGGTAGTGATTAAGTGATTAGATCGTAAACTGGTTATTTATCGAGGGTTTATGAATTGATACTATTTAGTGGACTTGTCCCTGGCTTGGTAGCCCCCCAAAGTAGGTGTTGTTGTACATTGAACTGGGTTAACAATCCCTTGTGTTTTTACTGTTTTTACTTTTGTTGCATTTTACATTATCCTTAGATATTTGTGTCATGACATCTCCTTCGACATCTCATATCTGATACCAGAATTTCACCCTTCTATCTGCATGCACCGTATTATACTGGAGGAAGACTGTAAGACCTCTAGGGAACATCAAAGGAGAATCAATCCTATTCTGAGTGATGTAGTAAAAAAGGAAGTAGAAAAACTATTGGAAGAAGGAATCATATATCCAATATCCGACAACAAATGGGTTAGCCCAGTACATGTCGTACCTAAGAAAGGAGGTGTTACAGTTGTCAGCAACGCTAAGGGAGAATCCGTAGCGCAACAAACTCACACCGGGTGGAGAGTGTGCATCAACTATAGAAAGATAAACAAATCCACTCTTAAAGATCATTTTCCTTTACCTTTCATTGATCAAATGCTTAAAATACTAGCTAAACACCCACTTTTGCTATTTAGACGGTTATTCAGGATTTTTCCAAATTCCTATCCATCCTGACGACCAAGAAAAGATAACTTTCACTTGTCCTTATGGTACGTTCACTTATCGACGAATGCCATTCAGACTATGTAATGCCCCTGCAACATTCCAAAGATGTATGCTGTCCATTTTCTCTGATTTTCTAGATGGTATAATGGAAGTTTTTATGGATGACTTCTCCGTCTGTGGAGAAAGTTTTGAAGGATGTTTATCAAATCTTGAAATGGTACTAAAAAGATGCGTAAGTGTCAACCTCGTGCTAAACTGGGAAAAATGCCACTTCATGGTCCGACAAGGAATTGTCTTAGGACACATCGTATCCGATAGGGGAATTAAAGTAGATAAAGCAAAAATTGAAGTAATAGAAAATCTTCAACCATCCAAAACTGTTAGAGAAATAAGAAGTTTTCTAGGACACACTGGTTTTTATCGATGTTTCATTAGAGACTTCTCTGATATAACCAAACCTCTAACCGAACTACTAATGAAAGACGATGAGTTCATCTTCACCGAAAAATGCTTAAATGCATTCACAACACTAAAAAGAGCATTAATTTCAGCACCTATTATGCAACCTCATGATTGGAACGAGCCATTTGAGATAATGTGTGATGCCAGTGACTATGCCATAGGCTTGGTTCTAGGACATAGAAAGGATAAAAATCTTCATGCAATCTACTACGCAAGTAGAACCCTAGATCCTGTGCAGATGAATTACACCACCATAGATAAAGAACTATTAGATGTTGTGTTTGCTTTAGATGAATTCCGTTCTTACTTAGTAGGAGCACGAATAATTATCTATACCGATCACGCTGCAATCTGGTACCTCTTAAGTAAGAAAGATGCCAAACCAAGATTACTAAGGTGGATCTTACTTATACAAGAGTTCGATTTAGAAATCAAAGACAAGAGAGGCACTAAGAATGTAGTAGCTGGCCACATATCCAAAATAGAAGGCATCAAACCAGATCATGTACCTATCAATGATGATTTTTCTTATGAATGCCTTATAGCCCAATTAGAATTAGAAAGTATTTAAACTGAACACCCTGTGACTTATGAAGACACGAACATAAATGAAGTCGTGGAAGCAATCAACACTAAAACCATACTGCCATAGTATGCCGATTTTGTCAACTACTTAGCTGCTGGAGTGCTCCCACCTGATATGTCTTATCAACAAAAGAAGAAATTCTTTCATGATCTTAAACACTATTATTGGGATGAGCCCCTACTTTTCAAAAGAGGCGCCAATGGTATTTTCCGTCGATGTGTTCCCGAAAATGAAATTGAAAACATAATTTTCCATTGTCATGCTGATCCCTATGAAGGACATGCAAGCACTTCAAAAGACATGCACTAAAATATTACAAGATGACCTTTATTGGCCTAATCTGTGGAAATACGTCCATATCACAGTTAAAAATTGCAACCAATGCCAACACACTAGAAACATCTCTAGACGCAACGAGATGCCTAAAAAGGGCATTCTAGAGGTTGAAGTCTTTAACGTATGGGGAATTGATTTCATGGGACCCTTCCCGTCTTCCTTTGGAAATCACTACAAACTAGTTATTATCGACTATGTTTCGAAATGGATCGAGGTTGTAGCCTCTCCAACAAATGACGCAAGAGTAGTAGTTAGGCTTTCAAGAACATAATCTTCCCAAGATTCGGTGTACCGAGACTCTTCATTAGTGACGGTGGCTCCCATTTCATTTCCAAAATCTTAGAGAAATTATTAGCGAAATATGTAGTCCGACATCGTGTCACAACACCTTATCATCCACAAACAAGTGGAAAATTAGAGGTCTCCAATAGATAGATTAAGAAAATCTTAGAACAAACGGTAGCAACCTCTAGGAAAGATTGGTCATCTAAGTTACACGAAGCTCTATGGGCATATAGGACGGCATACAAAACTCCAATCGGAACCACGACATTTAAACTAGTCTATGGGAAATCATGTCATCTGCCGGTAGAAATTGAACATAAAGCTTATTGGGCCATTAAGATCATTAATTTAAATTACACTTCCGTGGGTGAGAAAAGAATCTTAGATATCCACGAACTTGAAGAACTTAGACTAGACGCTTACGATAATGCTCAGATTTATAAGGAAAGAACTAAAAAATGGCATGATAAACGCATATCTAGGAAAGAATTCAATGAAGGCGATATAGTACTCCTATTTAATACTAGACTTAAACTATTTCCGGGAAAACTTCACTCTAGATGGTCTGGTCCCTTCAAAGTCACCAAGGTTTTTCAAAATGGCGCAATAGAAATTAAAGGAATGTGTAGTGAACCTTTTATCATCAACGGACAGCGTTTAAAACATTATCATTGCATCGATAATAAGGAATATTACACAACATTTAGGCTAAATGCACTTCCACCCTACTCATTAGATTAATCACCTGGTATGTCGAACTTACAACTTAAAACAAAGCGCTTATTGGGAGATAACCCACTTTTTAGTCTTTTCTTTTTGCTTTACTTATTTTTAGTTTTTCTTTTCTTTTCTTACTTTTGTTATTGCTTTTTTCTATTTTTATAAAATTATGCAGTGTTGTTTCTCTACTATTACCCACTACTAACTTAATTCTAACTGTCAACCCACTTCAGGCTAACTTTACTATTAGCTAACTGCACTAACCACGATGAATCAAGTTGACACTATGGGAATTATTTTCAGAGGAAGAAACCAGAGGAGGCGGTTTGAGTCTTTATCTGATAGGGATATGGGATTGAGTATCTATCCTGATGGACCCGCTATGACCACATTAGGAATCCAAGACAATGTCTTATTTTTGTTAAGTCAAATAAGCTGGGACACATTTACCTTAAGAAGAAGGTTTAGTTCCTATCGTAGATTAACCCTAGAGTTTCTAAGCTCTCTTATCCATAAACCTAACCATGGTCTAGGGTTTAATAGGGGACTAATTAGGTTTAGGCTGTTTGATATTGAATACACATATACCCATAGGGAATTGGCAGAACTGTTAGGATTTCCACACGGCCTCGATACATTTACAGTAATCCAAGAGTAAATTTCGACGTGGATAAACTAGACTATTTCTGGGGTGATATTACAGGTATAAGTAACCATGAGCCTAACGACATGCACTCATAAAACATTCATAACCCCGTCTTAAGATATTTTCATAAGATCCTAGAACATACCCTCTTTGGAAAGCCAGAAAACATAACCACAATATCTAGACCCGAGCTTTTCATCATGTTCTCTGTGCATCGCAAAACCGTCCCATAAATGGAGCTACCTTTATGATAGCCAACTTTCACCGTCTTGCGAGAACTATCCATGAACCAATCTTGATAGGTGGCTTAGTAACCATGATAGCAAATGCTATCAGCCTGAGACAACCACTACTAAACTTGATCCTCTAGGTAGGTTCCAACCAATGAATATCAATTTTTGTTTTAATAGGGGAATAATTGGGAACCTAGGGCTGGTTACCTTTGAATTGCTTATTAACAACCAGTTAATGCCTCTTTTCACCCTACCTGACCCAAGGACTAGCATTCATGACAGGAACAATTCATTATATGATTGGGCCAAACCACACATTTCACCACCACCTACTCCTGAGACACCACAAATTTATGACCACCTTGATTACTTCCTATCTGATGAGGTAACCGACCCTGAAACCCCTCCCTTTTACCACCATTTTCCATCTCTCGATCAGGCTAACTCAAACAACTCCGCTGCTCCAGTTGCTACTCCACCTCCCATATTTGATCCAACTCCTACTATAAATGCTCTACAATCTGAGCTTGATTTGTTGAGAGATGAGCTCATTATTCTGAGGATCGAATTTCATTCCTTCATGGATGTTGTGGCCAAATAGTTGGACCATTTTTATCAGCATTTCTACTCTGCTTCTTTTCCTAATAATCGACATGGCAAATTTTTCGGACTTACTGCATATCTTCCTTTCACATTTAAACATTGCGAACAATGTTTTGTTTAAGTGTGTGTGGAAGACTAATTAGATTAGAATTTCCATTATTTGTTATTGTTGTACCCCAAAATTTTCCCTCTCTTTTCTCAAGACATTTCTCACAAACATCTTCAATAACTCAAGCTTACACAAGTATTGACTAGGTAAGCCATCTCCTAAACATTGATGCCTCAAATTAGGGTTTGGATTTTCACAAGGATAATTGGATTTCTAATTCCTCAAATGATTCTCATAGATCATTATGGACCTCCAAGAATACTCATGTCATGTTTCAAAACTTGAATCACAATTTTACTCAGTCAATTGCTCAGATGAATGAAATTCAGCTGTATTGGGCAAAAAGTCAAATGTGGTCAACTTACAGTTAAACTTCATGATTTTTGCCCAGTATAAACTTCTTAAAGTCATATTCATCATTTGATCAAGTTTGGATCACAGTTCCCCAAGAAAATTGTTCAAATCACCAAAAGGGCAAAATGGTTAAAGTTAGGGTTTTGATTGAGAATGACTAATCTTTGACTTTTGACCTAATCCATGACTTATTGGTTTGAAACATGACCTAGAGGATTAAAATGCATCATTTTGACATAATTTCACATCTCAATTCATTTCTCAAGATCAATTGATTGATAGTTGAAATTCAGTCAACTGATGAAAAGTTAACTAATACACCAAAAATCAAACTTTGACTTTTTGATCAAAATTGAGTTTCAAAGATAACATTTCATCAAGACATTCAAAAATTTGAAACTTGATCATTAAGAAATCAATAAATTCAAAATTCATCTTAAAAATTCAAACTTTTCAAGACTTAGAATTTTTCCTGTGTTTTTAAGTCTTATTGTTTTCATGACTTCATGCCAACTTTTCACCAAGATGTAAAACGAGTCAAAGTAAATTTTCAACATGAAAGTTATAGATCTTTATGAGATCTACAACTTTTATTTACTGATCAAGTCCTATAAATTCTTGTATTTTGAGCTATAAATTCATGAAGTCATGCACTTTTTCTTAAAACACTTAGTGAAAATTTGACCTAGTTTAGGCAGATTTTTGACCTAACTTCATGGAAATTTTTCACATAGTTCCAAATTGATTCTTCAAAAATGAAAAACATGAAGGTTGTAGAGTATGTTCCAAGATTTTCAAAATTTATAATAACTCATTAAGATCATTCTTTATCTAGGAGAATAAAAGAGATGAAGTTAGGGTTTCAAACTTGAATTACAAGGCATTTTTCATGAAGAACACTTGACCAAATCCATAAGCCATGCTGCATAATCTTGT
This sequence comes from Vicia faba, assembly GCA_948472305.1. NCBI lineage: Eukaryota > Viridiplantae > Streptophyta > Magnoliopsida > Fabales > Fabaceae > Vicia > Vicia faba. The sequence continues at coordinate 1,426,210,098 of OX451737.1, read as the reverse complement.
ATTGCACATTTCTAAATTATGTTTCAGTCCATAATTAGTGGTTTACACAAATGTTTGAACCATTATCCAAATGATTGAACCATTATCCAAACCAAATTGCCATTAATGGAAGAAAGTTCACACATCCATTTTGGAAAAGTGGCTTTAATTACAAAGTCCACTCTCCTTGAGCTTTGTAGTTGTTCTTTCTTCACAAGCATCCTCTACAAGTTAAAATCAGCATATTTAAAGTTTCTAGCCACCCTACCTTTCCTTGAAACCATGTTTGTCCAAGTTGCTTCAAAAATAAGTCAAAATCCACAAACATATGATCTTGTACTTCTGACTTCTACAAGCTTCAAAACCTCCTCTCTATAAATTGAACCATCATTTGCAAGATAATACGCGAGTTCACAATCCATCAAGCACCCTAACTCTCCCTAAAACCATAAATTTCAACACAAGCACAAAAACTTGTCATTTCTGACTTTGAAACTCAATCTTCAAAACTACTCGTGCGTTTTCACTTCTAATCCATCACAAAGCTTCTAATACACATATATAGGCTATCCTAATCCCTGTTTTCCGACTGTAACACCATCTTCTTCATCTTCCATAACAAAAAACAAAGCATTGTAGTTGGACTTCTCCATACCATTTTAGCCACTCTCCATTCAAGCTAAGCATTGCATTAACTTCCTAGGGACTCAATGAAGCTAACCTGATCATTGCAGCACCTTGAAACAAGCTCAAACTCAAAACACGAAATCCATTTTTGAGGTAAGTTTTTTGATTTTTGAAATCTTCATATAGGCATTGTTAGCTTTCCATTTTCAAAGATAAAATGTAGACATCATAACCCTGAAGCTAACTATGCCCTTAGATTTCATTTATATTGCCTGAGTAGTGTAAATTTCAAGTTTGAACTTCTTGAAAAAGTTAGGTCAAAATTTGGTACCATTAGAAATTCTCTTTCATCTTTGATCTATAGCTTTAGTTATTCACATTTCTGGATTTGTGATGAAATTTTACGCAACTTTCATGTTTACATTTTCCATTTTGGTTAAGAGATGAAAAAGTTACAGCTCTTGAAAATCTTGTGAAATTTTCTGGCGCGAGGTTGAAGATGATACATGCCTAGGATTGGTTTTGTAATATATATTTATGGTTTAGCTTATAACACCAGATGTATCACCACCCCAGTGGTTAAAGTGCACGTCCATTACCCTTTAGGATCTGGGTTCGAGCCCCAACGTTTGTTTTGTTATTTTTCACATTTTTCTGTTTCTTTTTTGTTTGCAGCCAGCGCGCCCGGGCCTCCTCTCAATGAGCCTTTGTCACTTTTACTCTCTCTAATCCCCTGCCTACTGGTAACACACAACCCATTTGTTTTTTTATTTATTCTGATTGCAAAAACCATATTTGGGCCTGAACTTAACCAAAAAAATTGTTTTCTCTTCTAAACTCCCAAATTTAATTTCACATCTCACTGACCTAATTTTATAGTTTTAATTTTATTTTCTATTATTTATTTTCTTATTATTATTATTATTTTTATTTTTATTATCATCAAAAACCCCACAAATATTTAATATTTATTATTTATATATTTAGTACACCTTTATCTTATTTAAAGCAAAAGATTAAAAAGCATTTTCTTAACAAATATTTTCTTATTAAATCTAATTTATTTTTTAAAATTAAATCATCTTAGACTTAAGTTTTATTTTAAAATTTTCTTCTAAATGATTTAGGACTTAGGAATTTAATTGTTTTTCTATTCACTTTAGTTTGTTTAATTAAATCAAAACCCTTTCACAAAACCCCTAAAAATATGTTCCTTAGTTTAATTTCATTTCTTTTCTTAAGATTAACTTAGTTTTAGCTTTCATTAAATCAATTTAAATTAACTTAGTTTCAATTAACTATTTTCTTTTTAGTTTAATTAAGATAAACCCTTTTATACAAAAAAATTCAAACAAAAACAATTCTCTTTTCCTTGTATAGTACCTCACATTCTTGTATATTATCTCACATTTTTGTACATTTTACATTCTATTATTAAATATGGTTGTAATAGTAATTAGGTTTTAATTGCTCTCATCCCCATTTGTAATTATGTCCCTATCCCCCAAATAATGTAATAGCGTAGAACTTTACATTTCCATAATTTATCGCTTTCAATACAAATGTTAGTAATTAGGATTTGTATGGCAAAACATAAAATCAACAAGTAAAAAACCCTAACTCAAGAACAAAAAGCATGAAAAACAAACACTTTGCACACTTGCACCTCCAGGGTTAACCCCACTTGTTGCCTAAAGATAAAAGCAGTCATGTCCCTCGAACATGGGATACTTTAGCAAAGACCCTCAAATACAAGATCATAGTCCCTCAACGACCCTTCAATGTTGTCTTCGATAAACCATCTTAGACCCTTACGACAAATTACTAAGGTATCCTACAATGTTGCTTTCTATGATTGTACGATGATGCATGCCTGTCCCTTCACATCCAATGATATGATTGCTTACTAACTAATAGTAATACAACACTATCTAGAGGAGGAATAAAAGAACTAAGACTTTTTGAGTAGGTAGAACGTTCATAGTTTCTTTCTCACAACATTTCAAAACATATTCCAAAACACACCAACACTTTACATGAAATATTTTCAAAAGTCAACACTTTGTATACATTCTTATAGAAACGAGAATCATTACTAAGTTCTCCTAAACGAAGGCACTTTTCAAAAATACTTTCAAAAAAAATCACATACACATTTCAAACAAAGCATTTCAAAAGTGAGCTAGCAACTAAGAGCCCGTAGATAACTATGGATGAAAAGGGTGCTAACACCTTCCCTTTTTATAATCTACCCCCTGAACTCAACAAAATTCTCAAAAGTTCTTTCCTATTCTTTTCACCCTTTCCTTTATTGGATAAAATAAAAGTAGGTGGAGAATCTTGCTATCCCCAACAATTGCGATAAAATGAAAAACACCTAAGTCAGTTCTCCCACCGTATTACAGAACTGGCGACTCTGTTGGGGAAAAACTTAAAAGTGGGGTTACCTTAGAGACTAAATCACATTTAAAATGCTTTCATTTGTTTTACTTGTTTGATTTACATTTGTGGGCCTATGTTTGGGTTTCTTGCATAGATCCTCTATCGGATCTGGAAACATCATTAGGTAAGTAGCAATAGATTATGGAAATTGTACGGCATATACCGATATGGTTGAAACAATGGCTATGTTAGTGTGACAAATTTGTTGGTGCCAATATCCCTTGTGTTGAATCGAGGAGAATACAGGGCCACTATGCAGTATCATAAAGCACTAACTGATCGTAGAACCTTTAGTTGAACAACTTGGCCATTAAGAAGTAGTGAGATAGCCGACTTCGGTGCAAAGATGAAGATTGGTTGATACTCGATATTACACTCATTGAGATAGTACTTTTGGGATATTTTAGCCACAAGAAAAGATTGATTATGCTAAAACAATGCCCATTGAAGAAAGATCAGTGCTATTGAGATTCCCTAGAAATCGGTTACTTTCTAGGACAAGTTGAACCAACTAAACTTCAAGAGGGTACTTACCTATTGTAAGTGTTTAGTTATTGGCATGTATTTTTGGTAAAATCAGGTGTGTGAATGTCATGATTGATGTCATAACATTCTGGATTATTAGGTACTTTATGCAGAAAAAGAATGGCATACAGAAACTGCTATTTATGAGTGTGTATCTGAGCATTTTGCAATGATCACATTTATTACTTTCTACCAAAATCAGTAAACAGGATTTCTGTTGTCATAACAGATGTTAAGACATCCTGTACTGATCTAACAGTTATGCAGTTTGGTTAATTCTGAGATTTTTCAGGAATTTGGTTCATACATTCCAGAACAGAATCTCACGTGGACTTTAGGTTAACTGAGCTCAACCCTAATCTGGTTGATAAAGTCTTGTGACCAAGTCTTGAGGTTAACCCTAATTAACCCTAGCTTTTCGTGGAAGCCCTAACTGAAGAAACAGCTGCATATATATTCAACAGGAAAGCTGATTGGAAATTAACTCTCAGACAAAAGAACAACTTGGGGCTGTATAGTTTTAACTACTGTAATCCAAGCAAGTATCATTGTGATAAGTGACTTGGAATAGGTTTTGATTGTAAGGGTTGTGTATCACTCAAAGCTTTGAAGCAAGAGTGTTTGTGTCTCTTGACTAAAGCTTTGAAGCAAGGTCAAGTTAGGTTTATGTATCACTCAAAGCTTTGAAGCACGAGTGTTTGTGTTACTTTATTAAAAGCTGTGAAGCATAATCAAGTGTATGTTCTGAAGAGTGTCTTCATTATTTCATTAGTCAATTGTTTAGTATCACTGCTGTGATTGAGGGGGAGTGAGTAGGAACTCAGGTTTAAGTTGAACTTAGATTGAAGTTGCATTGGGTAGGTCTTAAGTGAAGGAGATAAACTGGTTGGTTTATTCCTGAATTAATATCTCTTATAGTGGATTTCCTCCCTGGCTTGGTAGCCCCCAGAGTAGGTGTTGTTTCACACTGAACTGGGTAAACAATTGACTGTGTTATTTACTGTTTTTCTATTTACTGTCTTATAGAAAGTCAGATACGGTGTCATAACATTCACTGTGACATTGAGTATCTACTGCCAGAATTTCAATTGGCATCAGAGCAGGCACCCTGCCTGTCTTACTGGGTAAGATCTAGGGATATCACTTTCTGGCACTACGGACAAAGAAGGAGTTTTTGGAAACAGACCACCCATTCTGGATGGATCAAATTATGACTACTGGAAACCTCGTATGATTGCCTTCTTAAAATCACTGGACAAAAAGGCTTGGAGAGCTGCTGACAAAGGATGGAACCATCCCACCATAACTGAGAAAGATGGGACAATCAGTCTGAAGCCTGAGGAAGAATGGAGCAAAGAAGAAGATGAGTTAGCCCTGGGTAATTCCAAAGCTTTAAATGCCTTGTTCAATGGAATTGATAGAAACATATTCATACTAGTACATCAATGTGAACTGGTCAAGGAAGTGTGGGACACTCTCAAAACTACCCATGAGGGCACATCCAAAGTAAAAATGTCAAGGCTTCAGATGCTGACTACCAAGTTTGATAACCTAAGGATGATGGAAGATGAAACCATTCATGAGTTTCACATGAACATCTTGGAGATTGCCAACACCTCAGGAGCATTGGGAGAAAAGATGTCAGAAGAAAAACTGGTGAGAAAGATTCTCATATCCTTGCCTAAAAGATTTGCAATGAAGGTAACTGCTATAGAGGAAGCCCAGGATATCAGCAAGTTGAAGGTGGATGAACTCATTGGGTCTCTTCAGACTTTTGAGATGGGGATCAGTGACAATGTTGACAAGAAAAGCAAGAGCATAGCACTTGTATCCAACACTGAAGATGAAAACAAGGAGGATGAAGAAGAAAATATTTCAGAAGCTATAGCCATGATTGGAAGACAATTCAACAAACTCATCAAGAGAATGGATCCAAAGTCAAGGTCAAATGTTAAGAACATCCCTTCTGACCTTAATAGATCTTATGACTCCAGCAGAAGACCAAAGTCTGAAGAGAAGGGAAATCAAAGCAGAGGAATTCAATGCCATGGATGTGAAGGATATGGGCACATTCGAGCTGAATGTCCTACCTTTCTTAAGAAACAAAAGAAAGGAATATCTATTACCTGGTCTGACTGTGATTCAGAAAGTAATTCTGAAGAAGAATCTGCCAAACTAGTTACTGCACTAACTGGTGTTTGTACCTTTGAAAGTGACACTAGTGATGAGGAAGTTACATTTGAAGAACTGGATGATACCTACAAGAAATTATGTATCAGAAGTGCTGAAGTCTGTCTGCAAAATGAGAGACAAACAAAACTCATAATAAAGTTGGAGGCTGAAAAAAGGGCAGACATTGAAACTATAAGTCATCTAGAAGGGGAAGTTCAAATGCTGAACTCAAAACTGAACCAGATGACCAAATCTGTCAAGATGCTGACAAATGGAACTGACAAATTGGAAGAAATCCTTCAGGTTGGACAAAATGTGGGAAACAAGTCTGGTCTAGGATTTGTGGCAGCAAAGAAATTTGGTGCAGACAAGAAGATCAGGCCTGATAAACAAATGTCAAAGCAGATGTCACAACATAGCACTCAACATCGGGAACAGAGAAATATGAAGAAAAAGTACCAAAGATGGAGATGTCATCATTGTGGGAGGTTTGGTCACATAAATCCATTCTGCTTCAGATTGTATGGATACCCTAATCAGAACCCAGGTGTCAAACCTAAGTCTAACAAGGTACCACATACTCCACAGTGGAAGAAAAAGGCTACTGCCCTGATAGCCCACACTTCCTTTAGAGTCTCTGCAAAGGAAGACTGGTACTTTGACAGTGGGTGTTCTAAGCACATGACTGGAATCAAGAACCTTCTCTATAATGTTAAACCTCACACCACTAGTTATGTGACCTTTGGAGATGGTGCTAGAGGAGAAATTAAAGGAGTTGGTAATTTGGACTGCCCTGGAGTTCCAAATCTAAATGAAGTACTATTGGTAAAAGGCCTGACTGCTAATCTCATTAGTATCAGTCAATTATGTGATCTAGGATTCAAGGTCAACTTCTCAAAATCTGAATGTCTTGTAACTAATGAAAAACAAGAAGTTGTAATGAAAGGAGTCAGATCTAAAGACAACTGTTACTTGTGGGAGCCTGAGAACACTAATTACTCCACTGTGTGTTCTATTTCCAAAAAAGAAAAGAGGTGAAACTGTGGCACCAAAAACTTGGCCATCTTCATCTAAGAGGAATGAAAAGGATTATATCCATAGAGGCAGTCAGAGGGATTCCAAGACTGCAAATTGATGAAGGGAGAGTTTGTGGTGAATGTCAGGTTGGTAAGCAGACTAGGATGTCACATCCAAAGTCAAGACATCTGACCACCTCTAAGGTTCTAGAACTTCTACATATGGATCTGATGGGACCAATGCAGGTGGAAAGTATCGATGGAAAAAGATATGCCTATGTTGTTGTGGATGATTTTTCCAGATTCATCTGGATTAACTTCATTAGGGAAAAATCTGATGTATTTAAAGTTTTTAAAGAACTGTGCAAAAGAATTCAAAGAGAAAAAGAAGGATGTATTGTCAGAATCAGAAGTGATCATGGCAAGGAATTTGAAAACAGTAAGTTTAATGAGTTCTGTTCCTCAGAAGGAATTAGTCATGAATTCTCTTCTCCTATAACTCCTCAACAAAATGGAATTGTAGAAAGGAAAAATAGGACCATACAGGAATCTGCCAGAGCAATGATACATGCCAAAAGACTTCCTATTCATTTTTGGGCTGAAGCTATGAATACAGCCTGTTATGTCCATAACAGAGTCACTTTGAGAAAGGGAACCTCATCCACCATTTATGAACTATGGAAAGGAAGAAAGCCAACTGTGAAGTACTTCCATGTATTTGGTAGCAAATGCTATATTCTGGCAGATCGTGAACAAAGGAGAAAGCTGGACCCTAAAAGTGATGAAGGTATATTTCTAGGATACTCCTCCAACAGCCGAGCTTATAGGGTATTCAATTCCAGGACTAAAGTCATGATGGAATCAATAAATGTCATAGTTGATGATTATCATGAAGAAACAAATGTCCCTTGTAATGTTGAGACATTCTTTGAGACTCCAACTCAACAGAATGACCTACCTAACACCACTACAGCATACTCTGAATCCAAGGAAGCTAGCAAAATCCCTTCCATCAGAATTCAGAAAGATCATCCTAAAGAACTCATCATAGGGGATCCTAACAGTGGAGTCATTACAAGATCTAGAGAAATCATCTCAAACTCTTGCTTTGTGTCTAAAATTGAACCAAGAAATGTTAAGGAGGCTTTAACTGATGAATACTGGATTGGTGCAATGCAAGATGAATTGAACCAATTTAAGCAACATGATGTTTGGGAGTTAGTTCCTAGACCAGAGGGAACAAACATCATTGGCACAAAATGGATATACAAGAACAAATCAGATGCTGAAGGAGTTGTCACCAGGAATAAGGCAAGACTTGTTGCCCAAGGATACACTCAAGTTGAAGGGGTTGATTTTGATGAGACCTTTGCCCCTGTAGCCAGACTGGGATCTATCAGACTCCTATTGGGAATTGCTTGTCTCCTGAAGTTCAAGTTATTTCAGATGGATGTAAAAAGTGCTTTCCTAAATGGGTACTTAAATGAGGAAGTTTATGTGGAACAACCTAAAGGTTTTGTGGATCCAAACCACCCTGATCATGTCTACAAATTGAGGAAAGCTTTATATGGCCTGAAACAAGCTCCTAGAGCATGGTATGACAGGTTAACAAAATTTCTCTCAGACAAAGGATACAGAAAAGGAGGCTTGGATAAAACCCTCTTTGTCAAAAATGAAGGAGGGAAGTTAATGGTAGCTCAAATATATGTTGATGACATAGTGTTTGAGGGAATGTCAGATCAAATGGTTAAACATTTTGCTGACCAGATGCAGGCTGAATTCGAAATGAGTCTCATGGGAGAACTGACCTACTTTCTTGGACTGCAAGTCTCACAGATGGAGGACTCAATTTTTCTATCTCAAAGCAAGTATGCAAAGAACATTGTCAAGAAGTTTGGTATGGAGAATGCCAGTCACAAAAGGACTCCTGCACCTACTCATTTAAAGCTATCCAAAGATTCAAGTGGGGTTAAGGTGGACCAAAGCCTGTACAGAAGCATGATAGGAAGTCTGCTGTACTTAACAGCCAGCAGACCTGACATTGCTTTTGCAGTTGGAGTTTGTGCAAGATACCAAGCTGATCCTAAAGTCAGTCATATCAACCAAGTGAAGAGAATTTTGAAGTATGTAAGTGGAACTTACAACTATGGCTTGCTGTACTGTCATGGTTGTGAACCAACTCTGACTGGTTATTGTGATGCTGATTGGGCTGGAAGTGCTGATGATAGAAAAAGCACCTCTGGAGGATGTTTCTTCTTAGGAAATAATCCGGTCTCCTGGTTCAGCAAGAAACAGAACTGTGTGTCTCTCTCTACTGCTGAAGCTGAATACATTGCAGCTGGTAGTAGCTGTTCTCAAATGATCTGGATGAAACAGATGCTTACTGAGTATAATGTCATACAAGATGTTATGACATTGTACTGTGACAATCTGAGTACAATCAACATTTCCAAGAACCATATTCAGCATAGCAGGACCACGCATATTGACATTAGACATAACTTTATCAGAGACCTTGTAGAGGAGAAGACGATTAAACTGGAACATGTTGCCACTGAGCTACAGCTGGCTGACATTTTTACCAAGGCTCTTGATGCAAATTAATTTGAAAATTTGAGGGGCAAGTTGGGTATTTGCCAACATGAGGAATTGTAGCAATTAATTTTGCTTAAAACAAGGGTTGAAGGAGTTGTTTTTGTTAAGTCTATTTTGATTGGGTTAATCATATGTTTTCCCATTTCTTTCAAAATTATTAAGAAGTTGAATAGACACTCTTTTACCTCCTTCCTCTCTCGGCTCTGCAACAAATCCCATTCTCTCAATCAAAGTTTTCTCTCTCGTTGCTACTGGTTTTCTAAGACTATCAAAATGTCTCAAACATCATCCTCTTCCAAGACGACTGTTTCATCCTCATCCTCTGATCGAGATTCTAGGGCAATCACATCATGCATGGATTCTGAAGTCCCGGAGATTACTCCTCTTAGAGTAATGGCAACTAACCCCTCTAAGGTTAAAAAGCTGAGAACAAGGCATGCAGGAAGGTCTCAAGCTACTTCATCCGGTAATCCCTCTCAACCTTCATCTTCTGTTCCAAATAGGGAAGGCTCAGCTTATGTTCATCAAGCAATAGCTAGGATTGTTACAAGAATTCTGAGTGAGAACCACTCTGTACCTGGGATTTCAGTTCCATTAAATCAAGAATCAGCAAGTCCAAATGTTGAAATAAATTAAGATGTCTCTGAGAATGTTGAGACACCAAATGACAACATTCAGAAATCATCTGGAAATCTTGATGATATCCAGAACCCTTCAGAGAAGAATGTTGAACCACCGGTTATTGATGTGGATGAAGACTACTCAGACAATGACCTAATTGCAAATATCAACCCTAGCATAGCTAGGAGAATGATGAACAAAAAAGGCAAGCAGGATGCTGCAAAATGTCTGACCAAAGAGAAGACTGCTGATGTTGCTCACAAGAAAACCAGGTCTGAAGGCAAGACTGGTGTAGAAACTGTGAAGACTAGACTGTCCAAAGGGAAGGTGAAAACCCGAGTACATGCTGGGAGTCTCTCAAAGCCTGTGAGACAACCAATAGCAAAGAAAAGGAAAGAGCCTGAACCTTCTGATTCTGATGAGGAATCAGAATTTGACATAGATGCTGAAGACATTCCTCTCAGAAGGAAAGTCCCTTCAAGCAAAATGGCTAAAGTTCCTGAAGTCCCCACTGACAACATTTCTTTTCACCACCCTGAAAATGCCAACAGATGGAAGTATGTTTGTTTGAAAAGAATAGGCTTGGAAAGAGAACTTAACAATGGTGCCATGGAATGTAGGGAAATCATGGACCTAATCAAATCTGCTAGACTAATGAATACTGTGGTAAAGTTTACCAATTGCTATGAAAATCTTGTCAAAGAATTCATAGTGAATTTATCTGATGAATGTGCTGATGGAAGGTCAACTGACTTTAAATGTGTCTATGTGAGAGGAAGAAAGGTTAATTTCTCTCCCTCTAAAATTAACAAATTCATTGGAAGACCAGATGAGGCTTTCCCTGAACTAGAGGTTACTGACAATCAAGTATGCCAAACCATTACTGCAAGACAAGTCAAGTGCTGGCCCTTAAAAGGCAAGCTGAATTCTAGCAAGCTAAGCATGAAATTTGCCATCCTGCACAAGATTGGTGCAGCCAACTGGGTTCCTACCAACCATAAATCAACCATCTCCAAAGGATTTGGGAGATTCATTTATGCTGTTGGAACCAGGACTGAATTTGACTATGGCAGGTATATCTTTGATCAAACTTTAAAACATGCTGGAAGCTATGCTGTTAAAGGCCCTATTGCCTTTCCCTCCCTCCTATGTGGTATTGTCCTTGCTCAGTATCCAGACATTCTGGTGGAAAGAGATACTGTATGCAAAAGAGCCCCTGCTCTTGGGTTGCACTATAAGCTATTCCAGGGATCTCATGTTCCTGACATTGTCATGACATCAGCTGAGACATCAACTGTAAAAACTCAGTCCAAGACATCTGATTTTATAGCTGTGCTGAAGGAAACCTGCAAAGAGCTGGAGACAAGGAAAAAGACTCTTGAGAACCTAATTGCCATATTAGAACAGGAGGAGACTGAAGGACAAAGAAGGGAAGAGGATGCTGCTGAAGATCAGCTCAATGCTGAAGAAAGTGCCTCCTCTGAAGATGACAGTGCTTAATGTTTGGTGGAGTTGTCAAGCTTGATGCTGGTTCCTATTGCTGCAAGTGATTTCAATTTTTTTTTGTTTTTATTACTCATTTTGGATGACTGTATAACATATAAGTACATGTATCTTTGGCCTATTTGTGGCTAAAGAGGGGGAGATATTTTGTGTTAATTACTTGGTAGACATTATTTTTTTTCTGCAGACATATTCATTCTACTGCTCTCTATTCTCTGATTGCTTAGGGGTTTTAGCCAAAAATTTGCCAAAGGGGGAGTTTGTAAGTGTTTAGTTATTGGCATGTATTTTTGGTAAAATCAGGTGTGTGAATGTCATGACTGATGTCATAACATTCTGGATTATTAGGTACTTTATGCAGAAAAAGAATGGCATACAGAAGCTGCTATTTATGAGTGTGTATCTGAGCATTTTGCAATGATCACATTTATTACTTTCTACCAAAATCAGTAAACAGGATTTATGTTGTCATAATAGATGTTAAGACATCCTGTACTGATCTAACAGTTATGCAGTTTGGTTAATTCTGAGATTTTTCAGGAATTTGGTTCATACATTCCAGAACAGAATCTCACGTGGACTTTAGGTTAACTGAGCTCAACCCTAATCTGGTTGATAAAGTCTTGTGACCAAGTCTTGAGGTTAACCCTAATTAACCCTAGCTTTTCGTGGAAGCCCTAACTGAAGAAACAACTGCATATATATTCAACAGGAAAGCTGATTGGAAATTAACTCTCAGACAGAAGAACAACTTGGGGCTGTATAGTTTTAACTACTGTAATCCAAGCAAGTATCATTGTGATAAGTGACTTGGAATAGGTTTTGATTGTAAGGGTTGTGTATCACTCAAAGCTTTGAAGCAAGAGTGTTTGTGTCTCTTGACTAAAGCTTTGAAGCAAGGTCAAGTTAGGTTTATGTATTACTCAAAGCTTTGAAGCACGAGTGTTTGTGTTACTTGATTAAAAGCTGTGAAGCATAATCAAGTGTATGTTCTGAAGAGTGTCTTCATTATTTCATTAGTCAATTGTTTAGTATCACTGCTGTGATTGAGGGGGAGTGAGTAGGAACTCAGGTTTAAGTTGAACTTAGATTGAAGTTGCATTGGGTAGGTCTTAAGTGAAGGAGATAAACTGGTTGGTTTATTCCTAAATTAATATCTCTTATAGTGGATTTCCTCCCTGGCTTGGTAGCCCTCAGAGTAGGTGTTATTTCACACTGAACTGGGTAAACAATTGACTGTGTTATTTACTGTTTTTCTATTTACTGTCTTATAGAAAGTCAGATACGGTGTCATAACATTCACTGTGACATTGAGTATCTGCTGCCAGAATTTCACCTATGAAACCAATTCAAACCTAAACCTAAGGTCTTTGTGTGCTTTGTTTGTGATTATTATTCATGACATCATAAACATCATAACATCATAACATCATAAGCATTCTCACTAACCATTTCAAGGATTTAGGAATTTATCTTTGTTCTGTTTTGTAGGACATGGCTTCCACTCTTAGAAATACCATCTGAATCAACTTCGTGAAAGTGCATCCTCAACTTCAAGAGTTAGCATCAAGAGTTCCTGGAGATTATCCCTTCACCAAGAAATATGGTCGACTTCTCAACTTGGCTACCTCAAACTTCCAAGAAGAAATAATGTGTGTGCTTTTCCAATTCTTTGATCCTATGCATCATTGCTTCACATTTCCCGACTACCAATTGGTGCCTACATTAGAAGAATTCTCTCAATTGCTAGGAGTGCCTATGCTTGATCAAATACCATTCACCGGTTTATAGGAAACTCCAAAGCCTGAAGTTATTTCCAAAGCCTTGCATTTGAAGAGATGTGACATTGTGACAAATTGGGAGACAAGAAGTGGAGTTAAGGGTATCTTAGCCAAGTTTCTTTTGGAAAAGGCCGTTTGTTTTGGGAAGATATGGATTTTCAAGATTTTGAGGATGTCTTGGCCCTTCTAATCTATGGTTTGGTTCTATTTCCCAATCCGGACCAACTCATAGATGTGAATGCCATCAAGGTTTTTCTCTCTCATAATCTCATACCTACTTTGCTTGGAGATATTCTACATTGTTTCCATACTCACGCCATAAAGAAAAGGGGTACTCTTTTGTGTTGCATTCCATTGCTATCTAGGTGGTTTATTTCGCACCTACCTCGATCAACTTTGAAGAATGAGCAAGGCTTGACATGGTCTCAAAGGATGATGTCACTCTCACTCTTGGATATTCATTGGTGTTCTCGATCTTTGGAGGATATTACCATCATCGACCGTTGTGGGGAATTACCTAATGTCCCATTCTTAGGCATTAGGGGAGGTATCACCTATAACCATTCTCTTGCATTATGACATTTTGGGTATGCGTGAAGAGATGGTCCCCATGATGCGCTCATCCAAGGTTTAGTATTCGATTACAAGGGCGACGCCCAAGGCTATCGTTAAAGGTTCATACAAGTTTGAAGAATGGTAAACAAAGTGGATAGTAAGAATTTGGGGCATAAAAATTCCATCCCTCTTGAGCCTTACCTCAAGTGGGTACGAAATCCTGCTCAAAGTCTCATGATGTCTTACCCTGCCATCCTACATGTGATTATGGAGCCCATTGCTGATTACACTCTTCTTCATCCTGACATTCCTACTAACTTCGAGGAATTGCAAAGATCGTGGATTCAACTCAAAGGGGAACAAGACACCTTTGAATCACAATTCTATGCAAGTGAGAAGAAGGTTTTGGATCTCACGAGGAAACTTCATGAAGAGCGAAACTTGAATGCCTACATCGCACCAAAGAGGATGCACCCATGGGAAACTTGAGTCCTTTTGTTTTAGGAGTTTATTTTGTTTTGTTTCTTCCATTTTAAGCCCAAGAGGCATTTGTAATTCCTATTTCTATTAATGCAATTAATGTTTGTTGATTTCTCTTTGTCTAAGCAAATTTAAATTTCTTTAAATCCTTGAAAACATTGAATTTGCATAACATGCGTCATACCATAAGCAGGTTTTCCGACATAGGTTTCCTTATCCTTTTACTGTTTATTTCAGTATAAAGATGGATCTTGAGAAAACTGTCAAGGACTTGTAGACTCAAAACTATCAATTTCAAGAGACTCTGCTCAACTTAGCAAAGGGGCAACAAGAAATGATGGCTCTTCTGGTTACAAAGAAGAAGACCAAGAAGAAAGCTGTAATCAACATGGGGAAGAGGTTTAAAGGCCCCGTCAAACAAGTTCAAGTTGAAGAGGGTTCCTCTGAGGAGGATTAAAATCAAGATGAAGATGCTAGGAGCACCCGTGCCGGGGGTGGAAACAATCAAATCTCTGAAGATGAAGATTATTCTGATGAGCAATATCCTCCGACCGACGATAAGTATAAGCAACTAGAAGACACACTGAAAGCTGTGGAAATCCAAGTTGTGCATGGATTTGACTTTGAAGACTTGGGTTTGGTACATGGGGTAGTCATTCCCTACAAATTCAAGATACCAGTCTTTGCCAAATATGATGCAGTTTCATGTCCAAAGCCTCATTTACGATCTTATGTCCGTAAAATCCAGCCTCATACCACTGATAGAAAACTATGGGTGCACTTTTTCCAACAGAGTCTATCTGAGACGTAGTTAGAATGGTTTTACCAATTGGAAGGGACAAACATCCATACTTGGGAGAATTTGGCCGCCACATTTTACCGCCAATATTAATATAACACTGATCTTGCACCAACTAGGGTGAAATTGCAAGGCATGACCATGGGTTCAAATGAGGGCTTCAAAGAATATGCCTAAAAATGGAGAGACTTGGTTGGCAGGGTGCAACCACCTTTAGCTGATAGAGAATTGGTAGATAGGTTAATGGGGACATTGACTGGACCATTCTTCAACTTGCTGATGGGGAGTTCGTCATCTGGATTTACTGAATTGATCTTAACTGGTGAGAGGGTTGAAAGCGGGATTAAAAGCAGGAAGATACCTATATCCTCCACCTCAAATGTTGTGAAAAAACCATTAACTGATAAAAAAGAGTCTAATACTGTGTATGGATCAAGAAGCCATGCTAAGACTGACCGCCATCACTTAGTGGGAGCAGTTTTAATTTCCAATATTACATCTACTCAATCACAATAAGAGGGTAGGCATAGGACGAAGTTTCAAGAAAGACAATACACCAAGATTGGTATGTCCTTACCACAAGCCCTACAACATTTACTGAAAGCTGAGCTCATTTCACTAAGAGACCCTCCATAAAATCCCAATACATCTTCACCTAAATACAATCCCAATGATAAATATGCTTACCATTCAAACAATCCTGGACATGATACCAATGATTGTTGGTCTTTAAAGAATAAAATCCAAGACCTAATTGACAAAAAGACAATTGAATTTGATCCCCTATCAACTCCCAATGTAATCACCGCACCTATGCTAAATCACTGTAAGGGTGTCAATGCTATTAAAGATGCCTCTTTTGTTTCCTCCATCAATGATTTAACTACTCCTTTGAAGACTATCAAAAATAATTTGTTGAAAGCCGGAGTATTCCCTGGCTGCCTTGAAGGCTGTTGCTGCTGTGCTGTACAAACTACTGGTTATGAATGGCTTAAGAAAGGTGTCCAACACCTGATGGATAGCCATGAGATTCTATTTGAAAGAACTCCATCCGTGAAAGGTTTGACCCAAAGTGTATCTCAATAATTTAAAGATGTGTCCATCATTACTATCTCCAACAAACCTATTAGGATCACCTCCAAAGGTCCTATTAGGATTCCTAGTGAACCATGAATAGCTCCATTAATCATCACTACACCGGGTCGAATCCCTTACTCTTCTGATAAGGCGGTGCCCTGGAATTATGGGGCGGAAGTATACTAATATGGTATCAAACAAGATTCCTGGGATGATAAAGATGAAACTGCTGACATTACAAATATCGCTTGATCGAGTAAAGTTACTAGGATGGGGAGGATCTTCTCTCCATAAATTTCACCTCCGACAACCACCACCACACCCGTTTGCATTACTGTTGTTAAACCTGTTGCTGACACTAGAGGAAAGGAAAAAATGATTGATCCTGCCAGGACGGAGGTGCCCACAAAAGACATTACTATTGAGGATCTCTCTACCCAAGAGATCCTAAAAATTATCAGAAAAAGTGATTACAAGATAGTGGAACAATTGGGGAAAACACCCTAGAATATTTCTATGTTGTCTTTATTGCTGTGCTCCGAGGCACATGCTCAAGCACTGATAAACTTCTTGAAGAATTCCCATGTTCCTCAAGAAACTACGGCCGGTCAATTTGAAAAACGTATAGCAAGCTTGACTACTGACAACCGTTTAGGGTTCTCTGATTCAGATTTGACCCAGATGGGGAAGAATCACAACAAAGCTCTCCACATCTCCTTATAATGCAAGGAACTACCCTGGCATATGTATTAGTGGATATTGGATCTTCTCTCAATGTCTTACCTAAAGAAGCTTTGGACAGGCTAGACTATGATGACTTGTGTTGAAACCAAGCGACATTGTAGTAAGGGCTTTCAATGGTTCTAAGAGGATGGTTCATGGAGAAGTTGATCTCCCCATCAAACTTGGGTCTCAAGTTTTCAAATCAACATTCTATGTGATGGATATCTGTCTTGCTTATTCATGCCTGCTTGGACGCCCATGGATCCATGGGACAGGTGCGGTAACTTCTATACTACATCAGAAGTTGAAATATCCGGTCAAGGGTAAAATTGTTACCGTCTGTGATGAAAAAGAGTATGATTAGCCATCTAAGTTCATTCAAATATGTTGAAATGGATGGCGAGTTCATTGAAACTCCTTGTCAAGCCTTCGAAGTGGTCTCTCCCATGGTTGTTGTTGCCAAGGCCACTCCCGATACTCCAAAAGCCGCCAAAGATACACCAAGGATGGCCTCTCTCAAAGATGCTCGTGCTGTTGTTGAAGAAGGAGGTTGCACCATTTGGGGACATCTCCCTGATTTCCCTTTCAAGTCAAACAAATTTGGGTTGGGCTTAACTTCCAAAGCTCAAAAGGATGTTCGACGTGCCCGTGCAGGGAAATCACCTCTTCGCATTACTAACCATGAAGTTGATGCTCTCGAAGACTCTGATGCTGATTGTGATTTTGATGATTGGATCTACCCGACTGCTGATGGAGGGATCAACAATTGGCATGCCAAGGATTTCTTTCCCATCTCCTTTAACAAGGAGTAATTATCATTTACTGTTTTATTTTCTTTGAGAGATTTGTCTGTAATTTCCATTTAAACAATGACTTTTAAACCATGTGCCTTTCCCGGGGCACAATGGTCCATTTGTTAAGGGTTTGTCATTTTCATATGCCATATGCTCAACATTGGACTATTTTGTATTCAAATTTTGTGCTCTTTGCCTTTCTTTTACTTTTATTACATTTTCAAATAGCCATGTGATCTTACACACACACATATTCAGATCTACATCCACTGTGGATCTCGTTAACAACGACTCTGCTATTTCCATATATGATTTCGAACATCCAATCTATCAAGCCAAAGACGAAGGTGAGGAAGATTGTGAAATACCTGGGGAACTTGCCAAACTTCTAATGCAAGAGGAAAAAGCCATTCAACCACACAAGGAACTAGTTGAAGTGATAAACCTAAGTACTGAGGCAGACAAAAAAGAAGTCCAGATCGACACTAACCTAGAAGAAAGTGTCAAAGGGAGGATGGCCTAGATGTTGCATGATTATGTTGAGGTGTTTTCTTGGTCATATAAAGATATTCCGGGGCTTGATACTGATATTGTAGTTCATCGCCTGCCAATGAAGGAAGATTGTCCTCTAGTCAAGCAAAAGGTTCGTCGCATGCGACTAGATATGTCTGAGAAGATAAAGGCTGAGGTAATGAAACAGTTTGATGCAGGTTTCTTGGTAGTGACATCATACCCTCAATGGGTGGCAAATGTGGTCCCGGTGCCTAAGAAAGACGATAAAGTTTTTATGTGCGTAGACTATAGAGATCTGAATAGGGCAAGCCCCAAGGATGATTTCTCACTACCATATATCTATGTCTTGGTCGATAACACTGCTCAACACAAAGTTTTCTCCTTCATGGATGGCTTCTCTGAATATAACCAAATCAAAATGGTGCCTGAAGACATGGAAAATACCACTTTTGTTACACAATGGGGGCACCTTCTGTTACAAGGTCATGCCTTTCGGTTTGAAGAATGTATGGGGAACCTATCTACGGGCTATGGTAGCCCTATTTCATGACATGGTTCATCATGAAATAGAAGTTTACATTGATGATATGATTGTAAGGTTGCAAACTGAGGAACAAAACCTTGATCATCTTCACAAGTTGTTTGAGAGGTTGAAGAAATATAACCTAAGGTTGAATCCCAACAAGTGCACCTTTGGGGTGAGGTCTGGAAAGCTCCTAGGGTTTGTCGTTAGTGGAAAAGGTATTGAGGTCGACCCTGCAAAAGTCAAAGCCATACAAGAAATGCCAGCACCCCGTACTGAGAAGGACGTCAGAGGTTTCTTAGGTCGACTCAACTATATTTCCCGATTCATATCTCACTTGACTGCTACTTGTGAGCCAATCTTTAAATTATTGAAGAAAGATTAAGTAGTCAGATGGAATGACGATTGGAAAGCAACTTTTGACAAAATCAAGGAATATTTGCAAGAACCTCCAATCCTAATGCCTCCAGTTAAAGGAAGACCTTTGATTATGTACTTGACTGTATTAGAGAATTTAATAGGGTGTGTGCTGGGTCAACATAACGAGTCCGGCCGAAAAGAGCATGCAATATACTACCTTAGCAAAAAGTTTACCGACTGTGAAACCAAATATACACTGCTCAAGAAAACTTGCTGTGCTTTTTCATGGGTTGCTCGCAAGCTAAGACAATATATGTTAGAATATAGTTTGAATCTACAACCCTTGTAAGAGATTTGATGATAACAAACACAAAGAACAATTATGCTCTCTAAATTTATATTCTATTTTACAGAGATGTTCTGATGGAAGAAGATCAGAATATAAGTTACAAAGATGTTTCTATTGTGATTGTAAACATCTCTCAAAAAGTTCTGATGGAAGAAGATCAGAAGATGCGCTAAAACTCTGTTTCAACTCTGATTATAAACATCTCTGAAAGAAGATCTAACGCTGCAATCAGGACTCCGTGGTTCTGATCTACAAAGTTCTGAAGCAAGCAGCAACAGTCATTTCCATCTTCTGAAGAAAGCATGTTCTGAAGTGTTACAAATCAAATATTTCCATTTCAAGAGTAATGGCTGTAAGGGAACAAGGATCTTTATTTTTGGAAAGCACCTTAATTGTCATTGATCAAGTTTCCAAATGCTCCTTCATGCTTCGACTATTTAAACAAGCCTTGAGGATAAATTGTTTACGATTTTCACACGAACAATAACAATGCTATCATTTTCATCCTCAAACATTCAACATTGAAACTGTGTAAAACATCACTTGTATTGTGATACTGTTTTATAAGAAATGCTATTGTACACTTTTATTCATACATTATTTAAAGAAATTCCTTGAGAAAAACAGGGTTGTGGTTTATACTCAAGAAGACTTTGACGGTTGTCAAAGTAGATTTGTAATCAAGATTGATTAGTGGATTAAGACCTCGTTGAGAGAGGTGAGATCACCTTGGTGGGTGGACTAGAGTAGTTTGAGATCAAACGAACTAGGATAACCAACTTGTTCTTTACTTTCAATTTTAAAAATCCTAATTCAAACCCCCCCTGTGATCGGTGGAAATAGAACTGACTGTTTAAAGCTGGATCGCGTATGTCGCGGTAAGCAAGAGTCGCCACCGTCTTTTATTTTCTCCAACATGGAAAGGACAAAAGCACAGCAAAATTCCTTATGAGAACGTTTCTCGGTTCGGGAGGTAGATTTATAGAAAGGGAAGGTGTTAGCACCCTTTCTATCCGTGGTTATCCACGGGCTCTTAGGTACTTGCTCTTATGTTTTCAAAATGTTTGCTTTTCAAAATGTGAGTGGGTTTGAAAAAGTTTCTTTGAAAGATTTCTGAATAACTCTTGTATCTGTCCTCAAGAGTGTTTGAAAATTTTGTTTTGAAAGCTTTTGAAAGTGTCAGTGTGAAAAGATTTTTGATTTGTTTTTGAAGAGAGCAAGTATCCATGAGTCATCTACCTACCCTAAGGAATTAGGCTGTGTAAAAGTCCTTAAGGTAGTGCTATCCCACCATTGAGAGGTAGGTAGCACCACCGTTGGAGGTGTTCGGGTCAATTCGATTGAGGGACAGTTTGGTCACCGAAGCAACAGTTAGGACACCTTAGAAGTAACCCTAATGTCCTAGATCCTTTTTAATCCGAGGCAACCGTTTCGAGGCGACTGGATCTTAGACATAAGAGCGACCGCTAAAACATCCTATACTTGACGACCACGTTTCGAAGGCAACGAGTGAGGCGTACCCTAGAAGTGGTGTGTGCATTGTGTGTTGTTTTCATGTTTAACAGTTATCTTTGATCATGGCATTGTGAGCTACAAGTTGTTTTTAATTACCATACATTCTTTCATGCAAGTTTAGCAGTTAGGAGTGCGGAAAATTAAATACAGAAAGATAAAAGCTACGCTATTACAAGGCGCGGGTCTATACATCGCCAAAATACAAAGACCCGTTTTTGATAAAAGTGCGGAAAGTAAAAAAGCAATAAACCTAATTACTATTACATCCGAAAAGCAGTTACATAATAATCAAAAGAAATAAGAATAACGTGCGAAAGCATAAAAATCAGGACGTCCTCGGGTTTTGACCCTTTGCTTGAAATTGAATTAACCTAATTATTTAATTAATTAAAGAAATATATTTTTTATGTTTTTTGTATTTAATGAAAATAAGAAAAATAATTAAAAAAAACCCTAGTTCTATGTTTATTTTAATTATTAATGAAAATGTCGAAGTTGACCTAATTTAAACTAATTAATTAATTTACATGTTTATGTACAAAAATAATAGTAATTAATAATGATAATAATAATAAATAATGATAATAATAATTAATTAAGAAAAAGATAAAAAGTGTCGAAACCTAATTCTATGTAATTTTTTACTTATTAAGAAAAAGATTGAATTTTAACCCTAAATTAACCTAGATTAGTTATTAGAAATTATTTACTAAAATAAATTAGTGATCCAATTAATAAACAATTAAAAATATATTTACATTTTAGAGTTTCTGATTTTTATTGGGAAAATTAATTTGTAGTGAATTAATAAAAATAATTAAAACAATTAAAAGAATTAGAAAAGGAAAGAAAATAAAATTATGCAAACCAAGGGGGTTAGATGGCCCAAAGTGGAGGTGAGATTGAAGCAATTCAGGCCCAAGAACACAAGCCTCGTTGACTTTCAGGAATCATGCGCATGCTGTTTGACTGGGGTACACCATGGACTTCACCTTCTGGCCACTGGATGGATCTCATGGCCACTTGGCAGGCTTAGGCGTGAGGGTGCAAGATGGAATTCTGGGCGTGTACTGCATGTGAATACCTTGTGAAAAAATAGAAAGAATTATATGGGGGACCTGGGAATCGAACCCAGGTCCCAGTACCTGCCAGCCACGTTCCCAACCAACTGAGCCATTCAAGCGCGTTTGTAGTATAACTGGACAATAAATATTATATATAAAAAACAAGTATTATGATGCAGAACAAAAAAAATACGCGCGCAGTTTGAACCACCCAACCATGCACTGCCACGCCATCTCCTTCTTCGTTGAACCTGTAAAAAGAAAACAAGATAGCGGGGGTTTTAAACCCCCACTAACTATAACCACGAAAAATAGCGACTAGAGTTAGGGACAATATAAAAAGGGCGCGATGATTCCATTCAGTTCGCCTTGAGTTTCTGAGTTTAATGGTATGTGTCTCAAGGTCTGATTTTTGCTCAGCAAGAAAGCCCTAATTTAAAAACTGGGAAACCCTAAAACGTGTTAATGGCAAATCATGATCCAGAGCGTTATAATGCAATTAGACTATTCCATTAGCTTCAGAAGGTTCATGTGAATACAAAACACTCAATAATATGTATCAAATGCGCATGAATCATGATATGAAATTCTGGAAACATATGCAAACCGTGTGACTTAGTGTGGACGATTCTTTGCGTGTTAAGCTTCGTTCTTGATTGCAATGGCTTCCTGGCAATGTCAACAATGTATTGGAAACAATTTTAGGCCTTGAATCCACCTGCAAATAGGAAATCAGTTTCACACTTTTTATAAATTTTTTGTAACTTTGTTATGGAGTTCTATGGCAGCTTTCACGTGTCTAGCTTTAGGGTTTCCTTCAGCACATATATGTGAATGAATTTAGGTTAGAATAAGGCCCATGAATCCATTGCATTATGACTTGAATATGTGATTGCCAATCATATCTTTTTCAATCTTTTCTTTCATGAAACCTTGCCAATCATGGATATTTTGAGGTCTTGGAAGTGCACACGAGTTGCCAGCTTGCCCTAGCCTTATTTGTCTCACAAAAAGATCTAAAAAAGCATATCTTTGAATTTTCCTATAATTAAAACCAATTAAATGAATTAATGTTAATATAAATTCAATTAATTAATTAAAAATAAGAAAATAAATCAAATTAATCTCAATGGGTCGTGCATAGGCCTTGGGTAATGATTCAAGAAAGAATTTGAGGCCCATTAGCAAAATTGAAGTGTTTTAGGCAAAGTTGACTTTTGAAAGTTCCCAAAAATTTCCCAACTTCTCCAATGCATATCTTGCTCAATTTTGAAGCTATGAACATGTTCTTGGACATTTTGGAAAGGTCTTGAAGTCATATAACCAATGCCTTTGGTCCCATGTCATTTTGATTTACCAATCTCAAGTTATGGTCTTTGACTTAAAGTGCCTTTTTGTTGACTTTTGAAAATGACCTATAATGTAGAAATTGATAACTTTTTGTGAGAGCATTTCTTGGACTTGGAGTGTGAAGATGAGTTGTAGGAAATGTCATCCCCTTCAAAATGAGCATTGGATGGGATTTTTCTGATGAACCATGAAAAAGTTATGCCTTGGTCAATTTGCAGTTGACTTTTCAACTATCCAAAAATAGAAACTTTTGATTCTTGAGACTTTTTGAGCCATGCTTGAGGAATCATGATCAAGAATTGATCAAATGATGATTGTGGCTTCAAAATGATATGTTGACCAAAATTTTTGACTTTTGACTATCAAATGACCATTTTGCCCCTATAGTTGATTGTGAAGCAATTAGGGTTTTTGACTGTGCAACTTGATGCTGTGAGTCTTGAAATTTGACATATGGATGTTTGACAATGGATATAGGCATATGGGACTTGATTGGACCCTTGAAAACCTCAATTTCTTTGCAAGAACCAAAACCCTAGTTTTGACTGTGTTAGGAGGCAATTGGACTGTGCAACCCTTGAGGGATTTTGAAACATTTGGAGATTGATCTTGGCAAATCTTGAAGAATATGGGAGGGAAAATTTTGGGGTACAACAGTTGCCCCTATTCAATCTTCTTAGACCTGAGGATGTAGATTGGCTTGTGTGCCTTTCGTGATCCGAGGGTGGAAGATGATTGAACACTAGAGTGCCCAGAAATTTGCACTCACATAGTAGAGTATCAGCAAGGTGATGTCGGGAATGGGCTTACAGATGCCATTTGGAGAGAGGGTGGATAGGAGGATGGGCTTATAGATGCCATCTGGAGCTGTGACGGAGTCTTGTCGGGAATGGGCTTATGGATGCCATTTGGAGACTGTCGGTATGTGGATGGGCTTATAGATGCCATCTAGGTGTCGATCGCGTAAGAGATTCCTTAGCGAGAACTTGCGTACCTGAGAAAGAAAGATAATTACCTGGCCTGTTGCAGGGGTTGATCTTCAAACTCTTTATGTAGATGTGCCCTGGCTGGATACAGGAATCGAATCTCTAAACTCTTCATATAGATATGCCCTGGCTGGATACAGGTATCGAGTCTACAATCAGTTACTCACAGATGTGCCCTGGCTAGATACAGGAATCGAATCTGGAATTAGTCGTCAACAGATATGCCCTGGCTGGTTACAAGAATCGAATCTTCAAACTCTTCAGACGTGCCCTGGCTGGATACAGGAATCGAGTCCGGAATAGTCGTCAATAGATATGCCCTGGCTGGATACAGGAATCGAATCTTCAAACTCTTCAGACGTACCCTGGCTGGATACAGGAATTGAGTCCGGAATTAGTCGTCAACAGATATGCCCTGGCTGGATACAGGAATCGAATCTTCAAACTCTTCAGACGTGCCCTGGCTGGATACAGGAATCGAGTCCGGAATTAGTCGTCAACAGATATGCCCTGGCTGGATACAGGAATCGAATCTTCAAACTCTTCAGACGTGCCCTGGCTGGATACAGGAATCGAGTCCGGAAATAGTCGTCAACAGATATGCCATGGCTGGATACAGGAATCGAATCTTCAAACTCTTCAGACGTGCCCTGGCTGGATACAGGAATCGAGTCCGGAATTAGTCGTCAATAGATATGCCCTGGCTGGATACAAGAATCGAATCTTCAAACTCTTCAGACGTGCCCTGGCTGGATACAGGAATTGAGTCTGGGATTTCTTTATGCAGATATGCCCTGGCTGGATACAGGTGTCGAATCCA
Source organism: Vicia faba (assembly GCA_948472305.1). Classification (NCBI taxonomy): domain Eukaryota; kingdom Viridiplantae; phylum Streptophyta; class Magnoliopsida; order Fabales; family Fabaceae; genus Vicia; species Vicia faba. Next base: position 1,426,184,929 of record OX451737.1, on the reverse strand, counting down.
CAAGTAATCGCTCACAGATATGCCCTGGATGGATACAGGAATCGAATATGGAATTGCGATAGTTGATAGTAATCATCTTTGTATTGACCTTTGTCCTGAAAAGACAAAACGTTAGTTGTATGCAATGTCATGATGTATGAAATGCGTGATATTCTCAAAATAAATGAGATTGTATGTTCGCGATGCGTATGTGCATGCTATAATGTATGAAGATGTGATGTTTATGAAATGTATTTTTGTCTAGGAAAATAAATCCTTGACGAATGCCGGGAAGTCAAATCCTGGGCTGATGTTAAAAAGTAAGGTTCTTCGTCTCTGCTGGGGATGATGGTTGCGAGAATAAACCCGTAGGAGAAGATGACTCCGTTGAGGAATAAATTTGTTGGAGAGATTATTCTGAAGGGAAATACTCTGTGGGGAGAGATACTTCGCTGAGGTTTGATGATAACTCCGCTGGGGATACCATTGTTGAGCTCTGTTGGAAGATTTGATGAACTCCGCTGGGGATAGGAAGACTTCGCCGGGGACGATCTTTCCGTGACAATTGGCTGAGGATAACCCAGTTATATCCCGGTGGGGAAATAACCTTTGAATAAAACCGGGGAGGCGCGTTCGTACTCTGCAAGTGATAAGCTTCCAGAATCTACTGGGGATAAGCTTCCTGAATCTACTGGGGAGATTGATTGAACTCTCCTGGGGAAACTTTTCAGATTGGACTGGGGAATGGCTCCACTGGTTGTCCGGTATTCCGCCGGGGAACAATCTTATATTAAGACTGTCAGGGATGCTTGTTAGGAATGTTTGTGTACTCCATTAGGGAATGTTGAGATCTTCGGGGGATACCCACTTCCTTAAGGCTGACTGAGGATAACTCTGCTCGGGGAGAGTGTTGCTGACTTGCTAGAGATACGGTGCCTTGTTAGGGTTGATGGGAGACCAACTGCTTGGGAGAGTATTGCTGAGTCTTATCTTACTCGGCGGGGAGTGAAGGTATCTGGGTTACATTCTTCAGCCGAACTTACCTTGGTACCTTGGTGGACAGAGTAATTAGATTGCTTAGACAACTCATTATTGCCCCTGTTTCTGATGTTACCTGTAATTAATCCTTTGTTTCGTATTAAAATATTTATGAGTTAGCAATTAGTGTCAAATGCATATATCACAATTGACCATTGGACGTTCTTTACAAAACAAAACAGAAAAAGGAAAAAACAATTGGCAATTGGTCTGAAAAGTGAATTTGTATTGATTTTTGAATTTGCCTGTAAATAGGCGTTTATGTACAAGAGGCTGACGTCCTAGTAAGAGAACGCCGCCGAACAACAGAGTTTATACAATTTTGTACAAAGAAAACAAAACAGCTGTGTGAAAAGAGCAATCCCACTGGGTTTCAACTCTGCTATCGCCTTTACATCTTCGAGCGTCTCATCACTTGGCTGCTTAGTTGAAGATGAAGCTGATTGATCGATTCCGTCTGAACTTGATGTTGATACCAGATTCTGGATGCAAGGTGATTCAATGAGACATAGTATTACGCTTATCCCTAACTTTTTCCTGGACCGCCCTTTCGGGTTTTCAGTCCACCGGGATACCCATTTTTGCCCAAGCCGCCTTTTCAGGTTTTCGCCTTGTCGGGTGTACAGATTTTTTTTCATTTCATCCCTTATTTTTGCCCGAACCCTTTTGGTTCGCCGGGACGCCCTAATTTTTGCCTAGGTATGTCAACCTAGCGGGTCTTTTATCTTGCGTAGTATCTTTTTACTATGTCTACATTGGCGGGGTGAGGAAGGTCGTCACCGTCCATGGTGGTTAGAATCATGGCTCCTCCTGAGAAGACATGTTTAACCATAAATGGCCCTTCGTACGTAGGGGTCTATTTGCCCCTGGGATCACTTTGAGGAAGAATGATGCGTTTGATTACCAGGTCCCCAACTTGATACTCTTGTGGTCTGACTTTCTTGTTAAATGCCCTGATCATCCATTTTTGGTACGTTTGACCATGACAAATAGCAGTGAGTCTCTTTTCGTCAATTAGGTTTAACTGATCAAGTCGAGTCTGGATCCAGTCATCTTCGCTCAAGCCTGCATCCTTCATTATCCGGAGAGAGGGTATCTGGACTTCAATCGGCAAGGCTGCCTCCATGCCATAGACCAAGGAAAAAGGAGTTGCCCCGGTTGACGTTCTTGCTGAGGTACGATACCCATGAAGAGCAAACGGTAACATCTCGTGCCAATCTTTATAGGTCACTGTCATCTTCTGCACAATCTTCTTGATATTCTTATTTGCTGCTTCTACAGCCCCATTCATCTTCGGCCGATAAGGAGAAGAGTTATGGTGCTGTATCTTGAATTGCTCGCAGAGCTCAGTGATCATCTTGTTATTAAGATTGGTACCATTGTCCGTAATGATCCTTTCCGGGACGCCGTATCGATAGATCAGGTTGTGTCGAATGAACCGTGCCACGACATTCTTGGTTACGGTAGCGTAAGAAGCTGCTTCAACCCACTTTGTAAAGTAATCGATCGCCACCAGGATGAAGCGATACCCATTGGATGCCGTAGGTTTAATCTCGCCGATCATATCAATGCCCCACATTGCAAAAGGCCAAGATGCAGTCAAGACATTCAGAGGGACTGGAGGAACGTGCACCTTATCTGCATATATCTGGCACTTATGACATGTTCGGGAATGTTGGTAACAATCAGCTTCCATTGTGGACCAGAAATATCCTGCCCGAAGGATTTTCTTTTCCATGGTGTGTCCACTGGAATGCGTTCCGAAGGTACCTTCACGCAGTTCTGCCATGATCTTTTCTGCTTCAGTCTTATCCACACAACGCAGTAAGGTTGAATCATGGTTTCGCTTGTAAAGAATGCCGTTGCTGAGGAAGAACTTTGCAGCGAACCTTCTCAGGAACTTCTTGTTGTTGACAGATGCGCCCTCGGGGTATTCTTGAGCTTCCAGGTACCTCTTCACCTCATGATACCAGGGTTTTTCAGTTACCTCTTCAGCCTCAAGATCACAACAATATGCAGGTTCATCCAGTTTCCAGATAATGATCCGGGGAGCCTCGTTGTCCCATTTGACTTTGAACATAGAAGACATCGTAGCCAGCGCGTCCGCCAACTGATTCTCCTCTCTTGGGAAGTGTTCAAAAGTTATCTCTATGAAATGGGGGATCAATGTCAACACACACTCTTTATAAGGAATGAGATTTGGGTGTTTCGTATCCCACTCGCCTTTGATCTGATTGATCACGAGAGCGGAATCTCTGAAGACACTCAGAAACTTGATCCTTAGGTCAATTGCAGCTTGAAGACCCATGATACACGCCTCATACTCCTCCATGTTGTTGGTGCAGTTGAAGCATAGCCGGGCAGTCAGTGGAGTATGAGTACCTTTTGGGGATATGATCACAACGCCGATACCGTTGCCCAAAGCGTTGGAAGCTCCGTCAAAGTGCATAGACCATCGGGATCCTTCCTCAGGTCCTTCATCCGGTCCAGGTATTTCACAATCAGTCACTACCATGATGCTCTCGTCTGTAAACTCAAAGTTCATAGACTGGTAGTCATCCACTGCCTGGTGTGCCAAATGGTCTGCCAACACACTTCCCTTGATAGCTTTCTGAGTCGTGTACTGGATGTTGTATTCTGTCAAGATCATCTGCCATCTTGCTATTCTTCCGGACAGAGCAGGCTTTTCGAATATGTACTTTATTGGATCCATTTTTGAAATCAACAGAGTAGTGTGAGTCAGCATATACTGTCTCAGCCGGCGAGCAGCCCATACCAAAGCGCAACAAGTTTTCTCGAGCAGTGAGTATCGGGTCTCACAGTCGGTAAACTTTTTGCTAAGGTAATAAATGGCGTGCTCTTTTCGGTCAGACTCGTCATGCTGCCCCAGCACACACCCCATTGAGCTGTCAAGTACTGTCAGGTATAGTATTAGAGGTCTCCCTTCAACCGGTGGCATAAGAATGGGTGGTTTTTGGAGATACTCTTTGATTCTGTCGAAAGCGGCCTGACATTCATCATTCCAACGTACTACCTGGTCTTTCTTCAGCAGCTTGAAGATTGGTTCACAGGTAGCCGTTAGGTGCGAGATGAATCGGGCAATGTAATTCAGACGTCCTAGAAAGCCTCTGACTTCTTTCTCTGTCTTGGGAACTGGCATATCTTGTATGGCTTTAACCTTGGCAGGGTCCACTTGAATACCTTTGTCGCTCACGACGAAGCCTAGCAACTTTCCAGATCTTACCCCAAATGTGCACTTGTTTGGGTTCAACCTCAGCTTGTACAACTTCAGACGGTCAAACAGCTTCTGTAGATGGTCAAGGTGTTCCTCCTCAGTTTGGGACCTTGCAATCATATCATCGACGTACACTTCAATCTCATGATGGATCATGTCGTGAAATAAAGCAACCATGGCACGTTGGTAGGTTGCCCCAGCATTTTTCAGTCCAAAAGGCATGACTTTGTAACAGAAGGTGCCCCACTGAGTAACAAAGGTAGTCTTTTCCATATCTTCAGGAGCCATCTTGATCTGATTATAACCTGAAAAACCATCCATGAAGGAGAACACCTTGTGCTGAGCAGTATTGTCAACCAGAACGTCGATGTGAGGCAGGGGGAAGTCATCCTTGGGGCTCGCCCTATTCAGATCCCTGTAGTCAACACACATTCGGACCTTACCATCTTTTTTCGGTACCGGAACCACATTGGCAACCCACTGAGGGTAAGAAGTCACTGCTAGAAACCCGGCATCAAATTGCTTCATAACCTCAGCTTTGATCTTCTCATACATCTCTAGACGCATACGGCGGACCTTCTGTTTAACCGGAGGGCATTCTTCCTTGGTAGGCAAGTGATGGACCAAAATGTCGGTATCCAACCCAAGCATGTCTTCATAAGACCAGGCGAAGATCTCCACATAATCATGCAACATCTGAATCAACCGTTGTTTTACGTTGAGCTCTAGATTGGCACCAATCTTGACTTCCTTTCTGTCTGTCTCAGTACCCAGATTTACCGTTTCCACTGGCTCTTCATGTGGCTGAATGGCCCTCTCTTCCTGGAGTAATAGTCTTGCAAGTTCACCAGGCACTTCGCAATCATCTTCACCTTCGTCTTCGGCTAAGTTGATCGGATTTTCGAAGTCATAACTGGAAGTAGCATAGTCGTTACCAGTGAGATCCAGAGTGGATTGAAACCTGTATAAGTGAGTGTGTGTGTAAATATAGTTGTTTTGCAATATATAGAGAAAGAAAGGGAGCACAAGATTCGAAATGCGAAAAACGTCCTATGTTTTTATTCATGATATATGAAAATGACAAGTAACAAGCCCTCACAAATGAAGCCACGGTGCCCCGGGTAAGACACCGGGCCATAAAGTTTCAAATTATTGTTCGTTACAAATTTAAAAACAAAGGAGTTCATTACCGAGTAACAAAAGTAACAGGTATGTAGTCTTTTGCAGTCCAATTGTTCAGTCCACCTTCGGTCGTCGGGTAGATCCAGCTATCAAACTCAGATTCCTCCGCATCGCCTTCAATAGCATTCACTCCCGGGTTGGTGATGAACACGGGAGGTCTTCCGATCCTTGCTTTGCATACAACCCTCTGAGCCTCTGCAGTGAAACCCAACCCAAACTTGTCAGTCTTTGGAGTAAAATCAGGGAGCCTTCCCCAGTTTGCACATCCACCTTTCTCAATCACAGCCCGGGCGTCCTTCAAGAAAGCCATCTTCAAAGGAAAGTCTTCTTCAATCACTGTCTCCGCTGACGCCAATGTTGGAGGCACCTCTTCAAAATGTTGAAAGGGGGTCTCGATGAACTCCCCGTCCATCTCTATATACTGGAACGAGTTAAGATGACTAACCATGTATTCTTCCTCCCCCTGCACTGTAACAATCTTCCCTCTGACAGGGTATTTAAGCTTTTGGTGTAGAGTGGAGGTCACAGCCCCAACCTTGTGGATCCAAGGACGACCCAGCAAACAAGAATAGGATGGACGAATGTCCATAACATAGAACGTTGAATCAAAGACTTGGGAACCAACCCGGATCGGAATATCTACTTCACCATGTACCATCCTCTTCGACCCGTCAAAGGCTCGGACTACGATGTTACTAGGCTTCAACTCCAAACCCTCACAATCCAACCTGTCTAAGGCCTTCTTGGGCAATACGTTCAGTGAAGAACCGGTGTCTACCAACACGTGTGCAAGGGTAGTTCCCCTGCATTCAATGGAGACATGCAGGGCATCATTATGGTTTTTTCCCTTAGCGGTCAGATCAGCATCAGAGAAACCCAGCCCATTGTCAGCGGTCAAGTTGGCCACACAATCAGTGAATTGATCGGCAGACGTTTCTTGTGGCACATGGTCCGTCTTTAGGAATGAAATCAGGGCCTTGGCATGGGCCTCCGAGCACAACAACAATGATAGCATAGAGATTTTAGAGGGGGTATGCCCCAGCTGCTCAACGACGTTGAAATCACTTTTCTTGATGATCTTGAGAATTTCCTCCATCTCTTGCTGGGATGCTTCAACATTAACAGTCTTTGGTGCCTCCATCCGGGAAGGCATATCAGTAACAATCCCCTTGCCCCGAGTGTCAGATGACTCAGCAGCAGGGGTAGAAGCTTGATCAGGAGGGGAAACAGGCGCACTTGTAGGCGTGATGATAAGAGGTCTTCGGATAACTGGTGGCGTAATGTCAGGAGAGAAGAGCCTGCCACTGCGAGTAACTTTAGCGGGACCGATGATGTTACTGATACCGGTACTAGTGTTGAACTCCTGCTTCACTCCAAGCACATACACATCTTCCCCATAGTGCCATGGGACAGCCTTGTCAGATTTATAGGGGAGGGGCCCCGGAACAATAATGATGATAGGTGCAACAAACATGGTTTTGACTGGCTTCCTCGGGGGAGCCTTGGTAGGATTGTTGAAAATGGTGACAACAGATACTTCTTCAGTAGGAACAATAGGAACAGCGGTCTTCTTGAACAAGATCTCTTTGCTATCCATCAGGTTTTGGACGCCTGACTTCAGCAACGGACAACCAGTAGGTGAAACAACACATAGAAGGCAACCCTTGCTACAACCCGGAAATAAATCGGCTAGCAACAGGTTCCTCTTGACAGTCAATAAAGGGGTCACAATATCATCCACAGAAACTACATATAGATCTTCCTTAATAGCATTTACTCCATGCTGGGGCATAGGAGCAGTCACGATGTTGGGCCTTTCGGGTGCCTCAAACTGTATTTCCTTGGTATCGATAAGGTCCTGGACCTTATTCCTCAGGGCCCAGCAATCATCAGTAGAATGCCCCGGGCTATCAGAGTGATAAGCACAGCGGGCGTTGGGATTGTACTTCGGAGATGTTGTGTTTACCACCTTCGGAGCTTCTCTGACGGTTACTAAGTTGGTCGATAGCAGTTGTGGCAAGATCTGCGACAAGGTCATACTAAGCCGAGTATATTCTCTTCTGGGTCTCTCACCCCTTGGTTGGTTAGGTTGCCGAGGAGCGGCAGCAGGCTTTGCAATTACCACCGCGTTGATAGCTTTGCGGTGTTCCGGTTTATTTTTCCTTCTGGGCCCATACACAGCACTGGCTTCCTTCTTGAAAGGCTTCTTTTCAGAACTTGAGGACGCACCCTTCTGTATCTTCCCTGATTTCATACCAGCTTCTATCCTTTCACCTGTCAGAATGAGATCTGTAAATCCTGCAGAAGAATTACCAATGAGATGGTTGAAGAACGGCCCGGATAGGGTCCCTAAGAACATGTCCACGAGTTCACGGTCGTTTAACGGCGGCTGCACCCTGCCAGCCAGGTCCCTCCACTTCTGCGCGTACTCTTTAAAAACTTCTCCCGATCCTAGCGACATACCCTGGAGTTGGGTACGTGTAGGAGCGAGGTCGGCATTGTACTGATACTGCTTATAAAAAGCAGTAGCCAAGTCCTCCCAGTTACGAACCTTGGTTCCATCCAGCTGATAGAACCATTCGAGATGAGTCCCTGAAAGACTCTCCTGGAAGAAATGGATCCATAATTTCTTGTCCACAGTATACGGCTGGATCTTCCGCACATAAGATCTGAGATGCAGCTTAGGGCAGGACACCCCGTCATACTTTGCGAAAGATGGTGCCTTGAACTTATGCGGGATCACCACACCAGAAGATAGACCCAGGTCTCCAAAATCCAACCCAGGCACTTGTTGAATTTCCATGGCATTCAGGCGATCCTCTAACTGCTTGTACTTGTCTTCAGCGGGAGGGTACTGCTCTTCATTGAAATCAGTCTTGTTGTCAGAGACCACATGACTAGGAACCCTTCCCCTTTGGGGACTGCCTTTCCCTACAGAAGAACCAGCTTGATCAGCCTCATTTTGCAGGGTGTTGCCAAACCTCCGACCAGTGTTGAATAGTACAGTTCTCTTCTTCTTCTTCTTTACCAGCAGAGCCTTCAATTCCTCTTGACCTTGGGCTAAACTCATGATCAACTCTTGGAACTGGGCGTTTTGGGCCTGAAGGGCCTTGATGGATTGCTCAGTAGATGATTCAGGATTCATGATGAGACGAGCTGAAATAAACAGCGAAGAAGATTAAGCAACCTATAAAAAAGAGTACCTGCTATGCACATGATGCATGATATGCTGTTTATGCAATGCATTCAAGGGTTCGAAAGTTCAAATTTGTTGTAGACAAAAAGGAACACACGTTATCATTAAGAAATAATTGTTCGGTACATCAAGGCCTCATGGGCAAAACATTACAAAGTAAATTAATCCCAAAAGACACTGCGCATCCTCTTTGGAGCTATGTAAGTGTTGAGAGTCTTTTCCTCGTGCAGTAGGCGGGTGAGCTCCAAGACCTTCTTCTCACTGGCATGTAGACTGGCTTCAAGAGAATTCCGTTCTTCCTTAAGCTGGATCCAACTCTTCTGCATTTCTTCCCAGGATGTAGGCATGTCAGGATGTTGAATGGTGTATGAGACCTCTCCTTCCAACACTGGCTCTTTGATCACTGGGAGAACATGAGGATATGGCATCACTAACTTCTGGGAGCGGGCTCGTACCCACTTGAGATAAGGCTCCAACGGGATGGAGTTCTTGTGCCCCAGTGTCTTGCTGTCTACCTTGTTGGGCATCCTCCAAGCTCTGATAAATCTCTGGCGAAGTCCTTGTGCATCGTTGTCGAAGTCAAAAACTATGTCAGGAAGCAACATGTCGTGAGGGCCATCCCTCCGAGCATATCCAAACTGTCTCAAAGCCAAGCATGGGTTGTAAGTAATACCTCCTCTGATTCCAAGTAAAGGAACATTAGGAAACTCCCCGCAACGATCAATGATAGTGACGTCTTCTCTGGACCGAGAACACCAATGTATATCAGCATGCGTAAGAGTCATCAATCGTTGTGACCATCTCAAACCCCGCTCGTTCTTTAAAGCTGATTGTGGAAGGTGCGAAATAAACCACCTTGCCAGGAGAGGAGTGCAGCACATGAGAACACCTCTTTTTCTCATGGTTCGAGTGTAACATGAGTGAAGGATGTCCCCAAGCAACGTAGGTATAGGATTCCTAGACACGAAGATCTTGACAGCATTGATATCTACGAGCTGATCTGGATTAGGGAACAATACCAACCCATAGACGAAGAGTGCCACAACTTCTTCAAAAGCTTGTAGGTCAAGGGAATTCTAACATTCTTGGGCCTTCTCAAACAGGAACTTTGCCAAGAATCCTTTGATACAACTTCTAACTTCCCAATGTCCCTTGATGTCAGATGGTTGTAGGCGTAATGCTTTAGCAACCTCTTCAAGTTTGGGTTCTCTTTCCGTACCGTTGTAGGGTAGTTGACTAAGGATAGGGATCTTCAGAAGCTGGGAGAACTCTTCCAAGGTAGGCACCAGTTGATAATCCGGGAAAGTAAAGCAGTGGTGCAACGGGTCAAAGAACTGGAAGAGGACCTTTATCATATCTTCCTCAATGTTGGTGTTGACCAAGCTGATGAGTCTTCCATGTCTTTCACTGAAAGGAGAGCTCTCGGGAATCCTGGATGTAAGCTCCCTAAGCTGAGGAGGGACCTTTACAAGGTTGATCTGAATTGTCTTTCTGCGGATAGTTTCCATGTCCTACAAAACAAGAACAAAGATGAAGATTCGAACCCCTGAAGTGGTTAGTGGATGCATATGATGCTGTATGATGTTATGATATTATGATAAAAACACAACACAAGTATCCACAAAAAGCAAACATGGTAAGGCACATAAGTCACACAAGACAACCCTTAGAGTTTAGGCCAGCATGGGGTCTAGGTATTACCCTCTTGAAGTTGGTGGGCTCAAAACCTGTCCTATCCAAACTAACCGGGTTCTAAGGATCTCAATATCATTGGGTTGTTTTCTGTGTTCATTGTTTCGATTTAGCCACTGAACTGGCGATCAAAATATTCCAAGAAAATAACCCTCAATGAGTGTAGTATCGAGTATCAACCAACTTCGGACTGCACCAAAGTCAGTCATCTCACTACCCTAAAGAGGCCAGGATGGTCAAGTAAGGTTCCTAAGGTCAGTTGATGCTTCACGACACCACGCGGCGGCCCCGTACTCTGCTTGACTTGACTCAAGGGTTACCGGTACTCACTAAAGTGCCACATCAACGTAGCAAACTACTTCAACCGTGTCGGTATATCCCACACAGTTCCCTCACAGTTTTGTTGCTACCTAAAAGGTTTCCCCCCAGATCCGGGTTAGGATCTATAGAACTCCCAAGACAGGCCCAATAATATTAAAGCACACAAATCAGGCAATTGAAAACATAAGTATGATCTATCCTAAGGTACACCTCACTTTAAAGTATCCCCAGCAGAGTCACCAGTTCTGTGATCGGTGGAAATAGAACTGACTGTTTAAAGCTGGATCGCGTATGTCGCGGTAAGCAAGAGTCACCACCGTCTTTTATTTTCTCCAACATGGAAAGGACAAAAGCACAGCAAAATTCCTTATGAGATTGTTTCTCGGTTCGGGAGGTAGATTTATAGAAAAGGAAGGTGTTAGCACCCTTTCTATCCGTGGTTATCCACGGGCTCTTAGGTACTTGCTCTTATGTTTTCAAAATGTTTGCTTTTCAAAATGTGAGTGGGTTTGAAAAAGTTTCTTTGAAAGATTTCTGAATAACTCTTGTATCTGTCCTCAAGAGTGTTTGAAAAATTTGTTTTGAAAGCTTTTGAAAGTGTCAGTGTGAAAAGATTTTTTATTTGTTTTTGAAGAGAGCAAGTATCCATGAGTCATCTACCTACCCTAAGGAATTAGGCTGTGTAAAAGTCCTTAAGGTAGTGCTATCCCACCATTGAGAGGTAGGTAGCACCACCGTTAGAGGTGTTCGGGTCAATTCGATTGAGGGACAGTGTGGTCACCGAAGCAACAGTTAGGACACCTTAGAAGTAACCCTAATGTCCTAGATCCTTTTTAATCCGAGGAAACCGTTTCGAGGCGACTGGATCTTAGACATAAGAGCGACCGCTAAAACATCCTATACTTGAAGACCACGTTTCGAAGGCAACGAGTGAGGCGTATCCTAGAAGTGGTGTGTGCATTGTGTGTTGTTTTCATGTTTAGCAGTTATCTTTGATCATGGCATTGTGAGCTACGAGTTGTTTTTAATTACCATACATTCTTTCATGCGAGTTTAGCAGTTAGGAGTGCGGAAAATTAAATACAGAAAGATAAAAGCTACGCTATTACAAGGTGCGGGTCTATACATCGCCAAAATACAAAGACCCGTTTTTGATAAAAGTGCGGAAAGTAAAAAAGCAATAAACCTAATTACTATTACATCCGAAAAGCAGTTACATAATAATCAAAAGAAATAAGAATAACGTGCGAAAGCATAAAAATCAGGACGTCCTCGGGTTTTGACCCTTTGCTTGAAATTGAATTAACCTAATTATTTAATTAATTAAAGAAATATATTTTTTATGTTTTTTGTATTTAATGAAAATAAGAAAAAGAATTAAAAAAAAACCTAGTTCTATGTTTATTTTAATTATTAATGAAAATGTCGAAGTTGACCTAATTTAAACTAATTAATTAATTTACATGTTTATGTACAAAAATAATAGTAATTAATAATGATAATAATAATAAATAATGATAATAATAATTAATTAAGAAAAAGATAAAAAGTGTCAAAACCTAATTCTATGTAATTTTTTACTTATTAAGAAAAAGATTGAATTTTAACCCTAAATTAACCTAGATTAGTTATTAGAAATTATTTACTAAAATAAATTAGTGATGCAATTAATAAACAATTAAAAATATATTTACATTTTTGAGTTTCTGATTTTTATTAGGAAAATTAATTTGTAGTGAATTAATAAAAATAATTAAAACAATTAAAAGAATTAGAAAAGGAAAGAAAATAAAATTATGCAAACCAAGGGGGTTAGATGGCCCAAAGTGGAGGTGAGATTGAAGCAATTCAGGCCCAAGAACACAAGCCTCGTTGACTTTCAGGAATCATGCGCATGCTGTTTGACTGGGGTACACCATGGACTTCACCTTCTGGCCACTGGATGGATCTCATGGCCACTTGGCAGGCTTAGGCGTGAGGGTGCAAGATGGAATTCTGGGCGTGTACTGCATGTGAATACCTTGTGAAAAAATAGAAAGAATTATATGGGGGACCTGGGAATCGAACCCAGGTCCCAGTACCTGCCAACCACGTTCCCAACCAACTGAGCCATTCAAGCGCGTTTGTAGTATAACTGGACAATAAATATTATATATAAAAAACAAGTATTATGATGCAGAACAAAAAAAATACGCGCGCAGTTTGAACCACCCAACCATGCACTGCCACACCATCTCCTTCTTCGTTGAACCTGTAAAAAGAAAACAAGATAGCGGGGGTTTTAAACCCCCACTAACTATAACCACGAAAAATAGCGACTAGAGTTAGGGACAATATAAAAAGGGCGCGATGATTCCATTCAGTTCGCCTTGAGTTTCCGAGTTTAATGGTATGTGTCTCAAGGTCTGATTTTTGCTCAGCAAGAAAGCCCTAATTTAAAAACTGGGAAACCCTAAAACGTGTTAATGGCAAATCATGATCCAGAGCGTTATAATGCAATTAGACTATTCCATTAGCTTCAGAAGGTTCATGTGAATACAAAACACTCAATAATATGTATCAAATGCGCATGAATCATGATATGAAATTCTGGAAACATATGCAAACCGTATGACTTAGTGTGGACGTCTTTGCGTGTTAAGCTTCGTTCTTGATTGCAATGGCTTCCTGGCAATGTCAGCAATGTATTGGAAACAATTTTAGGCCTTGAATCCACCTGCAAATAGGAAATCAGTTTCACACTTTTTATCAATTTTTTGCAACTTTGTTATGGAGTTCTATGGCAGCTTTCACGTGTCTAGCTTTAGGGTTTCCTTCAGCACATATATGTGAATGAATTTAGGTTAGAATAAGGCCCATGAATCCATTGCATTATGACTTGAATATGTGATTGCCAATCATATCTTTTTCAATCTTTTCTTTCATGAAACCTTGCCAATCATGGATATTTTGAGGTCTTGGAAGTGCACACGAGTTGCCAGCTTGCCCTAGCCTTATTTGTCTCACAAAAAGATCTAAAAAAGCATATCTTTGAATTTTCCTATAATTAAAACCAATTAAATGAATTAATGTTAATATAAATTCAATTAATTAATTAAAAATAATAAAATAAATCAAATTAATCTCAATGGGTCGTGCATAGGCCTTGGGTAATGATTCAAGAAAGAATTTGAGGCCCATTAGCAAAATTGAAGTGTTTTAGGCAAAGTTGACTTTTGAAAGTTCCCAAAAATTTCCCAACTTCTCCAATGCATATCTTGCTCAATTTTGAAGCTATGAACATGTTCTTGGACATTTTGGAAAGGTCTTGAAGTCCTCTAACCAATGCCTTTGGTCCCATGTCATTTTGATTTACCAATCTCAAGTTATGGTCTTTGACTTAAAGTGCCTTTTTGTTGACTTTTGAAAATGACCTATAATGTAGAAATTAATAAATTTTTGTGAGAGCATTTCTTGGACTTGGAGTGTGAAGATGAGTTGTAGGAAATGTCATCCCCTTCAAAATGAGCATTGGATGGGATTTTTCTGATGAACCATGAAAAAGTTATGCCTTGGTCAATTTGCAGTTGACTTTTCAACTATCCAAAAATAGAAACTTTTGATTCTTGAGACTTTTTGAGCCATGCTTGAGGAATCATGATCAAGAATTGATAAAATGATGATTGTGGCTTCAAAATGATATGTTGACCAAAAATTTTGACTTTTGACTATCAAATGACCATTTTGCCCCTACAGTTGATTGTGAAGCAATTAGGGTTTTTGATTGTGCAACTTGATGCTGTGAGTCTTGAAATTTGACATATGGATGTTTGACAATGGATATAGGCATATGGGACTTGATTTGACCCTTGAAAACCTCAATTTATTTACAAGAACCAAAACCCTAGTTTTGACTGTGTTAGGAGGCAATTGGACTGTGCAACCCTTGAGGGATTTTGAAACATTTGGAGATTGATCTTGGCAAATATTGAAGAATATGGGAGGACAAATTTTGGGGTACAACACCCCCTTTCTTGTGTTTTTACATTCTTCAATTGGCATCAGAGCGCCTGGTTATGAGTTGAAGCACTTAACCGTGTCAGTAAAAGATCCAAGCTAAGAAAAACACTATGGTGGGGCCAAGTCAGAACATCAGCAATGACTACCATGATGAGAAAGACAGAATCAGTGACAAACCTCCAATCTTTGATGGAGAGAACTTTGACTATTGGAAAGACATAATTGAAATTTTCTTTTTGGCTCATGACGCTGATCTCTGGGATATGGTGATTGATGGGTACATACATCCTGTTGATGAAAGAGGTCAGAAGATTAACAAAAAAGAATGTCAGATCATCAAAAGCGAGACTTCAGAAATCATCATAAGGCCAGAACTATTCTATTGAGTGCCATCTCATACTCGAAGTATGAGAAGATCACAAATAGAGAGACAACAAAGCACATGTTTCATTCCTTGAGAATGACGCATGAAGGTAACACACAAGTCAAAGAAACCAAAGCCCTTGTGCTCATTAAGAAGTATGAAGCCTTCAAAATGGAAGAATATGAAACCATTGAAACAATGTTCTCAAGATTTCAAATTCTGGTTGCTGGGCTAAAAGTTCTGGACAAAGGGTACTCAACTGCTGATCATGTAAAGAAGATCATCAAAAGTTTACCAAAGAAATGGAGACCCATGGTCACTGCTCTCAAACTGGCAAAAGATCTGAACAAAATATCTTTAGAAGAACTTGTCATCTCTCTCAGAAGTCATGAGATAAAGTTAGAAGATGATGAGCCCCAGAAGCAAGGTAAGCCTTTAGCTCTTAAATCTAAAAAAAATATGATTCTAAAGTTTTGCAGGCAATAGAAGAAAACTCTGGTGGATCCTCATCAGAAGAAGATGAATTATCCCTTCTCTCTAGAAGAGTCAATCAGTTGTGAAAGCACAAGCAAAGGAAGTTCAGAAATTCCAGAAGAACAGGGAATCAGTCTGAATCATCTTCTAGACACATAAAGTCTGAACCATCTTCTGAATACAGAAAGTCAAGAAACAGAGACATTGTATGCTACGAATGCAATGAACAAGGGCACTACAAAAGCGATTGTCTAAATCTTCAGAAGGAGAAACCTAAAAATAAGTTCTTTAAGGATAAGAAGAAAAGTCTCATGGAAACATGGGATGACTCAGACTCTTCTGAAGCAGACACATAATCATAAGATGAAAGAGCCAACTTTGCCCTTATGGCCAACATATCAGAAGATACTGAATCATCTGTATCAGAATCAGACTCTGAGGTAGAAGAGGTATTTCCTAACTTTTCTAGATCTCAATTAGAAGAGAGTCTGTCAGAAATTCTAGAAAGGTATTAGAAACTTCGAGTCAAAAACAAGAACCTAAAAAAGGATCTAGTTTCTGACTCTGAAGAAACTAAGAATCTGAGATTGGAAAACTCTGAGCTGAAAGAAAAAATTTCAAAACTTGAAAATGAATTACAAAATACTCAGAAGGAAACTATCTCAGAATTTCCTAGTAACCCTGATAAGATCATAAAAGAATATGATCATAGCTTTCAGAAATTCCTCGCTAAAAACATAGATAGAAGCAGGATGGCTTCAATGGTCTATGGAGTTAACAGAAATGGCAGAAAAGGTATAAGATACAAAGGTAAAGTATCCCAACCTAAGAAAGTTAAGGATTTAGTTATTAAACCACTCCTCTAAATTCTCACTTTACCTATGGGCACACACATGACTTAAAGTATACTAGTAATGATTTTTTTGCTAAACCAAAATTCAAACAAAATTTTGTTAAATTTTACAAAAAAGGACCCAAAAAGATATGGGTACTGTAATACGGTGGGAGAACTGACTTGGGATGTTTTGCGTTTGATTGCAAATGTTGCGGTTAGCAAGAGTCGCCACCGAATTTTCTTTTATCCAAATAAAGGAAAGGGTGAAAAGAACAGGAAACACCTTTGAGATTATTTTCTTGAGTTCGGGGGATAGATTATGAAAAGGGAAGGTATTCACACCCTTTTCATCCATATTTATCTATGGGATCTTAGTTACTTGCTAGATCACTTGCTTTGTTTGAAAGTATGCTTTGTGGTGGTTTTTTGAAAGTATTTTTGAAAAGCTCCTTCGTTTAGGCAAACTTTGTAATGGTTCTCGTCTCGTAAGAACGTATACAAAGTGTTGGACTTTTGAAAATATTTCATGTTTTGAAAGTGTTTGGTGTGTGTTTGCAAGGATGTTTGTTTTGAAAGTGAGCAAGCAACTAGGAACGTTTCTACCTACTCAACAAAGTCTTTTTGTTCATTTCTCTCTTCCTTTGATATTGCTATATTACTATTAATTGGTAAGAAGCCTTATCTTTGGATGTAAAGGGATGGGCGTGGGTCATTGTATAGTCATGATAGCAATGTTGTGAGATATCTTAGCATTTTCCTTAAGGGACTAAGATCATTTGAAAGGAAACATTCGTAGCGTCATTGAGGGACTATGATCTTGTATTTTGATTGTTTTGTTAAGACGTCTCACATGCATAACATGACCATTTTTTAGGCAACAAATGGAGTTAACCCTAGGGATGCATGTGTGAATAGTGAGTTTGATTTGTATGCATTTAGTATTTGATTAAGGGTTGTCTACTTGTTGATTTTATCTTCCCATACAAATCTTAATTACTAGCATTTATATGAAAGTGATAAATTGCGGAAAATAAATATTCTACGCTATTACAATCATTAGGGGGATGAGGTATACAAATTTATAAATGGGGATTGCAAGAAATTAAAGTCCTAATTATCTATTACA
Organism: Vicia faba; assembly: GCA_948472305.1. Classification (NCBI taxonomy): domain Eukaryota; kingdom Viridiplantae; phylum Streptophyta; class Magnoliopsida; order Fabales; family Fabaceae; genus Vicia; species Vicia faba. Next base: position 1,426,167,488 of record OX451737.1, on the reverse strand, counting down.
ACCATATTGAAATAATGTACAAGAAATTATAAAATGGCCTTGTTTTGTTTTTGTTAAGAGAAGAAAATAATTTTGCTTAAAAATATTTTTAGTCTTTTGATTTTAAAAGAAATAAAATAAAGTATGTGAATATAAAAATATTTTTTGTGTTTTTGATTAATGAAAATAGAAGTGATATTAAAAATAATAAAAGGGAAAAGAATCAGAATCACCGCATTGCTGAAATAAGAGAGAACATAAGTAAGGGGTAGAAACTCTGACTCTGGTACACTGCAAGAAAGAAAATGCTAGCAGAAAAGGGGAAGGCCAGAAGTTCTGGGTCAGGGTACACTAACGTTCTAGGGTTGCTGAGAACAAGGGGGAACCTAGAAGTTATGATGCAAATGGAAGCCTAGAAGTTCTAATGTTACTGGAAGGTCAGAAGTTCTGGTTGCTGAGGGAGTTTAGAAATTCTGGATGTTAAGAGAGAGTTTGGAAATTCTGGATGTTGAGAGAGTTTGGAAGTTCTGATGTAATTGGAAACCTAGAAGTTCTAGTGTCATTGGCAAGCTAGAAGTTTTGATAATGGGTGTGTGAGGTGTCAATGCTGTTGGGTGGAAATGTCTAGAAGTTCAGGTCCAAGATGGAGTAAAAATGTCAGGGAATAAACATAAAAAAGGGTGTTTCCGGGGCTAGAGCCCAGGACCCTTAACACTAACATCTTATGCATACGCTCTCTACCACTGGGGTGGCTATACATCCGGTATTAGAAGCAAAAACATAAAAATATAACACAAAGTAAGTTCTGATGATGAGCTTCATCTCCTTCTCCATGCCAACCAGAGCATCTACAACTTAGTTATTCCTTAACAAAAATGAAGAATGCAAACATAACAATTATGGCAGGTTTCATCATGGTTTCAGAAACATAAAATATCAGGACTGTAAATCAGAAGCAAGCATGAATTTTGCTGGTCCTAATTCTAAATCCTAATTTCCTCAAGAAATTATGAACTGAAATTATCTCTACTTAGGCAAAAATACATGAAATCTATGAGTATGTACAGAATCAGAGTTAGGATGTCTACATTGTATTTTTGAACATGCAAGCCTATCAATGCCTAATCAATGTGATGAGAGTCAGTAGAATCTTACCTTGCAGTTGGAAAATGTCCTGTGAACTAGAGCCTGGTTCTGACTATTGTGATGTTCTAGTTAGTTTTCTCACGCGCTCAGAAGGCTCAAACGACCTCCAACTCGAGCTATGAATGGCTGGAAAATTCTGGAACAACCAAGAAGAAAAGTTCTAATTTTTTGAAATGGAGGTTGGTGGAGATTATATTTCAGTCTGTAAGTAGAAGTTAGGATTGTTTCTAAATGTATATCAGAAGCTGTGTGGGTGATTTGGCCAAGAGATGTGCAAGAAAATTAGAATTCAGGTGTGAAAGGAAACATAAACTTAGCAGGTTTTTATGTTTATGTTTTTAGTTTCCAGTTCTTTGAAATTTCAACAAGGTTTCAAGGCTAATTTTCAAATTCTCGACACCTTTACAGTTGCAAATGAAGTTCAATTTATAGGCAAGGATTTAGTAGCTTGGAGAAGTCAAAAGTACAGTCATCATACACTAGGTGCTGACTTGTTCTTGAAGCAAGTTCAAGCAAGTATGGTTCAAGGCACAAAGTAGGGTGGTTAGCAGCTTTAGCCGCGCCTAATCTGAATTTGTAAGCATGAATTACGGAAAAGTACCCTTAGAAGCAAAAGTAAAGCATGGGCCCAACATAAACTTGTACAAAAGTTTTCTTTTCAAGGACAACAATGGTACTTCTATGTCACACGTGGGGAAATCCTTTGGATAAAAACTCAAAAGTAGGTGTGAGCATTAAATGATGTTGACATTTACCAAACCAGAAATCCAGCAATATAAGATTATGTATCATAGCTTAATTATGGGTCAGAAGTTCAGCATCCACGTAACTTAGAACAAACATCCATCTTCTGATCTTTGAATCTCCCTGCTCCAGCATGTTCTGAAGGAACTCTCAGACTTTTCAGAAATCTTGTAACATGCTATGTATACTGTTGTACCCCAAAATTTTCCCTCCCATTTCCTCAACATTTTCTCACCAGAAGACCCTTGGAGCTCAAGATCCAGTTAGGGTTTCCTCTGCTCAAGACTTCTCCTTGCACTGTTGACCCAAATTAGGGTTATGTTTTGCACAAAGATGTTTTAACCTAAAATGCCTAAGATGACTTTCATGCTTCATATTGGACTCCCAAGTTTACCCATACCAAATTTCAAGCCTTGATTCCAATCTTTGCCCAATCAATTGGACAGTTGACCTAGAAATCAGCTATATTGGGTAAAAAGTCAACTGTGGCGAATTGACAGTCAAACCTCATGATTTTTGACCCATATCAACATATTGAACTCATATAAACCATTTTATCAAGTTTGGATCACAATTCCACAAGAAATTTGATCAGATCACCAAAAGGGCAAAATGGTCATTTTTAGGGTTTTGACTGCACAAAGGCAATTTTTGACTGCTTGACCTAGCCAATGGCAAACCAAGCTCACATATGGACTCAAGGACCCAATGGAATTGTCTTGACATGTTCAACAAATTCAAAAGATCCCAAATGCACAAGATTGACAGATGAATTTTCCAGTCAATTGATCAATTTTTGACTGTATACTGAAAAGTCAAACTTTGACTTTTTGGTCAAAACCAAGTGTCAAGATTCATTTTTCATCAAAACATGTCAAATCATGAAACTTGTTCATCAAGAAACCCAAAATTGCAAATTAGGGTTTAAAATGAAGAATTTTCATAACTTAGAATTTTTCTAAGTTATGAAAATCCCTAATTTTTTCCTAACTTTGTCCCACTTTTTCATCAAGATGCATTTGGATTCAAGTAAAAGTCGAAACATGAAAGTTGTATTATATTGCAAAATCTACAACTTTGATTCACAAAGTTTCCTCAAAAGAAGCTTGTAGCTCAAGTCATGATTTTTGGAACAAGGGTGCAAAACATTCTTAACTTAGAAAAATTTTGACCTATTTTAGGCAGGATTTTTGCCTAACTTCATGGCTACTTTTCACATGCTTCCACTTGTAATTTCAATTTGCATTACAAATATGGATTGTAGTACACATTACAAGCTTTCCAAAATGTCCAAGAACTCATCAAACAACCTTATGGTTAGGGAGAATCGAATTTGGAAATATGGGCAAAACTCGCTTTGTTCATGGCCAATTTACATGTCCATAACTTTGCATTTTTGAACTCAGCATGCTCTAAGCTAGATTACAGGTCCTTTATCTCATTCACACTCATAAATTTAATGCCAATCCTTCATGTTTAAGTCTTATCTTGTGTGTTTAAGCATTGCATACAAGATTGAGCCATAATTAGAAAAAGCAATATATCCATTTTGGTAAAGTTGCACTTTATGTCAAATTTGCAATCCAAGTGGTACAATGCATATCTTTGGACACAAGATTCATGGAGATATAACACTGATCAAGGCTCAAGTGTGCAGCATACTTGAGGGGCCTGTACAAGTCTAGAGAACCAAGTTGACATTTCTTGCTTAAGTGTGAAGAAACTTGGCATAACACACACCAACTCTCATTTCAGCCAATACAAGCTTAAGCAAAGTTGTTGTACACCTTCCAAATAAGATAACAAAGCTAAGGCACGAGCAAAACACCCTCCAAACATCATCAAACCTCAAACACCCTCCTACTGTAGAAAACAGAGTCACCTCTGCAGTTGGACTTCCATAACTCAATTCCCTCGTGCATTCTTGCTAAAACCAGTTCATACACACTTCATACCATATATGCAAGCTATCCCAAGCATTGGACACGACCTGTAACACCTCTAACCAACATCACCATTTTCATTTTTTCTGTTTTGCAGGTTGATTGCCATAGCTTGACCCATTTGGTTTCAAAGCAAGTTAAAGGTTGGAATAGCATCCCTGAACTTCAAGCAAGCTGTACCAATCCTCATTTTGCCTTGAAAGTGCCTCCATTGTCAGACACGATCCAAGCTGAATAGGTAAGTTCATGGACTTCTATCTCTCAATATAGGAAGAGTTAGCTCTAAGTTTGTGAATGAAAAATGTTCTATTCATGCCCCTGAAGCTATACATATCTTTACTTTCCATTTATATTGCATGTGCTGAGAGAATTTGAGACCTGAACATTGACAAAAACTTAGGTTAAGAATTAGGGATGGAGAAATTCTCTCTCATTTCTGAGAGTTAAGTCAAGTTTTTTATATGTATGGAATCGTGGCTTGATGCTTAACATTTTTCATGTTGTGAGTTTGTGCTAAAAATCCAAGAATCACGAGATAGCAGAAACGCGTGTGTTGGTTGTACAAAGATGCTGGAGGTTGAAGAAGACAGGGTCTTTGGGCTGGGCCTGAAATGTTTTTCCTTTTACACCACTGTTTTACACATGCAACCCCTGGCCCATTTTGAGATATCTTTGTTATTTTTGATTTTTTCCTTTTGATTTTGTTTTTTTATTTTTATCTAAACATAAATAAACATAAAAAATATTTTTCCCACATTTTTTGCATTTTTTTGACATTTATTTTGTTTCATTTAGTTTTGTATATAAATAAACATAAATATACTATTATTTAAAATAACTAAAAAATAATACAAACATATTTTATTTCTGATTTTTATTTTATGTTATCTCTTGAAAACATTTTATAATAAATATATATTTTTTAATAATATTAAATATTTTATTTTTGTACATATAATATATATTTAATAAATAATGTAAAATACTTATATATTTATTAGTATATTTAGGGAAAATACAAAGAATTAATACATTTTATTTTTATTAATATTTTGACCTCAAAATTACTTTTTTTTACAATATACCTTCTTTTATTTATTTTTTGTACATAATTAATAAATATTGTATATATTATATAATAAATGCATTTTGTTTAACAAAATTAGGGTTTTGCCCTAAATACATAAAAATACCAAAAATTAATTTTATTTTTGTTTATTTGACACATAAAAATACTTTTTTTATATACATATAAAAAACCATTTTTTGCATCTTGCACATTTCTTATATTTTTTATTTTTTATTTAATTGTTGTATATTAAATAATTTGTATAATTCAATTTGGATGTAATAGTTTAGGTTTAATTTCTTGCTAAAATATCCCAATTTGAACATTTGTACCCCCCATCCCATATATTGTGTTGTAATAACTTAGGACCTTTTATTTTTCGCATTTAAAAGCTTTCTAATTATGCCATGCTAGAATTAGGGTTTGTATGCAAATCAAAAACAACAACTAGTTTGACCTAAATTCAAGATAAACAAGCATGAAAATGGACAACACTAATCACACTTGCACCCCTAGGGTATTCCACTTGTTGCCTTCAAAAATGGGCCATATTGCATGTTAGGTATCTTTGGCAAAAACAAAACAATAAAATGATCATAGTCCCTCGATGACGCTTTCAAAAGTTGCCTAAAAATGATTAAGTCCCTTAAAGAAAAATTGCCCAAAGATACTTGGCACCATTGCAATCATGGTCTAAACAATGACCCGCGCCTGTCCCGTTCACATCCTAGCACAAGATTGTCCACCAAATACAATGGTGGAACAAAATTGTTAAAAGGGTTAAAACATAGCCATAATCTTTGAGAAATTTAGGGTAGATAGCTCTTGGTTATTTGCCAACTTGCAAAACAAAAAAACACTTGCCTATTTTTTCAAAACCACACATCACAACACACTTTCAAAACAACTTTCAAAAACATTGAAAAAAACTTTTCAAAAGACATACACCTTTGTATACATCCCAACATGGATCATTACAAAGGTTGCCACCACATTGGCCTCTTTTCAAAACATTTTCAAACACACTCGCGAAGCACCATTTCAAACAATTGAAAGCACCATTTCAAACAATTGAAAATCAAGGCAAGTTGATCTAAGCAAGTAACTAAGAGCCCATGGATAACCATGGATAGAAAGGGTGCTAATACCTTCCCTTTCTGTAATCTACTCTCCGAACCCAAGAAAACATCTCAAAGGTTTTTGTTGTGCTTTTTAACCTTTCCTTAGGATAAAATAAAAATTCGGTGGCGACTCTTGCTCAACCGAAACATTTGCGAAAACAAACACAAAACCTCAAGTCAGTTCTCCCACCGTATCACAGAACTGGCGACTCTGCTGAGGAAAACTTTTTAAGTGGAGTAACCTTAGGGCTTAGATCACCCTCTTGCATGACTAATTGTTTGCTTTGATTGCTTTACATCTTGGCTCTCTTGTTTGGGTTTACAATCCTACACCCGGATTTGGGGAAACATTCATAGATAGCAATACGTTGTGGAAACTGTGCGGGGTATACCGACACGTTTGAAGCAATAGCTATATTAGTGCGACATATTTGTGAGTACCGATAACCCTTGAGTTCAATCAAGGAGAGTACGGGGCCGCTGAGTGATGTCACTAAGCACTAATGACCTAGAACCTTACTTGACCATCTTGGCCTTTCATTAGGGGTAGTGAGATGATCGGCTTTGGTGCAGTCCGAAGTTGGTAGATACTCGATACTACACTCATTGAGGGTTGTTTTCTTGGAATATTTTGGTCGCTAGTTAAGTGGCTAAACCAAAACAATGAACAATGAAAACAATCCAATGATGTTGAGCTCCTTAGAACCCGGTTACTATTTATAGGACAGGATTTTAAGCCAACTACACTCAAGAGGGTACTTACCTATGAAACCCCATGCAAGCCTGAAACTAGGGTTTGGTGTGAATTGTTTATACATATGTTTTGTGCATACATCATGAACATCATAAAGCATCATGTGCATTCACTAACCATTTCAAGGGTTTAGATCTTCATCTTTGTTCTTGTTTTGTAGGTCATGGAAATTCCTCGCAGGAAAACCATCCAAGTCAACCTTGTGAGAATCCCTCCTCAACTCAAGGAGCTCACATCAAGAATTCCGGAAAGCTCTCCCTTCAGTGAGAGACATGGTAGACTGCTCAACTTAGTCAACACCAACATTGAAGAGGACATGATGAAGGTGCTGTTCGGTTCTTTGACCCTCTTCACCACTATTTCACTTTCCCTGACTACCAGTTGGTGCCCACTTTGGAGGAATTTTCTCAACTCCTGAGAATTCCTATCCTTAATCAACTACCTTATAACGGTACGGAAAAGGAACCAAAGCCTGAAGATGTTGCTCGAGCACTACATCTACAGCCATCTGACATCAAGGGGCATTGGGAAACTAGAAGCGGTGTCAAAGGTTTCTTAGCCAAATTCTTGTTTGAGAAAGCACAAGAATGTTGGAATTCATTGGACCTACAAGCCTTTGAAGAAATTGTGGCACTCCTTATCTATGGGTTGGTCTTGTTCCCAAATCCTGACCAGCTTGTAGATGTCAACGCCGTCAAGATCTTCTTATCCAGAAATCCAATACCAACATTGCTTGGGGACATTCTTCACTCATTTTACACTCGAACAATGAGAAAGAGGGGTGTTTTCATGTGCTGTACTCCTCTCCTTGCAAGGTGGTTTATTTCGCACCTTCCACAATCTATCTTGAAGAATGACCAAGGCTTAAGGTGGTCACAACGATTGATGACCCTCACTCACTCTGATGTACATTGGTGTTCTCGGTCCAGAGAAAATGTCATCATCGTCGATCATTGTGGAGAGTTCCCTAATGTTCCATTACTTGGCATTAGGGGAGGCATTACCTACAACCCTTGTCTAGCCTTGAGACAATTTGGATATGCACGAAGAGATGGCCCTCACGACATGTTGATTCTTGACCTAGTTTTTGACTTCGACAACGATGCGCAAGGACTTCGCCAAAGATTCATCAGAGCTTGGAGGATGCCTAACAAAGTTGACAGCAAGACACTGGGGCACAAGAACTCCATCCCTCTTGAGCCTTACCTCAAGTGGGTACGAGCCCGAGCCCAGAGTCTAATGATGCCTTATCCTCATGTTCTCCCTGTGATTAAAGAGCCCGTTACGGAAGGAGAGGTTCCCTACACCATCCTATATCCTGACATGCCTACATCGTGGGAGGAGATGCAGAAGAGTTGGATCCAACTTAAGGAGGAACAGAACACTTTTGAAGCCAACTTCTACGCAAGTGAGAAGAAGGTTCTAGAGCTTACCCGCCGACTCCATGAGGAAGAGACCCTCAACACCTACATCGCACCAAAGAGGATGCACAATGTCTTTTTACCTTGAGAAGTTTTTGTAATATTTGGCCCATGGGGCATTTATGTACTGACAAATTTCTTCTTATTAATATGACGTGCGTTCTTTTTGTTTGCAACAATTTTGAATGTTCTAAATCCTTGAATGCATTGCATACATAAGCATACCATTCATCATGTGCATAAGCAGGTCTCCACACCAGGTTTCCTTATCTTTCTGCTGTTTATTTCAGTAGGATGGATCTCGAACAAACGGTCAAGGACTTGCAGTCTCAAAACACACAGTTTCAACAACTCCTGATGACCTTGGCTAAGGGTCAGGAAGATCTGAAAGCCCTACTGGGGAACAAAGACCAAGTGAAAAAGAAGAAGAAGAAGAGAATCAGGGTGGCTACCCTAGGGAGAAGGTTTGAGGGAGAATCCAGAAGAGTGCTTGAATTTCCCCTACTTCTGAGGAGGGAACCAGTAAAGGGAATGCGGCTGCAGTACCTTTCGAAGACTTGGGATTAGTTGCTGGAATTGTGATCCCCCTGAAGTTCAAAGTGCCAGTTTTTGTAAGGTATGACGGGCTGTCCTGCCCGAAAATGAATCTCAGATCATATGTAAGGAAGATCCAACCTTACACTGCAGAGAAGAACCTTTGGATCCATTTCTTTCAGGATAGCCTTTCCGGGGCTCAACTCGAATGGTTCTATCAGCTGGATGGAGCCAGTATCCGAAACTGGGAAGACTTGGCCACCGCATTTTATAAACAATATCAGTATAATTCTGACCTCGCTCCCACACGTACTCAACTTCAGGGTATGTCACTGGGAACATGCGAAGGATTTAAAGAATATGCGCAAAAGTGGAGAGATCTGGCTGGCAGGGTGCATCCACCTTTGACTGACCGTGAACTTGTTGACATGTTCTTAGGGACCTTGTCTGGTCCGTTCTTTAACCATCTGATTGGTAATTCTTCTGCTGGGTTTACAGATTTGATTTTGACTGGTGAGAGGATAGAAGCTGGTATCAAGTCGGGAAAGATACAGAAAGGTGTCGCTGCGAGTACTGAGAAGAAGCCTTTCAAAAAGGAAGCTAGTGCTGTTTATGGTCCTAGGAGACAAGTTAAGCCGAAACGCCGCCAAACTGTTAATGCATTGGTAATTTCAAAGCCTGCTGCTGCTCCTCAGCAATATAATCAACAAAGGGGTGAGAGGCCCAAAAGGCAGTACACTCGGCTTAGCATGACCCTGTCTCAGATTTTGCCGCAACTACTATCAACCAATTCGGTAACTGTCAAAGAAGCTCTGAAGGTAGTGAACACAGCTTCTCCGAAGTACAACCCCAACGCCCGTTGCGCTTATCACTCTGATAGCCCCGGGCATACTACGGACGATTGTTGGGCTCTGAGGAATAAGGTTCAAGACCTTATTGATGCTAAGGAAATACAGTTTGAGGCGCCTGAAAGGCCCAATGTTGTGACTGCTCCCATGCCCTAGCATGGAGTGAACGCTGTGGAAGAAGACCGATATGTGGCCTCCGTGGAAGAGATTGTTACTCCATTATCGACTGTTAAAAGGCATCTGTTGCTAGCCGGTTTATTTCCGGGATGTGGTGAAGATTGCCTTCTATGTGCTGTTTCCCCTTTTGGTTGTCCTTTGCTAAAATCAGGTATCCAAAGCCTGATGGATAGCAAAGAGATCTTATTCGAGAAGATTGCCGTTCCTGCTGTCCCTGCCGAAGAAGTTTCTATTGTCACTATTTTCAACAAACACCCCAAGGCTCCTTCCAAGAAGCCTGTCAAAATTATGTCCACTCAGAAGTTTGCTCCCATCATCATTACAGTTCCGGGGCCCCTCCCCTATACATCCGACAAAGCTGTCCCATGGCACTATGGGGAAGATGTTTATGTGCTTGGAGTGAAGCAAAAGTTTGATACAAGTACCGGTGTCAGCAACATCACCGGGCCTGCCAAGATTACTCGCAGTGGTAGGTTGTTTTCACCGGATATTTCGCCGCCAGTTATTCAGAAACCTCTTATCATCACACCCGCAAGTGTGCATGTTTCCCTTCCTAATAAAGTTCCTGTTTCTACCCCTGCCGCCGAGTCCTCTAATGCTCGGGGCAAAGGGGTTGCTGCTGATTTGCCTGCCTTGACGGAGGCGCCGAAGACAACCGCTGTTGAAGCCTCCCAGCAAGAGATGGAGGAGATTCTCAAGATTATCAAGAAAAGTGATTTCAATGTTGTTGAGCAGTTGGGGCACACCCCATCAAAAATTTCTATGCTATCACTGCTATTGTGTTCAGAGGCCCATGCAAAGGCCCTGATCTCCTTCCTAAAGACGGCTCATGTGCCGCAAGAAACATCTGCTGATCAATTTACTGATTGTGTGGCCAACTTGACTGCTGATAACGGGCTGGGCTTTTCTGACGCCGATCTAACTGTAAAAGGAAAGAACCATAATGACGCCCTGCATGTCTCTATTGAATGCAGGGGCACTACTCTTGCCCATGTGTTGGTAGACACCGGTTCTTCATTGAATGTATTGCCCAAGAAAGCCTTAGACAGGTTAGATTGTGAGGGTTTGGAGCTCAAGCCTAGTAACATTGTTGTCCGAGCCTTTGACGGTTCGAAAAGAATGGTACATGGCGAAGTTGACATCCCAATCAGGGTTGGTTCTCAAGTTTTTGATTCAACTTTCTATGTGATGGACATCCGTCCATCCTACTCTTGTTTGCTGGGTTGTCCATGGATCCACAAGGCTGGAGCTGTGACCTCCACACTACATCAAAAGCTTAAGTACCCGGTTAGAGGAAAGATTGTCACAGTTCAAGGGGAAGAGGAGTATATGGTCAGCCACTTAAACTCGTTCCGATACATAGAAATGGATGGGGAATTCATTGAAACCCCATTTCAACACTTTGAAGAGGTGCCTCAGACATTGGCATCGGCGGAAGCTGTGATTGAAGACCCTCCTTTGAAGATGGCTTCCTTAAAGGATGCCCGGGCTGTGATTGAGAAGGGCGAGTGCGCAAACTGGGGCCGACTTCCTGACTTCACTCCAAAGACCGACAAGTTTGGCTTAGGCTTCACTGCAGAGGCTCAGAAGGTTGTTCGCAAAGCAAGGATTGGAAGACCTCCTGTGTTCATCACCAACCCAGGAGTGAATTCTATTGAGGACGAAGTGGAGGAATCAGAATTCGACAGTTGGATCTACCCAACAACCGACAGTGGACCAAGCAACTGGACTGCCAAAGACTTCACCCCTATTACTTTTGTCACTCAGTAATGAACTCTTTTGTTTTCAATTTGTAACAAACAATATGTTGAAACTTTTATGGCTCGGTGTCCTACCCGGGGCACCGTGGCTCCGTTTGTGAGGGCTTTTGTATGACATTTTCATATATCATTAATCAAAACATTGGACGTTTGTTGCATTTCAAATCTTGTGCTCCTTTTCTTTCTTTATCATATATTGCAAAACAGCTATATTTACACACACTCACTTATACAGGTTCCAATCCACTCTGGATCTCACTGGTAACGACTCTGCTACTGCCAGTTATGACTTCGAAAATCCGATCAACTTAGCCGAGGACGAAGGTGAAGATGATTACGAAGTGCCTGGGGAACTTGCAAGACTGCTACTCCAGGAGGAGAGGGCCATTCAGCCACATGAAGAGCCAGTGGAAACGGTAAATCTGGGTACGGAGACAGATAGAAAGGAAGTCAAGATCGGCGCCAATCTAGAGCTCAGTGTGAAGCAACGGTTGATTCAGATGCTGCGTGACTACATGGAAATCTTTGCTTGGTCTTACAAAGACATGCCTGGTTTGGATGCCGACATTGTGGTTCATCACCTGCCTACCAAGGAAGACTGCCCTCCGGTAAAACAAAAGGTCCGCCGTATGCGTCCAGAAATGTCCGAGAAAATCAAAGCTGAGGTTATGAAACAGTTTGATGCCGGGTTTCTAGCAGTGACTTCTTACCCTCAGTGGGTTGCCAACGTGGTTCCAGTACCGAAGAAAGATGGCAAGGTCCGAATGTGTGTTGATTACAGGGATTTGAACAGGGCTAGCCCCAAGGATGATTTCCCTCTGCCTCATATCGACGTTCTGGTGGATAATACTGCTCAGCATAAAGTTTTCTCCTTCATGGACGGCTTCTCCGGTTATAATCAGATCAAGATGGCTCCTGAAGACATGGAGAAGACCACTTTTGTTACTCAGTGGGGCACCTTTTGCTAAAAAGTCATGCCTTTTGGATTGAAAAATGCTGGGGCAACCTACCAACGTGCCATGGTTGCTTTATTTCATGATATGATCCATCATGAGATAGAAGTATACGTCGACGATATGATTGCAAGGTCCCAAACTGAGGAGGAGCACCTTGACCATCTGCGGAAGCTGTTTGACCGCCTGAAGTTTTACAAGCTGAGGTTGAACCCAAACAAGTGCACCTTTGGGGTGAGGTCCGGAAAACTACTAGGTTTCATTGTAAGCGACAAAGGTATTCAGGTGGATCCTGCCAAAGTGAAAGCCATACAAGAGATGCCAACTCCCAAGACAGAGAAAGAAGTCAGAGGCTTTCTAGGACGTCTGAATTACATTGCCCGATTCATCTCACATTTAACTGCTACCTGTGAACCAATCTTCAAGCTACTGAAGAAAGATCAAATAGTACGTTGGAATGATGAATGTCAGGCTGCTTTCAAAAAGATCAAAGAGTATCTCCAAGAACCACCCATTCTTATGCCGCCGGTTGAAGGGAGACCTCTAATACTATACTTGACAGTACTTGACAACTCAATGGGGTGTGTGCTGGGGCAGCATGACGAGTCTGGCCGAAAAGAGCACGCTATTTATTACCTGAGCAAAAAGTTTACCGACTGTGAGACCCGATACTCACTGCTCGAGAAAACTTGCTGCGCTCTGGTATGGGCTGCTCGCCGGCTGAGACAGTATATGTTGACTCACACTACTCTGTTGATTTCAAAAATGGATCCAATCAAGTACATATTCGAAAAGCCCGCTCTGTCCGGAAGAATAGCAAGATGGCAAATGATCTTGACGGAATATGACATCCAGTACACGACTCAAAAAGCAATCAAGGGAAGTGTATTGGTAGACCATTTGGCACACCAACCTGTGGACGATTACCAGTCGTTGAACTTTGAATTTCCAGACGAAGATATCATGGTAGTAACTGATTGTGAAGTACCTGGACCGGATGAAGGACCTGAGGAAGGATCCCGATGGTCTATGCATTTTGACGGAGCCTCAAACGCTTTGGGTAATGGTATCGGCGCTGTAATCATATCCCCCAAAGGCACTCATACTCCACTCACTGCCCGACTATGTTTCAACTGCACCAACAACATGGCGGAGTATGAGGCATGTATCATGGGTATTCAAGCTGCAATTGACTTAAGGATCAAGTTTCTGAGTGTCTTCGGAGATTCCACTCTCGTGATCAATCAGGTCAAAGGCGAGTGGGATATGAAACACCCAAATCTTATTCCTTACAAGGAGTATATGCTGACATTGCTTCCCCACTTCGAGGAGATAACTTTTGAACACTTCCCAAGAGAGGAGAATCAGTTAGCAGACGCGTTGGCTACAATGTCTTCTATGTTCAAAGTCAAATGGGACAACAAGGCTCCCCGGATCATTATCTGGAAGTTGGACGAACCTGCATATTGCTGTGATCTCGAGACTGAAGAGGTAACAGAAAAACCCTGGTATCATGAAGTGAAGAGGCACCTTGAAGATCAAGAATACCCCGAGGGTGCATCCGTTAATGACAAGAAGTTTCTAAGAAGGTTCGCAGCAAAGTTCTTCCTCAGCAATGGCATTCTCTACAAGCGAAACCATGACTCAACCCTACTGCGTTGTGTGGATAAGACTGAAGCAGAAAGGATCATGGCAGAACTTCATGAAGGTACATTCGGAACATATTCCAGTGGACATACCATGGAAAAGAAAATCCTTCGGGCAGGATATTTCTGGTCCACAATGGAAGCCGACTGTTACCAGCATTCTCGGACGTGTCATAAATGCCAGATCTATGATGATAAGGTGCATATTCCCCCGGTTCCTCTGAACGTCTTGACAGCACCTTGGCCTTTTGCAATGTGGGGCATTGATATGATCGGCGATATCCGACCAACGGCATCCAACGGGAACCGCTTCATCTTGGTAGCAATTGATTACTTCACAAAATGGGTTGAGGCAGCCTCCTATGCTACTGTAACCAAGAGCGTCGTGGCACGGTTCATTCGGCATAACCTGATCTATCGATACGGTGTACCTGAGAGGATCATTACGGATAATGGTACCAATCTTAACAACAAAATGATCACTGAGCTCTGCGAGCAATTCAAGATACAGCACCACAACTCTTCTCCTTACCGGCCGAAGATGAATGGGGCTGTAGAAGCAGCGAATAAGAATATCAAGAAGATTGTGCAGAAGATGACAGTGACCTATAAAGATTGGCACGAAATGTTACCGTTTGCTCTTCATGGTTACCGCACCTCAGCACAGACGTCGACAGGGGCAACTCCCTTTTCCTTGGTCTATGGCATGGAGGCAGTCTTGCCTATTGAAGTCCAGATACCCTCTCTCCGGATAATGAAAGATGCAGACTTGAGCGAAGATGACTGGATCCAGACTCGGCTTGATCAGTTAAACCTAATTGACGAAAAGAGACTTACTGCTATTTGTCATGGTCAAACGTACCAAAAACGGATGATCAGGGCATTTAACAAGAAAGTCAGACGACAAGAGTATCAAGTCGGAGACCTGGTAATCAAGCGCATTATTCTTCCTCAAAGTGATCCCAGGGGAAAATGGACCCCTACGTACGAAGGGCCATTTGTGGTTAAACATATCTTCTCAGGAGGAGCCATGATTCTAACCACCATGGATGGTGACGACCTTCCTCACCCCGCTAATGCAGACAGAGTAAAAAGATACTACGCATGAATAAAAGACCCGCTAGGTTGACACACCTAGGCAAAAATAAGGGCTTCCCGGTGAACCAAAAGGGTTCGGGTAAAAATAAGGGATGAAAATGAAAAAAATCTGTACACCCGACGAGTCGAAGACCTGAAAAGGCGGCTTGGGCAAAATGGGTATCCCGGTGGACTGAAAACCCGAAAGGGCGGTCCAGGCAAAAGTTAGGGATAAAGCGTAATACTATGTCTCATTGGATCACCTTGCATCCATAATTCGGCATCAACTATCGGGCTCAGACTTCGGCATCGATCAATCGACTTCATTTTCAACTAAGCAGCAAAGCGATGGGACGCTTGAAGACATAAAGGCGATAGCAGAGTTGGAACCCAGTGGGATTATCTTTCACATAGTTGTTTTGTTTCCTTTTCACAAAATTGTATAAACTCTATTTTACTCGGCGGCGTTCTCTTACTAGGACGTCAGCCTCTTGTACAAAAACGCCTATGTACAGGCAAATTTAAAAATCAATACAAATTCAATTTTTCAGACAAATTATCCATTGTTTTTCCTTTTTCTGTTTTGTTTTGCGAAGAACGTCCGATGTTCATTTTTGATATATGCATTTGCCATTAATTGCTAATCATAAATACTTGCATACGAAACCAAAGACTAATTACAGATGACATCAGAAACAGGGGCAGTTCAGAATTGTCCAAGCGGTCTAGTTGCTCTGTCCACCAAGGTACCAAGGTAGGTTCGGCTGAAGAACGTAACCGAGTCACTTCAACTCCCCACAGAGTAAGACAAGATTCAGCAATACTTTCCCCAAGCAGAGTTGGTTTCCTATCAGCCCTGGAAAGGCACAATATCCCCAGCAGGTCTTGAAGCTTATCCCCTGCAGAGAACGAACGTCTCTCCTCGACTTGGTTCAAAGGTTATTTTCGTCACCAGGGTAATTGGGTTATCCTTATCTAATTATCACGGAAAGATCGTCCTCAGCGAAGTTCTTCCTATCCCCCAGCGGAGTTCATCAAATTTCCCAACATAACTTATCAGCGAAATCCCCAGCGGAGTTTATCGTTGAAATCCCCAACGGAGCTCTCATCAAAACCTCAGTGAAGTATCTCTTCCCACAGAGGAATTCCCCTCAGAGTAATCTCTCCAACAAGTTTATTCCCCAACGGAGTCATCTTCTCCTACCGGTTTATTCTTACAACCATCATCCCCAGCGGAAACGAAGAACTCTACTCTTCAACATCAGCCCAGGATTTGATTCCCCGGCCAGTCGTCAAGGATTTATTTTCCTAGACAAAAATACATTCATAAACATTTCACATTTCATACATCCTGCTTACATACATGACAAAGTGCATATAGCACTATCTCATTTTGAGCATCATGACATCATGCATCTCATACATCATGGCTTCGCATACAACTAATGTTTTACCTTTACAGGAAAAAGGTCAATCCAAAGATGATTAATGTCAACTATCGCAACTCCATATTCGATTCCTGTATCTAGCCAGGGCATATCTGTGAGCGACTGATTGTAGATTAACACCTGTAACAAGCCAGGAAATTATCTACGTGAAGAGCTTTGAAGATCAATCCCTGTAACAGGCTAGGAAATTATCTTTCGTTCTCAGGACAGAGGTCTACACCTGTATCCAGCCAGGAAAGCTATCTCTACCAACCTTTTGCAATTCCAGATTCGATACCTGTACCCAGCCAGGGCACATCTGTGGGCAACTAATTCCAGATTCGATTCCTGTATCCAGCCAGGGCATATCTGTCGACAACATTTCCAGATTCGATTCCTGCATCTATCCAGGGCACATCTGTGAGCGACCAATTGTAGATTCGATACTTGTATCTATCCAGGGCATATCTGCATGAAGAGGCTGAAGATCAACACCTGTAACAAACCAGGAAACATCTTCCTTTCTCAAAGTACGCAAGTTCTCGCTAAGGAATCTCTTACGCGATCAACACCTCCAGATGGCATCTATAAGCCCATCCCCCTATCCACCATATCTCCAAATGGCATCTATAAGCCCATTCCCGCTATCACATTGCTGATACTCTACCATGCGAGTGCAAATTTCTGGGCACTCTAGTGTTCAATCATCTTCCACCTTCGGATCACGAAAGGCACGCCAGCCAATCTACATCCTCAGGTCTAAGAAGATTGAACAGGGGAAACTGTTGTACCCCAAAATTTTCCCTCCCATTTCCTCAACATTTTCTCACCACAAGACCCTTGGAGCTCAAGATCCAGTTAGGGTTTCCTCTGCTCAAGACTTCTCCTTGCACTGTTGACCCAAATTAGGGTTTGTGTTTGCACAAAGATGTTTTGACCTAAAATGCCTAAGATGACTTTCATGCTTCATATTGTACTCCCAAGTTTACCCATACCAAATTTCAAGCCTTGATTCCAATCTTTGCCCAGTCAATTGGACAGTTGACCTAGAAATCAGCTATATTGGGTAAAAAGTCAAATGTGGCCAGTTGACAGTCAAACCTCATGAATTTTGACCCATATCAACATATTGAACTCATATAAACCATTTGATCAAGTTTGGATCACAATTCCACAAGAAATTTGATCAGATCACCAAAAGGGCAAAATGGTCATTTTTAGGGTTTTGACTGCACAAAGGCAATTTTTGACTGCTTGACCTAGCCAATGGCAAACCAAGCTCACATATGGACTCAAGGACCCAATGGAATTGTCTTGACATGTTCAACAAATTCAAAAGATCCCAAATGCACTAGATTGACAGATGGATTTTCCAGTCAATTGATCAATTTTTGACTGTATACTGAAAAGTTAAACTTTGACTTTTTGGTCAAAACCAAGTGTCAAGATTCATTTTTCATAAAAACATGTCAAATCGTGAAACTTGTTCATCAAGAAACCCAAAATTGCAAATTAGGGTTTAAAATGAAGAATTTTGATAACTTAGAATTTTTCTAAGTTATGAAAATCCCTAATTTTTTCCTAACTTTGTCCCACTTTTTCATCAAGATGCATTTGGATTCAAGTAAAAGTCAAAACATGAAAGTTGTAGTCTATTGCAAAATCTACAACTTTGATTCACAAAGTTTCCTCAAAAGAAGCTTGTAGCTCAAGTCATGATTTTTGGAACAAGGGTGCAAAACATTCTTAACTTAGAAAAATTTTGACCTATTTTAGGCAGGATTTTTGCCTAACTTCATGGCTACTTTTCACATGCTTCCACTTGGAATTTCAATTTTCATTACAAAGATGGATTGTAGTACACATTCCAAGATTTCCAAAATGTCCAAGAACTCATCAAACAACCTTATGGTTAGGGAGAATCGAATTTGGCAATATGGGCAAAACTCACTTTGTTCATGGCCAATTTACATGTCCATAACTTTGCATTTTTGAACTCAGCATGCTCTAAGCTAGATTACAGGTCCTTTATCTCATTCACACTCATAAATTTAATTCCAATCCTTCATGTTTAAGTCTTATCTTGTGTGTTTAAGCATTGCATACAAGATTGAGCCATAATTAGAAAAACCAATATATCCATTTTGGTAAAGTTACACTTTATGTCAAATTTGCAATCCAAGTGGTACAATGCATATATTTGGACAAAAGATTCATGGAGATATCACACTGATCAAGGCTCAAGTGTGCAACATACTTGAGGGGCCTGTACAAGTCTAGAGAACCAAGTTGACATTTCTTGCTTAAGTGTGAAGAAACTGGGCATAACACACACCAACTCTCATTTCAGCCAATACAAGCTTAAGCAAAGTTGTTGTACACCTTCCAAATAAGATAACAAAGCTAAGGCACGAGCAAAACACCCTCCAAACATCATCAAACCTCAAACACCCTCCTACTGCAGAAAACAGAGTCACCTCTGCAGTTGGACTTCCATAACTCAATTCCCTCGTGCATTCTTGCTAAAACTAGTTCATACACACTCTATACCATATATGCAAGCTATCCCAAGCATTGGACACAACCTGTAACACCTCTAACCAACATCACCATTTTCATTTTTTCTGTTTTGCAGGTTGATTGCCATAGCTTGATCCATTTGGTTTCAAAGCAAGTTAAAGGTTGGAATAGCATCCCTGAACTTCAAGCAAGCTGTACCAATCCTCATTTTGCCTTGAAAGTGCCTCCATTGTCAGACACGATCCAAGCTGAACAGGTAAGTTCATGGACTTCTATCTCTCAATATAGTAAGA
This sequence comes from Vicia faba, assembly GCA_948472305.1. NCBI lineage: Eukaryota > Viridiplantae > Streptophyta > Magnoliopsida > Fabales > Fabaceae > Vicia > Vicia faba. Next base: position 1,426,148,076 of record OX451737.1, on the reverse strand, counting down.
GTTAGCTCTAAGTTTGTGAATGAAAAATGTTCTATTCATGCCCCTGAAGCTATACATATCTTTACTTTCCATTTATATTGCATGTGCTGAGAGAATTTGAGACCTGAACATTGACAAAAACTTAGGTTAAGAATTAGGGATGGAGAAATTCTCTCTCATTTCTGAGAGTTAAGTCAAGTTTTTTATATGTATGGAATCGTGGCTTGATGCTTAACATTTTTCATGTTGTGAGTTTGTGCTAAAAATCCAAGAATCATGAGATAGCAGAAACGCGTGTGTTGGTTGTACAAAGATGCTGGAGGTTGAAGAAGACAAGGTCTTTGGGCTGGGCCTGAAATGTTTTTCCTTTTACACCACTGTTTTACACATGCACCCCCTGGCCCATTTTGAGATATCTTTGTTATTTTTGATTTTTTCCTATTGATTTTGTTTTTTTTATTTTTATCTAAACATAAATAAACATAAAAAATATTTTTCCCACATTTTTTGTATATAAATAAACATAAATATACTATTATTTAAAATAACTAAAAAATAATACAAACATATTTTATTTCTGATTTTTATTTTATGTTATCTCTTGAAAACATTTTATAATAAATATATATTTTTTTAATAATATTAAATATTTTATTTTTGTACATATAATATATATTTAATAAATAATGCAAAATACTTATATATTTATTAGTATATTTAGGGAAAATACAAAGAATTAATACATTTTATTTTTATTAATATTTTGACCTCAAAAATACTTTTTTTACAATATACCTTCTTTTATTTATTTTTTGTACATAATTAATAAATATTGTATATATTATATAATAAATGCATTTTGTTTAACAAAATTAGGGTTTTGCCCTAAATACATAAAAATACCAAAAATTAATTTTATTTTTGTTTATTTGACACATAAAAATACTTTTTTTATATACATATAAAAAACCATTTTTTGCATCTTGCACATTTCTTATATTTTTTATTTTTTATTTAATTGTTGTATATTAAATAATTTGTATAATTCAATTTGGATGTAATAGTTTAGGTTTAATTTCTTGCTAAAATATCCCCATTTGAACATTTGTACCCCCCATCCCATATATTGTGTTGTAATAACTTAGGACCTTTTATTTTTCTCATTTAAAAGCTTTATAATTATGCCATGCTAGAATTAGGGTTTGTATGCAAATCAAAAACAACAACTAGTTTGACCTAAATTCAAGATAAACAAGCATGAAAATGTACAACACTAATCACACTTGCACCCCTAGGGTATTCCACTTGTTGCCTTCAAAAATGGGCCATATTGCATGTTAGGTATCTTTGGCAAAAACAAAACAATCAAATGATCATAGTCCCTCGATGACGCTTTCAAAAGTTGCCTAAAAATGATCAAGTCCCTTAAAGAAAAATTGCCCAAAGATACTTGGCACCATTGCAATCATGGTCTAAACGATGACCCGCGCCTGTCCCGTTCACATCCTAGCACAAGATTGTCCACCAAATACAATGGTGGAACAAAATTGTTAAAAGGGTTAAAACATAGTGTGATACGGTGGGAGAACTGACTATGATTTTGCATTTGTTTTCGCAAATGTTTCGGTTGTGCAAGAGTCGCCACCGACTTTTTATTTTATCCTAAGGAAAGGTTTAAAAAGCACAGCAAAAACCTTTGAGATATTTTCTTGGGTTCGGGGAGTAGATTATAGAAAGGGAAGGTATTAGCACCCTTTCTATCCATGGTTATCCATGGGCTCTTAGGTACTTGCTTAGATCATCTTGCCTTGGTTTTCAATTGTTTGAAATGGTGCTTTGTGTGTGGTTTTGAAAATGTTTTGAAAAAGATGCCTTGTCTAGGCTACCCTTGTAACAATTCTTTACTCGAATGTTTTACAAAAGCTGTTTGTCTTTTTGCAAAGATGTTTCAAGGTTTTTTGAAAGTTTGTTTTGAAAGTGTTTGTGAAGTGTGGTTTGAAAAATAGGCAAGTGTTTTTGTTTTGCAAGTTGACAAGTACTTAAGAGCTATCTACCCTAAAGTTCTCAAAGATTTTTGCTATGTTTTAACCCTTTTAACAATTTTGTTCCACCATTGCATTTGGTGGACAATCTTGTGTTAGGATGTGAAAGGGACGGGCGCGGGTCATCGTTTTAGACCATAATTGCAATGGTGCCAAGTATCTTTGGGAAATTTTCCTTTAAGGGACTTGATCATTTTTTAGGCAACTTTTCGAAAGCGTCATCGAGGGACTATGATCATTTGATTGTTTGTTTTGTTTTTGCCCAAAGAGACCTAACATGCAATATGGCCCATTTATTGAAGGCAACAAGTGGAATACCCTAGGGGTGCAAGTGTGATTAGTGTTGTCCATTTTCATGCTTGTTTATCTTGAAATTAGGTCAAACTATTTTTGTCGTTTTTGATTCGCATACAAACCCTAATTCTAACATGGTATATTTAGAAAGCATTAAAGTGCAAAAAATAAAGTTCCTAAGCTATTACAACACAATATGGGAAAGGGGGTACAAATATTCAAATGGGGGGGTATTTGACAAGGAATTTAAACCTAGCTATTACATCAATTTGGAATTATTTACAAGATAATTAATTGCACAAATTAAATGGAAATAAAATAAATATGCAAGATGCAAAAAAATGTTTTTATGTGTATGAAAAAGAGTATTTTTATATGTCAAATAAACAAAATAAAAAGTATTATTTTTAGGGAGTTTTTATGTATTCTAGGGCAAAACCCTAATCTATTAAGTAAATATATTAATTATTTAATATGTACAAATATTTATCAATTATATATAAAATAAAATAAAAATGAAGTATATTTGTCAAAAGGGTATTTTTACTATCAAATATTAATAAAAATAAAAATGTATATATTTTTGTATTTTTTCCCTAAATATCCTAACAAATATATATATTTGTATTATTTTCTAAATATGTATTATATATACAAAATAATAATATTTAATATTTATAAAAAAAGTATATTTTATATAAAATATTTTCAGAAGATAAAATAAAATAAAAATCAAAAAATGAATGTGTTTACATTATTTTTTCTAGTTATTCTAAATAATAATATTATGTACTTATTTACATACAAATATCAATATAAACAAATAAATGCCTAAAAAATATAAAAATGGTGTAAAAAAAAGTTTTTTATGTTTTTAATATTATGAGGAAAAATAAATAAGTCAGGAAAAAAAAACAAAAGTCAAAAAATCATAAAAATAAACCAAATGGGCCTAGGGGGTGTAAAAGTAATAAAAGGGTGCAAAAAGAAATGACAAATCAAGCCCAGCCCACCAAGTCCTTCTTCAACCTCTGGCCAGAAACAATGTCCAAAAACGCGCGCTTTGTTTAATGATTCAAACACCTGGATTCCTGGCTTTTTAATGAAAACTCACAACATCAAAAATGTTCAGCATCAAACAACGAATCCATACATACCTAAAACTTGATCTAACTCTCAAAAATGAGAGAGAATTTCTCCATTCCCAAATCTTAACCTAATTTTTTATCAATGTTCAGACATCAAATTCTCATGACACACGTAACATAAATGAAAACTAACTACATGGACATGTTCAAGGCTATGAATGTGACATATTTTCTTCACAAACCTAAAGCTAACAATGCCTGGATATAGAGATACGAATTCATGAACTTACCTGTTCAGTTGAAGTTATATCTGATGATTGAGGTACTTTCAGTGCAAGGTGATGATTGGTACAGCTTCCTTGAGGTCCAAGGATGCTATTCCAAGCTTTACTTTGCTTTGAAACTAGCTGAATCGTGTTATGGAACTTCAACTACAAAACAAGAAAATGAAAATGGCCAAACTGATTAGAGGAGTTACAGTCCACTTCTAATGCTTTGGATAGTTTGTATTGATGGTAGGGAAGGTGTTTGAAGTGGTTTTAGCAAGAATGCACGATGGAAATGAATTGTGGGATTCAATCTGCAGCAGGCCCTGTTTTTGTGCAGTTCAATGGTGATTTTGTGAATGAGAGTGTTTGGGACTTGGTTGGCTCGTGTTCTAGCTCAGAATGGATGTTTAGAAAGTGTACAAAGTTTTTGCTTAAGCTTGTTTGTGCTGAGATGAAAGTTGTTGTACCAAATGCTATGTTTCTTCACACTTAAGCAAGAAAAGGTCAAGTGGAGTTCTAGGCTGATAGAGGCCCCCCTAATGTGCTGCAAACCTTGGCATTGATCAGTGTAATTAGTTCCTAAACTTGTGCCAAGGGAATTTGAACTGTACTTCTTGGATTTGCATATTGACATAAAGTTCACTTTTCAAGAATGGCTAATTTGCTTTTTCTATAAATGGCTTAGTTCAACATGTAATGCTTAAACTCATAAAACAAGGCCTTGGCACAATGAGTTAGCATTAAATTATGGAGTGTAATTGAGTTAAAAGGCCTGTAATCAAGGAAAGCATGCTGATTTGAAAATTGCCTAAGTGTATGAACATGGAAATTGGCCATAATAAAAGTGAGTTTTTCCTATATTGCCAAATTCGATTCTCTCTAACCATGAAGTTGTTTGATGAGTTCTTGGACATTTTGGAAAGCTTGGAATGTGTAATACAATCCATCTTTGAAATGCAAATTTAAATGCCAAGTGGAAGTATGTGAAAAATGGTCTTGAAGTTAGGCAAAAATCCTGCCTAAAATAGGTCAAATTTTCTCTAAGTTAAGAATGGTTTGGTATCCTTGTTCCAAAAATTGTAACTTGAGATACAAGCTTCTTTTGGGAAAACTTTGTGAATCAAAGTTGTAGATTATGCAATAGGCTACAACTTTCATGTTTTGACTTTTGCTTGAATCCAAATGAATCTTGGTGAGAAAGTGGGGCAAAGTTAGAAAAAAAATTAGGGTTTTTCATAACTTAGAAAAATTCTAAGTTATGAAAAATCTTCATTTCAAACCCTAATTTGCAATTCTTGATTTCTTGATGAACAAGTTTCATGATTTGGCATGTTTTGATGAAAAATGAATCTTGACATTTGATTTTGACCAAAAAGTCAAAGTTTTGACTTTTCAGTATACAGTCAAAATTGATCAATTGATTGGGAAATTCAACTGTCAATCTTGTGCATTTGGGATCTTTTGAACTTGTTGAGCATGTCAAGACAATTCCATGGGGTCCTTGAGTCCATATGTGATCTTGGTTTGCCATTGGCTAGGTCAAACAGTCAAAAATTGCCCTTGTGCAGTCAAAACCCTAAAAATGACCATTTTGCCCTTTTGGTGATCTGATCAAGTTTCTTGTGGAATTGTGATCCAAACTTGATCAAATGATCCATGTGAGTTCATAATGTTGATGTGGGTTAATTTTCATGAGATTTGACTGTCAATTGGCCACATTTGACTTTTTCCCCAATACAGTTGATTTCTAGGTCAACTGTCCAATTGACTGGGCAAAATTTGGAATCAAGACTTGAAACTTGATGTGGATAAACTTGGGAGTCCAATATGAAGCATGAAAGTCATCTTAGGCAATTTAGGTCAAAACATCTTTGTGCAAACACAAACCCTAATTTGAGTCAACAGTGCAAGGAGAAGTCTTAAGCAGAGGAAACCCTAACTGGATCTTGAGCTCCAAGGGTCTTGTGATGAGAAATCATTGAGAAATGGGAGGGAAAATTTTGGGGTACAACAGTTGCCCCTGTTCAATCTTCTTGAATCCGAAGAGTTAGATTGGCAAGTTTGCCTTTCGCGACTCGAGGGTAAAAGGAGATTGGACACCAGAGTGCCCTTAAAGTTGCACTCGTCAAAGCAAAGGATGCAGGAATGGGCTTAGAGATGCCATTTGGAGATGGGCTTAACGATGCCATCTGGAAGAATGACAGAAACTTGTCGGGGATGGGCTTAAAGATGCCATCTGGAATGAGTATCAGGAAGGTGTCCATGTTTAGGACCATCTCTGAACTGGGGGTCTGAATAAGCAATAGATTGACATCCGTATCTGGAGGCATCCGTAAACTGTTTTCAAAAGTTGAGAAGAGCCTGAACAAGCGATAGATTAACATCCGTTGTGGGGAAGAATCCATAAACTGTTTTCAGAAGTCTTGAAGTTGAATAAGCAATAGAGCAGCATCCGTTATTGGGAAGCGTCCGTAAACTGTTTTCAAAAGTTGCATCTGAACAAGCGATAGATTAACATCCGTTGTTGGGAAGAATCCATAAACTGTTTTCAGAAGTCTTGAGAAGAATCTGAACAAGTGATAGGTTGACATCCGTTACTGGAGAATCCATGAACTGTTTTCAAAAGTCTTGAAGTTTGAGGAGGAACCGGTGTAGGGTTTCATGATGATGAGCTTGTGTAAAACCGCATCTGTATGAATCTGGAATAAGCATCAGAATGTTGCCATGTCTGGGTCACATCTGAACTATTCCTGGAAAGAATCTCGGAAGATAATGATTTTTTGTCTGTCGATTGATCTTACCTGCAAAGGCAAAGAGTTAGTTATATGCAATGTCATGATGCATGATACAATGTATGTTATATGGTATGAATGTAAATGAATGCGCATGTAAGCTGGAGAGCTGTCTTGCGAAGGATAGATGAATCCGAGATGGCTGAAGATAAAAGCATCTTGACTGCTGCCGGGAAGAATAATTCCTGGTTGTTGCTGGGGAATAAGGAGCTTGGTTTGTATACCAATCTTCTGAGGAATTCCTGTCTTGAGGAGACCTTCACTGGAGAATCTTTGAATATACAATGAGGAGCTGAAAACTGAGAGTCTTGAGATTTGCTTGGGGAATACCAGACCTTCAATCGTCGAGGGGCCTTAGAACCACTTGCAGGGACTTGGAATTTCCTTGGTGACTTGCAGGGTAAAAGAATTTCTGATGATTTCTACTGGGGATTTTAGAACCTGGTAGACTTAAGCTGGGGAGATAAGACTGAGAATCTCTAGTCTAGTGAGAAGCATTTCTGTGGGGAGAAGGTTCACTAGTCTGGTTCCGCTGGGGATTGGTAGTTTGAAGTTTTAGCTTTGCTGGGGATACTGAAACTTAAACTCTGAGGGGAATTGAGTTCTGGAGGATTCCCTGGCTGGGGATAACAAAGATAAACTCCTCTGGGGATTGTATTGATAAGTTATGTTGGGGAACTCTGATGAACTCTGCTGGGGATAGGAAGAAATTTGCCGAGTGCGATCTTCCGTGGCAATTAGCTGAGGATAACTCAGTTATAAGCCCTTGTGAGGAATAACTTTGAATAAAGCTCGGGAGAGACGTCCGTACTCTGCAGGGGATAAGCTTCCAGAATCTACTGGGGATAAGCTTCAAGACTTGCTGGGGATATGGATTCCAAATCTCCTGGGGGTTTCCTTTGAAAGGGCATCAAGATATCCAACTGCACCTTCAACCTATCAGTAATCCTCTTTCTTGATTCATAAGGAAATGATTATTTTCAAATGCATATGCCTATTTAACAAAACATTGGACGTTTCTCAAAATAAAACAATTAGTGCAAGAGAAAAAGAAAAAGGAAATGACACAAATTTCTGGGAAGAGTATTTGTATTAACTTTCTCTGAGTATATTTGTACAAAGGAGACAATCATCCTAGTAAGAGGATTTTGTCGTAAATACTGAAAGATTTATATAAAATAAAGATGGCTATGTGAAATAATTCCATGGGATTCTATTCCGCTATAGCCTTCACAACTCTGAATATCTGTCCATCCAATGCTTCGTTTGCCGATGACAGGATTGATCAGAGACCTGGAACTGGTTGATGAAGAGATTGTCTTTGAAGTGATCTGACGAGACATAGTCATACGCTTTAATTCCCTAACTTTTGCCTGAATCGCCCTTCCGGGTTTTCGATCCACCGGGAAACCCTTTTTTGCCCAAGCCGCCCTTTCGGGTTTTCAGCTTGTCGGGTGTACAGTTTTTTTTTGTTTTTATCCCTAATTTTTTCCTGAACCGCCCTTTCGGGTTTTCGGTTCACCGGGATGCCCATTTTTGCCCAAGCCGCCCTTTCGAGTTTTCGACTTGTCGGGTTATTTTTATGCGTAGTATCTTTTGACTATGTCTGCGTTCGCAGGGTGCGGCAAATCGTCGCCGTCCATGGTGGTTAGAATCATCGCACCACCAGAAAATATGCTCTTGATCACAAATGGTCCTTCATATGTAGGAGTCCATTTGCCCCTGGGATCACTTTGCGGCAAGATAATCCGCTTGATTACAAGGTCTCTGACTTGATACACCTGACGTCTGACTTTCTTATTGAAGGCCTTGATCATCCGTTTTTGATACGTCTGACCTTGGCATATAGCAGCGAGTCGCTTCTCGTCGATCAGATTGAGTTGTTCAAGTCGGGTCTGCATCCAATCATCTTCATTCAAACCTGTGTCCTTCATAATCCTTAGAGAAGGAATCTGAACCTCCATAGGCAGGACAGCTTCCATGCCATATACCAACGAAAATAGGGTTGCCCCGGTTGAAGTTCGTGCCGTCGTACGGTATCCATGTAGGGCAAACGGTAACATCTCATGCCAGTCTTTGTAAGTGATTGTCATTTTCTGAATGATCTTCTTAATATTTTTGTTTGCAGCTTCAACAGCACCGTTCATCTTCGGCCGATAGGGAGATGAATTGTGATGATAAATCTTGAACTGTTCGCACAATGCGGTGATCATTGTGTTATTCAGATTTGTACCGTTGTCTGTGATGATCCTGTCTGGAACACCATACCGACATATGAGATTTTGCTTGATGAAGCGGGCAACCACATTTTTAGTAATAGAGGCGAAGGAAGCTGCTTCGACCCATTTGGTGAAATAGTCAATGGCAACTAGGATGAAGCGATGTCCGTTGGAAGTCGTGGGCTTGATCTCTCCAATCATGTCAATGCCCCACATTGCAAATGGCCAAGGAGAAGTCAGAACATTGAGAGGAACCGGAGGGATATAAACTTTGTCATCGTAGACTTGACATTTATGGCAAGTACGGGAATGTTGATAGCAGTCAGCTTCCATGGTAGACCAGTAATAGCCTGCCCTTAGGATCTTCTTAGCCATTGTATGCCCGCTCAAGTGAGTGCCAAATGTGCCGCTGTGTATCTCAGTCATGATCAACTCTGCTTCAGCTTTGTCTACGCATCGGAGTAATACACAATCATGGCTTCGTTTGTAAAGGATGTCGTTGCTCAGGAAGAACTTATCAGCGAATTTCCTTAAGAACTTCTTGTCATTTACGGAAGCTCCTTCGGGATAATCTCTAGTCTCGAGATACCTTTTGATTTCATGGAACCAGGGTTGTTCCACTACTTCTTCGGTATTAATCTCGTGACAATGCGCAGGTTCATCCATTCGCTCGATGGTGATTTGGGGAGCCTCGTTATCCCAGTTGAGTTTAAACATGGAGGACATTGTAGCTAGAGCATCCGCTAGCTGATTCTCTTCTCGCGGGAAATGCTCGAAGGTAATTTGCTCGAAATGAGGTAACAATGTCAAGACATGTTCTTTGTATGGGATAAGATTAGGGTGCTTGGTATCCCACTCTCCTTTGATTTGACTGATAACCAAAGCCGAGTCCCCAAATACGATCAAAGATTTGATCCCCAAGTCTATAGCAGCCTTGAGACCAAAGATGCAAGCTTCATACTCAGCCATGTTGTTTGTGCAGCTGAAGCAAAGTCGGGCCGTGAAAGGGGTGTGACAACCTTCCGGAGAAATGAGTACTGCGCTGATAAAGTTTCCAAGTGCGTTTGAAGCACCATCAAAGTACAGGGTCCATCGGGATCCCTTTTCGGGTCCGTCATACGGTCTGTTACCTTCGATGTTGTCCAAATTCATGATATCCTCGTCTGGGAAGTCAAATCTCATGGGTTGATAATCTTCGATAGCTTGATGAGCCAGATGGTCAGCTAGTACACTCCCTTTTATAGCTTTTTGAGTGGTGTACTGGATGTCATACTCAGTTAGGATCATTTGCCATCTATCTATCCTTCCAGATAAAGCGGGCTTTTCGAAGATATACTTGATAGGATCCATTTTGGAAATCAACAAGGTAGTATGAGTCAACATATACTGTCTTAGTCGGCGAGCAGCCCATACCAAAGCGCAGCAAGTTTTCTCGAGCAGTGAGTAGCGAGTCTCACAGTCGGTAAACTTTTTGCTAAGGTAATAAATAGCATGCTCTTTTCGACCAGACTCGTCATGCTGGCCCAAAACACACCCCATTGAGTTATCCAAGACGGTCAGATACATGATCAATGGTCTTCCTTCGACGGGTGGCATCAGAATAGGAGGTTCTAGCAAATACTCCTTGATTTTATCAAAAGCAGCTTGGCAATCGTCGTTCCATTCGACTACCTGATCTTTCTTCAAGAGTTTGAAAATTGGCTCACAGGTAGAAGTCAGATGAGAGATGAATCTGGCAATATAGTTCAAGCGCCCCAAGAACCCTCTAACCTCCTTTTCAGTACGGGGAGCAGGCATCTCTTGTATTGCTTTCACTTTTGCTGGATCGACTTCAATGCCTTTGTTGCTCACAATGAATCCTAGAAGTTTACCAGACCTAACTCCAAAAGTGCACTTACTTGGATTCAGCCTGAGTTTGTATTCTTTCAACCTGGCAAACAGCTTTTCTAGATGTTCAAGGTGCTCCTCCTCTGTTTGTGACCGAGCTATCATATCGTCTACGTAAACTTCAATCTCATGATGTATCATATCATGAAACAAAGCTACCATGGCGCGTTGATAAGTTGCCCCAGCGTTCTTCAGCCCGAACGGCATCACCTTGTAACAGAAAGTGCCCCATTGTGTGACAAAAGTTGTTTTCTCCATATCCTCGGGGGCCATTTTGATTTGATTGTAGCCCGAGAATCCATCCATGAAGGAAAACACTTTGTGCTGAGCTGTGTTGTCGATCAAAATGTCAATGTGTGGAAGTGGAAAATCATCTTTGGGGCTGGCCCTATTCAGATCCCGGTAGTCCACACACATCCTGACTTTGCCATCTTTCTTAGGTACTGGCACAATGTTAGCGACCCATTGAGGATAGGACGTAACAGCCAGAAAGCCAGCGTCGAATTGCTTCATCACTTCTGCTTTGATCTTTTCAGACATGTCAGGCCTCATTCGGCGGACTTTTTGCTTGATCGGTGGACAATCCTCTCTTGTGGGGAGACGGTGAACCACGATGTCTGTGTCTAAACCCGGCATGTCTTCATAAGACCAAACGAATATTTCAACATACTCATTCAACAACTGTATCAGGCGTTCCTTGACATTTGGTTCCAGATTGGCACCCACTTGCACCTCCTTCCGGTCTTCCTCGGTCCCTAAGTTGACAGTTTCCAATGACTCTTCGTGCAGTAAGATGGCCCTTTCCTCTTGCTGTAGAAGTATGGCTAGTTCCCCTGGTACTTCACAACCTTCGTCGTCTTCATACTCGGCTTGATTGACCAGATCTTCAGAGTTATTGAAGGATATAGCAGAATAGTCACCCATGGAATCCGGAGTGGATGGGTACCTGCATTTGTGAGTGTGGGTGTGTGTAAGGGATAGCCATCCTTAAACAAAAATGAAAAAGGAAAGAAAATGAACACAACAGTTTATCAAATGAAAAACGTCCAATGAATCATTAAACATGGCATATGGATATGAAAGTAATCAAAACCCTTACAAATGGACCTACATGCCCCGGGCAAGGCATGAGGTGAAAAGATAGTGTACGGATTGTTTGAAAATAAATATTACAGACCAATAGGAAATGTTTGACAGATAAATTACTGATGAATAAAAGTGATGGGGACAAAGTCTTTGGCCTCCCAGTTGCACAATCCTCCTTTGACAGTTGGGTAAATCCACTCTTCGATGTTGCTCTCTTTGTCTTCGTCCTCCAAAGCGTTGATTCCGTAGGGAGAAATTTTGACTGGCGCTCTTTCAATCTTCGAACGGCGCATAGCTTTCTGGCCTGCGGTAGTGAACCCTAATCCAAATTTGTATGTTTTGTGTGGAATATCAGGCAACTGCCCCCATGCTGAATTCTTCCCCTCCTTTATTGCGGCCTTTGCGTCCTCCAGAGATGCCATCCTGGCCATCTGCCTCGGTACTTCAGCTGCCAACTTTGCTACTGTTATTTCAGGAAGGACTTCTTCGAAATGCTGGAAAGGCGTTTCAATGAACTCCCCCTCTAACTCCACATACCAGAAGGAGTTCAAGTGGCTGATCATGTACTCCTCTTCGCCATGGACGGTTATAATCTTCCCATTGACAGGATACTTCAACATCTGATGTAAGGAGGAGGTGACTGCCCCGTCATGGTGTATCCAAGGCCTACCCAATAAGCAAGAGTATGACGGACGGATGTCCATCACATAGAAAGTAGATTTAAACACCTCAGTGCCTATCTTGATGGGAATTTCAACCTCCCCATGGACCATTCTCTTCGAACCATCGAAAGCTCTGACAACAATGTCACTTGGCTTCAACTCTAGCCCTTCACAATCTAGTCGGTCCAAAGCTTTCTTAGGCAGTACATTCAGCGACGAACCAGTGTCGACCAAGACATGTGCGAGAGTAGTTCCTCGGCACTCGACTGAAATGTGCAAAGCATCATTGTGGTTTCTACCTTTAGGAGTTAGGTCGGCATCAGAGAAACCTAATCCGTTGTCCGCAGTAAGGCTAGCCACGCAATTTTGGAATTGATCCGCAGAGGTTTCCTGGGGCACATGGGCTGCCTTCAGGAATTTTATCAGAGCCTTAGCGTGCGCTTCCGAGCAAAGTAGTAGTGCCAGCATGGAGTTCTTTGAGGGGGTTTGCCCCAGTTGTTCTACCACATCGTAATCCCTCCTTTTGATTATCTTCAAGATCTCATCCATTTCCTTCTTGGAGGTTTCCGGGATGACCAAGGGTTGAGCCCTCGTCCTGACGAGCTCATCTTGGATTCCCTTACCTTTATCAGCAGCGGTAGGAGGGACAGTACTAGGAACAACAACATCTTCAATCAATGGGGTTCTAGCGGAGAGTTTTATTGGTGCAGGGATGACCTTGTCAGCAGATGAGGGTCCAAAGATTGCTCTTGGAGGGGCAATCTCTGGAGAAAATATTCTCCCGCTCCGGGTGATTTTGCTCGTGCCTGCAATGTTTCCAATGCTGGCTTCTTCATTATCCAAACTTTCTTCAGTTATTTCGATTTGTTTAATACCATGGTAGTAGACGTCACCGCCATAGTTCCATGGTATCGACTTCTCAGAAATGTAGGGGACAGGCCCTGGCATTGTTATCTTCAAAGGAACAGATTTCGTAACTGGTGTAATCTTAACAGGCTTTCTGACGGCCTTGGAAAGATTGGCGTGAATGGTTATGATTGAGACATCTTCAGCATGGGTTGGAATGGCAGAAACCTTTTCAAACAAAATTTGTCGACTATCCATTAGGCCTTGGATGCCTTTCTTCAGTAACGGACAATCAAACGGCAGAGAGTAACAACAATAGCAGTCTTCTTTACATCCCGGGAAGATCCCGGCCCTTAACAGATTCAACTTGATGGTTAGCAACGGAGTTATCAGATCATTGACATCAGCAACATACAAATCTTCTTCAATGGCATTGACATTTCGGCCGTGCTTCGGCATGGGAGCAGATATCACATTAGGCTTCTCCGAAGCGTCGAACTCCACTTCCTTCTCCTCTATCAGGTCTTGGATTTTATGCTTGAGTGCCCAACAATCGTTGGTGTCGTGCCCGACACTGTCAGAATGGTAGGCGCACTTAGCATTAGGATGGTAATGCGGAGAGGACGTATTCACATTTTTTGGTGCCTCTTTGATAGTGGCGAGATTCAACTTCAACAGATGGGGAAGCACTTGCGCTGGCGTCATATTAATGCGGGTGAACTGCCGTTGTGGCCGTTCCACCCGTTGCTGATTTGGTCTGGACTGGTTATAGCGAGGCTGCTCACTTGAAGAGTTTTGAATCATTACGGCCCCCACAGTTGGCCGGCGTTCAACCTTCCCTGCTCTTCTCTGAGAATATACCACAGCCATTTCCTTCTTGAAAGGCTTCTTCTCAACACTCGCAGCGGTACCCTTCTGAATCTTCCCTGACTTGATGCCAGCTTCTATTCTCTCGCCTGTTAAGATCAAATCGGTAAACCCCGCAGAAGAGTTACCAATTAGATGGTTGGAAAATGGACCAGACAGGGTCCCTAGAAACATATCAACAAGTTCACGGTCGGTTAAAGGAGGCTGCACCCTGCCAGCCAAATCCCTCCATTTTTGTGCATACTCTTTGAATCCTTCGCCTGTTCCCAATGACATACCCTGGAGTTGGGTACGCGTAGGAGCAAGGTCAAAATTATACTGATATTGTTTGTAGAAGGCAGTGGCCAAGTCTTCCCAGTTTCGGACGCTGGTTCCCTCTAGCTGATAAAACCACTCCAGTTGAGCCCAAGAAAGGCTGTCTTGAAAAAAATGAATCCAAAGGTTCTTATCTGCCGTATAAGGTTGAATCTTTCTTACGTAGGACCTGAGATGCATTTTTGGACAGGACAGCCCGTCATACCTCACAAAAACTGGCACTTTGAACTTTGGGGGAATCACAATCCCGGCAACTAAACCCAAGTCTTCAAAATCCAAACCCGGTACCCTTTGTAGCTCCATGGCGGCCAACCTGTCTTCTAAACCTTTGTATTTATCATCAGCCGGAGGGTATTGTTGATCAGAGTAGTCTTCATCCTCTTCGACCTCCTCTTCTTCCACATCGGACTCGGAAGGTACCGCAGCCCCACCTCCTTTACTGGTTCCTTCATCAGAAGTAGGAGGAAATTCAAGCACTCTCCTGGCCTCTCCGTCAAATCTTCTCCCTAAAGTAGCCACCCCGAGTCTCTTTTTCTTCTTTTTCACTGGGTCTTTATTCCCCGACAAGGTCTTGAGATCCTCCTGACCCTTAGCCAAGGTCATCAGGAGTTGCTGGAACTGTGCATTTTGAGCTTGCAGGTCTTTGACTGTTTGCTCGAGATCCATCCTACTGAAATAAACAGCAGACAGATAAGGAAACCTGGAGTGAGACCTGCTTATGCACATGATGAATGATATGCTTATGTATGCAATGCATTCAAGGATTTAGAACATTCAAAATTGTTGTAGACAAAAAGGAGCGCACGTCATATTAATAAGAAGAAATTTGTTAGTACATAAATGCCCCATGGGCCAAATATTACAAAAACAACTTCTCAAGGTAAAAAGACATTGCGCATCCTCTTTGGTGCGATGTAGGTGTTGAGGGCCTCTTGCTCATGGAGTCAGCGGGTAAGCTCTAGAACCTTCTTCTCGCTAGCGTAGAAGCTGGCTTCAAAAGTGTTCTGTTCCTCCTTGAGCTGAATCCAACTTTTCTGCATTTCTTCCCATGATGTAGGCATGTCAGGATATAGGATGGTGTAGGGAACCTCTCCTTCCTTGAAGGGCTCTTTAATCACAGGGAGAACATGAGGATAAGGCATCATTAGACTCTGGGCTCGGGCTCGTACCCACTTGAGATAAGGTTCGAGAGGGATGGAGTTCTTGTGTCCCAAAGTCTTGCTATCAACCTTGTTGGGCCTCCCCCAAGCTCTGATGAATCTTTGGCGAAGTCCTTGCGCATCGTTGTCGAAGTCAAAAACTAGGTCAGGAATCAACATGTCATGAGGGCTATCCCTCCGTGCATATCCAAATTGCCTCAAAGCTAGGCAAGGGTTGTAGGTGATACCTCCTCTGATTCCAAGTAAAGGAACATTAGGAAACTCTCCACAATGATCGACGATGATGACATTTTCTCTGGACCGAGAACACCAATGTACATCAGAGTGAGTAAGAGTCATCAACCGTTGGGACCACCTTGAGCCTTGGTCATTCTTCAAGACAGATTGTGGAAGGTGCGAAATAAACCACCTTGCAAGGAGAGGAGTACAGCACATGAGAACACCCCTCTTTCTCATTGTTCGTGTGTAAAATGAGTGAAGGATGTCCCCAAGCAATGTTGGTATTGGATTTCTGGACAAGAAGATTTTGACGGTGTTGACATCTACCAATTGGTCAGAATTTGGGAATAGGACCAACCCATAGATAAGGAGTGCCACAATCTCTTCAAAGGCTTGTAGGTCCAATGAATTCCAACATTCTTGTGCCTTCTCAAACAAGAATTTTGCTAAGAATCCTTTGACGCCGCTTCTGGTTTCCCAATGCCCCTTGATGTCGGATGGTTGTAGATGTAATGCTCGAGCAACATCTTCCGGCTTTGGTTCCTTTTCCGTACCGTTGAAGGGTAGTTAATTAAGGATAGGGATTCTTAGGAGTTGAGAAAACTCCTCCAAAGTGGGCACCAACTGGTAATCGGGGAAAGTGAAACAGTGGTGAAAAGGGTCAAAGAACTGGAATAGCACTTTCATCATGTCTTGTTCAATGTTGGTGTTGACTAAGCTGAGCAGTCTACCATGTCTTTCACTGAAGGATGAGCTTTCCGGAATTCTTGAGGTGAGCTCCTTGAGTTGAGGAGTGATTCTCACAAGGTTGACTTGGATGGTTTTTCTGCGAGGGATTTCCATGACCTACAAAACAAGAACAAAGATGAAGATCTAAACCCTTGAAGTGGTTAGTGAATGCATATGATGCTTTATGATGTTTATGATGTATGCACAAAACATATGTACAAGCAATTCACACCAAACCCTAGTTTCAGGCTTGCATGGGGTTTCATAGGTAAGTACCCTCTTGAGTGTAGTTGGCTTAAAAACCTGTCCTATAAATAGTAACCGGGTTCTAAGGAGCTCAATATCACTGGATTGTTTTCATTGTTCATTGTTTTGGTTTAGCCACTTAACTAGCGACCAAAATATTCCAAGAAAACAACCCTCAATGAGTGTAGTATCGAGTATCTACCAACTTCGGACTGCACCAAAGCCGGTCATCTCACTACCCCTAATAAAAGGCCAAGATGGTCAAGTAAGGTTCTAGGTCATTAGTGCTTAGTGACATCACTCAGCGGCCCCGTACTCTCCTTGATTGAACTCAAGGGTTACCGGTACTCACAAATATGTCGCACTAATATAGCTATTGCTTCGACCGTGTCGGTATACCCCGCACAGTTTCCACAACGTATTGCTATCTATGAAATGTTTCCCAAAATCTGGGTGTAGGATTGCAAACCCAAACAAAAGAGCCAAGATATAAATCAATCAATTCAAACAATTAGTCATGCAAGAGGGTGATCTAAGCCCTAAGGTTACTCCACTTTTAAGTTTCTCCCCAGCAGAGTCGCCAGTTCTGTGATACGGTGGGAGAACTGACTATGATTTTGAGTTTGTTTTTGCAAATATTTCGGTTGAGCAAGAGTCGCCACCGACTTTTTATTTTATCCTAAGGAAAGGTTTAAAAAGCACAACAAAAACCTTTGAGATATTTTCTTGGGTTCGGGGAGTAGATTATAGAAAGGGAAGGTATTAGCACCCTTTCTATCCATGGTTATCCATGGGCTCTTAGGTACTTGCTTAGATCATCTTGCCTTGGTTTTCAATTGTTTGAAATGGTGCTTTGTGTGTGGTTTTGAAAATGTTTTGAAAAAGATGCCTTGTCTAGGCTACCCTTGTAACAATTCTTTACTCGAATGTTTTACAAAAGGTGTTTGTCTTTTTGAAAAGATGTTTCAAGGTTTTTTGAAAGTTTGTTTTGAAAGTGTTTGTGAAGTGTGTTTTAAAAATAGGCAAGTGTTTTTGTTTTGCAAGTTGACAAGTACTTAAGAGCTATCTACCCTAAAGTTCTCAAAGATTTTTGCTATGTTTTAACCCTTTTAACAATTTTGTTCCACCATTGCATTTGGTGGACAGTCTTGTGTTAGGATGTGAAAGGGACGGGCGCGGGTCATCGTTTTAGACCATAATTGCAATGGTGCCAAGTATCTTTGGGCAATTTTCCTTTAAGAGACTTGATCATTTTTTAGGCAACTTTTCGAAAGCGTCATCGAGGGACTATGATCATTTGATTGTTTGTTTTGTTTTTGCCCAAAGAGACCTAACATGCAATATGGCCCATTTATTGAAGGCAACAAGTGGAATACCCTAGGGGTGCAAGTGTGATTAGTGTTGTCCATTTTCATGCTTGTTTATCTTGAAATTATGTCAAACTATTTTTGTCGTTTTTGATTCGCATACAAACCCTAATTCTAACATGGTATATTTAGAAAGCATTAAAGTGCAAAAAATAAAGTTCCTAAGCTATTACAACACAATATGGGAAAGGGGGTACAAATGTTCAAATGGGGGGGGGGGGGGGGGGGGGTATTTGATAAGGAATTTAAACCTAGCTATTACATCAATTTGGAATTATTTACAAGATAATTAATTGCACAAATTAAATGGAAATAAAATAAATATGCAAGATGCAAAAAAATGTTTTTATGTGTATGAAAAAGAGTATTTTTATATGTCAAATAAACAAAATAAAAAGTATTATTTTTTTGGAGTTTTTATGTATTCTAGGGCAAAACCCTAATCTATTAAGTAAATATATTAATTATTTAATATGTACAAATATTTATCAATTATATATAAAATAAAATAAAAATGAAGTATATTTGTCAAAAGGGTATTTTTACTATCAAATATTAATAAAAATAAAAATGTATATATTTTTGTATTTTTGCCCTAAATATCCTAATAAATATATATATTTGTATTATTTTCTAAATATGTATTATATATACAAAATAATAATATTTAATATTTATAAAAAAAGTATATTTTATATAAAATATTTTCAGAAGATAAAATAAAATAAAAATCAAAAAATGAATGTGTTTACATTATTTTTTCTAGTTATTCTAAATAATAATATTATGTACTTATTTACATACAAATATCAATATAAACAAATAAATGGCTAAAAAATATAAAAATGGTGTAAAAAAAAGTTTTTTATGTTTTTAATATTATGAGGAAAAATAAATAAGTCAGGAAAAAAAAACAAAAGTCAAAAAATCATAAAAATAAACCAAATGGGCCTAGGGGGTGTAAAAGTAATAAAAGGGTGCAAAAAGAAATGACAAATCAAGCCCAGCCCACCAAGTCCTTCTTCAACCTCTGGCCAGAAACAATGTCCAAAAACGCGCGCTTTGTTTAATGATTCAAACACCTGGATTCCTGGCTTTTTAATGAAAACTCACAACATCAAAAATGTTCAGCATCAAACAACGAATCCATACATACCTAAAACTTGATCTAACTCTAAAAAATGAGAGAGAATTTCTGCATTCCCAAATCTTAACCTAATTTTTTATCAATGTTCAGACATCAAATTCTCATGACACACGTAACATAAATGAAAACTAACTACATGGACATGTTCAGGGCTATGAATGTGACATATTTTCTTCACAAACCTAAATCTAACAATGCCTGGATAGAGAGATACAAATTCATGAACTTACCTGTTCAGTTGAAGTTGTATCTGATGATTGAGGTACTTTCAGTGCAAGGTGATGATTGGTATAGCTTCCTTGAGGTCCAGGGATGCTATTCCAAGCTTTACTTTGCTTTGAAACTAGCTGAATCGTGTTATGGAACTTCAACTGCAAAACAAGAAAATGAAAATGGCCAAACTGATTAGAGGAGTTACAGTCCACTTCTAATGCTTTGGATAGTTTGCATCGATGGTAGGGAATGTGTTTGAAGTGGTTTTAGCAAGAATGCACGATGGAAATGAATTGTGGGATTCAATCTGCAGCAGGCCCTGTTTTTGTGCAGTTCAATGGTGATTTTGTGAATGAGAGTGTTTGGGACTTGGTTGGCTCGTGTTCTAGCTCAGAATGGATGTTTAGAAAGTGTACAAAGTTTTTGCTTAAGCTTGTTTGTGCTGAGATGAAAGTTGTTGTACCAAATGCTATGTTTCTTCACACTTAAGCAAGAAAAGGTCAAGTGGAGTTCTAGGCTGATAGAGGCCCCCCTAATGTGCTGCAAACCTTGGCATTGATCAGTGTAATTAGTTCCTAAACTTGTGCCAAGGGGATTTGAACTGTACTTCTTGGATTTGCATATTGACATAAAGTTCACTTTTCAAGAATGGCTAATTTGCTTTTTCTATAAATGACTTAGTTCAACATGTAATGCTTAAACTCATAAAAAAAGGCCTTGGCACAATGAGTTAGCATTAAATTATGGAGTGTAATTGAGGTAAAAGGCCTGTAATCAAGGAAAGCATGCTGATTTGAAAATTGCCTAAGTGTATGAACATGGAAATTGGCCATAACAAAAGTGAGTTTTTCCTATATTGCCAAATTCGATTCTCTCTAACCATGAAGTTGTTTGATGAGTTCTTGGACATTTTGGAAAGCTTGGAATGTGTACTACAATCCATCTTTGAAATGAAAATTGAAATGCCAAGTGGAAGTATGTGAAAAATGGTCTTGAAGTTAGGCAAAAATCCTGCCTAAAATAGGTCAAATTTTCTCTAAGTTAAGAATGGTTTGGTACCCTTGTTCCAAAAATTGTAACTTGAGATACAAGCTTCTTTTGGGAAAACTTTGTGAATCAAAGTTGTATATTATGCAATAGGCTACAACTTTCATGTTTTGACTTTTGCTTGAATCCAAATGAATCTTGGTGAGAAAGTGGGGCAAAGTTAGAAAAAAATTAGGGTTTTTCATAACTTAGAAAAATTCTAAGTTATGAAAAATCTTCATTTCAAACCCTAATTTGCAATTCTTGATTTCTTGATGAACAAGTTTCATGATTTGGCATGTTTTAATGAAAAATGAATCTTGACATTTGATTTTGACCAAAAAGTCAAAGTTTTGACTTTTCAGTATACAGTCAAAATTGATCAATTGACTGGGAAATTCAACTGTCAATCTTGTGCATTTGGGATCTTTTGAACTTGTTGAGCATGTCAAGACAATTCCATGGGGTCCTTGAGTCCATATGTGAGCTTGGTTTGCCATTGGCTAGGTCAAACAGTCAAAAATTGCCCTTGTGCAGTCAAAACCCTAAAAATGACCATTTTGCCCTTTTGGTGATCTGATCAAATTTCTTATGGAATTGTGATCCAAACTTGATCAAATGATCCATGTGAGTTCATAATGTTGATGTGGGTTAATTTTCATGAGATTTGACTGTCAATTGGCCACAGTTGACTTTTTCCCCAATATAGTTGATTTCTAGGTCAACTGTCCAATTGACTGGGCAAAATTTGGAATCAAGACTTGAAACTTGATGTGGATAAACTTGGGAGTCCAATATGAAGCATGAAAGTCATCTTAGGCAATTTAGGTCAAAACATCTTTGTGCAAACACAAACCCTAATTTGGGTCAATAGTGCAAAGAGAAGTCTTGAGCAGAGGAAACCCTAACTGGATCTTGAGCTCCAAGGGTCTTGTGATGAGAAATCATTGAGAAATGGGAGGGCAAATTTTGGGGTACAACACATAGCCATAATCTTTGAGAAATTTAGGGTAGATAGCTCTTGGTTATTTGCCAACTTGCAAAACAAAAAAACACTTGCCTATTTTTTCAAAACCACACATCACAACACACTTTCAAAACAACTTTAAAAAACATTGAAAAAAACTTTTCAAAAGACATACACCTTTGTATACATCCCAACATGGATCATTACAAAGGTTGCCACCACATTGGCCTCTTTTCAAAACATTTTCAAACACACTCGCGAAGCACCATTTCAAACAATTGAAAGCACCATTTCAAACAATTGAAAATCAAGGCAAGTTGATCTAAGAAAGTAACTAAGATCCCATGGATAACCATGGATAGAAAGGGTGCTAATACCTTCCCTTTCTGTAATCTACTCCCCGAACCCAAGAAAACATCTCAAAGGTTTTTGCTGTGCTTTTTAACCTTTCCTTAGGATAAAATAAAAAGTCGGTGGCGACTCTTGCTCAGCCAAAACATTTGTGAAAACAAACACAAAACCTCAAGTCAGTTCTCCCACCGTATCACATAGACCTTCTTTGGACCTCTTGCAAACTCTACCTGGACCTACATGAAAACTGGCCCAAAAGTTGTAACCAAATTCTGATTTGAACATGCTTAGAATTTACTAAGTGTTTAAGTTTCAGGGACGTGTCTTTGAAGATTTATAACTTGAAATCCCAACATTTCTAGGAGAAGTTCTATTCTGCAATGTTTTAGATCTCATTGAAATCTACAACTCTTATGTCAGAAGTCCTTCTAGAATCAGCTTGCATCATGGTGAAAATCTGGCCAAAAGTTCTTAACTTATCATATTTCCTAAACACAGAAAATTTTCTAAGTATTTGGAATTTTGACTTTTGATTTTCTTGATGAAACAAACTTCATATTCCAACATGTCTTGATGAAATATGATTCTTGAAACTTGATTTTGATCCAAAAGTAAAAGTTTGACTTTTTAGTGTGTAATTGACCATTTTGCCCTTGTGCCAATTCCAAACCTAAATTGATGTATTATTGCTTTAAACTTAATGTCATGGAAGATCTTGTGAGAGAATCCTTGAGAAATGAGAGGGAAAATTTTGGGGTACAAAAACTGCCTCTGTTCAATCTTCTTAAACCTGAAGAGTTAGATTGGCGACTCCGCCATTCGTGACTTGAAGGTGGAAGATGATTGAACACTAGAGTGCCCAGAAATTTGCACTCGAGGATGTGTTAGTTGACTGTGTAGGGAATGAGCTTAGAGATGCCATTTAGAGTGAATGTGGAAAGTATCAGGATAAATCTTTTGGTTGATTTAAACTGGAGTAGTAGGTGCCTTTGTCTGTAGATTTTTCTGCAAGGGAAAAGATTAGTTGCATGCAGATGCATGCATGGTATGATGATGTTCTCAAAATAAATGAGATTATGCCGTATGCAATTATCATGTATGCGTTATGGTTTATGAATGTGATGTGCTCCTTGTAGCGTGTCTTTGTCTAGGAAAACATATCCTTGACAACATGCTGATGAGCCTCGGGAAATGAGCTCCCAGACTGCTGCTGAGGAATGAAGAGTATACTCCTCTTGTTTTAGGATGTTTCCGCTGGGAATTCATGTTCCGTTGTTTGAGGAGAAAATCCGCTGGGGAATACTGGTTTGTTTAAGAAGACTCTGTGGGGAGTGCTGATCTCTACTTGGGAAGAGAGTTAAATGCTCTACTAGGGAATTATTCCTGACTAGGGAGCATCGTAAACTGGCTGTTATCTGGTCGAAATCTAGGCTTGCCAGCAATTTATTGGGGATAATGAAGTTGACTGTTATCTGGTCATTTTCCAGGCTTCACAGTGACTTGTAGGGGAAGAATAAATTAACTGCTATCTGGTAGGATTCCAGGCTTCACAGTAACTTAATGAAGTTGAACTATTATCTGGTCGGGTTCTAGACTTTACAGTAACTTGAAGTGGTAACTATTATCTGGTCAGGTCCAGGCTTCATAGTTTTTTTTTGAAAAGTTACACTATTATCTAGTCGGGTCCAGGCTTCATAGTGACTCGTTGGGGATTGTAGCTAGTTATTATCTGGTCAGACTCCAGGCTTCACAATAACTTGCTTGAATAGACGAAGTTGAACTGGTGTCTCGTCGGATCCAGGCTTCACAGTGTCTTACTGGGGAAGAATAAATTAACTGTTATCTGGTCGGGTCTAAGCTTCACAGTAATTTATCGACATTAAACTACTATCTGGTCGGATTCCAGGTTTTGCAGATTTCTGAGGTGGAGGAAGTTAATTGTTATCTGGTCGGGTCCAGGCTTCACAATAACTTGCTTGAAAAGATGAAGTTAAACTGATATCTGGTCGGATCCAGGCTTCACAATAACTTGTTGGGGTATAAGCAAACTCTACCGGGGAAAATGAATTAAACCCTTGTCTGGTTGAGTCCAGGTTTTTTAATATCTCAAGGAGTTAAACTATTATCTGGTCGGGTCCAGGCTTCATAGCGTCTTTGAGAAGTTAACTATTATCTAGTCGGGTCCAAGCTTCATAGTTACTGAAAGTTATACTATTATCTGGTCGGGTTCAGGCTTCATAGCACTTGGAGAAGTTACACTATTATCTGGTCGGGTCCAGGATTCATAGTGTTTTGAGAAGTTAACTATTATCTGGTCGGGTCCAGGCTTCATAGTTACTAAAATTTATACTATTATCTGGCCGGGTCTAGGCTTCATAGTATTGTGAGAAGTTACACTATCATCTGGTCAGGTCCGGGCTTCATAGTAACTTTCAAAGATAGTAATGACTTTATTGGCGACTTCACTGGGGACCATGGGTTGTGGTCCTCTGATTTGTAATAGTCTGAGAGGCAAACTCACACTGGAGATGATAGACTCAGCTAGGGAAGACAGACTCAGCTGGGGAAATAAACTCAGCTAGGGAAATAAACCTTGTTGGAGAAATAAGCCGTTTGAGGAATACTTGACAAACTGCCGGCGAGGTAAGTTCTTTTAGGAAGAGATCCGCAAGGCTTCTTCTTTTAGGACCAACTTAGTTGGGGAGAGGGATGTCAAGAGACCGAAACTCTGGCTGAGGACCACCCTATGCAAAGGGATTTGTGGCACAACTCCGTTGGGGAAAGGTTTATTGTAGCCGGCTGTTGTACCCTAAAATTTACCCTCCCATATTTCTCAAGACATTGCAAAAATAATCTCCAAGTTGCTCAAGATTGCTCAAGAGTTGAACAGTCAAGTCATCTCCTAAGGCAGTCAACCTCAAATTAGGGTTTGGTGTTGCATCAAGGTCCTTACATCCAAATGACCTCAAGTGTTCCCCAATGTCCTAAAATGTTCTCAAGTTCATCCATGTCAAATTTCAAGCCTTGCAGAGAAAGTTTGGTCAGTCAATTGCTCAAGAGGCCCAAAAATCGTCTGTGTTAGGGCAAAAGTCAACTGTGACCTACAAATAGTCAAACCTCAAGATTTTTTTTCAACATTCTCATTTTTAAGGATAATTCATCATTTGATCAAGGGTTGATCATGATTCATCAAGGATTTCTCAAAATTCATCAAGACTCAAAAGTTGCTAAATTAAGGTTTTGCAGGAAAAGTCAACTCAAATTTGACCAAGCATATCTTTCTCATACTTTATGAGAAATGACCCATCCAAAGCTCATTTTTAAGCGGATGCAATTTCCTACAATCCATATTCACACCCCAAGATCAAGAAATGCACTCACAAAAAGTTACAAATTTGGATATTATAGGTCATTTTTGAAAGTCAACAAAAACACATTTTTTGACAAAGATTATAACTTGAGCATGGAATATCAAAATGATATGAGACCAAAAGGGTTGGTTAGAGGACATCTCAAGGTTTCTAAAAAGTCCAAGAACACCTCCAAAGGTTCAAAATTAAAGAAGTTATGCATGGTTGAAGTTGGGCATTTTTCCAAAATTGCCAAAAGTCAACTATCCCCAAAACATCAAATTTTGCCAAATGGGCCCACTTTTTTCCACTTGATTTGACCTTATCACACTACACACGTGTCCTATCTTCAGCCTTGCGTCCAATTATTAATTTTTCTATTTTATTTGATTTTTATTGATTTAATTCATTTTAAATCAATTTAAATCCAAATAAAATCCAAATCTTAATCACTTGATATCTTTTTGATCATTACAGGTCTTAATTATCATGATGTACACAATCAAACTCGTATCAAGCCTTATTATGCACAAAATATTGGATTTTTGATCAAATTGGAAAGGTTTTAATGGTGGTTTATATCAAATCTTCAAACATCAATAACCAAGATTCAAAGCCCAAGATTTAACCTAATACAATGCTTGATACATATACAACATAAGGCACACGAAATCAGGACCTGGAGGCTGCAAAAAATCACAAGAAAAAACTTGAGAAAAATCTTGAAAAAGTGTGAAACTGAAATCCATACTAGAGGCATTTTCAGGACCAAATAAGGATCCCAATCGCTTCCTGGCACTTCTCTGAAGCAGAACCAATCAAGATCACGCGCTCTTCTGCCTCCAAAAGCCCTGAAAAATTGGCCAATAAAAAGACCATGATTGGAACCGGGATGGAGAGACGAGTAAAACTATGCCTTTAGATTGCATTTTTGTGGCTCATGGTGGATTTTTGAGATAGCACAGCATATAGCTACGGACGATTGTCCGTTGGTATAGGTGAAGAAACTTTTAGCCACGGTCCCAACGACAGGGACGATGTCGTGGCGTGTCCTAATTCGTTTATTTGAATATGGTGCGTTTTTGTTTTATAATTCTGGCATAATAGTTTGTTTCCTATATAATATTCTTTATTCATTCCATTAACAATTGAACACCTTGGCTCAGTTGGCAGAGGCGCTTGTACAAAGTCCCATGGGACCTGGGTTCGAATCCCAGGTCCCCAACGTATTTGTTGCATTTTTCTTGTAGATTTTCCAGCGTGCTTCATCAACTATGGTCCACCATACGCCTTCAGATCTCACTTGCCACATGTCCTCCAGGCCAAATCTGATGGCCAGGATGGGAAGCTCACCATAGGACCCAGTTAACGTGTCACATGGAAGCGCAAAAAGTAAGCCAGGATTGCAACTATTGGGCTTGGAAAATGTTGATCAAACCCTCAATCTGGGCCCAACACCCCCCTTGGTTTATTTCTT
This sequence comes from Vicia faba, assembly GCA_948472305.1. Classification (NCBI taxonomy): domain Eukaryota; kingdom Viridiplantae; phylum Streptophyta; class Magnoliopsida; order Fabales; family Fabaceae; genus Vicia; species Vicia faba. Next base: position 1,426,121,478 of record OX451737.1, on the reverse strand, counting down.
TTTTCCTTTTCATTATATATTTATTTGTTTAAATTATTATCATTATTATTTAAACTAACCAATTAACATTTTTCTTAATAAAATCAAAACCACAAAAATATTTTATTTATTAAAATTAATTTCATCACTTTATTTTTGTAAATAAATAAATTTAATTGATTTAGCTTTAATTAGGTATAATTTCAATATTTTTGCAATAATTAAAATTAATGTAGAATATTAGGTTTTAATAATTTTGACCAAATTTATTTTATTTCCTTAAATATAAAAAATCCAAAAATATCCTTTTTTATTAATTAATTAATTAATAATTAGCTTAGGTTTAATTCCAGTTAATTCAAAAATAACAAAAATCTCTTTCTCTAAAAAAAAAGGGTCAAAACCCTAAAAAATGCGCTGTCTTAATTTCTCGCACGCGATCCATATTTTCAATATTGTAATTATTTCCCGGTATGTAATAGCTTTTAATTAGGACTTTAATTATTTTATCGCTTTATTTACTTTCCGCAATTTAAATTAAAGGGTTGCTTTTGGCGATGTAAATACCCGACACCTTGTAATAGTCTAGATTTAATTTCCGCAATTTAAATTTCGCAACTATACACTGTTAGATGTTTGGTAATAGGGAATGCATGACAAGATCAAATGTATGAACTTAAAATCAACATAGCTCACCCATGACATGTACAAAGATAAAATTAACCGAAATAACACACTCGCACATGCGCACTCTCAGGGTACACCTCACTTGGTTGCCTTCGAACGTGGTCATCGAGTATAGGAAGTTTTAGAGGTCGTCCTCTTGTCCAAAGATCTTAAGTTGCCTCGAAACGGTTTCCTCAGATAAAATGATCTAAGACATTAGGGTTACCGCTAAGGCGTCCTAACATTGCTTTAGTGACCACACGTCCCTTAATCGAATTGACCCTAAAACTCCAACGACGATGCTACCTACTCATCAATAGTGGGATAGCATTGTCCAAAGGACATTTGTACAAATTAATTCCTTTTTCCTGGTAGGTAGATGGTTCTTAAGTACTTGCTCTCTTCAAAACAAAAATAAAACTTTTCACACTTACACTTTTCAAACAAAACTTCTTTCAAACCCACAAACACAAAGAAAAGCAATTTTTGAAAACACTTTGAGCAAGTACCTAAGAGCCTGTGGATAACCACAGATAGAAAGGGTGATAACACCTTCCCTTTCTATAATCTACCCCCCGGACCCGAGAAACATCTCGAAAAAGGAATTTTCTATGCTTTTTTCCTTTCCTTGTTGGATAAAATAAAAGACGGTGGCGACTCTTGCTTACCGCGACATTTTGCAAGAACAAACGCAATACGCGAACCAGCATTCCAAAAACAGTCAGTTCTCTTTCCCACTGTATCACAGAATTGGCGACTCTGCTGGGGATTTAATAAGTGGGGTGTACCTTAGGATTAGATCATTGTGTTTTCAATTCTATGCTCTGTATGCTTTATATTTGTGGGTTGTATCGGAGTTACTATAGATCCTAACCCGGATCTGGGGATACCCTTTAGGTAAGTAGCAATAAACTGTGAGGGAACTGTACAGCGTAGACCGATACGGTTGAAGCAGTAGCTACGTTGCTGTGGCACTTTAGATTGTACCGATATCACTTGTGTTGGAACGAGGAGAATATGGGTCATCTAAGGGGTCATTAAGCATCAACTGACCTTAGAACCTTTAAATTGACCAACTTGGCCATAGAACAGTAGCAGTATGCTACACTCATTGAGACTAAACTCTCGCGATGATTCCGGCTGCAAGAAAAGGTTGCTAAACTGGAATTATGACTGATCGAGGGTTGTCAGTGATATTGAGATCCTCTAGAACCCGGTTACTATTTTTAGGACTTGTTTGAACCAACTACACTGAAAGAGGGTAGTACCTAAGCTCCATGCCAGCCTGAAATTTAAGGGCTATTGTGTGACTTGTGTGCCTTCAAAACTTGAACTACTTGCACATTCTTGTTATCTGACAACATGAGTTCCTTGCAGGTTTTGTTTACAGTCCTTATCCAATAATTTGGATTTATTGCAAGGTTTACTTACATCACTTCACACTTTTGCTTAAACGCATAGCATACACATCATAACATCATACCTTAACATTTACTTAACCATTTCAAGGATCTCAAGGGTCTGTGATGCAGGTTATGGTAAATCAAATGTCTAGCAAGGGGAAAAGGGGATTTATTTTCCTCTAGCCAAGGTTGTCTAGAAACCAAAACACGATAATTTGAGTCAGGGGCTATGACCCACTCCATATGGTGAGCTTGACTCTTGAAGAAGGACTCTTAATAACATGAAGTTTCTTCAATCAAAGTTGCAGAATTCAAATTCTAACAGTTTCTTGTTTACCCCGCGAGATCCTTGAAAACATTGCATACATATATCATACATATCATTGCATAACAGGTCTCCCAGTATAGGTCTCTCATGTTCTCGCTGTTTATTTCAGCAATGGCTCTCAAACAAGATAACCAAGATCTTCAAACTCAAGAAGCTCAGTTCTGGGACATATTCCTAAACCTATCCAAGGGGCAGGAAGAGTTGAAAACACTCCTCGTGAGCAACTTGGTCAAGAAAAGTCCTGAAGACAATAAGGACGAACGGCTGGAACAACTACAAGCTGAGTTCAGTTCCATGAAAACCCAGAAGCTGGGGCAGATGGCTCGTATCCAAGGCTTATCTCGGGAACAAGAAGAGCTGAGAACCATTGTCAACCAGCTTCATCAAGACAGATACAACGACATAAAGCAAATAGTCAAGGACGGGGACCAAGTCATTAATCAACTTCCAAGAAGTCAAAGGTTGGGTTTGATGAAGAATAGACCTCTCTAAGTGGTTACTACCTCACAGGTCCAACAACGACCTTGCCAAGAACAATGGTTTGATCAGAGTAAGCCAAATATGCCCAGGAGGCAATTTACAAAGCTCAACATGTCGCTGTCTCAGGATTTACAACACCTGTTGAGATTGAATCTGGTGACGTTAAGGGACCCTCCTAAGAGTCCCAACACAGCCTCCCCAAAATATGATCCTGATGCAAGATGTATATATCACTCCAACAGCCCGGGGCATGATACTAACAGCTGTTGGGAGTTGAGAAACAAAATTCAAGACCTGATTGATGAAGGAGCATTGGAACTCACACAAGATGGTTAGATTGAATTCTTTTGCCATCCCCAAAGGTTCACCATTTGAAGTGACAAGTACTGGGACGAGAAGACTTTTTGTTCATTAGAATTTTTAAGTTGTAATTTTCTTTTGACTGTTCGAACATTTATTCATGTCAAACTTTATTACTTTATCAATGCATTGCATATGTCTGTTTTGAGTCAATCCATTTGTATTTCACTATATTCAAATTGCTTTCATTCTTTGTGATGATCAACTCCCGATTAAAAATTCTAAGTCGTTAGAGGGAGGATGACGAAAATGATATCAAAATCTCTATAGTATGCTTTTGAACAAACCCCGCTGACGATGTACAGGCATTGTTTTAAACCCTAAACAGTGGAGTTATAAGGAAGATAATCCCTAGTCAACCCCTTTGAGTTAAAGAAGTTGGAGTTTTTCTTTTCACAAATTAAAACCCTTAATTATAACCTGGGACAGGGTAGTTTTCTCAGTTGATCTAGGTGCACAATGAATGGCATCAAAGAAGTCCTTCCGAAACAAAAGACGGTGTTGGTTCCGTATAATCGTAAGGACAGGCAGTCATTATCTCTCAAAATAAAATCCCAATAAGTCAAAACCTGTGAAGGAGACTTAACAAAAACTGGGGCATCCCGCTGACTGTAATCACAAAAAGAAATAGTTCAGGCAAAAACAGGGATAATAAAAACCAAAAAGAAAGAGATCCTACAAACTCTCAACAAAAATGACTGCTTGTTCAAAATAAACTGTCAGTATCCGAACCATCACTGGAATATCAGAGCAAAGACTCAAACAAGATTTAAATGCATGGTTAGCTGAGTTTAGGATCGAAGAACATCACGAAGAGCGGATGGGTACAAATAAATTTTGAGCCTTTATCCTTTGTTTCTTAAACCGTGAACCAGGCCACATTATAACCCTTAAAAGTCCTAGCTGAAGCATGGGTTAGTTCGAAAGCATACTGTTACAAAGGGTATCCTGACTCCTGTAGGGCTTGCTGTAAAATCCTGAGTTGACATCACATTTTTAAAAAATAAAAAAAAATCGCTTGTTTTATTGAAAACTGCATCTTCAAAAAAAACTTCAAAACAGACATAAGCTTTGCATTCTTAAAATGACATTATTTGCATATGACTATTTGTTCAAACAACAGAGAAGTTCGCACGAAGAATATCTAGTGAACAAAAACACTTCCAATCAAGGGGTACGGCATGATCATTGTTCATCATCTGGGGCAGTCAAGTCAAGATTCAAGGAATCTCTCAAAATGCCAAATAGCCAGGGGTAAATCTCCATCTGAATCAATTGGGGCATTGGGCATGAATTCCAACAACGAATCTTGCATGAACAAACGAAGATCTTCTGGTAGTATGGCAACACAACACTACCAACAGTGACATCTCCCTACATCCTGAGAGCATGGACATAGTCAGAAAATACCGCGCGTAAATAAAGACCCGCTAGGTTGACTGGCCTAGGCAAAAATAAGGGCTTCCCGGCGAACCAAAAGGGTTCGGGCAAAAATAAGGGATGAAAATGGAAAAATCTGTACACCCGGCAAGTCGAAAACCTGAAAAGGCGGCTTGGGCAAAAAAGGGTACCCCGATGGACTGAAAACCCAAAAGGGCGGTCTAGGCAAAAATTAGGGATCAAAGCGTGCGACTAGGTCTCGTCATCTCTGGCCTACCAGAAGAAGACTTGTCATTTTAACCGAAAGATACCAAGCACCTCATAGGCAGGGATAATACTCGATCCACAGGGCCTCCGCAGGCACCTTCTCCCGTAGAAATAGGGGCAATAAGAATTGTCCAAACTGTACAGTTGCTCTGTCCGTCAGGTACAAGGTAAACTCATTTGAAGAATATGACCAAAGTACTTTCACTCCCCGCAGAGTAAGACAGTAACGGTAGTTCCCCCAGCTGAGCCTTGCAACTATGAACGAATCAGCAATGCTCTCCCCAAGCAGAGTTGATCTACCATTAGCACTAAAAAGGCTTGATATCCCTGGCAGTCTTAATATTCCCCAGCGGAGTATAAGAATATTCCCCGGCAGAATACAAGATACCCCCGGTGGAGTCAATATTTCCCCAGCATGGTCTGAAGAAGCTTCCCCAACAGATTTGAATCATCATCCCCAGTAGACTCTGGAAGTTTACCCCCAGTGGAGTACAAAATAAATCTCCCCAGCCAAATTCAGAGGGTTATCCCCACAAGAGTCTAAAAGGATTATCCCCAGCAAGTTACAACTGAAAGATCATCCCCAGCGAAACTCTTTCCTATCACCAGCAGGAATTCAATCCTCAACAGATTCAATATCACCAGCAACGGTAATCCATCCCCAGCGGAGCTTATCGGCGGAATCCCCAGTGGAGTTTATCGTCAAAATCCTCAGCAGAGCATCCCTCCCCACAGAGTAATTCCCCTCGGAGTAATCTCCTCATCAGTTTATTCCCCAGCAGAGTTATCCTCTACTGCAAGTTTATCACCTTCGTTCACCATCCCCAGTGGAAACGAAGAATCCAACTCTATTCTCCAGCAGCTCCGAGATTTATTTTCCCCAGCTAAAGCATTACATTTCCATACATCATGATACATGCATATACGCATCATACCGTACAATATCCTTTATTTTGAGAACATCATTGCTTGATCCATATCATGCATTACATAGGGCTGACCTTTAACTTTCAGGAAAGATGCAGTTAAGTTCTCAGCTATGTCAAAGGAGACAATCCATCAAAAGAGACAACCCGTCAAAGGAGACAACCCGTCAAAGGAGACAACCCGTCAAAGGAGACAACCCGTCAAAGGAGACAACCCGTCAAAAGAGACAACCCGTCAAAAGAGACAACCCATCAAAGGAGACAACCCGTCAAAAGAGACAACCCGTCAAAGGAGACAACCCGTCAAAGGAGACAACCCGTCAAAGGAGACAACCCGTCAAAAGAGACAACCTGTCAAAGGAGACAAATCCAGTCAAAGGAGACAAATCCAGTCAAAGGAGACAAATCCAATCAAAGGAGACAAATCCAGTCAAAGGAGACAAATTCAGTCAATGGAGACATAACCAGTTAAATCGATTCCTAAAGATTTTTCTGAGGCCAATTCAGTCAATGGAGACATAACCAGTTAAATCGATTCCTAAAGATTTTTCTAAGGCCAATTCAGTCAATGGAGACATAACCAATTAAATCGATTCCTAAAGATTTTTCTGAGGCCAATTCAGTCAATGGAGACAAAACCAGTTAAATCGATTCCTAAAGATTTTTCTGAAGGCGAACGCGGTCAAAGGAGACAAAACCAGTTAAATCGATTCCTAAAGATTTTTCTGATGCGAACGCAGTCAAAGGAGACAAAACCCCCTCTGGTCCAGTTAAATCGATTCCTAAATATTTTTCTGATGCCAATCCAGTCAAAGAAGATAATTTTCCTCCGTCATAGTGTGGACGAGTTCAATAATTTCAACGGTATACTACATTGAAGACCAGACAGTTCCTAGATCTTGGTGAAGATGTTTCCCTACGTCAAAGTGTGGACGAGTGCTATAATCTCAATGGTATACTACGTTGAATACTAGACAGTTCCTAGATCTTGATGTTTTCCTCCGTCATATTGTGGACGAGTTCTCTAATTTCAATGGTATACTACGTTGAAGACCAGACAGTTCCTAGATATTGATGAAGATGTTTCCCTACGTCATAGTGCGGACGAGTTCTGTAATTTCAATGGTATACTATGTTGAAGACCAGGAAGTTCCTAGATCTTGATGTTTTCCTCTGTCATAGTGTGGACGAGTTCTCTAATTTCAACGGTATACTACGTTGAAGACTAGACAGTTCCTAGATCTTGATGAAGATGTTTCCCTACGTCATAGTGCGGACGAGTTCTGTAATTTCAACGGTATACTACATTGAAGACCAGGCAGTTCCTAGATCTTGATGTTTTCCTCCGTCATAGTGTGGACGAGTTCTCTAATTTCAATGGTATACTACGTTGAAGACCAGACAGTTCCTAGATCTTGATGAAGATGTTTTCCTCCGTCATAGTGTGGACGAGTTCTCTAATTTCAACGGTATACTACGTTGAAGACCAGACAGTTCCTAGATCTTGATGAAGATGTTTTCCTCCGTAATAGTGTGGACGAGTTCTAAATTTCAACGGTATACTATGTTGAAGACCATACAGTTCCTAAATCTCAACAAAAACCAGTCCTCCCCAGCGGAATCTTCTACAAACAACAAGTATGCAAGTTCTCGCTAAAGAATCTCTTATGCGATCGACACTCCTACAGATGGCATCTGTAATCCCATCCACCTACCAACAATCTCCAAATGGCATCTGTAAGCCCATTCCCATCATCACCAGGCTGATACCACTTCATGCGAGTGCAAATTTCTGGGCACTCTAGTGTTCAATCATCTTCCACCTTAGGATCACGAAAGGCCCGAAAGCCAATCTATATCTTCAGGTTTAAGAAGATTTAACAGGGGCAACTGTTGCACCCCAAAATTTTCCCTCCCATATTTCTCAAGACATTGCAAAAATAATCTTCAAGTTGCTTAAGATTGCTCAAGAGTTGAACAGTCAAGTCATCTCCTAAGGCAGTCAACCTCAAATTAGGGTTTGGTGTTGCATCAAGTTCCTTACATACAAATGACCTCAAGTGTTCCCCAATTTCCTAAAATGTTCTCAAGTTCATCCATGTCAAATTTCAAGCCTTGCAGAGAAAGTTTGGTCAGTCAATTGCTCAAGAGGCCCAAAAATCGACTGTGCTAGGGCAAAAGTCAACTGTGACCTACAAATAGTCAAACCTCAATATTTTTTGTCAAAATTATAATTTTGAAGGATAATTCATCATTTTATCAAGGGTTGATCATGATTCATCAAGGATTGCTCAAAATTCATCAAGACTCAAAAGTTGCTAAATTAGGGTTTTGTAGGAAAAGTCAACTCAACTTTGACCAAGCATAACTTTCTCATACTTTATGAGAAATGAACCATCCAAATCTCATTTTTAAGATGATGAAATTTACTACAATCCATCTTCACACCCCAAGATCAAGAAATGCACTCACAAAAAGTTACAAATTTGGACATTATAGGTCATTTTTGAAAGTCAACAAAAACACCTTTTTTGCCAAAGCTTATAACTTGAGAATGGAATATCAAAATGCTATGATACCAAAATGGTTGGTTAAATGACATCTCAAGGTTTCTAAAAAGTCCAAGAACACCTCAAAAGGTTCAAAATTAAAGAAGTTACGCATTATTGAAGTTGGGCATTTTTCCAAAATTGCCAAAAGTCAACTATCCCCAAAACATCAAATTTTGCCAAATGGGCCCACTTTTTTCCAATTCATTTGACCTTATCACACTACACATGTGTCCTATCTTCAGACTTGTGTCCAATTATTAACTTTTCTATTTTATTTGATTTTTATTGATTTAATTCATTTTAAATCAATTTAAATCCAAATAAAATCCAAATCTTAATCACTTGATATCTTTTTGATCATTACAGGTCTTAATTATCATGATGTACATAATCAAACTCGTATCAAGCCTTATTATGCACAAAATATTGGATTTTTGATCAAATTGGAAAGGTTTTAATGGTGGTTTATATCAAATCTTCAAACATCAATACACCAAGATTCAAAGCCCAAGATTTAACCTAATACAATGCTTGATACATATACAATATAAGGCACACGGAATCAGGACCTGGAGGCTGCAAAAAATCACAAGAACAAACTTGAGAAAAAGCTTGAAAAAGTGTGAAACGGAAATCCATACTAGAGGCATTTTCAGGACCAAATAAGGATCCCAATCGCTTCCTGGAACTTCTCTGAAGCAGAACCAATCAAGATAACACGCTCTCCTGCCTCCAAAAGCCCTGAAAAATTGGCCAATAAAAAGACCATGATTGGAACCGGGATGGAGAGACGAGTAAAACTATGCCTTTAGATTGCATTTTTGTGGCTCATGGTGGATTTTGGAGATAACATAGCATATAGCTACGGACGATTATCCGTTGGTATAGGTGAAGAAAATTTTAGCCATGGTCCCAACGACAGGGACGATGTCGTGGCGTGTCCTGATTCATTTATTTGAATATGGCGCATTTTTGTTTTATAATTCTGGCATAATAGTTTGTTTCTCAGTTGGCAGAGGCGCTTGTACAAAGTCCCATAGGACCTGGGTTCGAATCCCAGGTCCCCAACGTATTTGTTGCATTTTTCTTGCAGATGTTCCAACGTGCTTCATCAATTATGGTCCACCATACGCCTTCAGATCTCACTTGCCAGATGGCCTCCAGGCCAATCTGATGGTCAGGATGGGAAGCTCACCATAGGACCCAGTCAACGTGTCACATGGAAGCGCAAAAAGTCATCCAGGCTTGCAACTATTGGGCTTGGAAAATGCTGATCAAACCCTCAATTTGGGCCCAACACCCCCCTTGGTTTATTTCTTTTTTCCTTTTCATTATTTATTTATTTGTTTAAATTATTATCATTATTATTTAAACTAACCAATTAACATTTTTCTTAATAAAATCAAAACCACAAAAATATTTTATTTATTAAAATTAATTTCATCACTTTATTTTTGTAAATAAATAAATTTAATTGATTTAGCTTTAATTAGGTATAATTTCAATATTTTTGCAATAATTAAAATTAATGTAGAATATTAGGTTTTAATAATTTTGACCAAATTTATTTTATTTCCTTAAATGTAAAAAATCCAAAAATATACTTTTTTTTAATTAATTAATAATTAGCTTAGGTTTAATTCCAGTTAATTCAAAAATAACAAAAATCTCTTTCTTTCAAAAAAAAGGGTCAAAACCCTAAAAAATGTGTCGTCTTAATTTCTCGCACGCGATCCATATTTTCAATATTGTAATTGTTTCCCGGTATGTAATAGCTTTTAATTAGGACTTTAATTATTTTATCGCTTTATTTACTTTCCGCAATTTAAATTAAAGGGTTGCTTTTGGCGATGTAAATACCCGATGCCTTGTAATAGTCTATATTTAATTTCCGCAATTTAAATTCTGCAACTATACACTGTTAGATGTTTGGTAATAGGGAATGCATGACAAGATCAAATGTATGAACTTAAAATCAACATAGCTCACCCATGACATGTACAAAGATAAAATTAACCGAAATAACACACTCGCACATGCGCACTCTTAGGGTACACCTCACTTGGTTGCCTTCGAACTGGTCATCGAGTATAGGAAGTTTTAGAGGTCGTCCTCTTGTCCAAAGATCATAAGTTGCCTCGGATAAAATGATCTAAGACATTAGGGTTACCGCTAAGGCGTTCTAACATTGCTTTAGTGACCACACGTCCCTTAATCGAATTGACCCTAAAACTCCAACGACGATGCTACCTACTCATCAATAGTGGGATAGCATTGTCCAAAGGACATTTGTACAAATTAATTCCTTTTTTCGGGTAGGTAGATGGTTCTTAAGTACTTGCTCTCTTCAAAACAAAAATAAAACTTTTCGCACTTACACTTTTCAAACAAAAACTTCTTTCAAACCCACAAACACAAAGAAAATCAATTTTTGAAAACACTTTGAGCAAGTACCTAAGAGCCCGTGGATAACCACAGATAGAAAGGGTGCTAACACCTTCCCTTTCTATAATCTACCCCCCGGACCCGAGAAACATCTCGAAAAAGGAATTTTTCTGTGCTTTTTTCCTTTCCTTGTTGGATAAAATAAAAGACGGTGGCGACTCTTGCTTACTGCGACATTTTGCGAAAACAAACGCAAAATGCGAACCAGCATTCCAAAAACAGTCAGTTCTCTTTCCCACCGTATCACACCGGCCTTACGGGGATAATGCGAATGAGATAACTCTGTGGGGATATCTTAACTGCATTAAACAGATGCTTGCCGCTGCTTGGTAGGACACATGTGCTAGATAGTTTTAATTATGTTCACATGCATATGCTCGTTCAATTTTAGTCATTAGACATCTTGGCATTCAGAACAAAAAACAGAGAGTTTGCACTTTAAAGTATATTTGTATTGATAGTTTTGCCCATGAATAGGCGTTTTTGTACAAAGAGACAGAGATCCTAGTAAGAGGAAATCGTCAAAGGGAAAACAAAATTGAAAACAAAGATAATAGCCAGGTGGAAGTGATCTCATTGCATTCCAACTCTACTATTGCCCCAATGTCTTCGAATGTCCCTTGCCGTTGACAGAAGTTGATTGGACTGATCTTGGACAGTGTGAACTTGGACCTTGGTAATAAAATCGATTGTGGTGATTCCACGGGACATAGTCATACGCTTTTAATCCTTAACTTTTGCCTGGCTGCCCTTTTGGGTTTTTAGCCCACCAGAATACCCATTTTTGCCCAAGTCGCCCTTTCGGGTTTTCAACTTGTCGGGTGTACAATCTTTTGCATATATCCCTAATTTTTTCCTAAACCTTTTGGTTTGTCAGGATTCCCTTATTTTGTCTAGGTGTGTCAACCTAGCGGGTCCTTTATGTGTAGTATTTTTTAACTATGTCCGCGTTCACAGGATGTGGGAAGTCTTTACCGTCCATGGTAGTCAGCATCATGGCACCACCAGAGAAAACCTTCTTGACAACAAATGGCCCCTTGTAAGTGGGAGTCCATTTTCCCCTGGGTCGCCTTCTGGAAGAATGATGCGCTTTATCACCAAGTCACCAGCTTGATATACTCGAGGCTTGATCTTTTTGTTGAAATCCTTGATCATGCATTTTTGGTACATCTGACATGACAAACGGCGGCTAGTCTTTTTTCATCAATCAAGTTCAATTGATCCAATCTCGTCTAAATCCAATCGTCTTCGCCTAGGCCCGCTTCATTCATAATCCTTAGTGAGGGAATATGAACTTCCACTGGTAGGAAAACTTCCATGCCATAGACCAAAGAAAAGGGAGTTGCCCCAGTTGATGTTCTAACTGAAGTACGGTAGCCATGAAGAGCAAACGGTAACATCTCATGCCAGTCCTTGTAGGTTACTACCATCTTCTGCACAATATTTTTTATGTTTTTGTTGGCCGCTTCCATTGCACTGTTCATCTTAGGTCTATAAGGAAAAGAATTGTGATTCTTGATTTTGAATTGAGTGCAAAGTTCCGTAATCATAGCATTGTGGAGGTTAGTCCCATTGTCGGTGATGATCCTTTCGGGGATACCATAGCGGTAGATGAGGTTATGTTTGACGAATTTGGCTACCACGTTCTTGGTGACTGAGGCAAATAAGGCAGCCTCGACCCATTTGGTGAAATAATCAATAGCGACAAGAATGAAGCGGTGTCCATTGGAAGCAGTAGGTTTGATCTCTCCAATCATGTCAATTCCCCACATTGCAAACGACCACGGAGCGGTCATAATGTTCAGAGGAATAGGAGGCATATGGACCTTATCAGCATAGATTTAGCACTTGTGGAAAGTCCTTGAATGGTGATGGCAATCAGCCTCCATTGTTGACCAATAGTAACCAGCTCTCAGGATTTTCTTGGCCATAGTATGTTTGCTAGAGTGAGTCCAAAAGAGACCATCATGCATGTCTTCCATAATTTCCTCTGCTTCCTTCTTGTCCACACATCGGAGTAGAGTAGAATCATGGTTGCGTTTGTACAAGATTCCATTACTTAGGAAGAATTTGGCTGAGAATCTTCGTAAGAATTTTCTGTCATTGATGGAAGCTCCTTCGGGATACTCTTATGCTTCAAGGTATCTCTTCACCTCATGGTACCATGGCTTTTCTGTGTCAGTGTCAAGCTCATAGCAGTGCGCAGGTTCGTCGAATCTCTTAATTGTAATCATAGGAGCTTCATTGTCCCATTTGACCTTGAACATAGAAGACATTGTGGCCAAAGTACTGACTAACTGATTTTCTTCCCTAGGGAAGTGCTTAAAGGTGATCTCTTCAAAGAAAGGTACATAGATAACACCAACTCCTTGTAAGGAATGAGATTAGGGTTTTTAGTGTCCCAATCTCCTTTTACTTGGCTAATCACCAGAGCGGAATCCCCGAACACATTCAAATGCTTGATCCTCAAATAAATGGTAGCCTTCAGACCCAAAATGCATGCTTCGTACTCAGCCATGTTGTTCGTACAATCGAAGCACAATATGGCAGTGAAAGGAGTGTGGAAACCTTCAGGGGAGTTTATCACAACACCAATTTCGTTACCCAAAGGGTTGGAAGACCCATCGAGAACCATAGTCCATTGGGATCCTTGTTCAGGTCCGTCATACGGTCCAAGTTTTGTGTATTCGATTACTATCATGATATTCTCATACGGGAAGTCAAAGTTCATAGACTGATAATCATCAACAGCTTGATGGGCCAAATGATCTGCTAATACACTTCCTTTGATGCCTTTTGCGTTGTGTATTGAATATCGTACTCAGTCAAGATCATTTTCCATCTAGCTATCCGTCAGAAAGAGCGGGTTTCTCGAAGATGTAATTGATAGGGTCCATCTTAGAAATCAACAGAATGGTATGAGTCAACATATACCGTCTTAGCCAAAGAGCAGTCCATGCCAGAGTGCGACAAGTTTTCTCGAGTAGTGAATATTTGGTTTCACAGTCGGTAAACTTTTTGCTCAGGTAGTAAATAGCATGCTCTTTTCGGCCAGACTCGTCATGTTGGCCCAAAATGCACCCCATAGAATTCTCTAGCACAATCAAGTACATGATTAAGGGTCTTCCTTCAACTGGAGGCATGCGGATAAGAGGTTCTTATAGATATTATTTGATTTTGTCAAAGGCAGCCTGACTTTCATCATTCCATCTGGCTACCTAATCTTTCTTCAAGAGTTTGAAGATTGGATCACAAGTAGCAGTTAAGTGAGATATGAAGCGGGCGATATAGTTAAGACGACCCAAGAATCCTCTAACTTCCTTTTCAGAGTGGGGGAATGGAATTTCTTAGATGTCCTTCACCTTGGCAGGATCGACTTCGATGCCTTTACCACTGACAACAAAACCTAGAAGCTTTCCAGATCATACTCCGAATGTGCACTTATTAGGGTTCAACCTCAACTTGTACTTTTTCAGCCTCTCGAATAACTTGTATAGGTGATTGAGGTGTTCCTCTTCAGTTTGTTACCTTAAAATCATATCATCCATATACATCTCTATTTCATGATGGATCATATCATGAAACAAAGCTACCATAGCCCTTTGATATGTTGCCCCTGCATTCTTCAGTCCGAATTGCATGACCTTGTAACAAAAGGTGCCCTATTGCGTAACAAAAGTGGTCTTCTCCATGTCTTTGGGAGCCATCTTAATTTGATTATAGCCGAAGAAACTATCCATGAAGGAGAAGACTTTATGTTGAGCGGTGTTATCAACCAAGACATCAATATGAGGTAGAGGGAAGTCATCCTTGGGGATTTTCCTATTCAGATCCATATAATCTATGCACATACGAACTTTTTCGTCTTTCTTCAGTACTGGCACCACATTTTCAACCCATTGGGGATAAGATGTCACAGCTAGGAATCTGGCGTCAAATTGTTTCATCACTCCAGCTTTTATCTTTTTAGACATGTCAGGCCTTATGCGACGAACTTTTTGTTTGACAGGAGGACAATCTTCCTTTGCCGGCAGACGATGAACTACAATGTTGGTATCCAACCCTGACATATCTTCATACGACCAAGAAAACACTTCCACATAGTCATGCAACATCTGAACCAATCTTCTCTTGACACTGCTTTCTAAGTTAGCGCCAATCTTGCCTTTTTTCTTGTCTGTCTCAGTACCTAGATTGATGACTTCAACTGACTCTTCATGCGATTGAATAGCTTTTTCCTCTTGCAATAGGAGTCTGGCTAGTTCTCCTGGTATTTCAAAATCTTCCTCACCTTTGTCTTCGGCTTGGTTAATTGGATGTTTAAAACCATAGTCGGCAATAATAGAGTCATTGGCAATGAGATCCAGAGTGGATGAGGACCTGCAAGAATGTGTGTGTGCATGTAAGATACATGGCTATTTTGAAAATGCATTTGAAGAAAAAGGAAGACAATGAGCACAAAGATTTGAATGCAAAAGTCTAATAATTTGTATTGAATAATCATATGATAAAATGAACATAAATGAAACCCTTAACAAATGGACCAAAGTGCCTCGGGAAAAGCACATGGCTTAAAAGTCATTGTTTAATATTACAGACAAAAGGTTCTTGAATTAATAGAAAGTAATAAACAATTAATTACTCCTCAATGAAGGAGACAGGGACGAAGTCCTTTGCGTGCCAATTGTTGAGCTCTGTTGTAGTAGGGTATACCCATTCTTCAAATGCATATTCATCAGAATCACCTACAACGTTTACTTTATGACTTCCAATATAGAGAGGGGGCTTCCCTACACGAGCGCGCCTCACTTCCTTCTGAGCCTTGATAGTGAAACCCAAACCAAATTTGTCTGCTTTGAATGGTATCTCAGGGAGTTGCCCCCAAGTATCACAGCTTCCTTCTTCGACTGCGGCACGAGCATCTCTAAATGAAACCATCCTTGGCACGACCTTACCAACTTTGGACATATCAGAGGAACATTTGGAAGTAGCAATTATTGGTGGTACAACTTCAAAAGCTTGACACAGGGTTTATATAAATTCTCCATCCATCTCTACATATTTGAAAGAATTAAGGCGGCTTACCATGAACTCCTTCTCACCATAAATAGTGACGATCCTTCCCTTGACTGGGTACTTGAGTTTTTGATGAAGGGTCGACGTTACCGCCCCTGCTCCATGAATCCAAGGTCGACCTAACAAACAGGAGTAAGCAGGACGAATATCCATGATGTAGAAAGTAGAGTTGAAAATCTGTGAGCCCACCTTGATCGAGAGATCCACCTCTCCATGAGCTGTCCTTTTGGACCCATCGAAAGCCCTTACAATAAATCACTTGGTTTCAACACCAGTCCTTCATAGTCTAAACGATCTAAAGCTCCCTTGGGTAGCACATTTAAAGAAGAGTCTGTGTCAACCATAACGTGTGCTAGGGTAGTCCCCTTACATTCAACAGAAACATGTAGTGCTTTGTTATGGTTCTTTCCAAGTGGTGTCAGATCGGCATCCGAGAACCCCAAACCATTATCGACCGTCAAGCTCGCCACACAATTTCAAACTGGTCAGTTGTGGTCCCATGAGGGACATGAGCCTTCTTCAAGAATTTGATTAATGCCCGAGCATGAGCATCAAAGCAAAGTAGCAAAGATAACAAGGAAATCTTGGAAGGGGTTTTCCCCAGCTACTCCACTATCTTGAAATCACTCCTTTTTATAATTTTCAAGATCTCATCCATTTCTCAAGCGGAAGGTTCCTCAACAACAATGTCTTTTGCGGGTATTTCTGTCTCAACAGGCTCAACCACCTTCTCTTTTCCCCTTGTGTCAGCATTAGGCTTAGCAGTGGTGATGCGGAGAGGTGCCTTTGTAGTGGTTGGTGGTGAGATGTTGGGTGAAAAGATTCTCCCAGTTCTGGTCACCTTACTAGAGCCAGTAATGTTACCAATGTCATCAACTTTACTTTCTTCAATCTAAGCATGTTGCTTTATTCCATGGTAAAACACCTCAAAACCATAGTTCCATGGCACTACTTTGTTGGAAGAGTACGGAATTGGCCCGGGGGCGGTAATTATCAGAGGAGCAATAGTCGGTTCATTTGAAATCCTGATAGGACCATTGGAGGAGATCCTAAGAGACTTGTTTGAGATTGTTATGATGGAGAGGTCTTCAATCTTATTGGTCAATTTTTTGGCGGACGAAGCCTTCTCAAATAGGATCTCATGGCTATACATTAGGCGTTGAATGCCTTCCTTCAGCCATTTGCATCCATTGAGTTGTTTGGCTCAACAATCAGTCCTTCAAACAGCCAGGAAAAACCCCGGCTTTCAGCAGATTCTTTTTTATAATGATTAAGGGAGTAGTCAAGTCTTCGACAGAGGAAACAAAAATGGTGTCTTTAACATCATTGACACCCTTGCCATGGTTTGACATTGGTGCCGTTATCACATTGGGATTGGAGGCGGATCAAATTCGATGGACTTGTTGTCTATTAAGTCTTGAATTTTATTCTTCAGTGCCCAACATTGGTCGGTCTCATGCCCAAGACTATTCAAGTGATATGCACATTTGGTATTCATATTATATTTAGGTGAGGAGGTATATGGATTAGCCGGAGGATAACACAATGTCACCAAATTAGCCTTTAACAGGTGTTGTAAGGCTTGGGATAACGACATGCCTATCCTTGTGTATTGTCTTTGTGGAGCCTCGAACCGTTGACGATTGGAAGATTGTCGTTGAACAAGAGCTGGGTTGAAAATCCGAACTGCATTAACAGACGAGCGATTAACCTTCTTGGTACGGGCCCTTGCCCCATACACAACATTCTTTTCTTTCTTCCCAGTGAAGGGTTTCTTTAAGTTTTAAAAATCCCAATTCAAACCTCCCATTTCTTGTATTTTTCCATTCTTTAGTATATGTTGACTCATACTACCTTATTGATTTCTAAGATGGATCCCATCAAGTATATCTTCGAGAAGCCATCTCTCTCCAGATGAATAGCTAGATGGCAGATGATCTTGACTGAATATGACATCCAATACACTATGAAAAAGGTAATCAAAGGAAGTGTGTTGGCGAATCATTTGGACCATCAAGCTGTTGATGACTATCAATCCATGACCTTTGAATTCCCATACGAGAATATCATGCTAGTGACCGACTGTGAAAAGCCTCGATCGTATGAAGGACCTGAACTAAGATCCTGATAGACTATGGATTTTGATGGAGCTTCCAACGCTTTGGGTAACGGAATTGGTGTTGTGATCATTTCTCCCGAAGGTTACCATACACCTTTCACTGCCAGACTTTGTTTCGACTGTACAAACAACATGGCCGAGTATGAAGCATGTATCTTGGGTCTAAATTCTGCCATTGATTTAAGAATCAAATTCTTAAGCATATACGGGGATTCGGCATTGGTAATTAGTCAAGTCAAAGGAGAGTGCGATACCAAACATCCTAATCGGATCCCATACAAAGAGATTGTGTTAACCTTAGCCCCTTACTTCGAAGAGGTCACCTTTGAACACTTTCCAAGGGAAGAAAACCAGCTGGTAGATTCCTTAGCAACTATTTCGTCTATGTTCAAGGTCAATTGGGACAACGAAGCTCCCCAAATTACTATCGAAAGATTTGATGAACCTGTGTACTGTTATGAGATTGACACTGATGAGGAAAAGCCTTGGTATCATAAAGTGATAAGGTATCTTGAAGCACAAGAATATCCTAAGGGAGCTTCAATCAATGATAAGAAATTCCTGCGAAGATTCTCAGCCAAATTCTTCCTAAGCAATGAGATCCTATACAAGCGCAACTATGATTCTACCTTGCTCCACCCTGTGGACAAGAAAGAAGCAGAAAAGATCATGGAAGACATGCATGAAGGTGTCTTTGGAACTCATTCTAACAGACACACTATGGCCAAGAAGATTATGAGGGTTGGTTACTATTAGTCGACTATGGAAACTGATTGTCACCATCACTCGAGGACTTGCCATAAGTGTCAAATCTATGTCGACAAGGTTCATGTGCCTCCAATTCCTTTGAATGTCATGAATTCTCCATGGCCATTTGCAATGTGGGTGTTGTACCCCAAAATTTTCCCTCTCATTTCTCTAGTAATCTCTCACAAGATCTCCTTTGGTTCAAGACTGCACAAGGGTTGATTAGCTCAAGATACCTCCTCAAGCATTGATGACTGAAAATTAAGGTTTGAGATTGCACAAGGACAATTGAACTTTTAATGCTTCATATGAATTTCATGGATCATTTTGGACCCTCAAGATTTCTCATGTCAAGTTTAAAGTGTTGGATCACATTTTTGCTCAGTCAATTGATTAGTTGACCTAAAAACCAGCTGTATTGGGGAAAAAGTAAATCATGGTCAATTTACAGTCAAACTTCATAGTTTTTGATCCATATCAACATCATGAACTCATATATGTCATTTGATCAAGTTTGGATCACAATTCCTCAAGAAATTTGATCAGATCATCAAAAGGGCAAAATGGCAAAATTAGGGTTTTGACTAAGAGGCAATTTCTGATTTTTGACCTAGCAAAGGGTTGATTGGTTTAAGTCATGATCTCAAGGGTTAAAACGCATCATTTTTACCTAATGACATGTCTCAAAACATATCTCAAGATTGATTTATTGACAGATGAATTTTCAGTCAACTGATCAAAAGTCAATTGTACACTGAAAAGTCAAACTTTGACTTTTTGGTCAAAATCAAGTGTCAAAGATCATAATTCATCAAACTTAGATGAAAGTCAAAAAAATCATATTTCATTTTGGAAAGCCAAAATTTCTAAACTTAGAAATTTTTCTAAGTGTTGAAAACTTCATATTTTTTCATAACTTTGAGCCAATTTTCCACCATGATGCAAGATGATTCAAAGGAAGCTTCCTACATGAAAGTTTTATATCTCAATGAGATCTAAAAAAATTTAGAACACAACTTCTCCTAGAAATGCATGTATTTCAAGTTATGATTTTGTGAATACATGTTCATGAAACTTGGAAACTTAGTGAAAATTAGCTGTAGTTTAGGCAGGATTTTGACCTAACTTCATGGAAATGTTTCATATATTTCCAAGAGGAATTTTCAAAAATATCCAACATAGAGGTTGTAGAGGATGTTACAAGCTTTCCAAAATGTCCAAGAACTCATTGAGATCATGTTTGAGCAAAGAGAATCGAAGACAAGAAGTTGGACATTCATTCTTGAATTATAGGTCATTTCCATGATGAACAAGAATTCAAATCCACCCCCATGCTGCATAAATCTTACTTTGAAGGCTTCTAACCTCTAAATCTATCTATAATGAGAAGATTGTATAACTATTTGAGCTATGATCCAAGTGTTTGAGTCATTTTCCAATTGATTATTCTATTAATGGAACAGAGTTCACACTTCCATTTTGGAAAAGTGACTTTAATCACAAAGTCAATGCATAGAGCTTTGCACTTGTTCCTTATGATCACAAGCAATGTCAAAGGAAAAAGCAACATGTCTAGAGCCTCCTATAAACTCAGACCATGCTTGTACTATGCCTTAAAACCATGTTTTCCACTTTTCTTCAAAATCAAGTAACATAACCATAACTCTATATCTTGTACTTCTGACCACCTCAAGTGCTCTAATATTTTTCATGTAATCATACAAGTTATTTGCAAGCTAACATACGATTGAAAACACTCCCAAACTTCCTGAAAACTCAGATTTCATAAAACCTCCATTTTTGTATCATTTCTGACTTTGAACTTGAATCTTCAAAACCACTCGTGCATTTCTTGGCCTTTTAGTTTCAAAAGCTTCCTCACATCAAATACAAACTACCCCTGCCCCTGTTTGCAGACTGTAACATTATCTTCATCAACTTCCATAGCCAAAAACAGAGCATTGCAGTTGGACTTCTCCAGACCATTCCAGCCATTCTCAGTTCAAGCCAGCTATTGCATTAGCTTCCTAGAGGTTCAAGGAAGCTAACTTGATCATCACCATCACTTGAAACAAGTTCAAACTCATTTCATGATTTCCAGTTTTGAGGTATTTTTATTGAACTTCCATCTTATTATTTAGGCATTGTTAGGCTTGCATTTGTGAAGATAAAATGTAGACATCATTGCCCTGAAACTATACATGTTCATAGATTTCATTTATGTTGTTTGAGTAGGGAGAATTTGAGTTTAAACCTCTGAAAATATTTAGGTCAGAATTTGGTACTGTTAGAAATTCATGCTCATCTTTGAGAATTAGCTTAAGTTATTTACATATTCAGAATCGTGAGGAAATTTCTAACAAGTTTGATGTTGGAAGTTTTGTGAATGGATGAGAAATGAATAAGTTACAAAACCTTTGGCTAGAGGTTGAAGATGAAGTACATTCAGGGCAAGATTTATGTTACATATTTATTGTTTTGTTTAAGTTAACAGATGTATCACCACCCCAGTGGTTAAAGCGCGCGTCTGTCACCCTTGGGACCTGGGTTCGAGCCCTAGTGATACCCTTTTGTCTTCTTTTTTTTCATGTTTTTCCACTTTTTTTGTTTGAAACAGCGCTTGGGCCTTCCCTCCCTTGGGCTTTATGTTTTTTTTTCTGACTCCTAACCATTGTTTACTTTCACACCCCTAGCCCTTTATTTTATTATTTCTTTTTTCTTTTTTTTCTTTATTTCATTTTCATTTTCCATATTATTTTTATTACTATTATCATTTTTATCATTATTATTTTTATTATTAAAAGATATAAAAATATATATTTTTTATTTATTTACACTTATATATTTTATTTTTTCTTCATAAAACAAAAGACCAAAAATATTTTCTTAAACAAATTTAATTCTTTTCTTAAATAAATTAGTAATTAGACTTAGGTTTAATTCAATTTATTTTCTTAATTAAAATTAATTTAGAACTTAGGTTTATTTTAATTAATTAATTTTCATATTATTTTTAATTTAAAACCTTTTCATAAAAAACCCTAAAAATCATTTTTTACTTATTTTCTTTGTTAATTAATTATGGTTTTAGTTTTGTTTAATTTTTAATTAATAATTTCTTAATTAGGTCAAGATTAAAACCTTTCATAAAAATCCAAACAAAAATCTTTTCTTTTTCCATTTGCATTTTTACATTATTATTTATTCAATTATTGTACATTTATTCAATATGGTTGTAATAGATAATTAGGTTTAATTTTATTGCAAAATCCCATTTGTAAATTTGTACACCCCCTCCCTTAATGATGTAATAGCTTAGTATTTTTACTTTCCGCAATTTACCGCTTTATAAAAATGCTAGTAAGTTAGGGTTTGTATGGAAAGATAAAATCAACACGTTAGCAAACCCTAATTCAAGACAAAACAGTGCATGTAAATCAACACATTTACACCCTTTCACCCTTAGGGTAATTCCACTTTGTTGCCTTACCAAAATGGTCATGTTATACATGTGGGATATCTTAGCAAAAAGCAATAAAAAATACAAGATCATAGTCCCTCGATGATGCTATCAAATGTTGCCTTTCAAAATGATCTTAGTCCATCAAAGAGAATTGCTAAGATATTTCACAGCATTGCTATCATGGCTATATGATGACCCACGCTCGTCCCTATACATCCAAAGATAAGACTTATTACCAAATCAATGGTAAGATAGCAATATCAAAGGAAAGGAAGAAATGAATAAATAATTTTTGAGTAGGTAGATTGTTCCTAGTTTCTTGCTCAATTTCAAATCAAACACTCTTGCTTATTTTCAAAACCAACACCAACACTTTCAAAACATTTTCCAAACATGAAACATTTTCAAAAGATCAACACTTTGTATACATTCTTACGTACGAGAACTATTATAAAGTTTGTCTAAACGATGGCGCCTTTTCAAAATACTTTCAAAAACCACATAAAGCACATTTTCAAACAAAAGCAAGTGATTTAGAAAGCAACTAAGATCCCATAGATAACTATGGATGAAAATGGTGCTACCACCTTCCCTTTTCATAATCTACCCTCCGAACTCAAGAAACAATCTCAAAGGTCTTTCCTATTCTTTTCAGCCTTTCCTTTTGGATAAAAAATTCTGTGGTGACTCTTGCTAACCACAACATTTGCGATAAAACATAAAACACCCAAGTCAGTTCCCCCACCGTATCACAGAACTGGCAACTCTGCTGGGGAATATCTCTTGAAAGTGGGGTTACCTTAGGGATATATCACCTTTGTTTGCTTTCATTATTTGAATTGTTTGTTTTACATTTTGGTTCCTTGTTTGGGCTTGTTTAAATACTCTACCCGGATTTGGGATACCTTATAGGTAAGTAGCAATATATTGTGGAAACTGTGCGGGGTATACCGACATGGTCTAAGCAATAGCTACATTAGTGTGACATATTTGTAGGTATCGGTAGCCCTTGAGTTTATTCAAGGAGAATACGGGGCCACTGAGTGATGTCATGAAACACTAATTGACTTTAGAACCTTTACTTGACCAGCTTGACCATTAGGACGTAGTGAGATGACCGGCTTTGGTGCAGTTCGAAGTTGGTAGATACTCGATACTTCACTCATGACATCATACCATGGCATTTTACACTAACCATTTCAAGGACCTAGAGATTTATTTTTGTTTTGTTTTATAGGACATGACTTCCACTCGCAGGAATACTATCCAAGTCAACCTCGTGAGAGTGCCTCCTCAACTCAAAGAATTAGCATCAAAGATCCCTAAGAATTCTCTGTTCACCGAGACAAGGTCGACTTCTCAATCTAGTTACTCAAGCCTCTATGAAGACATGATGAAGGTTCCCTTTCAGTTCTTCGACCCTTTACATCATTGCTTTACCTTTCTTGATTACCAACTTGTGCCTACTATGGAATAATTCTCTCAACTCTTAGGAATTCCTATTCTTGATCAATTACCTTTCAAAGTTATTGAAAGAGACCCAAGACTCGAGGAGATTGCTCGAGCTCTACATTTGCAACGATCTGACGTTGTGGCAAATTGGGAAACAAGAAGTGGTGTCAAAGGATTTCTAGCCAAGTTTTTGTTGGAAAAGGCTCAAGATTGTTGGGATGCTTTGGATTTACAAGCCTTTGACAAAGTATTGGCTCTTCTCATCTATGGGATGGTACTATTTCCCAATCATGACCAACTTATAGATGTGAACACAGTCAAAATTTTTATATCTCGCAATCCAGTGCCTACTTTGCTTGGGGACATCTTGCATTCTCTTCACTTTCGCACTATGAAGAGAAGGGGGACCCTTATATGTTGCACTCCTATTTTGGCTAGGTTGTTTATTTCGCACCTACCACGATCTGTTGTGAAGAATGAACAAGGCATGAGGTGGTCCAAAAGATTAATGTCGCTCATACATTCTGATATTCATTGGTGTTCTCGATCATTGGAGGACATTACTATTATCGACCATTGTAGGGAATTCCCTAATGTCCCTCTACTTGACATTATGGAAGGTATTACCTACAATCCTTGTTTGGCATTGAGACAGTTTGGGTATGCTAGGAGGGATGGTCCTCATGATGAACTTGTCCAAGGAATTGCATTTGACTATGAGAACGATGTCCAAGGTTATCATCAGAGATTCATACGAGCTTAGGGCATGGTGAACAAAGTTGATAGCAAGACATTGGGACATAATAACTCCATTCCTTTGGAGCCTTATCTCAAGTGGGTGCGAGCTCGCGCTCAAAATCTCATGATGCCTTATGAGGCCATTCTACCTTTCATCAAGGAGCATATTGCCGAGGGAGATGTTCCTTACACTATTCTCCATCCTGATGCCGACTACTCTCGAGGAGTTGCAAATATCTTGGATCCAACTCAAAGGGGAGCGAGACACCTTTGAAACCCAGTTCTACACAAGCGAGAAGAAGGTTCTGGAGCTTACGAGACAACTCCATAAAGAATAGAGTTTGAATGCCTACATTGCACCGAAGAGGATGCGCTCGGGGGAAGCTTGATTCTTTTTTTGTTGTTTTAGGAGTTTATTTTGTATTATCTTTATTTTTTTCCACTGTAAGCCCAAGGGGAATTTTTGTAATCGTTTGAACTTACTAATGAAATTAATGTTTGCTCTCTTTGTCTAAGAAAATTTAAATTTTAAAGGTCCTTGAAATCATTTGCATACGCACTTTCATGAATCATAACATAAACAAGTTTTCCACAACAAGTTTCCTTTTCTTTCTACTGTTTATTTCAGTAAGATGGATATCGAACAAACAGTGAAGGACTTGCAAGCACAAAATTCCCAATTCCAAGAAACCTTACTGACCCTGGCTAAGGGGCAACCAGAGCTGATGACTATGCCAGTAGCCAAGAAGAAAACCAAAAAGAAGGCCTTCATCCACATGGGTAAGAGATTCAAAGTTCCGGTTCGTCGGGTATAAATAATCGAAGAGTCGTCTGAGGAGGACAAAAATCAAGATGAAGAGGCAAGGAGAACACGTGCTAGGGATGCCAATAATCAAGCTTCCGAAGACGAAGATTACTTTGATGAGCAATATCCTCCGACTAAGGATAAATACAAGCATTTGGAGGATTGACTAAAGGCTGTTGAAATTCAAGCCAAGTCTGGTTTGGATTTTGGTGAGTTGGGCTTAGTACATGGGGTCGTTATTCCCCATAAGTTCAAAATACGGATCTTCACCAAGTACGACGGGGTTTCCTGCCCAAAACTTCATCCAACAATCAACAATCTGAACTTCCTCGAAGACAGTTCACGAGGATAAGCATGTCACTGTCCGAAGCCTTACAACATCTGTTGAAGGCCAATTTAGTGACATTGCGCGATCCACCATCCAATCCAAACATTTCATCACCTAAGTATAATCCAAATTCCAAGTGTGCGTATCATTCCAACAGCCCTGGACATGAGACTGATCAATGTTGGGCTCTGTAGAATAAGATTCAAGATCTGATAGACAATAAAACAATTGAATTTGATCCACCTGCTACTCCAAACATGATAACCGCACCAATGTCGAATCATGGCAAAGGTGTTAACGCAATTGATGATACTACTTTTGTTTCCTCCATTAAAGATTTAACAACTCCATTAACTAATGTGAAGGATAATTTGCTGAGAGTTGGGGTGTTCCCTGGCTGTTCTAAAGATTGCGTTTGTTGTGATCAACAAGTAAATGGGTGCAAGAGGCTGAAGGAAGGTGTGCAACGCCTGATAAATAGCCGCGAGATCCTGTTTGAGAAGATTCCTACCATCAAAGGTTTAACCAACAAAGCTGAAGACATGTCCACAATAACAATTTCCAACAAGCCTTTTAAGATCCCCTCAAAGGGTCCTATTAGAATTTTAAATGAACTAACCATTTCTCCTTTAATAATCACTGCCGTTGGGCCTATTCCCTACACCTCTGATAAAGCGGTTCCATGGAAATATGGTGCCGAGGTTTATTATCATGGGATAAAATAAGATTCTTGGATCAATGGAAACAAAGCTGATGTTACTAATATTGTAGGTTCTAGTAAATTAACAAGAATAGGGAGGATCTTTTCCCCCTGTTATCTCACCTCCGACTACTACGATAACTCCCGTCCGCATAACCAATGACAAGTCTAGTGCCAACACTAGAGGCAAAGAGAAAGAAGGTGAGCCTTCTGGGATAGAGGCACCTATAAGAGACTCTGATGCTGAAGAACCCTCCATTCAAGAGATGGAGTAAATCCTAAAAATCATAAAGAAGAATGATTTCAAAATAGTTGAGCAACTGGGGAAAACCGCCTCCAAAATCTCCATGTTGTCATTGTTACTCTAATCGGACGTTCATTCCCAATCCTTAATCAAGTTCTTGAAAAAATCCCACGTTCCCCAAGAAACCACAACTGACCAGTTCTAGAACTGTGTAGAAAGTTTAACGGTTGACAATGGATTAGGGTTCTCTGACGCTGATTTGAATCCTATGGGAAGGAACCACAACAAAGCCTTGCATGTGTCTATTTAATGCAAGGGAACTACCCTACCACATGTCTTAATTGATACTGGCTCATCCCTAAATGTGCTACCCAAAGGTGCTTTGGACCGGCTAGATTACAAAGGCTTGGTGTTAAAACCAAGTGATATTGTTGTAAGGGGTTTCGATGGGTCAAAAAGGATGGTTCATGGAGATGTGGATCTCCCAATTAAAGTTGGCTCATAGATTTTCAACTCTACCTTCTACGTAATGGACATCCGCCCTGCTTTTTCATGTTTGCTAGGGCGCCCTTGGATACATGGGACAGGGGCAGTAACATCCACCCTTCATAAAAAGTTAAAATACCTAGTCAAGGGGAAGATTGTCACTGTTTGTGGTGAAGAGGAATTCATGGTGAGCCACCTCAATTCCTTCAAGTATGTGGAGATAGATGGAGAATTTATAGAAAATCCGTGCCAGGCTTTCGAAGTTGTTCCTCCTATGGTTGCCACCACCAAGATCTCCTTCAACATATCAAAAGCTGATGAAGTTAGACCAAGAATGGTTTCACTTAAGGATGCCCGTGCCGTGGTCGAAGATGGAAACTGTATTATCTGTGGACAACTTCCCGATATTCCGTTTAAAGCAGACAAATTTGGGTCGGGTTTCACCATTAAAGCTCAGAAAGAGGTCATGCGCGCTCGCATGGGAAAACCACCTCTTCGCATCGGAAATCATGAAGTAAAGTTGTGGAAGACTCTAACAATGAATGTGCTTTTGAAGAATGGATCTACCCTACTGCCGAAGGAAAGCTCAACAACTGGCACGCAAAAGACTTCATTCCCATATCCTTCCATGAGGAGTAATTACTGTTTATTGTTTTCTGTCAATTCAAGAGCTTTTATCTGTAATTCTTAAATTCCAAACAATGACTTTTAAGCCATGTGCCTTGCTCGGGGCACCATGGTCCATTTGTTAAGGGTTTTGTTCATGTTCATTTATCATATGATCATTAATGAAAATGTTGGACCTTTTACATTCAAATTTTGTTCTTATTGTATTTCTTTTCTCTTTATTGCATTTTTTAAATAGCCATGTATCTTACACACACACACACACACACACACACACACACACACACACACACACTTGCAGATCCTCATCCACCCCGGATCTCATTGCCAACGACTCTGTTATCACCAGCTATGATTTTGAACATCCAATCAACTAAGCTGAAGACGAAGGAGAAGAAGATTGTGAAATACCAGGGGAACTAGCCAGACTTCTTATGCAAGAGGAGAAGGCCATTAAACCTCATGAAGAGCTAGTTGAAGTGATCAACCTAGGTATTGAGGAAGACAAGAAAGAAGTCAAGATCGGCGCTAACTTGGAAGACAACGTCAAAGGCAGATTGGTACAAATGCTACATGACTATGTTAAAGTGTTTGCTTGGTCGTATGAAGACATGTCGGGTTTGGATACTGATATAGTGGTCCACCGTCTACCAACAAAGGAAGATTTCCCTCCAGTCAAGCAAAAAGTGTGTCGTATGTGGCCAAACATGTCTAGAAAGATAAAAGCTGAGGTAATGAAGCAATTCAATGCAGGTTTCCTAGCAGTGATATCGTATCCTCAGTGGGTGGCAAATGTGGTCCCTGTGCCAAAGAAGGATGAAAAGGTTTGTATGTGCGTAAACTATAGGGATTTGAATAAGGAAAGCCCCAAAGATGATTTCCCACTACCGCATATTGACGTCTTGGTCGACAACACAACTCAACACAAAGTCTTCTCCTTTATGGGTGGTTTCTAAGGCTATAATAAAATCAAGATGGTTCCCGAGGATATGGAGAAGACCACCTTTGTCACACAATGGGGCACCTTTTGTTACAAGGTCATGCCGTTCGGTTTAAAGAATGCAGGGGCAACATATCAATAAGCTATGGTAGCCTTATTTCATGATATGATCAATCATGAGATAGAGGTCTATATGGATGATATGATTGCAAGGTCATAGACTAAAGAAGAACATCTCAATCACTTACACAAGCTATTTGAAAGGCTAAAGGAATACAAGCTGAGGCTGAACCCCAACAAATGCACCTTTGGGGTGAGGTCTCGAAAACTCCTAGGGTTTGTCGTCAGTGGCAAAGGTATTGAAGTCGATCCCGAGAAGGTCAAAGCTATCCAAGAAATTCCAGCTCCCCGTACTAAGAAGGAGGTCAGAGGTTTCTTAGGTTGACTCAATTAAATTGCCTAATTCATATCTCACTTAACTGCCACTTGTGAGCCACTCTTCAACCTGCTAAAGAAGGATCAAGTAATCAGATGAAATGACGACTGCCAAGTAGCTTTTGATAAAATCAAGGAGTACCTACAAGAACCTCCAATCCTGATGCCTCCAGTTGAAGGAAGACCTTTGATTATGTACTTGACTGTATTAGAGAATTCAATGGGGTGTGTACTGGGCCAATATGACGAGTCTGGCCGAAAAGAGCATGCAATATACTACCTGAGCAAAAAGTTTACCGACTGTGAAACAAGATATTCACTGCTCAAGAAAACTTGTTGCGCTTTGGCATAGGCTGCTCACCGGCTAAGACAGTATATGTTGACTCACCACTCTATTGATTTCTAATATGGACCCTATCAAGTATATCTTCGAAAAGCCAGCTCTCTCCGGACAAATAGTTAGATGGAAAATGATTTTGACTGAATATGATATCCAGTACACTTCATAAAAGGCCGTCAAAGGAAGTGTAATGGAAGATCATTTGGCCCATCAAGATGTTGAAGACTACCAATCTATGAACTTTGAATTCCCAGACGAGAACATCATGCTGATAACTAACTACGAAAAGCCTGGACCGTATGACGGACCTGAACAAGGATCCCGATGGACTATGGTTTTTGATGGGGCTTCCAACACTTTGGGTAACAGAATTGGCGCTGTGATTGTTTATCACAAAGGTTTCTATACACCTTTCACGACTAAATTGTGCTTTGATTGTACGAACAACATGGTTGAGTACGAGGCATGCATCTTGGGTCTAAAGCCTGCCATTGACTTAAGAATCAAGTTCTTGGATGTATATAGAGATTCTGTTATAGTAATCAGTCAAGTCAAGGGAGAGTGGGACACTAAGCATCCTAGCCTGATTCCCTACAAAGAGTTTGTGTTAACCCTGATCCCATACTTCAAGGAGGTCACCTTTGAGCACTTCCCTAGAGAAGAGAATCAGTTAGCTGATGCTTTAGCAACAATGTCGTCCATGTTTAAGGTCGATTGGGACAATGAGGCTCCTAGAATCACAATTGAAATATTTGACAAACCATCTGTTGCACCCCAAAATTTGCCCTCCCATATTCTCCAAGAAATTGCCAAGCCAAGCTGCAAAAGTCCCCAAGGGTTGCACAGTCCAACTGTCTCCTATACAGTCAAAACTAGGGTTTGTGTTCTGATCAAGAGATTGAAGATTTCAGAGGCCCAATCAAGTCTCATATGCTTACAAAGATGGTCAAGTATCCTCATATCAAGTTTCAAGGCATTCAGCTCAAAATTGCACAGTCAAAACCCTAAATTGCACTACAGTCAACTGTAGGGGCAAAATGGTCATTTGACAGTCAAAAGTTCAAATTTTTGGTCAACATATCATTTTGAAGCCACAAACATCATTTGATCAATGCTTGATCATGATTCTCAAAATTTGGCTCAGAAAATCATCAAGATGCAAAAGTTACTATATTTGGACAGCTGAAAAAGTCAACTGAAATTGACCAGGGCATAACTTTCACATGGATTATCAGAAAAATTCCATCCAAAGCTCATTTTGAAGAGAAAGACATTTCCTACAACTCATCTTCATACTTCAAGTCCAAGAAATGCACTCACAAAAAGTTATCAATTTCAACATTATAGGTCATTTTCAAAAGTCAACAAAAAGGGACTTTAAGTCAAAGGCCATAACTTGAGATTGGTAAATAAAAATGACATGGGACAAAAGGCATTGGTTAAAGGACTCAAAGACATTTCCAAAATGTCCAAACACATGTGAAAAGCTTAAAAATTGAGCAAGTTATGCCTTGTGGAAGTTGGGAAATTTTTGGATATTTTGAAAAGTCAACTTTGATCCAAATGACCTAAATTTGCTAATGGGCCCATTTTTCTTCCATGATTCATCATTCCAAGCCTATGCACGACCACTTGGCCCAAAGGGAAGTATTTTCTCATTTTTTATTTATTTATTTGAATTATTATTTATATTAATTCATTTAAATTATTTAAATACATGAAAAATATCAAACTTGACCTAAAAAATCTTTTTGTACACATTCTAGACTCAATATTTCGTGCACATCCCAATATGGCAAGATTTGGTTAGAATTGATCATAATTTGCACAAGAACCATGTGAAAAAGATTCAAAAAGATCTTAAGGAAATCAAATATGCAAAACAATGAATGCCTTGGATTTTATGCAATTTTCTTAACCTAATATGCTCATTACATAACCAGGATGACAACCCTAATCCTTGGAGACTGAAAGCTGCGCCCAAGAACACTTTGCAAACTTGAATTTTTTTCCATAAAACACAAAACTGAATTCATTGTTGGAGGACGATTCAAGCCTTAATCTTGATTCCAATAGCTTCATTGTGGTTTTCTGAACGTGTGCCAATCACAAACAACAACCAAAGCTCCAAGAATTGGTAGTTTGAACTCAAACTGTATCAAGCAATTTTTGAAATCGTATATCATAATTCACGCATCCTTTTGCATTTTTATTTATGGATTCTTGTTCAGTGTGATGTTTCTAAGCTAACCAATGCCTTTGATTGAATTATTACACGTTATATTCGATTCCACCATGTTTGAGATTCTAGGGTTTGCAGGTTTTAAATTAGGACTTTCCATCCAAGGCAAAATTAGGACTTGTGGTTAATACCATTGGGATGAGCAAGCTTGGACGAAGAGATTCATATACTCGCGCCTAATTTATGTTTAGAAACAGCCTAGTCGCTATTTTCTGTAAACCCATCTAACACCACGTTTGCAAAATTGTTGCCTTTGAGTTTGTGTTACAGGAAAAGTGAAGAAGATGACTTCGTGCCCATCAGCCATTGGTCCGTTTGAATTGCGCGCGTTTTTGAAGCACTAACTTTCATTTATTTTTATTACGTTTATTGTTTGTTTAATATACAAAGTAACAAAATAGCCCGGTTGGCAGGCACGCACGTTGATGACTTTCAGGACCTGGGTTCGATCCCAGGTCCCCTCACTTTCCTTATGTTTTCATCTTCAATATGTTCTTATGCAGTCATTAGACAGGTGACTACCGTGTGTCCACGAGATCCAAGCGTACATGCGTCCAGGAGATGCAGATCAAGGGCTCAGATCCAAGGCCTATGGTAAACGCTGGTCAACGCACTAGCACACAAACTGGCAAAAGTCAGTGGATCCAGAGCTATTGGGCCTGATTTGCTGAACCAAAACCTCCAATTTGGGGCTACCCCCCCTGGTTTGCCTTCACTATTTTTTATTTATTTTTTATTCTTGTTTTAATTGTTATTTTTATTTTAATTACTGTTTATTTAATTAATTATTTTTTGAACAAAATATAAAAACATCATAAAAAAAATCCAGAAAAAGATAAAAAATGTAATAATATTGATTTTAATTATTT
Organism: Vicia faba; assembly: GCA_948472305.1. Taxonomy (NCBI): domain Eukaryota; kingdom Viridiplantae; phylum Streptophyta; class Magnoliopsida; order Fabales; family Fabaceae; genus Vicia; species Vicia faba. The sequence continues at coordinate 1,426,089,081 of OX451737.1, read as the reverse complement.
TCATAAATAAATTGCTTGTAAATAAATTTAGTTTTAATTAGGTTACAATTTTAATTCCTTTTAATAACTAAAAATCCAAAAATACGTAGAAATAGGTTTAATTAATTTTGATTCCTTTTAATTTCCCTTTTTACAATAATAATGTTTATTTTATTTATTTTCTATAATTAAATTTTGCATGTAAATTAACTTAGATTTAAATTAGGTTAAAACTTAATATTTTCACAATAACTTAAAAACCATTAGAATTAGGGTTTGACGCTTCATTTTAATTTTAATTAATTATTTTTTTCATTAAATCTTAAAAAATACAAAAATACCAAAAAAACATTCTTTTTTAAATCTTTAATTTTAATTCCTCATTAATTAATTCATTAACTTTAAATATTTTTGTAAAAGGGTCCAACGCCCTAGTCTTGTTTTTAATTCCTTAATTGCGCATATTTACCTTATTTCGCTTAATTCATTATGTATTTCTCCCAAAGCGTTGTAACAATTTTACTTCTCGCACTTTTATTTTAATTTGCTTTATTTACTTTCCGTCAAATCGGGTCCGGTTTAATTTTGGCGATGTGGACCCGCGCCATTTGTAATAGCCTTAGATTTACTTTCCCGCAAATATTAACTGTTAAATAAGCATGAAAGAATGTATGGCCCTAATTAAAATCAAGCGTAGATCACAACGAACATGACAAGACAAATAACTGAAACATGACACACGAATCGCACACACCACCCCTAGGGTACGCCTCACTGTTGCCTTTCGAAAGGTGATCGTCGAGTAGAGGATGTTTTAGTAAGTCCTCATGATCCGGGAACCTGGCATGAGGGTAGCTTCTAAGGTATCTTCCCATTGCTCTGGTGATCACCATGTCCCTACAAACTCGAATTGACCCGAACACCTCCAACGGTGGTGCTACCTACCTCTCAATGGTGGGATGGCACTACTTTAAAGGACATTTACACAGACGAATTCCTTAGGGTAGGTAGGTTCTCAAGGGTACTTGCTCTAATTTCAAACAAATCAAAATACTTTTCACACCAACACATTTTCAAAAGCTTTCAAAGCAAACTTTTCAAACACTCTGACGTACGAGTCGAACTGAAATTTTTCAAAGAAACTTTTTAAAACCCACAATTGAAAAGCAAACAAACCATTTTTGAAAACACAAATGAGCAAGTATCTAAGAGCCCATGGATAACCATGGATAGAAAGGGTGCTAACACCTTCCCTTTCTATAACCTACCTCCCGAACCGAGAGCAATTTAAGGAATTTTTCTGTGCTTTTGTCCTTTCCATTTGGAGAAAATAAAAGACGGTGGCGACTCTTGCTTCCGCGACATTTCGCGAACCAGCGTTAAACAGTCAGTTCCAGATCCACCGATCACAGAACTGGCGACTCTGCTGGGGATATAAACTTAAAGTGAGGTGTACCTTAGGACTAAGATCACTGTTTTCAATTGCTTTCCTTGTGTGCTTTAAATTGTGGGTTGCTTGGGAGTTCTATAGATCCTAACCCGGATCTGGGGATACCTTCTTAGAAAGTAGCAACAAGGCTGTGAGGGAACTGTGCGGGGTATACCGACATGGTTGAAACAGTCTGCTACGTTGATGTGGCACTTTGGTGTGTACCGGTAACCCTTGAGTTCAGTCAAGGAGAGTACGGGGCCTCCGCGTGGTGTCGTGAAGCATCAACAGACCTTAGGAACCTTAATTGAACAATCTTGGCCTCTTTAGGGTAGTGAGATAACTGACTTTGGTGCAGTCCGAGGTTGGTTGATACTCGATACTACGCTCAATTGAGGGTTGCTTTCCTGGAATATTTCGGTCGCCAGTTCAGTGGCTAAATCGAAACGATGAACAATGAAAGCAATCCCGTGATATTGGGAACCTTAGAACCCGGTTACTTTGATTAGGACAGGTTGAACCCACCAACTTCAAGAGGGTAATACCTAGACCTCATGCTGGCCTAAATCCTAAGGGCTCTTTTGTGTGACTTGTGTGCCTTCGTACTTGACTATCTGCGTGCTTGTTACCTGACACTTGTTTCTTGCAGGTCTTGTTTATAGTCCTTAATTGGGACTCATAACAGGGTACTAAATTTCTTGCAGGGTTGTTTATAGTCCTTAATTGGGACTCATAACAGGGTACTAAATTTCTTGCAGGGTTGTTTATAGTCCTTAATTGGGACTCATAACAGGATACTAAATTTCTTGCAGGGTTGTTTATAGTCCTTAATTGGGACTCATAACAGGGTACTAAATTTCTTGCAGGGTTGTTTATAGTCCTTAATTGGGACTCATAACAGGGTTACTCACATTACCCCATGCATAGCATGGCATCATACCATTGCATAGCATTGCATACATCCTAACCCATTTCAAGGATCTCAAGGGCTTGTGATGCAGGTCATGATAAATCAAACATCTAGCCAGGGGCAAAGAGGATTTATTTTCCTCTAGCCAAGGGTGTCAGGGGCTATGACCCACTAGATATGGTGAGCCTTTGACCCTTGACGAAAGACTCTCAACAAAATGAAGTTCTTACAATCAAGCTACCAGTTCCAAATGCTAACAAAGTTTCTCTGTTTACCCCGCGAGGTCCTTGAAAACATTACATGCATGTCATACATCTCATTGCATTGCAGGTATCCCTTTGACAGGTTGCTTACCCTTCTTCGCTGTTTATTTCAGCCGGTCGTCATGAATCCTGAATCATCAGCCGAGCAGACTATCAAGGACCTCCAGGCTCAGAACGCCCAGTTCCAAGAGCTGATCATGAATTTGACCCAGGGGCAACAAGACCTGAAGGCTCTGCTCTTGAAGAAGGACAAGAAGAAGAAGAGGACTGTCTTGTTCAGCCCTAGACGCAGATCTGGGAATACACCGCAGACTGAAACTGGGAGGACTACCCCATCTGTGAGGGAAAGCAGTCACCATGAGAGAGAGGTTCCCAGTCCAGTGGTCTCCGACAACGAGACAAATTTTGATGAAGAGCAGTACCCTCCTGCTGATGACAGATATAAGCAACTGGAGGATAGATTGAAAGCTATGGAGGTTCAACAGGTACCTGGGCTGGATTTCGGAGATCTGGGTTTGTCAACCGGTGTGATTATCCCGCATAAGTTCAAAGCACCATCCTTCTCTAAATATGACGGGACGTCTTGTCCCAAGCTGCATTTAAGGTCCTATGTTCGGAAAATTCAGCCGTACTCTGCGGACAAGAATTTGTGGATCCACTTCTTCCAGGAGAGTCTTTCAGGGACTCATCTCGAATGGTTCTATCAGCTAGATGGGACCAAGGTTCGTAACTGGGAAGAGTTGGCTACTGCTTTCTACAAGCAGTATCAGTATAATGCCGACCTGGCTCCTACGCGTACCCAACTCCAGGGTATGTCGTTAGGATCAAGTGAAGGTTTCAAAGAGTATGCGCAGAAGTGGAGGGATCTTGCTGGAAGGGTACAACCACCTCTGACTGATCGGGAACTTGTTGATATGTTCTTGGGGACCCTGTCTGGTCCGTTCTACAACCACCTAATTGGGAATTCGTCTGCTGGATTCACAGATCTTATCTTGACTGGAGAGCGAATAGAAGCTGGCATCCGGTCTGGGAAAATTCAAGAGGCTGCACCTTCTGATAAAAAGCCTCATCATGGAAAGAAAGAATCCAATGTTGTGCACGGTAAAAAGAGCCGTCATGAGGCAGGGGCAATCCAGATCTCCAATCCGGGACCTGCTCAACAAGGGCAGGGGCAGCAGCGCAAGGAGAAATGACAGTACACCAAACTCAACATGTCGCTGGATCAAGCACTGCAACAAATGTTGAAGGCAGGGCTGATCACCTTAAGGGCTCCTCTCCGGAATCCGAACACTTCTGCCCCCAACTATCATCCCAACGATAGGTGCGCATATCATTCAGATAGCCCGGGGCATACTACAGACAACTGCTGGCCTCTCAAAAACAAGATCCGGGATATGATTGACGCCGGAGAGATTCAGTTTGAGGTGCCAGAGACTCCGAACATAATCACTGCTCCGTTACCCAATCGTTGAAGCCTTTGTTTATTTGAATTTTTGAGTTGTATTTTTCTTTGCTTATACAAACAATTAATGTCATAGCAAACTCTTTTATTCTATCAATGCATCGCATATGTCTGTTTTGGGAATTAATACAATTGTTTTCATTATATTCAAAATTCTTTTCATATTTTTTTTCTGATGATCAACTCTGGATCTAAAATTCTAAGCCTCTTGAGGGAGGATGACGAAAACGATACCATAATCTACAGTATGCTTTTGAACAGACCCCGCTGATGAGGTACAGGCATTGTTTCAATCCCTAAACACTAGAGTTATAAGGATGATAATCCCTCGTCAACCCCTCTGAGCCAAAGAAGTAGGAGTTTTTCTTTTCGAAATTTAAAACCCTTTATCATAACCTGGGGCAGGGTAGTTCTCTCAGTTGATCCAAGTGCATAACAAATGGCACCGAAGGAGTCCTTACAAAACAAAAGACAGTGATGGTTCTGAATAAATCACAAGGACAGGCAGTCATTATCTCAAAAAACGAAAAACCCATTAAGTCAAAACCCATGAAGGAGACTTACAAAACTGGGGCATCCCGCTGACTGTAATTCCAAAAAAGGAAACAGTTCAGGCAAAAAAAGAAAGGGATAACAAAAATCAAGAAAGAGGTCTCACAAACCCTCAACCAAAGCAAAAAATGACTGCCTATTCAGAAGAAATCATCAACATCTGAACCATTATTGGAACATCAAAGCAAAGACTCAAGCAAGGTCTAATGCACGATCAACTGAGTTTAGGTTTGGAGAACATCACGAAGAGCGGGTGGGTACAAATAATTTGAGCCTTTATCCTTTGTTTCTTAAACCGTGAACCAGGCCACGTTATAACCCTCGAAAGTCCTAGCTGAAGCACGGGTTAGCTCGAAAGCATACTGTCACGAAAGGTATCCTGACTCCTTAAGGCCTACGGTAAATACGGAGTTGACATCATGTTTTACAAACATTCACTTGTTTTATGGAAAAAGAATGCATTTTCAAAATCTTCGAGACAGACATAAGCTTTGCATTTTTAACATAACTTTGTTTGTATGTGACTTTTTGTTTGAGCAGCATAGAAATCCGCATGACGAAAGTCTAATGAACAAAAGTATCTCCAATCCAGGGGCACGGCATGATCATGGTCTATCATCTGGGGCAGCCCAGTCAAGATCCAGAGAATCTCTCAAAGGCCAAATAGCCTGGGGCAAACCTCTGCCTGAGTCACTTGGGGCAGTCCAGCAACGAATCTTGCACGATCAGACACCTTCTGGTAATATGGCAACACAAGCAGCCATGGGCACCTACCTGCATTCTACAAGCACGGACATAATCGAAAAGATACCATGCAAAATTAAAGACCCGCTAGGTTGACATACCTAGGCAAAAATAGGGGCTTCCCGGCGAACCAAAAGGGTTCGGGCAAAATGAGGGATGAAATGAAAATAATCTGTACACCCGGCAAGTCGAAAACCTGAAAAGGCGGCTTGGGCAAAATGGGTATCCCGGTGGACTGAAAACCCGAAAGGGCGGTCCAGGCAAAAGTTAGGGATTAAAGCATACGACTATGTCCTGCCATCTGCCTACCAGAAGAAGGTTTGTCCATCAACGACTATCAGCACCCCACAAATGCCTCCCTCATAGAAACAGGGGCAATAAAGAGTGGTCTAAGCAGTCTGATTGTTCTATCCTCCAAGGTATCAGAGTAGGTTCCGTTGAAGAACTTAACCAATACAGTTCAATACTTCCCCAGGAAAGTTGAGATCCATCTCCCTAAGCAATAAGCTTATCCCCAGTAGATTCTGGAAGCTTATCCCCTCAAGGCACGAACGCGTCGCCCGGCTTTATTCAAAGAGTTATTTCCTTAACAGGATATAACTGGGTTATCCTCAGCCAAAAGCCACGAAAAAAGCTTCGTCAACGAAGTTTTCCTACCCCAGCGAAGTCCGTCGGCACTTCCCACAACAAGGATATCCTCAGCAAGCTATTATCAATTCAGCAAAGCATCTCTATCCCCACAGAGTATGGCTCCCCAGCAAGGTCGCTAGAGTACTTTTCTCTCCGCAGAGTAATCCATTTGCCAAGTACATCCCTCAACGGAGTCATCTTCTCCTACCGGTATACTTACAACTATCATCCCCAGCGGAAGCAAAATCTATTCCTCAACATCAGCCCAGGATACGACTTCCCGGCACCCGTCAAGGATTTATTTTCTTAGACAAATATACATTCATAAAACATCACATCTCCATACATTATAGCATGCATATGCGTCATACTGCACGCATCTCATTGATCTTGAAGACATACAGTTCAATGCATCATGATTTTGCATACAATTATGTTTTGCCTTTTCAGGAAAAAGATCAATACAAAAATGATTACTATCAACTAACGCAATTCTTTCTAGATATAGTTTCAGATATGATCCAGAGATGGTGACGTTCTGATACTGCTTCCAGATTTCCTTCTAGATATAGTTTCAGATATGATCCAGAGATGGTGACGTTCTGATGCTGCTTCCAGATTTCCTTCTAGATATAGTTTCAGATATGATCCAGAGATGGTGACGTTCTGATGCTGCTTCCAGATTTCCTTCTAGATATAGTTTCAGATATGATCCAGAGATGGTGACGTTCTGATGCTGCTTCCAGATTTCCTTCTAGATATAGTTTCAGATATGATCCAGAGATGGTGACGTTCTGATGCTGCTTCCAGATTTCCTTCTAGATATAGTTTCGGATATGATCCAGAGATGGTGACGTTTTGATACTGCTTCCAGATTTCCTTCTAGATATAGTTTCAGATATGACCCAGAGATGGTGACGTTCTGATGCTGCTTCCAGATTTCCTTCTAGATATAGTTTCGGATATGATCCAGAGATGGTGACGTTCTGATGCTGCTTCCAGATTTCCTTCTAGATATAGTTTCGGATATGACCCAGATATGGTGACGTTCTGATACTGCTTCCAGATTTCCTTCTAGATATAGTTTCAGATATGACCCAGAGATGGTGACGTTCTGATACTGCTTCCAGATATCCTTCTAGATATAGTTTCGGATATGATCCAGATATGGTGACGTTCTGATACTGCTTCCAGATTTCCTTCTAGATATAGTTTCAGATATGACCCAGATATGGTGACGTTCTGATACTGCTTCCAGATCTCCTTCCAGATATAGTCCAGATGTAAACCAGATATGGCAACGTTCTGACACTTATTCCAGTTGAAGATATTTCAAGGCCTTCTCTAGTCCAGCTAAATCAACTCCCAACAGATTTTTCTGATAAAGACTCAGTAGAAGTTACTCCTATGGTTCCCTCTCCGACATTGTGTGAGGTGGTAATCCCTTTTTCAGATGTTTCCCTCTCCGACGATGAGTGTGAGGTGATAGTCTCCTATGGTCCCCTCTCCGACAAGTGCGTGAGGTGGTAATTCCTTCTTCAGATGTTTCCCTCTCCGACGATGAGTGTGAGGTGATAATCTCTTATGGTCCCCTCTCCGGCAAGTGCGTGAGGTGGTAATTCCTTTTTCAGATGTTTCCCTCTCCGACATGGGCGTGAGGTGATAGTCTCTTATGTTCCCCTCTCCGACAAGTGCGTGAGGTGGTAATTCCTTTTTCAGATGCTTCCCTCTCCGACGGTGTGTGAGGTGACAATTCCTTTTCCTATGATTCCCCTCTCCGGCGGCGAGTGAGGTGATTCCCTTTCAGATTATAAATGCTTATGGCTCTCTTCCCGATCCTGCGAAGATGGTAATTCCCGCCAAGATTTTTCTCAACGAGCGTTGTTGAAGTTAAAATCACCCAAGGTTCTCTTACCATTCATGCTAAGGCAGTAACCATACCTGGTTCATTCATCATCTTTTGAAGCTCCAGACTCAGCTCTTGTAACCAGTCAGGACATATCTATACCAAGCATCTAAAGTCAGCTCCTGCAACGTGTCAGGTACTCATTTTTCTTTTGCAGGTATGCAGGTTCTCGCTAAGGAATCTCTTACGCGATCAACCTCTAGATGGCATCTATAAGCCCATCACCCTATCCAGCAACCTCTAAATGGCATCTATAAGCCCATTCCCCCATCACTGTTATTATGTGAGCGCAAATTTCTGGGCACTTTAGTGTTCAATCATCTTCTACCCTCGGATTACGAAAGGCACGCCAGCCAATCTGCATCCTCCGGTCTAAGAAGATTGAACAGGGGCAACTGTTGCACCCCAAAATTTGCCCTCCCATATTCTCCAAGAAATTGCCAAGCCAAGCTGCAAAAGTCCCCAAGGGTTGCACAGTCCAACTGTCTCCTATACAGTCAAAACTAGGGTTTGTGTTCTGATCAAGAGATTGAAGATTTCAGAGGCCCAATCAAGTCTCATATGCTTACAAAGATGGTCAAGTATCCTCATATCAAGTTTCAAGGCATTCAGCTCAAAATTGCACAGTCAAAACCCTAAATTGCACTACAGTCAACTGTAGGGGCAAAATGGTCATTTGACAGTCAAAAGTTCAAATTTTTGGTCAACATATCATTTTGAAGCCACAAACATCATTTGATCAATGCTTGATCATGATTCTCAAAATTTGGCTCAGAAAATCATCAAGATGCAAAAGTTACTATATTTGGACAGCTGAAAAAGTCAACTGAAATTGACCAGGGCATAACTTTCACATGGATTATCAGAAAAATTCCATCCAAAGCTCATTTTGAAGAGAAAGACATTTCCTACAACTCATCTTCATACTTCAAGTCCAAGAAATGCACTCACAAAAAGTTATCAATTTCAACATTATAGGTCATTTTCAAAAGTCAACAAAAAGGGACTTTAAGTCAAAGGCCATAACTTGAGATTGGTAAATCAAAATGACATGGGACCAAAGGCATTGGTTAAAGGAATCAAAGACCTTTCCAAAATGTCCAAAAACATGTGAAAAGCTTAAAAATTGAGCAAGTTATGCCTTGTGGAAGTTGGGAAATTTTTGGATATTTTGAAAAGTCAACTTTGATCCAAATGACCTAAATTTGCTAATGGGCCCATTTTTCTTCCATGATTCATCATTCCAAGCCTATGCACGACCACTTGGCCCAAAGGGAAGTATTTTCTCATTTTTTATTTATTTATTTGAATTATTATTTATATTAATTCATTTAAATTATTTAAATACATGAAAAATATCAAACTTGACCTAAAAAATCTTTTTGTACACATTCTAGACTCAATATTTCGTGCACATCCCAATATGGCAAGATTTGGTTAGAATTGATCATAATTTGCACAAGAACCATGTGAAAAAGATTCAAAAAGATCTTAAGGAAATCAAATATGCAAAACAATGAATGCCTTGGATTTTATGCAATTTTCTTAACCTAATATGCTCATTACATAACCAGGATGACAACCCTAATCCTTGGAGACTGAAAGCTGCGCCCAAGAACACTTTGCAAACTTGAATTTTTTTCCATAAAACACAAAACTGAATTCATTGTTGGAGGACGATTCAAGCCTTAATCTTGATTCCAATAGCTTCATTGTGGTTTTCTGAACGTGTGCCAATCACAAACAACAACCAAAGCTCCAAGAATTGGTAGTTTGAACTCAAACTGTATCAAGCAATTTTTGAAATCGAATATCATAATTCACGCATCCTTTTGCATTTTTATTTATGGATTCTTGTTCAGTGTGATGTTTCTAAGCTAACCAATGCCTTTGATTGAATTATTACACGTTATATTCGATTCCACCATGTTTGAGATTCTAGGGTTTGCAGGTTTTAAATTAGGACTTTCCATCCAAGGCAAAATTAGGACTTGTGGTTAATACCATTGGGATGAGCAAGCTTGGACGAAGAGATTCATATACTCGCGCCTAATTTATGTTTAGAAACAGCCTAGTCGCTATTTTCTGTAAACCCATCTAACACCACGTTTGCAAAACTGTTGCCTTTGAGTTTGTGTTACAGGAAAAGTGAAGAAGATGACTTCGTGTCCATCAGCCATTGGTCCGTTTGAATTGCGCGCGTTTTTGAAGCACTAACTTTCGTTTATTTTTATTACGTTTATTGTTTGTTTAATATACAAAGTAACAAAATAGCCCGGTTGGCAGGCACGCACGTTGATGACTTTCAGGACCTGGGTTCGATCCCAGGTCCCCTCACTTTCCTTATGTTTTCATCTTCAATATGTTCTTATGCAGTCATTAGACAGGTGACTACCGTGTGTCCACGAGATCCAAGCGTACATGCGTCCAGGAGATGCAGATCAAGGGCTCAGATCCAAGGCCTATGGTAAACGCTGGTCAACGCACTAGCACACAAACTGGCAAAAGTCAGTGGATCCAGAGCTATTGGGCCTGATTTGCTGAACCAAAACCTCCAATTTGGGGCTACCCCCCCCTGGTTTGCCTTCACTATTTTTTATTTATTTTTTATTCTTGTTTTAATTGTTATTTTTATTTTAATTACTGTTTATTTAATTAATTATTTTTTGAACAAAATATAAAAACATCATAAAAAAAATCCAGAAAAAGATAAAAAATGTAATAATATTGATTTTAATTATTTTCATAAATAAATTGCTTGTAAATAAATTTAGTTTTAATTAGGTTACAATTTTAATTCCTTTTAATAACTAAAAATCCAAAAATACGTAGAAATAGGTTTAATTAATTTTGATTCCTTTTAATTTCCCTTTTTACAATAATAATGTTTATTTTATTTATTTTCTATAATTAAATTTTGCATGTAAATTAACTTAGATTTAAATTAGGTTAAAACTTAATATTTTCACAATAACTTAAAAACCATTAGAATTAGGGTTTGACGCTTCATTTTAATTTTAATTAATTATTTTTTTCATTAAATCTTAAAAAATACAAAAATACCAAAAAAACATTCTTTTTTAAATCTTTAATTTTAATTCCTCATTAATTAATTCATTAACTTTAAATATTTTTGTAAAAGGGTCCAACGCCCTAGTCTTGTTTTTAATTCCTTAATTGCGCATATTTACCTTATTTCGCTTAATTCATTATGTATTTCTCCCAAAGCGTTGTAACAATTTTACTTCTCGCACTTTTATTTTAATTTACTTTATTTACTTTCCGTCAAATCGGGTCCGGTTTAATTTTGGCGATGTGGACCCGCGCCATTTGTAATAGCCTTAGATTTACTTTCCCGCAAATATTAACTGTTAAATAAGCATGAAAGAATGTATGGCCCTAATTAAAATCAAGCGTAGATCACAACGAACATGACAAGACAAATAACTGAAACATGACACACGAATCGCACACACCACCCCTAGGGTACGCCTCACTGTTGCCTTTCGAAAGGTGATCGTCGAGTAGAGGATGTTTTAGTAAGTCCTCATGATCCGGGAACCTGGCATGAGGGTAGCTTCTAAGGTATCTTCCCATTGCTCTGGTGATCACCATGTCCCTACAAACTCGAATTGACCCGAACACCTCCAACGGTGGTGCTACCTACCTCTCAATGGTGGGATGGCACTACTTTAAAGGACATTTACACAGACGAATTCCTTAGGGTAGGTAGGTTCTCAAGGGTACTTGCTCTAATTTCAAACAAATCAAAATACTTTTCACACCAACACATTTTCAAAAGCTTTCAAAGCAAACTTTTCAAACACTCTGACGTACGAGTCGAACTGAAATTTTTCAAAGAAACTTTTTAAAACCCACAATTGAAAAGCAAACAAACCATTTTTGAAAACACAAATGAGCAAGTATCTAAGAGCCCATGGATAACCATGGATAGAAAGGGTGCTAACACCTTCCCTTTCTATAACCTACCTCCCGAACCGAGAGCAATCTCTTTAAGGAATTTTTCTGTGCTTTTGTCCTTTCCATTTGGAGAAAATAAAAGACGGTGGCGACTCTTGCTTCCGCGACATTTCGCGAACCAGTGTTAAACAGTCAGTTCCAGATCCACCGATCACACCATCATACTGTTGCGAGCTTGACACAGACGAAGAGAAGCCTTGGTACCACGAGTTGAAGAGATATCTCAAAGCACAAGAGTATCCCGAAGGAGCTTCCATCAATGATAAGAAATTTATGTGAAGATTTTCAGCCAAATTCTTCCTAAGTAATGGAATCCTGTACAAACACAACCATGATTCTACTCTACTCCGGTGTATGGACAAGAAGGAGGAAGAGGATATCATGGAAGACATGCATGATGGTATCTTTGGGACTCACTCTAGTGGACACACTATGGCCAAGAAGATTCTGAGGGCTGGGTACTATTTTGTCGACAATGGAAACTGATTGTCACTATCACTTGAAAACTTGCCATAAGTGTCAGATCTATGCCGACAAGATCCATGTACCTCCAATCCCTTTGAACGTCATGACTGCTCCGTGGCTATTTGCAATGTGGAGAATTAACATGATTGGAGAGATCAAACCCACTGCTTCCAATGGACACCACTTCATCCTTATTGTTATTAATTATTTCACCAAATGGGTCGAAGCTGCTCTGTTTGCCTCAGTCATGAAGAACGCCATAGCCAGGTTTATCAAGCAAAACCTCATATGCCACTATGGTATCCCCGAAAGAATCATCACCGACAATGGAACTAATCTCAATAATTTTATGATTACAGAACTCTGCATGCAGTTCAAAATAAAGCATCACAATTCTTCTCCGTACAGACCTAAGATGAACGACACAGTGGAAGCTGCCATCGAAAATATCAAGAAGATTGTGCAAAAGATGGTGGTGACCTACAAATACTAGCATGAGATGTTACCATTTGCTATTCATGGCTACCGTACTTCAGCTCGAACGTCAACTTGGGCAACTCCCTTCTCTTTGGTCTATGGCATGGAAGTTGTCTTGCCTGTAGAAGTTTAGATTCCTTCCCTAAGGATTATGAAAGAAGCAGGTCTAGGCGAAGACAAATGGAATCAGACTAGGTTGGATCAGCTAAACTTGATTGACGAGAAGCGACTAGATGCTGTTTGTCATGGTCAGATATACCAAAAGCGTATGATCAAGGCTTTCAACAAAAAGGTCAAGCCTCGAGTGTATCAAACTGGCGACTTGGTAATAAAGCAAATCATTCTTCCACAAGGCGATCCCAGGGGTAAATGGACTCCCACATACGAAGGGTCATTTGTTATCAAGAATGTGTTCTCTGGTGGTGCCGTGATGCTAACAACTATGAACGACGAATATTTCCCGCATCCTGTGAACGCTGACATAGTTAAAAAATACTATCCATAAAAATGACCTGCTAGGTTGACATACCTAGACAAAAATAAGGGCATCCTGGTGAACCAAAGAGGTTCGGGCAAAAATTAGGGATATATGAAAAAGATTGTACACCCGGTAAGTCAGAAACCCGAAAGGGCGGCTTGGGCAAAAATGGGTATCCTGGTGGACTGAAAACCTGAAAGGGCGGTCCAGGTAGAAGTTAGGGATTAAAGCGTACGACTATATCCCGTTGGATCTCTATATCCAGCTTTATTACCGAGGTCCAAGTTCAATGGTACAAGATCAATCCAATCAACTTCTTTCAACGACTGGAGATGATGTTTGAAGACATAGGGGCAATAGTGGAGTTGGAACACAATGAGATCACTTCCACATGGCTATTATTTTTTATTTCACTTTGTACTCTTTTCATTTCTTTCGACGATTTCCTCTTATTAGGATCTCTGTCTCCTTGTGCAAAAAACGCCTGTTTATAGGAAAACATCAATACAAGTATACTTTGAAGTGCAAACTTTTTTGTTTTTATGTTTTAAGTGCTAAAGCATCCAATGGCTAAAACTGAATGAACATATGCATATAAACATGATTAACTATTACCAAAAGTGTGCTTAAAAATAGTGATAAGTATTTACTTAAACACTTGGGATATCCCCACAGAGTTACTTCAATAATTATCTCCACAAATTTGGATTCATGCAATCCGCTAGCAATAGTTTTAATCTCCGGAAAATCCTTTCCCAAGATGAGTTGGAAACCTTGTGGAGTTTCTGTTTAAAGAATTTACCTCCCCTGTAGATCGTCAAATATTCTCTTCAACGGGGTTTATATCCCCAACAAAGATACAAATTCTCCAGCTTGAGTTTACTTCTCAAACTATTGCAAATCAATGGACGAAACCCCTTAACCCCGGGTAAAGCCATTTCAATCCCCAAAGGAATCGTTACTATCCCCGAAGTTGCTATAAAGCCTAGAATCCGACCAGATAGTAGTTGACTCTTTTCTGTTAAAAGAAAGTTACTACGAAGCCTGGACCCGACCAGATACTAGTGTAACTCCATCTCTTTCAAGCAAGTTACTATGAAGCCTGGACCCGACCAGATACTAGTTCAACTTCATCTCTTTTAAGAAAGTTACTATGAAGCTTGGATCCGACCAGGTAACAGTAAATCACAATTTTTAAGTTACTAAAGCCTGGATCCGACCAGATAATAGTTTAACTTCTTCAAATTGCCGAAACTTAGACCCGACCAGATACCAGTTAACCTCGAGATCAATTGTTGAAGCCTGGACCCGACCAGATAACAGTGAATCTCAATTTCAAGTTATTGAAGCCTGGACCCGACCAGATAGCAGTTTAACTTCTTCAAATCACTAACACAACTCCTCTTCCCCAGTAGGGTTCTCCACTATCCCCAGTGAGTTACTGCAAAGCCTGGATTTCGACCAGATAACAATTAGCTTTATCATCCCCGGCAAGTTGTTGCCAAGCCTGGATTTCGAAAAGATAAAAGCTAACTTTCAAATCCTCAGTAGATCAATGGACAACTAAAACTTCTGAACACTAGTTCCCAAGCAGAAATCAACACTCTCCACAGAGTTTTCTCAAGCCAAAGCCCATATTCCCCAGTGGATTTCGCCTCAACAAAACAGGAATCCCCGACGGAGACATCCTAAACAAATTCTGAAGAAATACACATTCTTCATCCCCAACAGTAGTTCGAGATTTAAAGGCTCCCCATCATTTGTCAAGGATTTATTTTCTAAGACAACGATACATTTCAACAATATTTCACATTCATACATCATGTTACATACATGATAAATGCATATAACATAATCTCATTTATTTTGAGAACATCATTAAGCCATGCATACATCTGCATGCAACTAATCTTCTTCCTTGCAGGAAAAGTCAATCAACAAAAAAAGTCCTCTTCTGGATAAATTCACCTCTTCCAGTTAATAATAGGAAATCAACAGTCCTCTTCTTGATAGATTTACTTCTTCCAGTTAAAGACAGTCGAACAAAATACCTCTTCTGGTAAATACTACCAATATTTCTCAAATAGTTCAAATATTAATTCCTAAAACAAGCCAGGGCAACTATCTCTACGACCAATAAAGAGCGGGTTCCAGATTAATACCTGAAACAAGACAGGACAACTATCTGTGAACAACTGATAGTAGATTAATACCTGAAACAAGACAGGATAACTATCTACATGAAGCAGATTGAAGATTAACTCCCGAAACAAGATGGGGAAACTATATTTCTTTCACTTTGGTCAGATAAAGATCAATTCCCGAAACAGGACGGGGCGACTATCTTTATTACCAATCATATTGAACTCCCAAAATAGGACGAGTTTACCAATAAACTGATTGTAGATCAATTCCCAAAACAGGACGAGGCGACTATCTACATGACAAATTCTTCCTTCAAAACCTCTGTTGGTTCAGTTTAAATTGACCAATGATTTATCTTGACTTTGTTCTGTTAGACATTTTCTCTAGTTCAATCAAATCGACCCTAAGATTTTTATGATTCTTATCCAGACAAAAACAAATACTGACATATGTTGTTTCGGTATAAATCGACCAAATATTTACTCTGATACTTCTTCCATTTCTCTATCAACAGTCACTGTTGGATGGCATCTATAAGCCAATCTCCGATGATTCACAACCACTTCTGGATGGAATCTATAAGCCCATCTCCAAAAATGTTCCAAATGGCATCTGTAAGCCCATTCCCGATACAATAAATCCAAGGCATTACTTTATGCACAAGCGAGTGTAATTTTCTGGGCACTCTAGTGTTCAATCATCTTCTACCTTAGAGTCACGAATGGCAAACATGCCAATCTAACTCTTTAGGTTTAAGAAGATTGAACAGGGGCAGCTGTTGTACCCCAAAATTTTCCCTCCTATTTTTCATTCAAGATTCTATCCTAGGGTTTCTCAAATACTCAAAATGGCTTAGGGCTTGATCATACAGATTCTCTTCCTAGGCATTGAGTCAACAACTAGGGTTTGGTATTTCTCAAACAAAATTGAGTCTTCAAGGTTTCAAATGGTCTTCATGGTTCTTTATGTGTTCTTAAGGATGTTTGCATTAGTTTTCAAACTTTGCATTGCAAGTTTGCTCAGTCAATGGTTCAGATGACTGAAAATGACTACATTGACCCAAAAATCGACCTTTATGAGATCAAGTTTAAATGATTGTAACTTCTTCCTTAATCGATATTTTTGAGCAGTTCTTTTTACATATGACTCTCCTTGGCATCATCTTCAATTTCTCTTTACAAGTCAAGAGCCGATTGTGTGCGAAAGATCATCAAAAATTCGAATATTTTAGAGGTCAGTTTCTGGATTTTTGACCTAGTCTCAAGTAATTGTTGTCTGACTTCTAAGAATCGTAATTTACTCAATTTTTAAGATCTTGAGACGATTATTTTTGCACATCGTTCAAGGAGTGTTCATTGCTTGTAGTGCAAATTAACTTGGATTTGAGTTAAGGGTTCATTGGGTTGGAGTTGGTTTAAAATTATTCATTCAAGTGACAATTTAAGTTTCAATTTTGTCCAAAGGATTTTATCAGAATTTAAGATTCAAATATCATTCAAGTTTCAATTATAATTCAAAGAATTCAAATGGTGGATCATGAGAATATAATTAAAGTCATGATTATGGATCTGAACATGGAAAGGATAAGTAAAATTCAAATAAAAATGGTAAGAGAAAGATATCATTGGAGAATGTATCATTACAAGATTATTCAAAGTTTCAAGTAATTTTCATTTGCATTCATACAAATATCCATTCATATTCACAAGATTCATCATGAATTCAAGTTCATTCATGAGAAAGTATTTAATCACACACTTGAATTCAAATCTCGTCCATAAATATCATGATTCAATTCATTCAAATATCAATCAATTCTTTTCCAAATTCCAATGGAGGACTTTGAATTTCATCAAGACATATCAAGATTCAAAGTTTCATATAAGGATTCAAGATGTTTACAATTACAAAATAATTGAGGAAATATATTCAAGACAAGTTCCATTCATGTTACAAATTTATTGGAATTATTATTACAAAGTTACAAAGGGAATTACAAGTTTGTACAAACTATTATTTCCAATGTTCTAAAATTCCAGCCCAATATCATGCTGCCTACAACCCATTTTCCAGCCTTGTTTCAGCCTATAAAACAGTCCCAAAAGTGTTGTGAAAATACAGCAGAACAACCCTAAAAAATATAGCAAAAACCCCATAAAAAACAGTCCAACCTTGCTGAAAAACAACAGCCCTGTTGCTGTCCCAAAACCTGTATAATAATGCCAAGAAAATCAGTCTAAAACCATGTCAATACAGTCCAAAAAACTTGTCCACAAATAATCAAGTATTACACAAAAAACCAGCAAAACAAAATCTGCACCAGAAAGCAATAAAACAATAGCCAAAATTGTTCAAAAACTCATTAATTCCCTCCCCCCCCCCCCCTAAACCCACTGCTGTTGTATATAAAACAGGGCAGCCCTGTATGAAAAAACACACAGAAAAAACAAAATTGAAAAGAGACCACTATTTCATAGAGACCACTGTTTTCATAAAAAACCCATTGTTTTCATACAACCTTCATCCATAAAATCCATTCACAATTTTAAACTCTTTATACAGAATCAACATACAAAAGTAAAGGAAGAAAAACAATCAGAAAAATACACATAGCAAATTCAAGGAGAGAAACTTACTATTTTTTTTAGAAGCCCCGTCGGAGAGACTCCGATAGGTATTGTTCTTCTTCCTCTCTATCTACTTCTGCATATATTCATGTTTGAATCATTTTCTGCGCCATTTTTTTCTGCCATACCATGCTTACTTTATCATACCTTTTGCTGTATTTTCTTTCAGTTGCTGCATTTTGTTAGCATTTAAATTTGTTTAGAATTCATAATAATAATAATAATAACAGCAGACATAAACGTTTTTTAATGACATAAAATTATGAGATAAATATACCTTCTTTTTTTCTGCTCAAATTTATTCCCCCCTAAATTAGCAAAACCTGTGAGAATACCCCCTAATCCTGATGTTCCACCTCCAGCTCACAGTGCACATAGAACTTACAGTTTAAATAGCCCTTGAACAATGTCCAACAAACCACGTCATCTTCATCCCTTTCGCAAATTCCTAAACTCAAGCCAACATCAACACATTCTTATTCTTCCTTATTCTACTCAAACACTCTAACAAAACCAATAGCCATGAATTGTATTATCATTTTTCAAACACTGTAACAGAGCAATTCACCACCGTTGCGAAACCCAACTCCAAACCACAAATTCTATTGCCTCTCTCATGATAGTCACTTCGTCATGCCAGCACATAGCTACAAAAATCTAAATACAAAAATTCTATGTAACAGTAGTTGAGTTTGTTACTTCACACAAAACACAACCAATAGATTCTCGAGGGAGTGGGAGAGATACTGTAATACGGTGGGAGAACTGACTTGAAGGTTTTGCGTTTGATCGCAAATGTTACGGTTAGCAAGATTCGCCACCGACTTTTCTTTTATCCAAAAGGAAAGGTGAAAAAGCACAGAAAAGACCTTTGAGATTGTTTCTTGAGTTCGGGGGGTATATCATGAAAAGGGAAGGTATTAGCACCCTTTTCATCCATGGTTTTCCATGGGCTCTTAGTTACTTGCTAGATCACTTGCTTTTGTTTGAAATTGTGCTTTGTATGGTTTTTGAAAGTATTTTGTAAAGAGGCCATTGTTTAGGCAACCTTTGTAATGATTCTTGTTCGTAAGAATGTATACAAAGATGTTGATCTTTTGAAAATGTTTTCAAGTTTTGTAAGAGGTTTTAAAAGTGTAGGTGTTTGTTTTGAAAATACCAAGGATGTTTTGTTTGAAATTGAGCAAGTAATTAGGAGCATTCTACCTACTCAAAAGTCTTTCTTGTTCATTTTCTTTTCTTTTGATATTGTTATCTTACCATTGATTTGGTAAGTAACCCTATCTTTGGATGTAAACGGGACAGGCGTGGGTCATCGTATAAACTGATTAGCAATGTTACAAGGTATCTTAGCATTCTCTTTTAGGGACTAAGATCATTTGAAAGGAAACTTGGATAACGTCATCGAGGGACTATGATCTTATATTTGTTTGTTTTTGCTAAGATACCTCACATGCGTAATATGAACATTTTGTAAAGGCAACCAAGTGTATTTACCCTAGGGGGCGCTTATGCGCAAGTGTATTGTTTTAATGCTTGATTTTGTCTTGAATTAGGGTTTTCTAAGTATTGATTTTAATCTTTCCATACAAACCCTAATTAATAACATTTGTATATGAAGCGATAAATTGCGGAATTTAAAGTTACTATGCTATTACAATATTTGTGGGAGGGTATACAAATTATGAATGGGGATTGCAAGAATATAAACCTAATTAATCTATTACAACCAAATTGAATTTGTACAAATGTACAAGAAATTAAATGAATATAATGTACAAAATGAATAAATGTACAAAAATGTGAAATGTAAAGTAAATGGATATTTGTTTGGATTTTTTTAGGAAAAGGGGAATTGTTTTATCCTAATTAATTAAGGGGGAAAATAATTAATTAACATAATAAAAAGTAAACCCTAAATTTACTAAGAAAAAGATTTTTAAACAAAACCCTAAATCTATTAATTAAAATAAAAGAAATTAAGTTTTATAAGAAAAGTATTTTTGGTATTTTTTGTCTTGAAAATAATTATAGTGTTATAAAGTATTTTTGGCCTTTTTAATATTAAAACAATATATTTTAATTGGTGTAAAAGAAAATAACTAATAACCTATTTTTAATTAATTTTACAAGATAATAAGTAAAAATAAATAAAGTATGATTAATAAAATAATTTTTTTGTTTGAGAAAAATAAATAAACTAAGTTAAAATATAAATATACTATTTTTTATATTTCTATGATTTTTTTAATATTAGGGAAAATATTTAAGAAAATAAATGAAATAAAAATAAGAAAATAAAAAAAACAGGACCAAGGGCGCAAATAGTCCACAAGGGGGTTAGCTAGCAAAAACAAAAACAAAACAAGCCCAAAGAGGCCCATCGCCTGTCCAAAAAAAAAAACAAAGTCAGAATGCAAAAATATGAAAAAAAATAAAAAGGGTACCACTGGGGCTCGAACCCAGGTCCCAAAGGTTATAGGCGCGCGCTTCTACCACTAGGGTGGCTATACATCCGTTAACATAAGCAAATTAATAAATATATGATACAAAACGTGCCCTGATTACTTCATCTTCAACCTCCAGCCAGACCAACTGTAACTTGTTCATTTCTCATCAAAAATAAAAACTGTAAACATGAAACTTGTAGCAAATTTCTTCACGATTTCATAAATGTAAAATATTAAAACTATAGATCAAAGATAAGCATGAATTTCATTGTCCCTAAACTGAACCCTAAAAATCTCAAAAATTTCAATCTTAAAATTCTCTATGCTCAAGCAAAATTATTGGAAACTATGGACATGGTTAGCTTTAGGGAAATTATATCTACATGTTTTGTTCACAAATAAATCATTGATGATGCCTGTATGAGAAGTTCCAAAGTTAGAAAACTTACCTTGCAAGGGGGTATCGGGTTTAAAGTTTGAGCAACTTTCAAGGAATTCCAATGGTTGGGTTAGCTTCCTCAAGTTCCCAGGAAACTAATGGAATGCTTAGCTTGAGCTGAAAGGGCCTGAGGAGTTCTGGAGAAGTCCAAGTGCAAAGTTGAGTAGATTATGAGTTTCAAGTTTTTGGTCAGTTTATGTGAAAATGGAGGTATGGAATGTGATTCTGAGTTCTAGTTGTTTTCAGGGCATAAGCATTCATGTATTTGATGCAAATAGTTTGTGTATCTATAAGAAAAAGGATTGGAGTGCATTGGCAAGTCAGAAGTACAAGTTACAAGCTTTTGGCTAGGTTACTTGATTTTCAAGAAAAGAGGGAAACCAAGTTTCAATGTGAGGTATAAGCATGGGCTGAGTGATTGTAAGTGTCTAAACCATTTCTCATGAATTATAGAACTTGTTTGATCAGAAGAGAATAAGTGCAAGGCTCAAGAACAAATTTTGTACAAAAAGTCACTTTATCAAAATGACAATGTAACATTTCTTCCAAAAATGGATATAAAGCATATCCATGCATTGAATGCTTGAGATGAGACCTCTAACAGCTGTGCAAACCATTAATTATGGTGTGCCTAACAAGTTTGATGCCTGCAAAGTAGAGTTTATGCAGCATAGTTTGAATTTTGAAATTGGTTCATCACAAAATGATTTGTAAATCAAGTGATAAAACCCTAACTTCATCTCTTCGATTCTCGCTACTCAAGAATGATCTCAAGAAGTTCTTGGAAATTTTGGAAAGCTTGTAATGTGATATACGACCTATCTTTGAATTGCTTTTGAAGATTCCCCTTGGAACTATATGAAAAAGTGCTATGAAGTTGGGTCAAAATCCTGACCAAATTAGGGCAAAAATTTCACTAAGTGTTTTGTTTCATGACCACATGTTCTTAAAATTATAACTTGAGATCCAAGAACTTTTGAAAGAAGTTGTGTGAAGAAAAGTTGTAGATTTCATGTATATCTACAAATTTCGTGTTGGAAGTTTCTCTTGAATCATCTTGCATCATGGTGAAAATATTGCTCAAAGTTATGAAAAAATAAGAAATTTCCAACACTTAGAAAAATTTCTAAGTTTAGAAATTTTAACTTTTCAAAATGAAATCTTGAACTTTTGATTTCTTGATGAATAAGTTTCGTGTTTTAACATTTTTTTTATGAATTGTGATCTTTGACATTTGATTTTGACCAAAAAGTCAAAGTTTGACTTTTTAGTATACAGTTGACTTTTGATCAGTTGATTGAAAATTCATCTGTCAATCCTTTGAACTATTGAGTAATGTTTTGCGCCATGTTATTAGGTCAAAATTATTCAATTGGAATCTTGAGATCATGCCTTAAACCAATTGATCACTTGCTAGGTCAAAAATCAGAAATTACCCTTTCCTAGTAAAAACCCTAATTTTGACCATTTTGCCCTTTTAGAGATTTGATCAAATTTCTTAAGGAATTGTGGTCCAAACTTGATCAAATGATACATATGAGTCTAAAATGTTGAAGTGGATAAAAAATCATGAAGTTTGACTGTAAATTGGGCATGGTTGACTTTTTTCCCAATACAGCTGATTTTTAGGTCAACTGCTTAATTGACTGAGCAAAAGTGTGATCCAAAGCTTGAAACTTGTCATGAGTGATCTTGAGGGTCCATAATGATCCATGAAAGTCATATGGGGCATTGGAAATTCAAATATCCTTGTGCAATCTCAAACCCTAATTTTGGTCATCAGTGCTTAAGGAGGTGTCTTGAGCTGATCAACCCTAATGTAGTCTTGAGTCAAAGGAGATCTTGTGAGCAAATTTGTGATAAATGAGAGGGCAAATTTTGGGGTATAACAGTTGCCCTTTTTCAATATTCTTAAGCCTGAAGAGTTAGATTGGCGAGTTTTTCCATTCGTGACTCGAAGGTGGAAGATGATTGGACACTAGAGTGCCCAGAAATTTGCACTCGGTGATGTGATGGTTGAGGGAATGGTCTTAAAGACGCCATTTGGAGAGGTGATGGAAAGTTATTGGGGATGGGCTTGTAGATGCCATCCAAAAATGATTGCTGAATCGTAAGCTGAAACTGAATGAGTATTAGAATGGCGTCTGCGTCTGAAGCGTATCTGAACAGTATCTGAGAGTTGAATCTGAATGAGTATCAGAATGGCGTCCGTGTCTTAAGTGTATATGAACTGTATCTGAGAGTTAAATTTGAATGAGTATCAGAATGGCGCCTGTGTCTGAAGCGTATTTGAACTGTATCTGAGAGTTGAATTTGAATGAGTATCAGAATATCGTCCGTGTCTGGAGCATATCTGAACTGTATCTGAGAGTTGAATTTGAATGAGTATTAGAATGGCGTCCGTGTATGGAGCGTATCTGAACTGTATCTGAGAGTTGAATTTGAATGAGTATCAGAATGGCGTCTGTGTCTGGAGCGTATCTGAACTGTATCTGAGAGTTGAAACTGAATGAGTATCAGAATGGCGTCCGTGTCTGGAGCGTATCTGAAATCCTTGAACATTGTTAATGGTAGCTATTGATTAATTTTATCCTGAAAAGGGTAAAATGTTAGCTAATATGCAATGTCATGTTGTATGAAATGCATGGTGTAATGCATTCGTGTTATCAATGTTTATGATATATGGATGTGATGTATGCGCATGTGAGCTAATCCGCTGCACTGCTGTTGGATTGGGGAAAATAAATCCCTGACTCGCTGAGGATATGGAGTGTGAATCTTCATGTTGTGAAGTTGAAGTGTTGATGAATTTCTTCTTAGAGAAATATACTCTGTTGTAAAGGAAATGCCGTGTACTGCTTGTATAATCTTGTTAGGGAATCCTGAGAAATTGGACGACTTTTACTGGGGATTAATAACTGGAAGCTTTGTTTCGCTGGGGATTAAACTGCACACTGCAGGGGATTTCATGGAAATAACTTAGAGAGATTTCCCCATCTCTTAAAGCCATTAGTTATTGTCTTTCTATTTTGTTTATTTGTAAACAGTAATTATATTCAAATGCATATGTTCAAAAATAAATCATTGGACGTTTTTGTAAATAAAACACAAGAGTAAAGAAGAACCAGTAGTTTTACACTTTCAAAGGGATATCTTTGTATTGACTTTGAGTAAGTAATTTTGTACAATGAGATAAACATTCTAGTAAGAGAATGCTATCGTAAAAAATGAAAATTTTGATACAAAGAAAAGATAGCTATGTGCAATAATCCCATGGGGTTCCCATTCTACTATAGCCTTCGTGTCTCTGAGCATCTTGTCTGTTTGTTGCCTTGTCCAAAGCTGATTAGATTGATCAGAACCTCTGAGTTTGTCAGGTTGTCTGTAAGGTGGTCCAACAAGACATAGTCATACGCTTTGATTCCCTAACTTTTTCCTGGACCGCTCTTTCGGGTTTTCAGTCCACCGGGATACCCTTTTTTGCCCAAGCCGCTCTTTCGGGTTTTCAACTTGCCGGGTGTACAGATTTTTTGTTTTATCCCTAATTTTTGCCCAAACCTCTTTGGTTCACCGGGATGCCCTTGTTTTTCCTAGGTGTGTCAACCTAGCGGGTCTCTTATGCGTAGTATCTTTTAACTATGTCTGCATTTGCAGGGTGCAGCAAGTCGTTTCCATCCATGGTGGTCAAGATCATTGCTCCACCAGAGAATATGCTTTTGATTACAAATAGTCCTTCGTATGTAGGAGTCTATTTGCCCCTGGGATCACCTTGCAGCAGTATGATGCGTTTGATCACCAAATCCCAGACTTGATACACTTGGCGTCTGACCTTTTTTTTGAAAGCCTTGATCATCCGTTTTTGATACATTTGACCATGACAGACAACAATAAGCCTTTTCTCTTCAATTAAGTTCAGTTGATCAAGTCGAGTCTAGATCCAATCTTCTTCATTCAACCCTGCATCCTTCATAATTCTTAGAGAGGGGATCTGAACCACAATAGGCAAGACAACCTCCATGCCATATACCAGAGAGTAGGGTGTTGCCCCGGTTGATGTGCGAGCTGTGGTGTTGTACCCCAAAATTTACCCTCTTTTCATACACGCAAATTATTGGTTTTATGGTTATGGAATAAATGTATATTTATCAAGCTTCGTCAGGTTACAAGTGACGTTTATTTCGCCAATGGATGTTCTCAGAGTATTTTCCGTGCTGAAGATCGGTTCGCCGTTTTGCAAATATTCGGGGTTCAAAAATTCACGAGTCCAACCCGGTGCGTCATATTTAGGTGTTCTTTCGCCAAGATACCTCTGATAACGTATTCTCAAATTCAGGTTCGGCTCAAGAGTTAATTCTTTAAAGAAGGTCTCCGAATGTGTGAGTTTTCTCGAAGAAATATGGTGAAAAAGTGTGCTGAAAATGCAGTTTACGCACACAAAAATTCATAACTTGAAGATCGTGGCTTGTTTTGAATCGGTTCCAGTGGCCAAAATTCCGTCTTGACGTCATCTACGTATTCATCTCTCAAGTCTGAAAGTCAATTTCAATCAGAAGGTCTTCAAAAATGCGGATTTATCAAGTATTTTCGTACAGAAAATTTGTGACAGAAGTTTATTTGTGCATGTTCAGAAAATCATAACTTGGTCAATTTTCATCGTATCGAGCTGGTTCCGGCGCCAAAATTTCAAAATTGAGTTGGCTAAGTTTTCAAAGGAGGTATTGAGTTCGAACGGTATCCAAAAGGCCTTTGTTTTTTTCTCAGAGTGCGTGTGACGCGCCGAAAATCCTGAATACTGAATATTATTTCATCTGGGCCGAAACATCGAAAATTCATAACTCGGTCAATTTTTATCAGATCGGGCCCATCTTTTTAAACAAGGTCACTAACTCAGAGATTTACAACTTTTCTTCCAAAGGCGAGACCGGGTTATGCTCCGATCAATACCATTTTTTTATTAAAGAATGTGTCAGAGTTGACACTGAAGCCTAAAATAAGTTTGTCTGAGCTAAAACTTCAAAAATTCATAACTAATTCACCATTTATCTGATTGAGCCTATTTTCGGACATGAGTTAGTTATCGATGTCAACTACATTTTGTTTTCACATTTCAACTTCAAAAGTTGCACTTAAGCCCCTACGATTTAACCTGGAACATGACGGACTCAAGTGAACATTGGAGGCCCAATTGCACATTCAAAGCCCACATCTTTGCTCTAATTTCCATTATATAATCTCATTCTTTTCACACAAAGAAAAAACGAGAAAAAAAACCTTTGCCACAATATTTTCAAAATATCAAATTCTTTCAAGAATCCTAAAACCTTGAAATCCTTGTTACAAACCCCCATCTCACTACAAACAAGCCATCCTTGTTACAAATCCACATCTCACAACTTCTTCAATAAGGGTAAGGCTGGTTTGATCTCCATGATCAAAAGGGTATAATTATTCATACATGCCATATCGGTTTTAACATTACAAAATTTCATATATTTGCTTTATTTGTATTTCATGATATAGTAATTTATTTAATGTGTTCATGAGATTCAACACTGCAGATTTAGACAGGGTCCCATGCAGGGTTATTACAAAACACCGAGGCCAAAATAGAACAACCACCAATGCATGACTCATGGCAAGACAAATATCCTGAGGAGGTTAAGGGCGTGGGTTTAACAACCACCCCTATTGGTTTTGGTTTTCTTCCTTTCTAATTATCCTTTTACCTCTTTTTATTCTTTTTGTTTAAAATCTTTTTCATAAAACTTAACATTTTTTCAGAAACCTTTGATTTTTCATAATAAACTCGAATAATTAATTTTAGGTTTTTTAATTTTAGGTTTTAAATTAATTTTTAGGTCAACACCCACCCCTGGCAATATGTATAATTTTGCTTATTTTTAACCCTTTGTACATCATTTCGTTCTCTTTAATATCTTCCTTAAAAACCCTAAATTCATATAAACTCTAATTTCATTTAAATATAAAATCTTATTAATTGGCAAACTTAACCTTTTTTACAAACCCTAATTAATTTAGGTTTTAATTTTTTTAAATTATTATTAACTCTTTTTTTATTAACTCTTTAATTTAATTAATTAACTTTTTTTCTGCAAATTAGGAAAATAATTAGGTTTTAGGTTTTCTTTGTAATTAACCCTTTAATTAACCATTTTTTTAACAAATTAGGATTAGCTTTTTGTTTTAGTCAGTAACTGAATTTTTGGCTTTTTTTCATTTATTAATAAATTAAGTTAATTAACTTTTTTTTATTAAAATTAGTTAGAATTAGGTTTTTTAATTAACTTAAAATTATTTTCTACAAAAAACACCAAAAACATTAACTTAGAATTTTAGGTTTTAATTTTTCCTTAATTTCTTTTTATTTATTCTTTTACATTTTAATTTCTAGGAAAATTTTATAGGTCGCATTATCAATGTAATAGCGTAGATTTATCTTTTCTCGCATTTTTTTCTAATTATGTAATTTCTTCCAGGATGTAATAGTTTAAATTAGGATTTTAAATTCCGCATTTTTTTTATTTCATGTCAAGGCAATTATGTAACTGTCAAAGTCATGTAATAATTAGATTTACTTTTCCGCTTTTAATTTTCGCAATCTTTAACTGTCTAGATGTATGGCTAATAGGATTATATGGCAAGAATGTTTGGAAAATTAAAACGGTAGATCACATAATGTGTAAAGATTAAATAACTGAAACAAATCACATGCACATGCTCACTCCTAGGGTTTGCCCCACTTAGTTGCCTCGGAAAACAAAGGTCATGTCCCTCGAACGTAGGTATATCTTAGCAAAAGACCCTCAATCTAAAAGTCATCATAAAGATCATATTCCCTTAACGTCCCTTGTGACACCCCAAATTAATTCATGTGTTAAATAATTAGGAATTTAATTATTAAATTAATTAAAGGCTTAATTAATAATATTTTGGATTAAATGGATGAATTAATTATGGAATTAAAAAGGAAGACCGGGGGGTGTAAAGTTGAATTAGAGGTGTGTGAAGTAAAAAACTCTACTAAAATAATTACTAATTTGTTATTATTATTTGGCAAATAATAAAAGGAAAAGGAAAAGAAGGATAAAAAGGAAAAAGGAAAAGAAGATTTTGGAAAAACTCATTGTACGTGAAACTGGAGAAGAGAAGAGAAGAGAGGAAAAAGCCAAACGCCGTGAATTCGAAGGATCATCGCGAGGTAAGGGGTGATTTCGATTATTTAATATGCCTTATAGATTTTGGGATCAATAGGATTGATTAGGCATGTTAGGAATCCCAATTTAGGATTTATGAAATTCAAACTCCAATCCCATGAAATTATGTTTTGATTCAATTTGAGGTAATGAGGAAATTGTATGATGTTATGGTGTGTTATAATCTCATTAGAATCATGTACTATAACTTGTTTTGGAAATTCTGTGAGTTGGATTCGTATGGGTATGAATTGGATGGGATTTGGAATGAATAAATGCTGTCAAATAGCAATTTTTGACTTTTCAAGTCGCAGGAACCGGTTCTCAGTGGGGAGGAACCGAGTTCCCAGTGTAAATTTGTGAAGAAACTGACTTTTTCAACGTAGGAACCGGTTCCTGTATATGTAGGAACCGGGTTCCAGTACATTTTCCAGAATGAGTGTTTTCTGAACTTCGCAGGAACCGGTTCCTGTATATGTAGGAACCGGGTTCTGCTGTAACTTTTTGAAAAATACTAAACTTTGAAAATTCATAACTTTCAAACCGTAGTCCGTTTTGAGTTCCGTTTTGGACTTTATTTCTTAAATTAAATACTCTATCTTATAAAATAAGAAAAATATTATTTTATGAAAAATTATTTTAAAAAGAGTCGAATTTCCGATTTTTGGTAAATCCTGGTATTTTGAGAATGATGTAGAATCGTTGTGAATTGTTCTGATTTGGTGAATGAGAATTGATACTCATGTGTTTTTGCCTGCTATCCATTAGGATTGAGATGTGATCATGTGATATATTGGTTTTGGCATTATTTAGAATTATGTTGTGATCATATTCCGTTGATTTGATGTTGCATGCTAGTGATGTGCATGCATATGCATTGTTTTGGTGAAGTTAATTCCCATTGTGTGGAATTTGACTTGTATTACCGTTAACCGATACCCGAGAGTGATGGGTGGTTAGGCTGGATTCATGTCCGAGTGTGATGGACGAATCGATGATTGCTTCGGCTGGATTCATGTCCGAGTGTGATGGACGAATCGATGGTTGTTGTATCCGAGAGTGATGGATCAGTGATGGGTGACTTGGTCACGTAATTGGTACCACATGCAGTGTGTCTGCATTTGTGTTTGCATGGAATTGTAACATGTTAGGATGTCTTCCAGTGTTACAATTCTTTGGTTGATTCTTGAACTATGCATAATGACTTGTATGACTGTAACTGTGTGTTGAATCTGAATTTATGCTAAAATGGGTGAAATAATATGCTTGTGATATAATGTTGATTGAGAAACTTATAATGCATGTTAATTATGAGAAATCTCACCCTTACTTTAATGATTTCAGATTAAAGTTAGCAGCTCAGGGTTGGTGAGGATGGCTCTAGAGCTATGTTATTTTAGTCCGCGTGTCAGTGTCGTGCTCTGATAGGTTGTAACACTGGGGGAAACGTTTGAATGACGATTTTTATTTTCTATTGTTTAATTTATGTTGGGAATACTTACGAAGTGAAGTTATTACGGTTTTGAGATATTTCCGCTGTGTAGAACATGATGTTAATTTAAATATTTATAATAATAATTCCTTCAGTAAAGCATGACAACTGTAAATTTGAGGTTTTATATTTATCTTGAATTGTGACATCCCTGTTTTTCATGTTACTCTGATTTAATTAATATATTTGTGGGTTATTTTAGAAGGGGTGTTACAATAGTGGTATCAGAGCAGGTCGGTCTATCGGCCAGGTTGTTTATGTGTTTACTCCCTTTTGGTATGCGACATGTGTGTGAAACACTGTCGGTACTTGATTGTTTCCTTTTCGTTGTCTGCAGAGGTACGTGTGAAATAAGTGGGGGAGAAGTTTCTTCTCTGAAGTTTTGTGCAAGAGGTTGGTTCAGTATACCGCCGATTGTAAGATGTAAGTATTGCCGAGCAGTTGATGCTTCAAGCATGGTTATGTTTGAGTAGCTTTAAGGGTAAGATTGAAGATTTTGTTGTGGTTTGGTAACGATGGTTGATGCCACCTTATGATTGTTGACTATCTATTGACAAATTGAGGAACTGATCACCCTTAATCTCTTGTTGATGGTAGTCGGGATCGCGTTGGATGGGATGTACTTATTGTGCCAGCTTTACAGTGTGTGAAATTAGTCGAGTCGGCAAGAAGAGAAGCGTTATGGTTTGCGTAACGAGAGATTTAGATCTCGGCGAGAGCAAGATAAAGGCATGTGACCTATTGGATGTAATTTTTTTTATGAAGTGTTCCGTGATGAAGTAAGTGGAACGGTGTGGGAGTGCAAGGTGAAGTCTTAATGGGTTTTGTTACTAGAACTAGTTCGAATTTGAGGATGCCTATAAGAGGTATGCTTCTAGATTGAGAAAGTTGAAGAGTCAACTTGAGGATTTGTTTGAGAAGAAGTTTATTCGTCCGAGTGTTTCGCCGTGGGGTGCTCCGGTGTTGTAGGTTAAGAAGAAAGAAGGTTCAATGAGATTATGTGTTGATTACAGACAGCTGAATAAAGTTACAATCAAGAATCGGTATCATTTGCTGAGATCGATGATTTGATGGGTCAACTAGTTGGAGCTTGTGTATTAGGTAAGATTGATCTGAGATCTGGATATCATCAGATTCATGTGAAGTCAAAAGATATTCAGAAAACTGCATTTAGAACGAGGTATGGACATTACGAGTATTCTGTTATGCCGTTTGGAGTTACTAATGCACCTGGTGTTTTCATGGAGTATATGAACAGGATATTTCATCCGTATCTTGATAAGTTTGTGGTGGTGTTCATTGATGATATTCTAATTTATTCGAAGAGCGATGAAGAGCATGCAGAACATCTCAGAGTTGTGTTGGAATTGTTGAAAGAGAAGAAGCTTTATACGAAGTTGTCCAAGTGTGAATTCTGGTTAAGTGAAGTAAGTTTTCTTGGCCATGTAATTTCCAAGAATGGAATTGCTGTGGATCCTACGAAGGTAGAAGCAGTATCTCAGTGGGAAGCGCCGAAGAATGCTTCTGAGATCCGTAGTTTTCTGGGTCTTGCAGGTTATTACAGGAAGTTTATAGAAGGATTTTCCAAATTAGCATTACCGTTGACTAAGTTGACCAGGAAGGGTCAGATGTTTGTTTGGGATGTTGAATGTGAGAAAGGATTTCAAGAGCTGAAGAGGAGGTTGACAAGTGCTCCGATCTTGATTTTTCCTTATCCGACTAAGTCTTTTGTTGTGTATTGTGACACATCATTAATGGGATTAGGTGGTGTGTTGATGCAAGATAAGCAGGTGGTGGCTTATGCTTTGAGACAATTGAAAGTACATGAAAGGAATTATCCGACTCATGATTTGGAGTTGGCAGCTGTTGTGTTTGTTTTGAAGTTGTGGAGGCATTATTTATATGGTTCTCGGTTTGAGGTGTTCAGTAATCACAAAAGTCTGAGGTATCTCTTTGATCAGAAAGAGTTGAATATGAGGCAGAGGAAATGGTTAGAATTTCTAAAGGATTATGATTTCGGTTTGAATTACCATCCTGGTAAGGCAAACGTTGTTGCGGGTGCCTTGAGTAGGAAGTCCTTGCATATGTCGATGTTAATGGTCCGTGAGTTAGATTTGGTTGAGTAGTTCAGAGATTTAAGTTTGGTATGTGAAACTACTCCGAATAGTGTTAAATTGGGTATGTTGAAACTGACTAGTGGTATTCTGGAAGAAATTCGGAATGGACAGAAGTCCGATGTTGGGTTAGTTGATAAATTGACATTGATCAACCAAGGTCAAGGAGGCGAGTTCCGGATTGATGAGAATGGTGTTATGAGATTTAGTAATAGGGTGTGTGTTCCGGATGTTGCAGAGATTAGGAAGAGTATTTTGGAAGAAGGACATCGTAGTGGATTGAGTATTCATCCTGGTGCTACTAAAATGTACCATGATTTGAAGAAGTTGTTTTGGTGGCCAGGAATGAAAAAGGAAATTGCTGAGTTTGTGTATGCTTGTTTGGTTTGTCAGAAGTTGAAGATTGAGCATCAGAAACCGTCAGGATTGATGGAACCGTTGTTTGTTCCGGAATGGAAATGGGATGGAATCTCTATGGATTTTGTGTCTGGTTTGCCAAGGACATCGAAGAATTGTGATTCTATATGGGTTATTGTTGATCGGTTGACGAAATCTGCTCACTTTATTCCGATAAGAATGGATTATCCGATAGAAAGGCTGGCAGAATTGTATGTTGAGAAGATTGTGAGTTTGCACGGTATTCCTTCTAGTATTGTGTCGGATCGAGATCCAAGGTTTACATCTAAATTCTGGACGGGATTGCAAGAAGCTTTGGGTACTAAGTTGCATTTGAGTTCCGCTTATCATCCACAGACAGATGGTCAGACGGAGAGAACGATTCAGTCGTTGGAAGATTTGTTAAGAGCTTGTGTGTTGGAGAAAGGTGGAGCTTGGGATAGTTATCTACCATTGATTGAGTTTACCTACAACAATAGTTTTCATTCGAGCATTGGTATGGCTTCATTTGACACATTGTATGGTAGGAGGTGTCGGACACCGTTGTGTTGGTATGAATCTGGAGAGAGTGTTATGATTGGACCGGAAATTGTCCAACAGACTTCAGAAAAGATTAAGATGATTCAGGAGAAGATGAGGACTTCTCAGAGTCGTCAGAAAAGTTATCACGATAAGAGGAGGAAAGATCTTGAGTTTAGCGAAGGAGAACATGTTTTTATGCGAGTTACTCCGATGACAGGTATTGGTCGAGCTTTGAAGTCAAAGAAGTTGACTTCAAGTTTTATTGGTCTGTTTTAGATTACCAAGAGAGTTGGGAAAGTTGCTTATCAGATTGCTTTGTCGCCGTCACTTGCAAATTTGCATGATGTTTTTCATGTATCTCAGTTAAGGAAGTACATTGCTGATCCGTCTCATGAGGTTCGGGTAGACGATATACAGGTACAAGAGA
This sequence comes from Vicia faba, assembly GCA_948472305.1. Taxonomy (NCBI): domain Eukaryota; kingdom Viridiplantae; phylum Streptophyta; class Magnoliopsida; order Fabales; family Fabaceae; genus Vicia; species Vicia faba. Next base: position 1,426,055,979 of record OX451737.1, on the reverse strand, counting down.
ATTTGACTGTGGAAGTGGTACCTGCGAGAATTGAGAATCGGAAGTTGAAACAGTTGCGAGGCAAGGAGATCGCGTTGGTAAGAGTGGCTTGGGGAGGACCAGCAGATGGAAATGTCACTTGGGAGCTGGAGAGCCAGATGAAGGACTCGTATCCCGAACTGTTCGTCTAAGGTATGTTTTCGAGGATGAAAACTCTTTTAGTTAGGGAGAGTTGTGACACCCCAAATTAATTCATGTGTTAAATAATTAGGAATTTAATTATTAAACTAATTAAAGGCTTAATTAATAATATTTTGGATTAAATGGATGAATTAATTATGGAATTAAAAAGGAAGACCGGGGGGTGTAAAGTTGAATTAGAGGTGTGTGAAGTAAAAAGCTCTACTAAAATAATTACTAATTTGTTATTATTATTTGGCAAATAATAAAAGGAAAAGAAAAAGAAGGATAAAAAGGAAAAAGGAAAAGAAGGTTTTGGAAAAACTCATTGTACGTGAAACTGGAGAAGAGAAGAGAAGAGAGGAAAAAGCCAAACGCCGTGAATTCGAAGGATCATCGCGAGGTAAGGGGTGATTTTGATTATTTAATATGCCTTATAGATTTTGGGATCAATAGAATTGATTAGGCATGTTAGGAATCCCAATTTAGGATTTATGAAATTCAAACCCCAATCCCATGAAATTATGTTTTGATTCAATTTGAGGTTATGAGGAAATTGTATGATGTTATGGTGTGTTATAATCTCATTAGAATCATGTACTATAACTTGTTTTGGAAATTCTGTGAGTTGGATTCGTATGGGTATGAATTGGATGGGATTTGGAATGAATAAATGTTGTCAAATAACAGTTTTTGACTTTTCAGGTTGCAGGAACCGGTTCCCAGTGGGGAGGAACCGAGTTCCCAGTGTAAATTTGTGAAGAAACTGACTTTTTCAACTTAGGAACCGGTTCCTGTATATGTAGGAACCGGGTTCCAGTACATTTTCCAGAATGGGTGTTTTCTGAACTTCGCAGGAACCGGTTCCTGTATATGTAGGAACCGGGTTCTGCTGTAACTTTTTGAAAAATACTAAACTTTGAAAATTCATAACTTTCAAACCGTAAGTCCGTTTTGAGTGCCGTTTTAGAAGTTATTTCTTAAATTAAATACTCTATCTTATAAAATAAGAAAAATATTATTTTATGAAAAATTATTTTAAAAAGAGTCGAATTTCCGATTTTTGGTAAATCCTGGTATTTTGAGAATGATGTAGAATCGTTGTGAATTGTTCTGATTTGGTGAATGAGAATTGATACTCATGTGTTGTGCCTGCTATCCATTAGGATTGAGATGTGATCATGTGATATATTGGTTTTGGCATTATTTGGAATTATGTTGTGATCATATTCCGTTGATTTGATGTTGCATGCTAGTGATGTGCATGCATATGCATTGTTTTGGTGAAGTTAATTCCCATTATGTGGAATTTGACTTGTATTGCCATTAACCGATACCCGAGAGTGATGGGTGGTTAGGATGGATTCATGTTCGAGTGTGATGGACGAATCGATGATTGCTTCAGCTGGATTCATGTCTGAGTGTGATGGACGAATCGATGGTTGCTGTATCCGAGAGTGATGGATCAGTGATGGGTGACTTGGTCACGTAATTGGTACCACATGCATTGTGTCTGCATTTGTGTTTGCATGGAATTGTAACATGTTAGGATGTCTTCCAGTGTTACAATTCTTTGGTTGATTCTTGAACTGTGCATAATGACTTGTATGACTGTAACTGTGTGTTGAATATGAATTTATGCTAAAATGGGTGAAATAATATGCTTGTGATATAATGTTGATTGAGAAACTTATAATGCATGTTAATTATGAGAAATCTCACCCTTACTTTAATGATTTCAGATTAAAGTTAGCAGCTCAGGAGTTGGTGAGGATGGCTCTAGAGCTATGTTATTTTAGTCCGCGTGTCAATGTCATGCTCTGATAGGTTGTAACACTGGGGGAAACGTTTGAATGACGAGTTTTATTTTCTATTGTTTAATTTATGTTGGGAATACTTACGAAGTGAAGTTATTCCGGTTTTGAGATATTTCCGCTGTGTAGAACATGATGTTGATTTAAATATTTATAATAATAATTCCTTCAGTAAAGCATGACAACTGTAAATTTGAGGTTTTATATTTATCTTGAATTGTGACATCCTTGTTTTTCATGTTACTCTGATTTAATTAATATATTCGCGGGTTATTTTAGAAGGGGTGTTACATCCCTCGAGTTGCCTACGAGAAATGATCTTGTCCCTCGATGTTGCCTACAAATATATGATGACAGTCCCTTCGAAATGCTAAGGTATCCTTACATGTTGCCTTCAATGACCATTTCGTCCCTTTCGATAGTCCCTCAAATTCCAATGAAGGTGCTACCTATTCCTTAATAATAGGATAACGCTGTCTAAAGGAAAACGAACAACCTTTTTCGAGTAGGTAGATTAATTCCTAGGTACTTGCTCAAAAAACAAACAAACTTTTTTCACCCATACACTTTCAAACAAACTTTTCAAACTAAAGTTTTCAAAAACAACTTCGTAACACTCTTGAGGACAGAAACAAGGGTTAAAACAAAGTAAAACAAAACTTTTTAAAGCAAGCACACACAAGCAATTTTCAAAATGAGTAAGTACCTAAGAGCCCATGGAAAACCATGGATGGAAAGGGTGCTAACACCTTCTCTTTCTATAATCTACCCCCCGTACTCAGAAACATCTCGAAAAAGGTTTTTTCTGTTCTTTTTCCTTTTCCTGATTGGATAAAATAAAAGTCGGTGGCGACTCTTGCTTACCGCGACATTTTACAAACAAAAAACGAAAACCAGTATTAAATAGTCAGTTCTGCCACCGTATCACATGTGGTATGATACCTGTGGAGAGCGAATGGTAGCATCTCATGCCAGTCTTTGTATGTGACTGTCATTTTCTGTATGATCTTTTTGATATTCTTGTTTGCAGCTTCTACAACACCATTTATCTTTGGCCGGTAATGGGAAGAATTATGATGCTGGATCTTGAATTTCTCGCACAGGGTGGTGATCATAGTATTGTTTAGATTCATAGCATTGTCTGTGATGATCCTCTCCGGGATACCATACCGACAGATGAGATTCTGTTTAATGAACCGAGCTATAACATTCTTGGTTACGGAAGCGAAAGAGGCTGCCTCAACCCACTTTGTAAAATAGTCAATGGCCACTAAGATGAAGCGGTGTCCATTAGAGGTTGTTGGCTTGATTTCCACAATCATATCGATTCCCCACATAGCAAAGGGCCAAGGAGCCGTCAAGACATTCAGAGGAACCAGAGGTACGTGCACCTTGTCAGCATAAATCTAACACTTATGGCAGGTTCGAGAGTGTTAATAGAAGTCTGCTTCCATGGTAGACCAATAATAGCATGCCCGTAGGATTTTCTTTTCCATCGTATGCCCACTGGAATGGGTGCCAAAAGTGCCTTCATGTAACTCATCCATGATCCTTTCAGCTTCAACCTTGTCTACACACCGAAGTAACACAGATTCATGGTTGAGTTTGTAAAGAATGCCATTACTAAGGAAGAATTTAGCAGAAAATCTTCTTAAGAACTTATCGTTTACTGAAGCTCCTTCTGGATATTCTTGAGCCTCAAGATACCTCTTGACTTCGTGAAACCAAGGATGGTCCACTACTTCTCCAGTATTAATCTTGTGACAGTGAGCTGGTTCATCCATTCGTTCAATGGTGATCTGGGGAGCCTCGTTATCCCATTTAAGTTTAAACATGGATGACATTGTGGCTAGTGCGTCTGCTAGTTGATTTTCTTCTCGCGGGAAATGCTCGAAGGTAATCTTCTCAAAAAGTGAGAGCAATGTCAACATATGTTCTTTGTAGGGGATAAGGTTAGGATGTTTGGTCTCCCACTCCCCTTTGATCTGGCTGATGACCAAAGCTAAATCTCCAAATACATTTAAGGACTTGATCCCCAAATCTATGGCAGCCTTGAGACCAAAGATGCACGCTTCATATTCTGCCATGTTGTTTGTACAATTGAAGCAGAGTCTTGCAGTAAAGGGAGTATGACACCCTTTAGGAGATATGAGTACAACACCAATACCATTACCGAGTGCGTTAGATACCCCATCAAAAACCAGGATCCATTGGGATCCTTCTTCAGGTTCGTCATATGGCCTGAGTTCTTTGCAGTTGTTTACCATCATGATGTCCTCATCTGGGAATTCGAACTTCATGGACTGGTAGTCTTCCATAGCTTGGTGAGCAAGGTAATCAGCTAGTACACTGCCCTTTATTTCTTTCTGGGTAGTATATTGTATGTCATATTCTGTCAGGATCATCTGCCATCTCGCTATTCTCCCAAAGAGTGCAGGTTTTTCAAAGATGTATTTTATTGGATCCATTTTAGATATCAACAATGTAGTATGGGTCAGCATATATTGTCTTAGCCGGCGAGCAGCCCATGCTAGAGCGTAGCAAGTTTTCTCGAGCAGTGAATATCTTGTTTCATAATCGGTAAACTTTTTGCTCAGGTAATAAATAGCATGCTCTTTTTGGCCAGACTCGTCATGCTTCCCCAACACACACCCCATTGAATTTTCCAAAATGGTTAGATACATGATAAATGGTCTTCCCTCGACTGGTGGCATCAAAACAAGAGGCTCTTGTAGGTACTCTTTGATCTTGTCGAAGGCAGTTTGGCACTCATCATTCCATTTGACTACTTGATCTTTCTTCAGTAATTTGAAGATTGGTTCACAAGTAGCTGTCAGGTGAGAAATGAATCTGACAATGTAGTTCAACCGTCCCCAGAACCCTCTAACTTCCTTTTCGGTACGAGGAGCAAGCATCTCTTGTATCACTTTCACCTTAGCAGGATCTACTTCAATTCCTTTATTGCTGACGACAAAGCCTAGGAGTTTACCAGACCTTACCCCGAACGAGCATTTATTTGGGTTCAACCTCAGCTTGTACTTCTTTAATCTCACAAAGAGTTTCTGTAGATGGTCAATATGCTCTTCTTCAGTTTGAGATCTAGCTATCATATCGTCCACATAGACCTCTATTTCGTGATGTATCATGTCGTGAAACAGAGCTACCATGGCACGCTGATAGGTTTCCCCAGCATTCTTTAGTCCAAATGGCATAACCTTGTAGCATAATATGCCCCAATGTGTGACAAAGGTTGTTTTTTCCATGTCTTTAGGCGCCATTTTGATTTGGTTGTAGCCTGAGAAACCGTCCATGAAGGAAAACACTTTATGTTGCGCGGCATTGTCAACTAGAACATCAATGTAGGGAAGTGGGAAATCATCCTTAGGGCTGGACCTATTCAAATCTCTGTAGTCCATGCACATTCGTACTTTGCCGTCTTTTTTGGGCACGGGAATAACATTGGCAACCCGTTGCGGATAGGAGGTGACAGCCAAGAATCTAGCATTGAATTATTTTATGACTTCTGCTTTAATCTTCTCTGACATGTCTGGTCGCATTCGACGAACCTTTTTTTTACCAGTGGACAGTCTTCTTTTGTTGGTAGACGATGTACCACGGTATCTGCATCAAGTCTTGGCATGTCTTCATACGTCCAGGCAAAGACCTCAACATACTCGTGTAGCAACTGAATCAGACGCTCTTTGATACTGGGCTCCAGATTGGCACCCACCTTGACTTCTCTTTTATCTTCTTTGGTACTTAGGTTGATTGTGTCTACTGGTTCCTCGTGGGGCTAAATGGTCCTCTCTTCTTGTTGCAGTAACCTGGCAAGTTCCCCTGGTACTTCAAAATCTTCCTCACCTTCGTCTTAGGCTGGGTAGATTAGATTTTTAGAATCACAAAAGGCTATAGCAGAACCGTTACCATGGGATCCCGAATGGATGTAAACCTGCATTGTGAGTGCCAGTGTGTGTAAGAGTATAGCTATCTTTGAAAGAAATGAAAATGTAAAAAGAAAAAACAATGAGCGCAAAGTTTGTATGCAAAAACGTCCATGATTCATTGATGTCATATGGAAATGAGATGATAACCCTTACAAATGGACCATTGTGCCTCGGGTAAGACACAAGGTTTTAAGAGTCTGAATTGTTTTAATATTACAGATCCAACAAAATGTAAAGACAAATTATTGTGGGATAAAAGTGATCGGGACGAAATCTCTAGCCTCCCAGTTACTGAGCCCTCCACTGAAAGTTGGGAAAATCCAATCCTCCAGGTTATAGTTGTCTTCATCATCCTCCACGACGCTGACTTGGTGGTTGCTAATCTTCAAGGGTGGTCCTCTGGCACGAGCGTGGCGTACAACCTTCTGGGCACCTTCTTCTATCATTTCCTTGGCATCCTTCAAATATGACATCCTGAGTGGCGGCCTTGTGATCTTGGGAACTTGAGATACATCCTTGGTTACTGCCACAGTCTGCGGGACTTCTTCAAAGTGCTGGAATGGAGTTTCAATAAATTCACCATCTAGTTCCACATATCTGAAGGAATTTAGATGGATGACCATATACTCTTCTTCTCCATGAACAATGATGATCTTCCCTTGAATTCGATATTTCAGAATTTGATACAATGTAGAAGTAATAGCGCCAGCATTATGAATCCACAGTCGGTCTAGTAAGTAGGAATATGAAGGGTGAATATCCATTACATAAAAAGTTGAGTCAAATTCTTGGGTCCCAACCTTTATGGGGATATCCACTTCCCCATGCACCATCCTTTTTGAGCCGTCAAAGGCCCTCACTACTATGTTTCTTGGTTTCAATGTCAATCCCTTACAGTCAAGCCTATCAAGAGCCTTTTTAGGCAACACATTCAGAGACGAACCAGTGTCCACCAAAACATGAGCCAAGGTCGTGCCCCTACATTCCACTGAGACATGCAATGCCTCATTATGCTTCCTCCCTCTTGGCGTTAAATTAGCATCCGAAAATCCTAAACCATTATCTGCAGTCAAGCTGGCTACGCAGTCTTGGAATTGATCAGCAGATGTTTCTTGGGGTACATGGGCAGTTTTCAGGAATTTTATCAAGGCCTTTGCATGAGCCTCAGAACATAGTAATAAAGCCAACATGGAAAATTTTGATGGAGTTTTCCCCAGTTGCTCGACTACATTGTAGTCTCTTTTTTTATGATCTTTAGAATTTCCTCCATCTCTTTCCGGGAGGTCAGGGATACCTACTGATTGTGCCCTCGTCCGGACAGGCTCAACCAGAATACCTTTACCTCGAGTCTCAGTTGACTCGGCAGCAGGAATGTCAGTAGGGGTGATAACAAGGATTGTAACAGTTTTGTCAACAAGAGTATTAGTAGAGATGATTGTAGGACTGGGAATAACCTTTGGAGGAGCAACAACCACAGGAATAATTACGGGTCCAAAAACTGCTTTTGGGGGAGCAATTTCTGGAGAGAATATCCTTCTGCTTTGGGTTATCTTACTAGTCCCTGCGATATTACTGATATTGGAATCAACTTTCTCATAACTTGAATCTTCGGCAGTTGGCCAATCTTGCTTGATGCCGTGGTAGTAGACATCACCTCTATAATTCCATGGGACGGTTTTGTCTGGCGAATACGGGATTGGTCCAGGCATGGTAATTATCAACGAATCTACTTTAGGAACTGGTGTAATTCTGATGAGTCTTTTGGTGGAGACCCTGGAAGAATTGTCGAAAATGGTCACGATGGAAACATAATTATAAGAAATAGTTAGAACATAAGTCTTTTCGAACAAAATTTCCTTGTTATCTATTAGGCACTGAACGTCTGCTTTTAACAAAAGACAGTTGGTTGGTGAGGATAAACAGAAATGACAGCTTTCATCACAGCCTGGGAAAACAATGGCATTCAACAAATTCTCTTTGACAGTTAGGAGTGGGGTCACAAGTTCATCAACTGAAGTAACAAACATATCTTCCTCGACGACATTGACATCATGGTCGTGCTTGGGCATAGGGACGGTAATGACATTAGGCTTTTCTAGTGCGTCGAACTCAATCTCTTTGGCTTCAAGGAGGTCTTGTACTTTTTTCTTTAGAGCCCAACAATTGTTAGTGTCATGGCCGGGACTCTCAGAGTGGTATGCACAACGGGCATTAGGATGATAGTGAGGAGAGATTGCGTTAGGGTTCTTTGGAGCTTCTTTCAAAGTCACTAGTTTGGACTTTAACAAATGTGGTAATACTTGAGATAGGGTCATGTTAATTCTGGTGAATTGTCTTACTGGTCTTTCCATTCTTGGCTGGTTGCTTCTTTGCTGAGCAGGCTCTGGTTAAGGAATCATGATAGCCCCCACCATTGGACGATGTTCAGCCCTATCTTGATTTCTCTGAGGATAAACAGCAACCACTTCCTTCTTTTCGAGGAATGGTTTCCTTATAGCAGCAGAGGATGCATATTTTTGAATCTTCCCATTCTTTATCTCGACTTCCACCTCTTCTCCGGTCAATATTAATTTAGTAAATCCTGATGATGAACTCCCAATTAAGTGATTAAAGAAGGGACCAGACAAGGTGCCCAAAAACATGTCTACCAACTCTCTTTCAGATAGGGGAGGTTGAACTCTTCCGTCTAAGTCCCTCAACTTTTGTGCATAGTCCTTAAAGCCCTCACTTGAAACCATGGTCATACTCTGGAGTTGAGTACGGGTGGGCGCAAGATCAATGTTGTATTGGTATTGTTTGTAAAAGGCAGCAGCCAGATCTTCCCAGTTATGAACATTGGCTCTTTCTAACTGATAAAAGCAATCAAGTTGAGTTCCAGGCATACTGTCTTGAAAGAAGTGTACCCATAAATCCTTGTCAGTGGTATGAGGTTGGATTTTCCTCACATAGGACCAGAGATGCATTTTGGGACATGAAACTCCATCATATTTGTCGAACACAGGTGCTTTAAATTTTGGAGGGATGACAATCCCAGATACTAGACCCAATTCCTCAAAGTCCAATCCAGGCACTTTTTGGATTTCCATTGCACTTAAACGTTCTTCTAGATGCTTATACTTATCATCGGCTGGAGGATATTGTTCTTCAGAATAGTCTTCTTCTTCCTCTTCCTCTTCTGAATCAGACTGAACAACTGTTTCCTTGCCTTTCCCATCTTGATTGTCTTTCTCATCGGAAGTCATTGCAAAATCTAAGGCCCTTCTAGTTTTCCCTTGGAATCTTCTTCCCATGTTTAGAACTCCGGTTATTTTCTTTGTCTTCTTTTTCTTCTCCTCAACCAACAAGGTCTTCAACTCTTCTTGTCTTTTGGCTAGAGTTAAGAACATCTGTTGAAACTGAGAATTTTGAGCTTGGAGGTCCTTCACCGTTTGCTAGAGATCCATCTTACTGAAATAAACAGTGGAAAGATAAGGAGACTTGTTGCAAGAAACCTGCTTATGTTATGATGAATGGTAAATGCATATGCAATGGTTTCAAGGATTTTAAAGATTCAAATTTGTTTTAGAAAAAAAGGAAACACACGTTATATTAATAAATTAAAGCTTTGAGTACATCAAGGCCTTTTTGGGAAAAAATAATACAAAAACTCTAAGATAAAAAGGTAGTACGCATCCTCTTTAGTGCGATGTAGGCATTCAGAGTCTGCTTCTCATGAAGTTGCTTAGTGAGTTCCAAAACCTTCTTCTCGCTTGCGTAGAATTGGGCTTCGAAAGTATCTCACTCCCCCTTGAGTTGTATCCAATATCTTTGTAAGTCTTCAAGAGAGGTGGGCATGTCAGGATGTAGGATAGTGTATGGAACATCTCCTTCCATGACAGGCTCAATGATTACCGGGAGAATGGAGGCATAAGGCATCATAAGACTTTGAGCGTGAGTTCATATCCATTTGAGGTAAGGCTCAAGAGGGATGGAATTATTATGCCCCAATGTCTTTCTATCTACCTTGTTCAACATCCTCCAAGCTCGGATAAATCTTTGTCGAAGACCTTGATCGTCGTTCTCATAATCAAATACCAAATCTTGAATCAGCATCTCATGCGGGCCATCCCTTCGGGCGTAACCAAACTGTCTTAAGGCTAAGCAGGGGTTGTAGGTGATACCTCCCCTAATGCCAAGTAAGGGTACATTAGGGAATTCTCCACAATGGTCAACAATAGTAACATTCTCTAGGGATCGGGAACACCAATGAATGTCTGAATGCTTGAGCGTCATCAACCTTTGTGACCACCTTGAACTTTGCTCATTCTTTAATACAGATTGGGGAAGATGAGAAATAAACCATCTTGCCGAGAGAGGGGTGCAACACATAAGGACACCTCTTTTCCTCATAGTGCGAGTGTGAAAAGAATGTAGGATGTCCCCTAGCAAAGTAGGCACCGGGTTACGAGACATGAAGATCTTGACGGCGTTCACAACTATGAGTTGGTCAAGATTTGGGAACAAAACCATCCCATAGATGAGGAGAGCCACAATTTCCTCAAAGGCTTGCAAATACAAGGAGTTCGAACAGTTTCAGGCTTTCTGAAACAAGAACTTTGCTAGGAAACCTTTGACACCACTCCTTGTTTCCCAATTAGTTGTGACATCAGATGATTTCAAGTGTAGAGCTTGAGCAATCTCTTCTGGCTTTGGGTCTTTTTCTGTACTGTTGAAAGATAGTTGATTGAGAATGGGAATCCTTAAGAGTTGGGATAATTCTTCCAAAGTTGGTACAAGTTGATAATCGGGAAATATGAAGCAATGGTGTAAAGGAACAAAGAACTGAAAGAGCACCTTCAACGTGTCTTCATCAGTGTTGGAAGTGACCAAGTTGAGTAGGCGACCATGTCTCTCGGTAAATGGAGAATTTTCAGAAATCCTTGAAGCTAGCTTCTTAAGTTGTGGAGGGATCCTTACAAGATTGACTTGAATAGTTTTCCTGCGAATATAATCTATGTCCTACAAAACAGAACAAAGATAAATCCCAAAATCCTTGAAATGGTTAGTAAATGATTATAATGTTATGATGTTCATGATGTTATGTACAAGTAAATATACATAAACAAAGCAAACAAGTCCTTAGGTTTAGGCTTGCATGGAGTCTCATAGGTAAGTACCCTCTTGAGGTTTAGTTGGCTCAACCTGTCCTAGCAATAGTAACTAGGTTCTAAGGAGCTCAATATCACTAGTTTGTTTTCTTGAGCATTGTCTCAGCACAAACCTCTTTAATGGCGACCAAAATATCTCAAGAAACCAAACCTCAATAAGTGTAGTATCGAGTATCTACCAACTTCGGACTACACCAAAGCCGGTCATCTCACTACGTCCTAATGGCCAAGTTGGTCAAGTAAAGGTTCTAAAAGTTCATTAGTGCTTCATGACATCACTCAGCGGCCCCGTATTCTCCTTGATTAACTCAAGGGCTACCGGTACCCACAAATATGTCGCACTAACGTAGCTATTGATTAGACCATGTCGGTATACCCCACACAGTTTCCACAACGTATTGCTACTTACCTATAAGGTATCCCCAAATCCAGGTAGAGGATTCAAACCCAAACAAAGGACCATAATGTAAAGCATACAAGTCAAACAATGAAAACAAGTAAATATGATCTAACCCTAAGGTAACTGCACTTTTAGAATTGTCCCCAGCAGAGTCGTCAGTTATGTGATATGGTGGGAGAACTGACTTGAAGGTTTTGCGTTTGATTGCAAATGTTTCAGTTAGCAAGAGTTGCCACCGACTTTTCTTTTATCCAAAAGGAAAGGTGAAAAAGCACATGAAAGACCTTTGAGATTGTTTCTTGAGTTCGGGGGGTAGATTATGAAAAGGGAAGGTATTAGCACCCTTTTCACCCATGGTTTTCCATGGGCTCTTAGTTACTTTCTAGATCACTTGTTTTTGTTTGAAATTATGCTTTGTGTGGTTTTTGAAAGTATTTTGTAAAGAGGCCATTGTTTAGGAAATCTTTGTAATGATTCTCGTTCGTAAGAATGTATACAAAGATGTTGATCTTTTGAAAATGTTTTCAAGTTTTGTAAGAGGTTTTGAAAGTGTAGGTGTTTGTTTTGAAAATAGCAAGGATGTTTTATTTGAAATTGAGCAAGTAATTAGGAGCATTCTACCTACTCAAAAGTCTTTCTTGTTCATTTTCTTTTCTTTTGATATTATTATCTTACCATTGATTTGGTAAGTAACCCTATCTTTGGATGTTAACGGGACGGGCATGGGTCATTGTATAACCATGATTAGCAATGTTGCAAGGTATCTTAGCATTCTCTTTTAGAAACTAAGATAATCTGAAAGGCAAGTTGGATAGCGTCATCGAGGGACTGTGATCTTATATTTTTTTGTTTTTGCTAAGATACCTCACATGCGTAATATGGCCATTTTGTAAAGGCAACCAAGTGGATTTACCCTAGGGGGTGCTTGTGTGCAAGTGTATTGTTTTCATGCTTGATTTTGTCTTGAATTAGGGTTTTCTAAGTATTGATTTTAATCTTTCCATACAAACCCTAATTACTAACATTTGTATATGAAGTGATAAATTGCGGAATTTAAAGTTATTATGATATTACAACATTTGTGGTATAAACCTAATTAATCTATTACAACCAAATTGAATTTGTACAAATGTACAAGAAATTAAATGAATATAATGTACAAAATAAATAAATGTACAAAAAATGTGAAATGTAAAGTAAATGGATATTTGTTTGGATTTTTTAGGAAAAGGGAAACTGTTTTATCCTAATTAATTAAGGGGAAAAATAATTAATTAACATGATAAAAAGTAAACCCTAAATTTACTAAGAAAAAGATTTTTAAACAAAAACCTAAATTTATTAATTAAAATAAAAGAAATTAAGTTTTATAAGAAAAGTATTTTTGGTATTTTTTGTCTTGAAAATAATTATAGTGTTATAAAGTATTTTTGGCCTTTTTAATATTAAAATAATATATTTTAATTGGTGTAAAAGAAAATAACTAATAACCCAGTTTTAATTAATTTTACAAGATAATAAGTAAAAATAAATAAAGTATGATTAATAAAATAATTTTTATGTGTGAGAAAAATAAATAAACTAAGTTAAAATATAAATCTACTATTTTTTATATTTTTATGATTTTTTTAATATTAGGAAAAATATTTAAGAAAATAAATGAAATAAAAATAAGAAAATAAAATAAACTGGGTCAGGGGCGCAAATAGTCCACGGGGGGGGGGGGGGGGGGGGGGGGGGGGGGTTATTTAGCAAAAACAAAAACAAAACAAGCCCAAAGAGGCCCAACGCCTGTCCAAAAAAAAAAACAAAGTCATAATGCAAAAATATGAAAAAAAATCAAAAGGGTACCACTGGGGCTCGAACCCAGGTCCCAAAGGTTACAGGCACGCACTTCTACCACTGGGGTGGCTATACATCCGTTAACATAAGCAAATCAATAAATATATGATACAAAACGTGCCCTGATTACTTCATCTTCAACCTCCAGCCAAACCAATTGTAACTTGTTCATTTCTCATCAAAAATAAAAATTGTAAACATGAAACTTGTAGCAAATTTCCTCACAATTTCAGAAATGCAAAGCATTAAAACTATAGATCAAAGATAAGCATGAATTTCATTGGCCCTAAACTGAACCCTAAAAATCTCAAAAATTTCAATCTTAAAATTCTCTATGCTCAAGCAAAATTAATGGAAACTATGGACATGGTTAGCTTTAGGGCAATGATGTCTACATGTTTTGTTCACAAATAAATCATTGATGATGCCTGTATGAGAAGTTCAAAATTTAGAAAACTTACCTCGTAAGGGGGTATCGGGTTTGAAGTTTGATGTTTTTCAGGGCATGAGCATTCGTGTATTTGATGCAAATAGTTTGTGTATCTATAAGCAAAAGGATTGGAGTGCATTGGCAAGTCAGAAGTACAATTTACAAGCTTTTGGCTAGGTTACTTGATTTTCAAGAAAAGAGGGAAACCAAGTTTCAATGTGAGGTACAAGCATGGGCTGAGTGATTGTAAGTGTCTAAACCATTTCTCATGAGTTATAGGACTTGTTTGATCAGAAGAGAATGAGTGCAAGGCTCAAGAACAAGTTTTATACAAAAAGTCACTTTATCAAAATGGTAATGTAACTTTTCTTCCAAAAATGGATATAAAGCATGTCCATGTATTGAATTATTGAGATGAGACCTCTAACAGCCGTGCAAACCAAATTGGTTCATCACAAAATGACTTGTAAATCAAGTGATAAAACCATAACTCCATCTCTTCGATTATCCCTACTCAAGAATGATCTCAAGGAGTTCCTTGACATTTTTGAGAGCTTGTAATGTGATCTACAACCTATCTTTGAATTGCTTTTGAATATTCCCCTTTGAACTATATGAAAAGTGCCATGAAGTTGGGTCAAAATCCTGACCAAATTAGGGCAAAAATTTCACTAAGTGTTTCGTTTCATGACCACATGTTCTTAAAATTATAACTTGAGATCCAAGCAATTTTGGAAGAAGTTGTGTGAAGAAAAGTTATATATTTCATGGATATATACAAATTTCATGTTGGAAGTTTCTCTTGAATCATCTTGCATCATGGTGAAAATTTTGCTCAAAGTTATGAAAAAATAAGAAATTTCCAACACTTATAAAAATTTCTAAGTTTAGAAATTTTAACTTTTCAAAATGAAATCTTGAATTTTTGATTTATTGATGAATAAGTTTCATATTTTGACATGTTTTGATGAATTGTGATCTTTGACATTTGATTTTGACCAAAAAGTCAAAGTTTGACTTTTCAGTATACAGTTGACTTTTGATCAGTTGACTAAAAATTCATCTGTCAATCCTTTGAACTTGAGTAATGTTTTGAGCCATGTTATTAGGTAAAAATGATGCAATTGGACTCTTGAGATCATGTCTTAAACCAATTGATCACTTGCTAGGTCAAAAATCAGAAATTACCCTTTCCTAGTCAAAATCCTAATTTTGACCATTTTGCCCTTTTGGAGATTTGATCAAATTTCTTGAGGAATTATAGTCCAAACTTGATCAAATGATACATATGAGACTAAAATGTTGAATTGGATCAAAAATTATGAAGTTTGACTATAAATTGGCCATGGTTGACTTTTTTCCCAATACAACTGATTTTTAGGTCAACTGCTCAATTGACTGAGCAAAAGTGTGATCCAAAGCTTGAAACTTGTCATGAGTGATCTTGAGGGCCCATAATGATCCATGAAAGTCATATGGGGCATTGGAAATTATTATATCCTTGTGCAATCTCAAACCCTAATTTTGGTCATCAGTGCTTAAGGAGGTGTCTTGAGCTGATCAACCCTAATGCAGTCTTGAGTCAATGGAGATCTTGTGAGAAAATTCTTGATAAATGAGAGGTCAAATTTTGGGGTACAACCGATACCAAATCCAACAGATTCTCGAGCTCGAACTGGAGGAGTTACAGGTCAAAGAAGTCGACGAATTCCACGATTCCTCCTCCGACGATAACAACAACAACAACCACGATCTTACTATTGGCTATGGTAGTGCATGCGTTGTCCCAGGAGAACTCACCTACAAAACTTGTATAGAATCCTTACATACATATCAGGGTGATGTTGAAGACACGCACCACAGGACGACTTTACTGGATGGTGGGGTTGTATTGAACCTTCCACTTTTCTATCTTTAAGGAGTTATGCCCTTTCTCGGGGCTACTTTTCCCTTGAGAGTTATTGAATCCAATTTTGTGGCTGCTGTTGAGAAATCTTTGAGCCGAGTTGATGTTCCTTACACCATTGGTGTGATCCGATTTCATAGTGATACTGAAATCGTAGGATGAAATCTACAAGCATTAGGACAACTGCAGATATTCGATAGTATGGGTGCCTAGAAGATGGTTCCTTTAATTTGGTTACTCATGGCCAAAATGATTTCACTCGAGACAGTGTTGGATTGATATGGAAGGAGTGCCTTATGGAGAGGTACAAATAATTGAGGAAGACATACCATCGCGAACTCCAAAGGATGCTTTTGGAAAATTAACACCCCTAAGTAATCTGCCTTGTAACCATGCCGCCTCAAGCGTGTTAACATCCAAGTATTCTATTGATGGTCAGGGTTCCGAAAATGAGGAAAGAGAAAACATAGAAGATTGCTTTGGAAGGTTTGGAGCATGTGAGAGAGGTTGTGGAGATTTGGGTGAGATGAGAAGATGGTGGTTGCTTCTGATTCGAGGTCTAGGAAAGCTTTAATGGCGGTTTTGGAGTCGGGTTTGAAGAGGAAAGTGAAAGTGCTGGTTTTGGTTTGGAGATTTTCAGAAGTTTCTTTGAGGAAGAAGAAGAATCAGTGATTAGGGAAGAGAAACCCCTGTTTTTTTTTTTTTGCGATAAGACTGACTTGGAAAGAAGAATTCTCAGAGTTAATACTTATTCTATTTTTTTCTTTCCCCATACAATAATAATATTTAATCCATTTGCATTCCCCATAACAAAAGCTGCAGCGACGCATTTTCTTTAGCTTTAGGGTTACAACTTTCCTTGTTTCTTTCTTCTAACCAGGTCGGCCTTTTGGGCCCTTTGGCCCAATCCAACTATCCATTTCCCTTATTTATCAATTAAATCATCACAATAACGAATAAGTAATCTGGTACAGTTGGCAAAGCACATTACCCATAACCTTGAAGACTTGAGCTCGACCCATGTTGGGGCATTTTTATGTTCTTTTGCTCTTTTTAAGCCTTTTCTTTCAATTCCATTAAAATTTGATTATATATATAGTTTAGGTTTTATTTAATTTAATTTATAATTAATTTTTAGTTTATACTTAACTTAACTTAGGTTTTATTCAAAAAACTTTAGAATTAATTTAAACTATATTTAATTTAATTAATTTCATAATTAGCTTATTATAGGTTTAATTTAATAACTTAGAATTTTAAGTTAGTTTAGAATTACTTTAATAACTTTATTTAGTTTAGATTTAATTTTATTAATCTTTAGTTTTAATTCTAGAATCCTAATTTCGAATTATTTAATTTTCTCAATCAGTTTAGTTAGCGATTTTTGTGAATAATTTAGTTAATTAATATTTTTTACTCAACATTTTTTATAATTGTTTAATTTCTTGATGATAAACAAAATTTCAAAGAAAATAATAGAATAGAATTTTTTTTTTAAATTTCCTCACAAACAAAAATACCAAGAATTTATATTCTCATACTTTGTTAATTAATTTTTACTTCATAGATTGTTGTAGTTTTAATTAATTGTTCGATTCGATTTGGTTATATTGATTATTAGGACTTTTCATCGCATTGATCCATCCCCATTTGCAAATTTGTATCCCCATTCCCGAAAGCTCTGTAATAGCGTATAATTTTAATTTCTACAATTTACTATTTTTCTTTATATTGTATAGTAATTAGGCGTGTATGGTAAGATATAAATCAATCGCTAGACCACCATAATCAAGACAATTAACTTGAATCAAACACACTTTCACACGCGCACCTCTAGGGTAAACTCACTCGTTGCCTTCGAAAAAATATAGTCATGTCCCTCAAATATGGGACGCTTTAGCAAAGACCCTTTGATAAAAAAGATCGTAGTCCCTCGATGTCCCTCGATGTTGCCTTCGGTAAACGATCTAGTCCCTTACGAAAATTGCTAAAACGTCTCATAAGTTGCCTTCTATGACTATACGATTGACCCACACCCGTCCCTTCACATCCAAAGATAGGGCTTCTTACCAATCAATGGTAAGATAGCCACATCTAAAGGAGGAGGAAAAGAACATAGACCTTTTGAGTAGGTAGGACGCTCGTAGTTGCTTGCTCACAAACTATAACCATTTCCACACTTACACTTTCAAAACATCTTCAAAAACAAACATCTCTTTGAACTATTTAAAAAAAAACAACACTTTGTATACATTCTTATAAAGACGAGAATCATTACAAAGTTTTCCGAAACAAAGGCATTCTCAAAATACTTTCAAACTTACACCCATCACAAACACATTTTCAAATAAAGCATTTTCAAGTGATCTAGCAAGCAACTAAGAGCCCGTAGATAACTACGGATGAAAGGGTGCTAACACCTTCCCTTTTCATAACCTACCCTCGAACTCAAGAAAAAAATTCTCAAAGGTCTTTCCTGTTCTTTTCACCCTTTCCTTTATTGGATAAAATAAAAGTCGGTGGCGAATCTTGTTATGCACAACAATTGCGATAGAATGAAAAACATCCAAGTCAGTTCTCCCACCGTATTACAGACACGTTCCCTGGAAATTCGCTTCCCCAGTCAAGTTTTCCAGAACTAAAAAAGAAACTTTTCAAAAAGTCCTTCCCCATATAAGTACATTTCCCCAGTAAGGTCTTCAGGGTTTATTTCCCAAACTCCCCAGCAGTGGCCAGGGATCTATTTTCCCAGACAAAGATACATTTTAACAACATTCATGCATCACAACATATGCATACAAAATGCATATAACACAATCTGATTTACTTTGAGAACATCATTACACAATACATGCATCATGACATTGCATAACAACTAATTCTTTACCTTTGCAGGAAAATCAATTAACAGATGAATATCATCAGCTATCTATATAATCAGACATTTATCTACGGAGACTAAAAACTAACAAGTATTCCCATTGAAGACATGCCCCAGGGAATTATTCTGAAGAACATAGTTGTTGAAGTAGTAGTCGTCATAAATTCCTTCATAAACTGTTGAAGTAGTAGTCGTCAAAGATTCCTTCATAACCTGTTGAAGTAGTAGTCGTCATAGATTCCTTTATAACCTGTTGAAGTAGTAGTAGTCCCCAATTCCTTCATAACCTGTTGAAGTAGTAGTCACCATAGATTCCTTTATAACCTATTGAAGTAGTAGTCGTTACAGATTCTTTCATAACCTATTGAAGTAGTAGTCATCACAGATTCCTTTATAACATGTTGAAGTAGTAGTCGTCATATATTCCTTCATAACCTGTTGAAGTAGTAGTCGTCATAGATTCCTTCATAACCTGTTGAAGTAGTAGTCGTCATAGATTCCTTTATAACTTATTGAAGTAGTAGTCGTCATAGATTCCTTCATAACTTGTTGAAGTAGTAGTCGTCACAGATTCCTTCATAACTTGTTGAAGATGTAGTCGTCATAGATTCCTTCATAACCTGTTGAAGTAGTAATCGTCATTAGATTCCTTCATAACCTGTTGAGGTAGTAGTCTTCACAAATTTCTTCAATACCCGTCAAAATAGTAGTTGCATGTAGACTCTCTTCTGGATGCATATCTTAAAAGGTCAAGTCAAACACCAGGCTTATCAACAGTCACTCAGGATGGCATCTTCAAGCCCATCTCCGACATTACCTCTCCAAATGGCATATTTAAGCCCATTCCTAACATAATCAACCAACAACATTATTTCATACACCAGCAAGTGCAAATTTCTGAGCATTACTGTATTGGGCAAAAAGTCAATTATGGTAAACCTACTGTCAAACTTCATGATTTTTGGCTAACATCAACTAATTAAAGTCCTATTCATCATTTGATTAAGTTTGGATCACAATTCCCCAAGAAAATTGTTCAAATCACTAAAAGGGCAAAATAGTCAAAATTAGGGTTTTGACTGAGAATGGCTAATCTTTGACTTATGACCTAATACATGAATTATTGGTTTAAAACATGACCTCAAGGATTAAAATGAATCATTTTTACCTAATTTCATATCTCAATTCATTTCTCAAGATCAATTTATTGATAGTTGAAATTCAGTCAACTGATGAAAACTCAACTGATACACCAAAAATCAAACTTTGACTTTTTGATCAAAATTGAGTTTCAAAGATCACATTTCATCAATACATTCAAAAAATTTATACTTGATCATCAAGAAATCAAGAAATTCAAAATTCATCTTAAAAAGTCAAACTTTTCAAGACTTAGAATTTTTCTGTCTTTTTAAGTCTTATTTTTTTCATGACTTCATGCCAACTTTTCACTAAGATGCAAAATGATTCAAAGAAAATTTTCAACATGAAAATTGTAGATCTTGATGAGATCTACAAATTTTCTTTACTGGTAAAGTCCTAGAAATTCTTTTATTTTGATTTATAAATTCATGAAGTCATGCACTTTTTCTTAAAACACTTAGTGAAAATTTGACCTAGTTTAGGCAGATTTTTGACCTAACTTCTTGGAAAATTTTCACGTAGTTCCAAATTGATTCTTCAAAAATGAAAAACATGAAGATTGTAGAGGATGTTCCAAGATTTTCAAAATGTCCAAGAACTCATTAAGATAATTCTTGATCTAGGAGAATCGAAGAGATGAAGTTAGGGTTTAAAACTTGAATTACAAGGCATTTTTCATGAAGAATACTTGACCAAATCCATAAGCCATGTTGCATAATCTTGCTTTGCAGGCTTCTAACTTATGTTTCACTCTATAATTAATGGTTTACACAAATGTTTGAACCATTATCCAAGTGATTGAACCATTATCCAAACCAAATTGCCATTAATGGAAGAAAGTTCACACTTCCATTTTGGAAAAGTGGGTTTAATCATAAAGTCCACTCTCCTTGAGCTTTGTAGTTGTTCTTTATGCACAAGTATCCTCTACAAGTTCAAAGCAAGCATGCTTAAATTTGCTAGCCACCCTACCTTGCCTTGAAACCATTTTTGTCCAATTTGCTTCAAAAATAAGTCAAAATCCACAAACATGTGACCTTATACTTCCGACTTATGCAAGCTTCCAAACCTCCTCTCTATAAATTGAACCATCATTTGCAACATAACACATGAGTTCACAAGCCCTCGAGCACCTTCACTCTCCCTAAAACCAGAAATTTCAACACAAGCACAAACACTTGTCATTTATGACTTTGAAACTCAATCTTCAAATCTACGTGTGCGTTTTCACTTCTAATCCATCACAAAGCTTCTAATACACATATAGAGGCTATCTCAATTCCTGTTTTCCAACTGTAACACCATCTTCTTCATCTTCCATAACCAAAAATAGAGCATTGTAGTTGGACTTCTCCAGACCATTTCATCCACTCTCCATTCAAGCTAAGCATTGTTTTAGCTTCATAGGGACTCAAGGAAGTTAACCTGATCATTGCAGCACCTTGAAACAAGCTCAAACTCAAAACACGAAATCCATTTTTGAGGTAAGTTTTCTGATTTTTAAAATATTCATATAGGCATTATTAGCTTTCCATTTTCAAAGATAAAATGTAGACATCATAGCCCTGAAGCTAACTATGCCCTTAGATTTCATTTATATTGCCCGAGTAGTGTGAATTTCAAGTTTGAACTTCCTGAAAAAGTTAGGTCAAAATTTGGTACCATTATAAATTCTCATTCATCTTTAATCTATAGCTTTAGTTAATTGCATTTCTGGATTCGTGATGAAATTTTACGCAACTTTCATGTTTACATTTTCCATTTTGGTTGAGAGATGAAGAAGTTACAAGTTTTGAAAATCTTGTGAAATTTTCTGGCGCAAGGTTGAAGATGATACAGGCCTAGGATTGGTTTTGTAATATATCTATGGTTTTGTTTATAACACCGTATGTATCACAACCGCAATGGTTAAAGCGCGCGTCTGTTACCCTTTAGGACCTAGGTTCGAGCTCCAGCGTCCGTTTTGTTATTTTTCATATTTTTCGGTTTCTTTTTTTGTTTGCAGCCAGTGCGCCTGAGCCTCCTTTCAATGGGCCTTTGTCATTTTTACTCTCTATAACCCCCTGTCTACTGGTAACTCACAGCCCATTTGTTTTTTTATTTATTTTGATTGCAAAAACTATATTTGGGCCTGAACTTAACCAAAAAGATTGTTTTCTCTTCTAAACTCCCAAATTTAATATCACACCTCATTGACCTAATTTTATATTTTTAATTTTATTTTCTTTATTTTATTATTATTATTATTATTATTATTATTATTATTATTATTATTATTATTATTATTATTATTATTATTATTATTATCATCAAAAACCCCAAAAATATTTAATATTTATTATTTATATATTTAGTACACCTTTATCTTATTTAAAGAAAAAGATTAAAAAACATTTTCTTAACAAATATTTTCTTTTTAAATCTAATTTATTTTCTTAAATTAAATCATATTAAACTTAGGTTTTATTTTAAAATTTTCTTCTAAATAATCTAGGACTTAGGAATTTAATTATTTTTCTATTCACTTTAGCTTGTTTAATTAAATCAAAACCCTTTCACAAAAACCTTAAAAATATGTTTCTTAGTTTCAATTAACTATTTGCTTTTTAGTTTAATTAAGATAAACCCTTTTATACAAAAAATCCAAACAAAAACAATTCTCTTTTCCTTGTATAGTACCTCACATTCGTGTATATATCTCACATTTTTGTACATTTTACATTCTATTATTCAATATGGTTGTAATAGTAATTAGGTTTTAATTGCTCTCATCCCCATTTGTAATTATGTCCCTATCCCCAAAATGATGTAATAGCGTAGAACTTTACATTTTTGCAATTTATTGCTTTCAATATAAATGCTAGTAATTAGAGTTTGTATGGCAAGACATAAAATCAACAAGTAGAAAACCCTAACTCAAGAACAAAAAGAATGAAAAACAAACACTTTGCACATTTGCACCTCTAGGGTTAACCTCACTTGTTGCCTAAAGATAAAAACAATCTTGTCCCTCAAACGTGGGATACTTTAGAAAATACCCTTGAAAACAAGATCGTAGTCCCTCAATGACCATTCAATGTTTCCTTCGATAAACAATATTAGACCCTTACGACAAATTGATAAGGTATCCTATAATGTTGCTTTTTATGACTGTACAATGACGCACGCATGTCCCTTCACATCCAACGATATGGTTGCTTACTAACTAATAGTAAGACAACACTATCTAGAGGAAGAAGAAAACAACTAAGACTTTTTGAGTAGGTATAACATTCATAGTTGCTTGCTCATAACATTTCAAAACATCTTCCAAAACACACCAACACTTTCCATGAAATATTTTCAAAAGTCAACACTTTGTATACATTCTTATAGAAATGAGAATCATTATAAAGTTCGCCTAAACGAAGGCACTTTTCAAAAATACTTTAAAAACAATCGAAAACACATTTCAAACAAAGCATTTCAAAAGTGAGGTAGCAACTAAGAGCCCGTAGATAACTACAGATGAAAAGGGTGCTAACACCTTCCCTTTTCATAATCTACCCCACGAACTCAAGAAAATTCTCAAAAGGTATTTCATGTTCTTTTCACTCTTTCTTTTATTGGATAAAAGAAAAGTCGGTGGCGACTCTTGCTATCCGCAACAATTGGCGATAAAACAAAAAACATCCAAGTCGGTTCTCTCACCGCATTACAACTATTTTAAATTCTTAAGTACATTTTTATCATTTATTTTCAGTTCAGTTATATTTTATTTAGTTTTTCATTCATTTACTTTTGGAATTTACATTACTTTTCATTAAATTCACTATTATAATGTTCACACACACACACACACACACACACACACACACACACACACACACACACACACACACACACACACACACACACACACACACACACACACACACACACACACACACACACACACACACACACATATATATATATATATATATATATATATATATATATATATATATATATATATATATATATCTGTGTGTGTGTGTGTGTGTGTGTGTGTGTGTGTGTGTGCGCGTACAGTCTGCTTGCAAGTATTGAAGAATATTCGTTTAATGTTTAAGTCTTGGGAAATCTGGGAGACAAAATTTTAAATTTTATTCTATTTCTGCACTGTGTGCCGCTCGCCATACAAGTGTAACGTCCATCATGCTTCACAAATAGGTCCCGGTGGGAACAAAAGCGTTCCCCTCAAGACAAAGTTAGAAACAAAAGCATTTATATTTTATCATAGAAACCCTTAATCGATCTCTTCTTCTTCTCATTTTCCTCAACCCCCACTTTAACTCCATTAAACCTTTACCTATTTCACTCCCTCCATTATCATTATCATTAAAATTCATTAATCCCCACACACTACCCTCATTATTTTTCTATACATATACACTCTCCAAACCCTCTTCCATTCTAAAAACCCCTAAATTCTCACGCAAAACACCTAACCATCACCCATCTTTGTTTCAACAATGGCACACAGAAGCTCAAGACCAGAACCTGATCTTTCCAGGATTACATTTTAAAATGGGGAAGCCGGAGAACATCAAAGGGCTCAGTATCTAAAATTTTACCAACACTCTGTAATCCCTACACGGTATATTGATACTGTGTGCTTGTGTAAATTAGGATTGCTTGATAGTATGCAGTGGTTACTCTAAAACTCTGATTTAGCATTCGTCTGCACACAGAATTTTTGTACGTATGAGTCGCTAACTTTGGAATTCTTAAGTTCATTCTCATACAACCCACCATGTGACAAAAGCCAACATCTATCCAGCTCAGCAACTTTCAGAATGTTCAATGATAAATATTATATAACTCAAACAACTCTGAGTGTTTTCTTCCGCTATAACTCATACACAACATTAGTCTCTTTTTTACCAGTAAATGGTTTCTTCACAGCATTTGAGATGGAGGCTATAGGTATCTTCCCGCTTTTAATCCCGCTTTCAACCCTCTCACCAGTTAAGATTAATTCAGTAAATCCAGACGATGAACTCCCAATCGGCAAGTTGAAGAATGGTCCAGTCAATGTCCCCATAAACATATCTACCAATTCTCTATCAGTTAAAGGTGGCTGCACCCTTCCAGCCAAGTCTCTCCATTTTTGGTTGTATTCTTTGAAGCCCTCATTTGAACCCATGGTCATGCCTTGCAACTGCACCCTAGTTTGCACAAGATCAACGTTATATTGATATTGGCGGTAAAATGCGGTGGCCAATCCTCCCAAGTACGGAAGTTTGTCCCTTCTAATTAGTAAAACCACTCTAACTGCGTCCCAGATAGAATCTCTTGGAAAATGTGCACCCATAGTTTTCTATCAGCGGTATGAGGCTGAATTTTAGGGACATAAAATCTTAAATGAAGCTTTGGACATGAAACTCCGTAATATTTAGCAAAGACTAGTATCTTGAATTTGTAGGGAATGACTACCCCAGGTACCAAACCCAAGTCTTCAAAGTCCAAGCCAGGCACAACTTAGATTTCCACAACTTTCAGTCTTTCTTCTAGTTGCTTATACTTATCGTCGGCCAGTGGATATTGCTCATCAAAATAATCCTCGTCTTCAGAGATTTGATTGTTTCCACCTCTGACACGGGTGCTCCTAGCGTCTTCATCTTGATTTTCATCCTCCACGGAGGAATCCTCTTCAACTTGAACTTGTTTGACGGGGCCTTTAAACCTCTTCCCCATGTTGATTACAACTTTCTTCTTGGTCTTCTTCTTCGTAACTAGAAGAGCCATCATTTCTTGCTACCCCTTTGTTAATTTGAGCAGAGAGAGTGTTGAGTCTGCAAGTCCTTGATAGTTTTCTCGAGATCCATTTTTATCTAAGATAAACAGTAAAAGGGATGAGGAAACCTATGTTGGAAAATCTGCTTATGACATGATGCATGTTATGCGAATGCAATGTTTTCAAGGATTTAAAGAAATTTAAATTTGCTTATACAAAGAGATAGCAACAAACATTAGTCGCATTAATAGAAATAGGAATTACAAATGCCTATTGGGCTTACAATGGAAGAAACAAAACAAAACAAACTCCTAAAACAAAAGGACTCAAGTTTCCCATGGGTGCATCCTCTTTGGTGCGATGTAGGCATTCAAGTTTCTCTCTTCACGAAGTTGCCTCGTGAGCTTTAAAACCTTCTTCTCACTTGCGTAGAATTGTGATTCAAAGGTGTCTCGTTCCTCTTTCAGTTGAATCCACGATCTTTGAAATTCCTCAAAGTTGGTAGGCATGTTAGAATGAAGAAGAGTGAGGAGTGTCTCCATCATCCATGGGCTTCATAATCACAGGTAGGATGGCAAGGTAAGGCATCATAAGATTTTGAGAACGAGTTCATACCCACTTGAGGTAAGACTCAGGAGGGATGGAATTTTTATGCCCCAAAGTCTTACTATCCACTTTGTTTACCATTATCCAAGCTCGTATGAACCTTTGACGATAGCCTTGGACGTCGCCCTCGTAATCGAATACCAAACCTTGGATGAGCGCATCATGGAGACCATCTCTTCGCGCATACCCAAACGGTTGTAATGCAAGAGAAGGGTTATAGCTGATACCTCCCCTAATGACCAAGAGTGGGACATTAGGGAATTCCCCACAACAATTGATGATGGTAATATCCTCCAAAGATCGAGAACACCAATGAATATCCAAGTGCGAGAGTGACATCATCCTTTGAGACCATGTCAAGCTTTGCTCATTATTCAATGTTGATCGAGGTAGGTGCGAAATAAACCACCTAGACAATAATGGAATGCAACACAAAAGAGTAACCATTTTCTTCATGGTGCCAGTGTGGAAAAAATGTAGAATGTCTCCAAGAAAAGTAGGTATGGGATTACGAGAGAGAAAAACCTTGATGGTATTGACATCTATGAGTTGGTCCAGATTGGGAAATAGAACCAAACCATAGATTAGAAGGGCCAAGAAATCCTCAAAAGCTTGAAAATCCATATCTTCCCAAAACAAACGAGCCTTTTACAACAAAAATTTGGCTAAGAAACCCTTAACTCCACTTCTTGTCTCCCAATTTGTCACAATGTCAGATCTCTTCAAATGCAAGGCTTTGGCAATAACTTCAAGATTTGGAGTTTCCTCTAAACCGGTGAATGGTATTTGATCAAGCACATACACTCCTAGCAATTGATAGAATTCTTCTAATGTAGGCACTAATTGGTAGTCAGGAAATGTGAAGCAATGATGCATAGGATCAAAGATTTGGAAAAGCACACACATCATTTCTTCTTGGAAGTTTGAGGTAGACAAGTTGAGAAGTCGACCATATTTCTTGGTGAAGGGAAAATCTCCAGGAACTCTTGATGCTAACTCTTGAAGTTGAGGATGCACTTTCACGAAGTTGACTCGGATGGTATTCCTACGAGTGGAAGCCATGTCCTACAAAACAGAACAAAGATAAATTCCTAAATCCTTGAAATGGTTAGTGAGAATGCTTATGATGTTATGATGTTTATGATGTCATAAATAATAATCACAAACAAAGCACACAAAGACCTTAGGTTTAGGCTTGCATGAGTTTCATAGGTAAGTACCCTCTTGAATTTTAGTTGGTTCAACCTATCCTAGAAAGTAACCGGGTTCTAAGGAATCTCAATATCACTGGTCTTTCTTCATTGGGCATTGTTTTAGCACAATCAATCATTTCTTGCAGCCAAAATGTCCCAAAAGTCTGATCTCAATGAGCATAGTATTGAGTGTCAACCAATCTTCAGCTTTGCACCAATGTCGGCTATCTCAATACTTCCCAATGGCCAAGTTTTTCAACTAAAGGTTCTATGGCCAGTTAGTGATTTATGACACTGCACAACGACCCCGTATTCTCCTCGATTCAACACAAGGGACATCGGTACCAACAAATGTGTCACACTAATGTAGCCATTATTTCAACCATATCGGTCTATGCCGTACAGTTTCCACAATTTATTACTACTTACCTAATGATGTTCCCAGATCTGGGTAGAGGATCTATACAAGAAACCTAAACATATGCCCAAAAATGTAAAGCAAACAAGTCAAACAAATGAAATCATTTTAAATGTGATCTAGTCTCTAAGGTAACCCCACTTTTAAGTTTCTCCCCAACAGATTCGTCAGTTCTGTAATACGATGGGAGAACTGACTTAGGTGTTTTGCGTTTTATCGCAATTGTTGTGGATAACAAGAGTCACCACCGACTTTTCTTTTATCCAATAAAGGAAATGGTGAAAAGAACAGGAAATACCTTTTGAGAATTTTCTTGAGTTCGGGGGTAGGTTATGAAAAGGGAAGGTGTTAGCACCCTTTTCATCTGTAGTTATCTACAGGCTCTTAGGTTCTAGCTCACTTTGAAATGCTTTGTTTGAAATGTGTTTGTGATAGGTTTTGAAAGTATTTTAAAAGTGTCTTCGTTTAGGAAAACTTTGTAATTATTCTCGTCTCTATAAGAATGTATACAAGGTGTTGACTTTTGAAAATAGTTCATTTGAAAGTGTTGGTGTGTTTGAAAGATGTTTTTGAAAATTTTTGTGAGCAAGCAACTATGAACATTCTACCTACTCAAAAAGTCAGTTCTTTTCTTCCTCCTTTAGATAGTGTTGTCTTACTATTAGTTAGTAAGCAACCATATCATTGGATGTGAAGGGACAGGCGTGCGTCATTGTACAGTCATAGAAAGCAACATTATAAGATACCATAGCAATTTATCTTAAGGGTCTAAGATTGTTTACCGAAGGAAACATTTGAAGGGTCATCGAGGGACTACGATCTTGTATTCGAGGATCATTGCTAAAGTATCTCACGTTCGAGGGACATGACTATTTTCATCTTTAGGCAACAAGTGAGGTTAACCCTAGAGGTGCAAGTGTGCAAAATGTTTGTTTTTTCATGCTTTTTGTTCTTTGAATTAGGGTTTTCTACTAGTTGGTTCTATGTCTTGCCATACAAACTCTGATTACTAGCATTTGTATTGAAAGCGATAAATTGCGGAAATATAAAGTTCTACACTATTATATTATTTGGGGGATGGGGACATAATTACAAATGGGGATGAGAACAATTAAAACCTAATTACTATTACAACCATATTGAATAATAGAATGTAAAATGTACAAAAATGTGAGATAATATACAAGAATGTGAGGTACTATACAAGGAAATGGAAATTAGTTTTGTTTAAGTTTTTGTTATGAAAAAGTTTTTAACCTAATGAAATTAAAAGAAGATAATTAATTAGTTTAAGAGAAAAAACTAAACCTAAGTTAATTAAGAAAGAAGAAAAAGAGATTTGATTGAGAAAACAAGTTTTTAGGGTTTTATGAAAATGTTTTAATTTAATTAAACTATATATATATATGTGTGTGTGTGTGTGTGTGTGTGTGTGTGTGTGTGTGTGTGTGTGTGTGTGTGTGTGTGTGTGTGTGTGTGTGTGTGTGTGTGTGTGTGTGTGTGTGTGTGTAAAAGAAATTAACTAATTTAAATCCTAAATTCTAAGGTAATTCAAATTAGAAAGCAAGATTGAAATAAACCTAAGTCTAAATGTTTTAATAAGAAGATATTTTTGGTCTTTTTTGCTTTTAAAATAAATAAAATAAAAATACTAGATGTTCTAAATATAAAATATTTTTGGGGTTTTTGATTAATAAAAATAATAATAATAATATTAATGATAAAAATAAAGAAAAAGAAAAATAAGATAAAATATAAACATAAAGTCAAGGGGTGTAAAAAATGGAAAAGTGGTTTAGAAGTAAAAACAGTTTTGTTTTGTGATTAGGCCCATTATGATTGTTTTTTTGTAATCAGAAAAGAAATAAAAACAATTGAATGCATTGTTGTTAGTAGACAGGGGTGTTAGGAGAGTAAAATGGTATAAGACCCACTTGCTGGAGGCCCAAGCACTGGCTGTTTGGCAAAATGGAAAAAAAGTTAGAAAATTAAAACAAAAGGGCAGCACTGGGGCTCGAACCCAGGCCCGTTGGCAATACGTACACGCTATCTACCATTGGGGTGGCTATACATCCGGTGTTATAAAAAAACCATAAACATATATTATAAAACCAGTTCTAATGATAAACTTCATCTTCTTCCTCGCGCCAGCCAGAGCCTCTGTAACTCATTCATTTCTCAGTCATTCTCAAAAGTATGAACATCAAACTTGTTAGAAATTTCACTATGATTCCAGAAATGTAAATAACTTAAACAATGTCTCAAAGATGAGCACGAATTTTAACTAGTACCAATTCTAACCTAACTTTTCCAGAAAATTCAGGTTTAAAATTCTCACTACTTAAGCAACATAAATAAATTCTAAGGACATGGTTAGTTTCAGGGTTATGATATCTACATTTTATCTTCACCAATGGAAACCAAATGATGCCTATATGAAGAGCTCAAAAGTAAAAAAACTCACCTTGAAAATGGAACTCGTGTTTTGAGTTTGAGCTTGTTTCAAGGTGCTACAATGATCAGGTTAGCTTCCTTGAGTCCATAGGAAGCTAATGCAATGCTTAGCTTAAATGGAGAGTGGTTGAAATGGTCTGGAGAAGTCCAACTGCAATGCTCCATTTTTGGTTATAGAAGATGAAGAAGATGGTGTTACAGTTGGAAAACAAGGATTGGGATAGCCTCTATATGTATGTGAGAAGCTTTGTGATGGATTAGAAATGAAAACACACGAGTGAATTTGAAGATTGAGTTTCCAAGTCATAAATGATAAGTTTTTGTGATTGTGTTGCAATTTATGGTTTGAGGAGAGTGATGGAGTTTTTCAGGCTTATGAATTCATGTCTTAGCTCACAAATAGTGTCTCTATTTATAAGCAAGAAGTTTGGATGCTTGGAGAAGTCAGAAATCAAGAATCACATGTTTTGGCCATGTGACTTGATCTTGAAGCAAACATGAAATGCATAGTTTCAATGTGAAGTACAAAGGCTTGTAGGGTGGTTAACATGTTGTAGGTATGTTTCTTCTTACTTTGAAATGTTTTGGAATCAGAAGCAACAATGTATGGGCTCAAGGAGAGTTAACATTGTGTATAAAGTCACTTTTCAAGAATGGCATGGTTACTTTCTTCCCAAAATGGAAATTTGGTTTGGATAATGCTTGAATCAATTGGATAATGGCTCAATCAGTTGTGTAAACCATTAATTATGGAGTAAAACACAAGTTTGAGGCCTGCAAAGCAAAGATTATACAACATGGTTATGGATTTGGTCAAGTGTTCATCACAAAATTGACTTGTAATTCAAGTTTGAAACCCTAACTTCATCTCTTTGATTCTCCTAGCTCAAGAATGATCTTAATGAGTTCTTGTACATTTTTAAAATCTTGTAACATCCTCTACAACCTTCATGTTTTTAATTTTTGAAAAATCAATTTGTAACTATGTGAAAAATTTCCATGAAGTTAGGTCAAAAATCTTCCTAAACTAGGTCAAGTTTTCACTAAGTGTTTTTATAAGAAGTGCATGACTTTGTGAATTTATAACTCAAGATCCAAGAATTTATAGGATTTTATTAGTAAATAAAATTTATATATCTCATAAATATCTACAACTTTCATGTTGAAAATTTTCTTTGAATCATCTTTCATCTTGGTGAAAAGTTGGAATGAAGTCATGAAAAAATAAGACTTAAAAACACTTAGAAAAATTCCAAGTCTTGAAAAGTTTGACTTTTTAAGATAAATTTTGACTTTCTTGATTTCCTTGATAATTAAGTTTCAAATTTTTGAATTTCTTGATTAAATGTGATCTTTGAAACTCAATTTTGATCAAAAAGTTAAAGTTTGACTTTTGGTGTATCAGTTGACTTTTCATTAGTTGACTGAATTTCAAGTATCAATCAATTGATCTTGAGAAATGAATTGAGATATGAAATTAGGTCAAAATGATGCATTTGAATACTTGAGGTCATGTTTCAAACCAATAAGTCATGTATTAGGTCAAAAGTCAAAGATTAGCCATTCTCAATCAAAACCCTAATTTTGACCATTTTGCCCTTTTGGTGATTTGAACAATTTTCTTGGGGAATTGTGACCCAAACTTGATCAATTGATACATATGACCTCAAAATATTGATATTGGCCCAAAATCTTGAAGTTTGACTGTAGGTTGACCACAATTGACTTTTTACCCAATACAACTGATTTTAGGTCATCTGATCAATTGACTGAGCAATTTTTGTGATCCAAGACTTGAAACTTAACATGAACAATCTTGAGTGTCCATAATGATCCATGAAAGTCATTTGAAGTATTATAAGTCCAATTGTCCTTGTGAAAACTCAAACCTTAATTTGAGGTATCAGTGTTGAGGAGATGGCTTGACCTATTCAACCCTTGTGCAAGCTTGAGCTTTTGAAGATGTTTGTGAGAAATTTCTTGAGAAAATAGAGGGAAAATTTTGGGGTACAACAATATACTGTAGAGAAAACAGAGAAAATATGGATTCCTACAAGGATTACATCTGAATAACCGTCTCACACATCTTTTAAAGCTTCAACTGGAGAAGCTTGGTACTTTGACAATGGTTGTCCAAGACACATGACAAGTATCAAGAAGTTTTTAGTGAAAATAAAACCATCTTCCACCAAAACCATGACTTATGGAGATGGATCTAAAGGAAGAGTAATAGGTGTAGGGAAACTGGATTATGCAAGGCAACCTAGCCTTGATGATGTGTTGTTTGTATAAGGATTAGATGCCAATCTGATAAACATAAGTCAATTGTGTGATATGGGTCTCAAAGTTAAATTTACTAATTCTGAATGTCTGATAACAAATGAGAAGGATGAGGTCGTCATGAAGGGCAGTAGATCAAAGGAAAATTGCTATCTTTGGAGTCCTAAAGAAACAAAGTTCTCTGCAAGTTGTCTGTGGGACGAGAAAGTTGTTGGAAGAAGTATTAAGCCAAGACAAGTGGTGTTTGCTTATAAAGCCACATAAGATGCTAGGACATTGTATTGTGACAAATTAAAAATAACAAAAAGTGACAATCACCTTATTCAGCAAAGAAGCACAAAGCTCACAAATTCAAGGTCACGTGATATGAAAAGTCAAGTCAAAATGGAAAACCTAATTTTTAAATGTGTAAATGTTAAAAAACTAGGAAAACGACTTGAAGTGCATGGGGAACTACAAAAATTAAGGGTATCTATTTGGGGAAATCAAATTTTCAAATTTTATGACTCCCACGCTTTCTTAAGCCCATTCATGCAAGGCCCAATCATTTGGACATGCTACTTATACCAAATCTATTATCCCATAAAGATTGTTACATCTACTTAGAAAACCTTTTGGGCGTGATTGTACTCTTGTGTCTCAATTACCAATTTCTCTCATCAAGAGTCAACAATGTCTCAACATCTCTCATATGATCTCAACCATTGGTCTCTTGAAGACAACGGTTCATCTTATTCAAATCCTAAGGAAGATAATACTAGTTGTATGATAAATCCATCTGACCTAGTCTTGGATATTGTTCCCTTATTTATTGTTCCAGCATTACTCCAACAGAAGAAGGGCCATCAGATTCTAAAGCTGTCAAAATCTATGGTAAGTCTTTCTCCTCTATGGCTGGTAAAAATAGGATCGTTAGTATAGAAAAATAACCTTCAAAGACAAATCATATTGGACCAATTATCTTTGACGAGAGTTTACCTGAGGATGATAATGATAGCCTTGACAAGAGACGTAGGAGGTTTGTAAATAACGTTTTGAAAGAAGTAGGTGAAGATGTCGGGTATGATGATCTAACATTTATGGAAAAAGGAACTAGGGTTATTGATACATTTGAGGGAAGAACTGGGGAATTTTCACCTACTCAAGTTGCTCGTGAGAAACGCAACAAGAAAAAAGTTGATGTTACAGTTAAGGATGTGCTTGAGTTTGATGACCTAGTGATAGGAAAAATAGAAAGTGTACTATTTTTTCCTTGCAGTAATAATGGGAAATTCCCAAGATATCAATCTCAAGGACTGCTTGCAATTATTGAGTTAAATTCGTAGTTCAATTAAACAAAAACTTAATTTGGGGTTTTGGTTTTGATATTGTCACTTAACAAAAAGCATAAATATAAAATGGCTTTTTCACAGATATGAAGAGCATGCTAGGGTAAGGTATATAATTTTCCCTATAATTATCTTGAATCTTGATCTCTTCAACAAGTTCATATCCTTCAATTACCAGCACTTTAGATTATCTTTCCTTAAGTCCTTAGTGGGAAAACCTTTAAACATCCATCTTAAATCTTAAGTCCTTAGAGATATTTGATGGAGTCAAGCCTTTATTTTATCAAGGGTTAAATCTGGTAACTATAGGGTATCCCTATTCCTAGGTGAAATCTACTATAGTCTAATTATACAAAAACCTTAACAATTGCGGTACAACTGGTTGTTAACCGTAAATTAATCCTAATTTATCTGATCAGGAAGGCATAAAAACATTGTACAATTAAATCGAATAGAGAAGACTTTATTAAAGAACTCAGGAATTCATAATCATTACAGATTCAAATCAGGGACACCACCCTAGAATTGGGGGGTTTAGCTACTCATATTGTTCAAAATAATTTCAATGATATAAAGATTAAACATTACAGATAAATGATGAACTTTGATCTTCAATCGCTGTGGCTCATGAAAAATCTCAGTCCTCCAAGAATCTCATACATTTCTCTCTCTAATACTCAATTCTTCATGTGGAAAAAGTCCCCTTATTCCTCTTTCCAACTTGGCTAAATAGTGAACAATCCATTTGTCTCGGTCAGAAATGTCCAAAACGCCCATTTGGGTCCCAAATAGTGAAAAATCATAAAAACACTTAAAACCAGTATCACTGGCCAACACGACCCGTGTCAGGTGGCACGTACGCCCATGTTGGCCATCAGGTAATTTTTCTACTCCAGGCATGCTGACATAGCCCGTGTCAGGCGACACAGCCACCCGTGTCAGCCCTTGTTTTCCATGTTGTCTAAGTCTTCCCCCTAACACGGCCCGTGTCAGGCGACACGGCCACCCGTATCAGGGTCTATTTTCTACATGTAATACGGTGGGAGAATTAACTTGGTTTTACATTTTATCGCAAATGTTGCGGATAGTAAGAGTCGCCGCCAAATTTTCTTTTATCCAATAAGGAAAGGGTGAAAAGAATAGGAAAGACCTTTTTTTGATTTTGAGTTCGGGGGTAGGTTATGAAAAGGGAAGGCGTTAGCACCCTTTTCATCCGTAGTTATCTACAGGCTCTTAATCGTTAGCTCACTTTGTTTTGAAAATTGCTTTGTGTTGTATATGTTTGAAAATATTTTGAAATGCCAATGTGAGGCAACTTTGTAATGATTCTCGTATATGTCCTTGAGAATGCGTACAAAGTGTTTTGAAAATATTTCGAAAGGGTTTGTTTGAAATTTTTTTGTTTTGAAGTGTTTGTGAGCAAGCGATTAACAGCGGTCTACCTACTCAAGGACTTTCTTGTAGTTTACTCCTCCTTTAGATAATGTTATCCTACCATTAGTTAGTAGGAAGCCATATCGTTGGATGTGAAGGGACATGTGCGGATCATCGTACAATTATCGAAGGCAACTGGTAAGGATGCTTTAGCAATTATCATTAAAGTACTAGATCATTTACCGAAGGCAACAACGAAAGGGTCATCGAGGGACTATGATCTTTGTTTTCGAGGAACTTTGTTAAGGCATCCCCACATTCAAGGGACATGACTGTTTATTTTTCCGAAGGCTGGAGGTTACCCTAGAGGTGTGAGTGTGCGAGTGTGTTATGTTCAGTTATTTTTACTTGCAGTTAGGGTTAGCTAACGATTCGTTATTAGTCTTTCCATGCAAATCCTAATTACTAAGCAATAAGTATAAAAAACTCTAAATGTGCGGAAAGTAAAGAGGAAATGTAAACCTAGGCTATTACATCACTTTGGGAGAGATACATAAGCAGGGAAATGCGAGAAAGTAAACCCTAATTACTATTACATCCTGAGAAACAGTTACAATAGTAATGAAAAGAAATGCGAGAAATAAAAAAATTACATTCGCACAGTCGATCTAAAAATATGAAAAAATAGAAAAGAAAATATTTTTTTGGTATTTTAATGAAAAAATGATTTGTGATGAATTTATTAAAAAAAAACTAAAAAAAGTAATTAATTTTAGTAAAAAAAATCAATTAATTTAATTTAAAAAAACCCTAAAAACTTAATTAATTTTAATTAGAAAATTAATTAGTTAAATTAAATAATTAAAAAAGTGATTAAAACTAAACCTAATTAATTAACCTAAACTAATAATTTAGTTTAATTAAATAATTAAAAACAAATAAGTAAAATAAAAAAAAAAAGAAAAGTATAAGAAAAAAAGATCGGGCCTGATTATAGCAACCAGGGGGGGTGCAGATTGCAATCCGAGTCCAAAGCCCAATAAGCTCCAGCGCTTGATCCAGTGTGGGAGGCCCTTAAGGGTGCTGCATGGAAATCAGATATGGACTATTGGATCTGGATTTGATCGTGATTGGATGGTGATGATTGAGGAGGTGCATGGTTGATGCGTGGCGTGCGCTACACTGGACTGCAAAAATCAGAAAATAAGAAATATTTGGCAAAATCGTGGATCGAACCCGTGCCCTGGGATAGTAATTCCTTAGCGTGCGTTTTAACCCCCGGGGTGGTGATACATCCATTGTTATTCCTGAAACAAATTAAATATAAAATAAAACAACACAACTAGATCGGAGAAGCGTCAGAGCCCTAGCTCCGATCGTCTTGTCCAGTGACCTTCTTTTTTCGTTCCTGCAAAATAAACACATATTAGAGATCCAGAGGGAACCTACCCCCCTAAATCAAGGCCTACAAATTCAATGGACCAGTTAGTTTAGGCTGAATCACGCTGGTTTAGGAGCTACAACGAAAATTGCATGGATTGGCATGGTTATGGCAACTCGTGACTCTAGTAGCATGGAGGCCATGCGGTTGACTTTTCCTGCACTAACATACCTCAGAAACACATTGATATCATTAGTATTCCTTAAACCAAAATAAAAAATGAAATATGAATTTTGCAAAAATAATGAGATCGGAGATGTATGCATGTGGGTTTTGGGAGCTTTGGATCACCAGGTTTGATCCATTCTTACTCTGTAGTGTTGCTGGAAGTGAATGGACAAGTTTGTTTTCCTTGTAAACGGCTGCAACTAGGGTTCTAAGGTTGCCCTAGTTTTGACTTTACTGTGATTTTTGGACAATTTTCTTTGTAAGGTATTTTTTCTCCTCGGGTTTGTATGAATGAAGAGAATATATAAAGATGAGATTAGGTTAAATGTTGGGCTTGGACTCTTGTAATAAGCATTGATCTTATCTTGCTTTACTTTGAATTTTAAAATAAATAAAATCAAAATAAATAGAATAAAAATGTCAAGGGGTGCATGAGTAATATGTGAGGTTCATTATAAGCTGTAAAACATGTTTGGACTTTGAAACAATGACCCATTAGCCTAAAAATCCAAGTGTGGTCACTTTAGGTTTCATGCATTTGCTCAAGAATTCCAAACTTGCACTAGTCATAACTCTCTCAATTTGTATCATTTGAAAGTGATCTTGAACTTTTTGGAAAGCTCAAGATGTCCTCTGCAATCCCTATTTTAATCATTTTTGTATTTGAAGAATTTATCTTGATGTAAGTTGCCTTGACAAAAAGTGTCTTTTTGTTGACTTTTGAAATGACCTATAATGTATTGGCCCATATCTCTCAAATGAAGCGTTTTTTGGACTTGAGCTTAGAGAAAAGAAGTTGTAGAGGAATTTCCTTCAAAATGAGCTTTAGTTAAGGAAAATCTGATGAAGCATGTGAAATTTATGATTGGTCAAAGTTCAATTGACTTCTCCTAAAGAAAACCCTAATTTAGCAACTTTTCACTTTTTATGAATTAAGAAATTTTCTTGATAAATCATGATCAACCCTTGATCAAATAATGAATATCAATTCAAAACCTTGATGTTGACCAAAAATCTTGAAGTTTGACTATATGTTGACCACAGTTGACTTTTTGTCCAATACAATTGATTTTTAGTCGTCTGAGAAATTGACTGAGCAAACTTGTGATAAAAGGCATGAAACTTGGTATGAGCATTCCTTAAGACATATGAGGGACCATGAAATCCACTTGAGGCCTTAGAAACCCAATCTTCCTTGAGAAAAGTGAAACCCTAGTTTTAAGTCCATTGCTTAGGAGGAGAATTTGTCTGATCAATTCTTGAGCAACCTTGAGCATTTGAGAACCCTAGGAGAATGTATTGAGATAAATGAGAGGGAAAATTTTGGGGTACAATAGCTTCCCCTGTTAAATCTTCTTAAACCCGAGGAATTAGATTGACACGTCCTCCATTTGTGATCTAAGGGTAGAAGAGGATTGAACACTTAAGTGCCCAGAAATTTGCACTCACATCGTTGGTTGATTATATTGTGTGAATGGGCTTAGAGATGTTATTCATAGAGGTGATAAGGTGTTGCAGGAGATGGTATTAAAGATGCCATCCAAAGTAACTGTTAATAGGAGTATCAGAATGAGTCTACGCTTGACTGTATCTTGAAGAAATGCTTCCCAGAATGACTCTCCAGGGAAAGTGCTTAAGTAGTTGCTTGTAAAATTTTGTTTCTGAGGGAAACGCTTGTTATATTTAGTCTTTGAGGGTATTGTTTGTCATGTAGATAGTCATATCGTCTTGTTTCGGGAATTGATCTACAGTCTGTTTTTTGTTGGTAAACCCATCCTGTTTCGGGAATTCATACCACCTGGTCATGTCGATAGTTTCCCCGTCCTGTTTCAGTAGTTAATATTATCCTGGTTATAAAGATAGTTTCCCCGTCCTATTTCGGGAGTTAATATTTTGCTCGGTCATGTAGATAGTTACCCCGTCTTGTTTCGAGAATTAATCTCCGACCTGCTTTCTGTTGGCGAGCCCGACCTGTCTCGGGAATTCATACTGACTGGTCGTACAGATAGTTTCCCTGTCCTGTTTCGGGAATTAATCTTGGACCTGGTCATCTAGATAGTTTCCCCGTCCTATTTTGGGAATTAATCTGCGACCTGTTTGAGAATTGTTGATGATATTCGTCTGTTTGTAGACTTTACCTATAAAGATGAAAAGTTAGTTGTATGCAATGCCATGATGTATGTAATTCATTGCGTAATGATATTCTCGAAGTAAATGAGAGTGTCATATGCATGTCGTATGCATATGCTATGATATTTTTGTCAATGATGTATGGATGCAAGATGTCGTTGAAGTGCATTGGTAGCTTCGTGTAACAACTTTGGCTGGGGGAAATAAATCTCTGACCGTTGTTGGGGATGAAGAATATAAATCTTCAATCCTTTCTAGAATGTCTCCGCTAGGGATTCCTGTTGTATGTTTGAGGATGTTCCGCTGGGAAAATGTAACTTCTTCTTGGGGATAGAAGAGTTCAGGAACATTGGTCGTTCATTGCTCTACTGGGGAGTTTAGTTCTTGTATACCATGACCGAGGATAAAAGAGATGGATAACCTTCCGAGAGGCTGTATGACTGAGTTTTGGTTATGGACATCCACTCTTCTAGGGAGGACAAAGTTAAATGATATCTGGCCCGATTTCAGATTCCGTAGCAACTCTCCGGGGATAGCAACCTGGACTATACTTTGTTGGAGAAGAGAAATCTATCGGGGATTTGCAGTAGTTGGAGAAATGAACTCCGGTTAGGAAATTAAATTCCGTTAGGGAAACAAACCCTGTTGGGGAAATATACCCTGCTGAAGAAGAGAATGATGCAAGGGATTTTGCAGCGTTGGAGAAATAAACTCGACTGGGGAATTAAATTCCTGTGAACTGTGCTAAGGGAATCATTTCTGATGGGAATTGGAATTCCATAGGCTGTGCGGAGTAAGTTTCCATTATATGTTGGGGAAATGATCAAACTCCTTTATTCGCTAGGGGATCTGCTGACGAATATGGTTATGTTAATAGCTAGAAAATGCCTCAATTCCTGTCTGAAGACATATTAGATTTGTTGGGGAATGTATCCTTGTTGGTGATGAGCTTGTGAAGGTAGCTCTGCGGGGATTTTCCTGTGGAGATTTTCTCTGTGGGGATTTGTGGATAACTTGAACATTATCCCAACTCACAGAGTTTTGGGTAAATGTTTATTCTAGTTTTTATGCATATATTTGTTAACAGTAATCATATTCATATGCATATGTCTATTCAATTTAGTCATTGGACATTTTTGTGAACAAAACAAAGAAAGTAAAACAAATTTGAATTTTGAAATTGACTTGCATTGATAATTTGCCTATAAACAGGCGGTTTTGTACACAGTGGACAGAAATCCTAATAAGAGGAAATCGTTATGAAATGAAAAGAGTACAAAGCAAGAACAAAACATAGAGTTATGTGTAAATGATCCCATCGAGTTTCAACTCTTTTATTTCCCCTATGTCTTCGAGCATCTCATACCTTGTTGTCAGGAGAACTTAATTGAGTTGATATGTACCATTTGAACTTGACGTTGGTAATAAAGCTTATTGTATATGGATGATCGAACGGGATATAGTCGTACGCTTTAACCCCTAACTTTTTCTTGGATCACCCTTTTGGGTTTTCAGTCCACCGGGATACCATTTTTTACCCAAGCCGCCTTTTCAGGTTTTCGACTTGTCGGGTATATAATTTTTCATATATATCCCTAATTTTTGCTCGAACCCTTTTGGTTTGTCGGGATGCCATTATTTTTGCCTAGGCCAATCAACTTAGCGGGTCATTTTTAGGCGTAGTATCTTTTGACTATGTCTGTGTTCACATGATGCGGAAAATCTTCACCGTCCATGGTGCTAAGTATCATAGCATCGCCAGAAAATAGCTTCTTGATTACAAATGGCCCTTTCTAGGTGGGAATCCATTTTCCCCTGGGATCACCTTGTGGGAGGATGATGTACTTTATTACTAAGTCGCCGACCTGGTATACCCGATGCTTGACTTTCTTGTTGAAGGCTTTGATCATGCGCTTCTGGTACATCTGACCATGACAAACAACCACAAGCCTCTTTTTGTCAATCAAAATTGTTTACTCAAGTCGAGTATGAATCCATTTGTCTTCATCTAAACCTGCGTATTTCATAATTCGTAAAGAAGGAATCTGGACTTCGACAGGTAGGACAACTTCCATACAGTAGACTAGAGAGAATGTGGTTGCCCTAGTTGACGTTCATGCTGAAGTGCGATAGCCATGAAGAGAAAATGGTAACATTTCATTCCAATATTTATACGTCACCTTCATCTTCTATATAATGTTCTTATTGGAAGCTTCCACTGCGCCATTCATCTTCAGTCGATATAGAGAAGAGTTGTGGTGCTTGATCTTGAACTGCATACAAAGTTCAGTGATCATAGTATTGTTCATATTAGTACCATTGTCCGTTATAATCCTTTCGGGGATGCCATACTGATAGATGAGGTTATGTTTGATGAATTGATCCACAACATTCTTGGTTATGGAGGAAAATGAGGTCGCTTCAACCCACTTCATGAAGTAATCAATGTCGACGAGGATACAACTATGACCATTAGAAGCAGTAAGCTTGATTTCTATAATTCTATCAATGCCACACATTGCAAATGGCCAAGGAGAATTCAAGACATTCAGAGGAACCTAAGGCACATGAACTTTGTCAGCATAGATTTGGCATTTGTGACAAGTTTTGGAGTGATGATGACAATCAGTTTCCATGGTCGACCAATAATAACCCGCTCTCAGAATCTTTTTAGCCATAATATGTCCACTGGAGTGAGTACCAATGATACCTTTATGCATATCTTCCATAATTTTCTCAGCTTCCTTCTTGTCTATGCAATAGAGTAGAGTCGAATCATGGTTGCGCTTGTACAAAATTTTGTTGTTCAGGAAGAACTTGGCAGAGAACCTCTATAGAAATTTCTTGTCGTTGATAGATACTCTTGAGCCTCAAGGTACCTTTTCACTTCATGAAACCAAGGCTTCTCCTATACTTCGCCAGTGTCAACTTCATAGCAGTATGTCGGTTCTTCTAGTTTTTCAATAGTAATTTGCGGAGCTTCATTGTCCCATATGACTTTGAACATAGACGACATGGTAGCTAATGTGGCTGCCAGCTGATTCTCTTCTCGTGGAATATGCTCAAAAGTGATTTCCTCGAAGTATGGAATTAATGTTAACATATGCTCCCGATAAGGAATGAGATTTGGATGCTTTGATCCAATTCTCCCTTAACCTAACTGATTACTAGGGTTGAGTCC
The DNA here is from genome assembly GCA_948472305.1 of Vicia faba. Classification (NCBI taxonomy): domain Eukaryota; kingdom Viridiplantae; phylum Streptophyta; class Magnoliopsida; order Fabales; family Fabaceae; genus Vicia; species Vicia faba. The sequence goes on along the minus strand of OX451737.1, from coordinate 1,426,013,979 downwards.
ACATACACTTCAAGAACTTGATTCTCATGTCGATAGAAACATTGATACCCATGATACACGCTTCGTATCCATCCATGTTGTTGGTACAATCAAAACATAGTATATAGGTAAATGGTGTATGGTAACATTTTAGAGAGAAAATCACAAAACCAACTCCATTACCAAGCGTGTTAGAAGCTCCATCAAAAACCATAGTCCATCGAGATGCTGGCTCAGGTCCTTCATACGGTCCAGGTTCTTCATAATCTGTAACTAGCATAATATTCTCATTTGGGAACTCGAAGTTCATAGATTGTTAGTCGTCTACAGCTTGATGAGCCAAATGATCTGCTAGTACACTCCCTTTGATTGATTTCTGAGTGGTGTACTGAATGTCGTATTCTATTAAGACTATTTTCCATCAGGCTATTCTTTCGGAGAGAGCAGGCTTCTCGAATATATACTTTATGGGATCCATATTAAAGATCAACAAAGTAGTATGAGTCAACATATACAGTCTTAGTCGGGGAGCATCCCATGCCAAAACGCAACAAGTTTTCTCGAGAAGTGAGTATCTTGTTTCAAAGTCTATAAACTTTTTGCTAAGGTAGTATATTGCATGCTCTTTTTGACCAGACTCGTCATGCTTCCCAAATACATACCCCATTGAATTCTCTAACACTGTTAAGTACATGATTAGAGGTCTTCCTTCAACTGGAAGCATCAGAATCAGAGGTTCTTGGAGGTATTCCTTCATCTTGTTAAAAGCTGACTGGTAGTCGTCGTTCCACTTCACTACCTGATCTTTCCTCAGTAACTTGAAGATTGGCTCACAAGTAGTGGTCAGATGGGAAATAAATAGAGCAATATAATTCAGTTGTCCCAAGAAACCTATGACTTCCTTCTCAGTACGGGGAGCTGGAATTTCTTGAATGGCTTTGACCTTGGAGGGATCAACTTCAATATGTTTACCACTGACAACGAAACCCAGGAGTTTACCAGATCTCACCCCAAAAGTGCACTTGTTCGGATTCAACCTCAGCTTGTACTTCTTCAGCCTTTCAAACAACTTGTGTAGATGGTCAAAATGTTCCTCTTCAATCTGGGATCTGGCTATCATTTTGTCGATGTAGACCTATATCTCGTGATGGATCATGTCATGGAATAAAGCTACCATAGCACGTGATATATGGCGCCAACATTCTTCAACTCAAAAGGCATAACCTTGTAACAGAAAGTGCCCCAATGTGTTACAAAGGTTGTTTTCTCCATGTCTTCAGGTGCCATCTCGATCTGATTATAACCCGAGAAACCATCCATGAAGGAGAATACCTTATGTTGAGCAATGTTGTCAAACAGGACATCAATATGTGTGTTGTACCCCAAAATTTTCCCTCTCTCTTTTTCACAAGAAATCACAGCTCCGGGCTTTCCCTGATTTTTGCGATTGGTTCAAGAAACGGTCAAACAGACTTTTCTTATCAGCCTACCCAAAATTTGGGTTTCTATTGGTTTTAAATCAGTCAAGCAGATTATTAGGGTTTCTATTGATTTGGTTGAGTTTAGGCTCAGGGTTTAGATCAGGCAGACGTTTCTTTGACAATAAATCCAGAATTAGGGTTTCAGCGCGCATTCTCAGAAGGAATTAATTCTACAGTTCTTTTGAAATTGACTGTCACATATTCTGATTGAGAGTTTGAAGTGTTGGGTTAATCAGTGAAGTGAAAGACATATGGACGTTTGTTTGTTTAACTTTGCAATGCTTTTGGTTATTTGGAGCGCCGGACGTTTGTTGATTATTCATAATTTCTAAGTTAAAATTATTGGGATAACTTTCAATTATTATAATTCAAGAAATTTAAGTAATTAAATAAACAAGTGCAGAAGAATTAAAAGAATTAACTGACAAAGGATTTTTATTCATTTTCAATTGTTGTTACAAATGTTTATTTGATACAGTAAATTTATTTACAGTGTTACAATGACGTTTATTACAATGATTAAAAATAAATAAAACTATATCCTAAATCTCTTGAAGTCTTCATCTTCTACTGTTGCATCCTTTGCTCAACTGATGTTTACCTGCAAAGACAAAAAAAGAAAAGTCAATAACAGATGATTTGGAAAAGTATTTTTTCAGACAGTTAATCATAAAAACTCATCATTAAAGGTGTTGGCCGGAATCAGTTTGTTCATCCTCTCTGCAAATCGCAAGAAGATGTCTCTTCTTGGTTCACAAAGAGGGAAAGAAAAAGTGTTTGCAAGCATGAATTAATTAAATACAAGGCAACATATTAAGCAAAATGCACAAAGATGCATAAATTCAAACAAGGCAAACTGAACAGCCAAGTTACAAATTCAAACAAGCTGCACAGGTACAAACTGAATATGCCAAAGTTCAAACTGAACAAACAAGTTGCACAAGTTCAAAATGTCAACCAAGCTGTCAAACTGTCAAAGAAGCCATCAAACTGTCAATGCAGAAGAAAGTACACAAAAGGCAGAAAATCTGGAAGTAAGAAGATATGCAGAGAAAAGCCAAAATGCAAGCAGAACTTTCATCATTTCCCAACCAACACCTTTTCAGAAAAAAGGGACTCTAAGCAATATAAAATGTTTTTTCTGTGGAGAGAGGAAGAGAGAGAAGTAGAGGCTTACAATTTGCAGGCTTAGAGGACAATAAATATAATAGGATGCCCAACACTGTAAAAGAGGCAGAACACACATAGAAAAATATAACCTTCAAGCAAGCAAACAACAGCCAGCCGGTTACCAACAAACTGCCTTCAAACCTACAAAACTGTTACAGGAAGCAACAAGCCTGTAACCTTCAAGCAAGCAAACAACAGCCTGCCGGTTACCAACAAACTGCCTTCAAACCTACAAAACTGTTACAGGAGCAACAAGCCTGTAACCTCCAAGCATGTCAAACACAAGCAAGCAAAAGCTCAAATCTGTATAAACCCTCCAAGCCTGTGAAACACAAGCAAGCAAAAGCTCAAACCTGCATAAACCTCAGGACAACACAGTAACCTGCATACCCACAAACAAATATGTATCCAAACCTGCCAAAGCCTAAAGACCTATTCAAATACAAAACCTGCTACAAGTCAAAACCTATAAAGGAGGCTCAAGAAAGCTGGGGCATCCCGCTGACTGTAATCTCGAAAACAGGAACAGTCAGGCAAAAGTTAGGGATAATAAATCAAAAGAACGAGATCATTACAAATCCTCAACAACATGAAAAAATGTTGCAAAAAGAGATGATGACTGCCTTCCAAAACTTAACTAATGTGAGCCATCACCAAAAAGTCGTTCCAGACTCATTTGGAGTTCAACGCACAATTGACTGAGTTTAGGATTGAAGAGCATCACGAAGAGCGGGTGGGTACAAATATACTTTGAGCCTTTATCCTTTGTTTCTTAAACCGTGAACCAAGCCATGTTACAACCCTTCAAAAGTCCTAACTGAAGCATGGGTTAGTTCGAAAGCATACTGTTACAAAAGGTATACTGACTCCTGTAAGGCTTTGCCCTAAATCTTGTGTTGAATTTGTCTTATGAAAAGTTTTATGCTAAAAAACGCTTTTTTTCAAAACTTCGAGACAAGCATAAACTTTGCATTATTTGAATATCATTGTTTTCATATGGATATTTGTTTGACAGCGAAGAAATTCACACAACGAATATCCAGTGAACAAAAGCCCTCTCAGTGAGCAAAATCATTTCAAAAAGGATGACACTTCCATTGACAAATCTCCTATCAACAAGGGGGCATAACATGTCACTATCCAGCGCACCTGGGGCAGTCCAGTCAAGGTTTCAACAAATCTATCAAAATTCAGTTAACCTGGGGCAGACCAGTCAAGGTTTCAACAAATCTTTCCAAGTTCAGTTAGCCTGGGGCAGTCCAGTCAAGATTTCAACAAATCTCTAAATTATAGATTAACCTGGGGCAAGTCTCCGTCATCATCACTTGGGGCATTCGAATTTCAATCTCAAGAGCGTTCAAAATTTCCTTCTGGAAGTTGCGGTCATCATCAAAATTCCTTCATCACCTGCTGGAATTCAAGAGCGTTCAAAATTTCCTTCTGGAAATTGCGGTCATCATCAAAAATTCCTTCATCACCTGCTGGAATTCAAGAGCGTTCAAAATTTCCTTCTGGAAATTGCGGTCATCATCAAAAATTCCTTCATCACATGCTGGAATTCAAGAGCGTCCAAAATTTCCTTCTGGAAGTTGCGGTCATCATCAAAATTCCTTCATCACCTGCTGGAATTCAAGAGCGTTCAAAATTTCCTTCTGGAAGTTGCGGTCATCATCAAAATTCCTTCATCACCTGCTGGAATTCAAGGTCGTTCAGAATTTCCTTCATCACCTGCTGGAAGTTACAACCACCGACAGAATAATGGACAATTGAAGCTCCTAAAAATCTGTTTCTCTCAAGAATGAAGACTCTCATCCTTAAAACCACAGAAGATTGGTATACTCCCAGTTTCTGACCGTTAACAGAATGAAGATTCTCATCCTTAAAACCTCAGAAGATTGGTATACTCCCAATTTTTGACCCTTAACAGAATGAAGACTCTCATCCTTAAAGCCTCAGAAGATTGGTATACTCCCAGTTTCTGACCGTTAACAGAATGAAGATTCTCATCCTTGAAACCTCAGAAGATTGGTATACTCCCAATTTATGACCCTTAACAGAATGAAGACTCTCATCCTTAAAACCTCAGAAGATTGGTATACTCCCAGTTTCTGACCGTTAACAGAATGAAGATTCTCATCCTTGAAACCTCAGAAGATTGATATACTCCCAATTTCTGACCCTTAACAGAATGAAGACTCTCATCCTTAAAACCTCAGAAGATTGGTATACTCCCAGTTTTTGACCGTTAATAGAATGAAGATTCTCATCCTTAAAACCTCAGAAGATTGGTATACTCCCAATTTCCGACCCTTAACAGAATGAAGACTCTCATCCTTAAAACCTCAGAAGATTGGTATACTCCCAGTTTCTGACCGTTAACAGAATGAAGATTCTCATCCTTGAAACCTCAGAAGATTGGTATACTCCCAATTTCTGACCCATAACAGAATGAAGACTCTCATCCTTAAAACCTCAGAAGATTGGTATACTCCCAGTTTCTGACCGTTAACAGAATGAAGATTCTCATCCTTGAAACCTCAAAAGATTGGTATACTCCCAATTTCTGACCCTTAACAAAATGAAGACCCTCATCCTTAAAACCTCAGAAGATTGGTATACTCCCAGTTTCTGACCGTTAACAGAATGAAGATTCTCATCCTTGAAACCTCAGAAGATTGGTATACTCCCAATTTCTGACCCTTAACAGAATGAAGACTCTCATCCTTAAAACCTCAGAAGATTGGTATACTCCCAGTTTCTGACCGTTAACAGAATGAAGATTCTCATCCTTGAAACCTCAGAAGATTGGTATACTCCCAATTTCTGACCATTAACAGAATGAAGACTCTCATCCTTAAAACCTCATAAGATTGGTATACTCCCTGTTTCTGACCGTTAACAGAATGAAGATTCTCATCCTTGAAACCTCAGAAGATTGGTATACTCCCAATTTCTGACCCTTAACAGAATGAAGACTCTCATCCTTAAAACCTCAGAAGATTGGTATACTCCCAGTTTCTGACCGTTAACAGAATGAAGATTCTCATCCTTGAAACCTCAGAAGATTGGTATACTCCGAATTTCTGACCCTTAACAGAATGAAGACTCTCATCCTTAAAACCTCAGAAGATTGGTATACTCCCAATTTATGACCCTTAACAGAATGAAGACTCTCATCCTTGAAACCTCAGAAGAATGGTATACTCCCAATTTCTGACCCCCAACAGAATGAAGATTCTCATTCTCAAAGTGGCGTACAACCTAAACCTGAACTCCTTCCAGACAGGAATAAGCTTTTTCGAGAATCCTGAGTTTTACTCTTCAACAGGATAGCTACTTTTCAACAGTATGGCTATTCCCCACAGAATTCTTGTTCCCCAAGCAGAATGAAGACTCTCATTCTCAGTTCCTCACAGAGTATTCATATATTCTCCAGTGAAGATCTCCTCAAGACAGGAATCCCCAGTAGATTGGCATACAACCCAAGCTCCTGATTCCCCAACAGTGGTTCCAGGACTTCTCATTTCCAACAATCCCCTGCAGCAGTCAAGGATTTACTTTCCCCAACAACAGTCAAATATTTCATTATCCAGGATTCATCTATCCTCAGCAAGACAGCTCATCAGCTTACATGCGCATTCATTACATTCATATCATAAACATTGACGAAACGCAATTCATTGCATCATACATGTCATGCAACATACTTTGTGTTTAGCTAACATTTTGTCCTTTTCAGGATAAGAATAAAAGGCTATCATTAACAATTATTCAGATGCAGTTTTACATTGACTCATCATCAGGCAACCCTACACCGGTTCCATCTTTCCAAGATGCAGTTTTACACGGACTCATCATCAGGCAACCCTACACCGGTTCCTTCTCCAGTCCAAGACTTCTGAAAACAGTTTACGGATTCTCCAAACACGGATGTTAATCTATCGCTTGTTCAGATTCAAGACTTCTGAAAACAGTTTACGGGTCTCCAGATACGGATGTTAACCTATCGCTTGTTCAGATTCAAGACTTCTGAAAACAATTTATGGATTCTCCAAACACGGATGTTAATCTATCGCTTGTTCAGATGCAACTACTGAAAACAGTTTACGGATGATTCCAAACATGGATGTCAATTCATTGCTTATTCAGATCCCCAGTTCAGAGATGTTCCAAACATGGATACCTTTCTGATATTCACCTACTCACCAACGACATACAGTTCAACAAACATTCTTGGATGGCATCTACAAGCCCATCTCCAACAAGATACAATCACTTTCAGATGGCATCTATAAGCCCATCCTCCTACCAACAATTTCTAGATGGCATCTCTAAGCCCATCCCCCGACAAGATTCTGTCACATCTCCATATGGCATCTTTAAGCCCATCTCCAAATGACATCTTTAAGCCCATTCCCTCAAACTACGCTTTGACAAGTGCAAATTTTTTGGGCACTCTAGTGTCCAATCTCCTTTTACCTTCGAGTCGCGAATGGAAAACTTGCCAATCTAACTCTTCAGGTTCAAGAAGATTGAACAGGGGCAACTGTTGTACCCCAAAATTTTCCCTCTCTCTTTTTCACAAGAAATCACAGCTTTGGGCTTTCCTTGATTTTTCAGATTTGGTTCAAGAAACGGTCAAACAGACTTTTCTTATCATCCTACCCAAAATTAGGGTTTCTATTGGTTTTAAATCCGTCAAGCAGATTATTAGGGTTTCTATTGATTTGGTTGAGTTTGGGCTCAGGGTTTAGATCAGGCGGACGTTTCTTTGACAATAAATCCAGAATTAGGGTTTGAGCGCGCATTCTCAGAAGGAATTAATTCTACAGTTCTTTTGAAATTGACTGTCACATATTCTGATTGAGAGTTTGAAGTGTTGGGTTAATCAGTAAAGTGAAAGACGTATGGACGTTTGTTTGTTTAACTGTGCAATGATTTTGGTTATTTGGAGCGTCGGACGTTTGTTGATTATTCATAATTTCTAAGTTAAAATTATTGGGATAACTTCCAATTATTATAATTCAAGAAATTTAAGTAATTAAATAAACAAGTGCAGAAGAATTAAAAGAATTAAATGACAAAGGATTTTTATTCATTTTCAATTGTTGTTACAAATGTTTATTTGATACAGTAAATTTATTTACAGTGTTACAATGACGTTTATTACAATGATTAAAAATAAATAAAACTATATCCTAAATCTCTTGAAGTCTTCATCTTCTACTGTTGCATCCTTTGCTCAACTGATGTTTACCTGCAAAGACAAAAAAAGAAAAGTCAATAACAGATGATTTGGAAAAGTATTTTTTCAGACAGTTAATCATAAAAACTCATCATTAAAGGTGTTGGCCGGAATCAGTTTGTTCATCCTCTCTGTAAATCGCAAGAAGATGTCTCTTCTTGGTTCACAAAGAGGGAAAGAAAAAGTGTTTGCAAGCATGAATTAATTAAATACAAGGCAACATATTAAGCAAAATGCACAAAGATGCATAAATTCAAACAAGGCAAACTGAACAGCCAAGTTACAAATTCAAACAAGCTGCACAGGTACAAACTGAATATGCCAAAGTTCAAACTGAACAAACAAGTTGCACAAGTTCAAAATGTCAACCAAGCTGTCAAACTGTCAAAGAAGCCATCAAACTGTCAATGCAGAAGAAAGTACACAAAAGGCAGAAAATCTGGAAGTAAGAAGATATGCAGAGAAAAGCCAAAATGCAAGCAAAACTTTCATCATTTCCCAACCAACACCTTTTCAGAAAAAAGGGACTCTAAGCAATATAAAATGCTTTTCTGTGGAGAGAGGAAGAGAGAGAGAAGTAGAGGCTTACAGTTTGCAGGCTTAGAGGACAATAAGTATAATAGGATGCCCAACAATGTAAAAGAGGCAGAACACACATAGAAAAATATAACCTTCAAGCAAGCAAACAACAGCCTGCCGGTTACCAACAAACTGCCTTCAAACCTATAAAACTGTTACAGGAAGCAACAAGCCTGTAACCTTCAAGCAAGCAAACAACAGCCTGCCGGTTACCAACAAACTGCCTTCAAACCTACAAAACTGTTACAGGAGCAACAAGCCTGTAACCTCCAAGCCTGTCAAACACAAGCAAGTAAAAGCTCAAATATGTATAAACCCTCCAAGCCTGTCAAACACAAGCAAGCAAAAGCTCAAACCTGCATAAACCTCAGGACAACTCAGTAACCTGCATACCCACAAACAAATCTGTATTCAAACCTGCCAAAGCCTAAAGACCTGTTCAAATACAAAACCTGCTACAAAACAGGCCTGTAACCTACAAACTGCTTCAAGCCTTAAAACACAGTAAACCTGAACAAACCAGCCTTGAAGCCTCTCAAAAACTACACAAACAATAAACCTGAACAAACTCAGGGTCCAAGCCTGCATAGCCTTCATTTCAAATCCAAACTCAAGCAAAATCTAAATACCCTCAAAACGAATTCATCATAGGGCCAACATCATCGAACTCAAAAACCAATCAATACCAGAATCATCATAAGCCAAATTATCAAAAACATTCTCAGAACCAAGCAGCTCATCACATAATCATCAAAAGCAACATACAGAAATCAAAGCATTCTCAGATATTATCATCATTGAAAAGAAACAAAGCCCAAAGAGAACAAGAAGCAAAAGCATCTCATAATCAAAGAATAAGCATTCAGATAAGCAAAAACGTTACATAAGCCTTTTTTTCAGATTATAGTATCATCATAAAACAAACAAAGTGAAAGATACGAGTACCAGGAGCCCAGCATCACAGCCTCCCCGCCGGCCACCGGAGAACGCCGCCTCCACTCCTCAGTCTCCCCAACAACAACAAAACCCAAGGTAGTAATTCCTCCTTCCCTTTTTTACACCTCACAGAAACAAATAATGCAAAGATCAGAACATGTAAAAGTTTAATCTTGCAAATCCGAAAACCCTAAAAAATGGTTAGAAGAAGAAAATGCTACCTTTTCTTTATCACTGCTTGTATGAACGCGGTAAGGGAAGATGGATGGTGGCGTCTGGCAGCCTGAGGCGAGCGGAGGACATCAGAAGCTCTGTTGAGAGCAAGGAAGAGAACGATGAAGAAGAAAGGGAACGGCGCCGCTCATCAAACATTGTAACCCTAAGTTCTGAACAAAACAAACGAACCCTAAAAATGTTATGACGCGTTTGGGCCTGCTCCACTAAACCGCCTGAGCCCAATCATAATTCTGGCGCCTAAACCCCCTTTTCAAATCTGTTTGTTTTTTTGTTTGGGCCATGTACATAATCCCTAAGGCCCATTTAAACCTTTTTTTATTTTTTTTTACAAATCAACCATTTTTTTATCACTTTACTTTTTTTCCTTTTTTATATACATAACTTAAATTAATATTTTTGTTAAATAAAAATGATACATTAATTTCTTTTGTACAAAATTTTCTTAAATACCTTTTATCACACTTAAAATATGTAAACATCAGTTTTCTTTTAAGTTAAATGATCTTAAAACTTTTGTTTAATTATTTCTATACAAGTTTCTAAAAACATTAACTAGATACATAGATAATAGTTTTCTTTAAACTTAAAACATTTTTCATTTTCTTTTCTTTAAAACTCTTGTTCATATAATACAAAATAATAATAATACTTAATGCATTAGGTTAACATTTTCACTCATGTGTAAATAATCATATGCATGGCACAGTACTTTTGTTTATCTTTGATTCTTATACCTTGATTATATTTTGCAACGATTCGATTTGGTTGTAAATAATATTTGGACACTACTATTCTGATGAGACTCATCCCCATTCGTAAACATTTGTACCCCCATCCCCGGATACTTATTTGTAATAGCTTAGACTTTAAATTCCCGCAATTTATCGCTTTCCATATACTGTATAGTAATTAGGGTTTGTATGCGAAGATTCAAAATCAACCGCTAGATAACCTAATACAAGACAAATGCATGAAAATCAATACACAATTCACACTTGCACCTCTAGGGTAACCTCGCATGTTGCCTCGGAAAAATGCAATCATGTCCCTCGAGTATGAGACACTCTAGCAAACGTCCCTTCAATAAACAAAGATCGTAGTCCCTCGATGACCCTCGATGTTGCCTTCGATAAAACGATCTCGTCCCTTACAAAATTGCTAGAGCGTCTCACAAGTTGCCTTCAATGATTGTATACGATGACCCACGCCTATCCCGTTAACATCCTAACACAAGGTTGTTCACCAAATACAATGGTGAAACAACACTGTTAAAAGGGTTAAAAACATAAGGAAAGATCTTTGAGTAAAATAGGGTAGACAACTCTTAGTTACTTGACCAAACTTGCAAAACATCCTTGCCATTTTTTCAAACACACATCTCCACACAATTTCAAAACAAACTTTCAAAACATTGAAACATCTTTTCAAAAAGACAAACACCTTTGTAAAACATTCGAGTAAAGAATTGTTACAATGGTTGCCTAGACAAGGCATCTTTTTCAAAACATTTTCAAAACCACACACACAAAACACCATTTCAAGCAATTGAAAAAACAAAGGCGAGTGATCTAAAACAAGTAACTAAGAGCCCATGGATAACCATGGATGAAAAGGGTGCTAGCACCTTCCCTTTTCATAATCTACCCCCCGAACCCATGAAAACATCTCAAAGGTTTTTCCTGTGCTTTTTAACCTTTCCTTAGGATAAATAAAAAGTCGGTGGCGACTCTTGCTAAACCGAACAAATGCGAATACAAACGCAAAACCTCAAGTCAGTTCTCCCACTTTATCACAATATGGAAGTGGGAAGTCATCTCTGGGGCTTACCCTGTTCAGATCCCTGTAATCTACACACATACGTACCTTGCTGCCTTTCTTTGGTACCAGAACCACATTTGCAACCCACTGAGAATATGATGTAACTGCTAAGAAACCTGCGTTGAGTTCCTTCATAACCTTGAACTTGATCTTCTCTGACATCTCAAGACACGTGTGATGAACTTTTTTCTTTATTAGAGAATAACCCTCTTTCATCGATAGACGGTGAACCACAATATCAGTATCTAGCTCTGGCATGTCCTCGTACGACCAAGCAAAGATTTCAACATATTCATTCAATATTTGGATTAACCTATTCTTGATACCATCTTCTAGGTTGGAACTTATCTTTACTTCTTTCCTGTCTACTTCAGTACCCAAGTTTACAACCTCGATCGGCTCTTCATGTGGTTGTATAGCCCTTTCCTCTTGCACCAACAGTCTGGCCAGCTCTCCAGGTATTTCATAATCTTTCTCACCTTCGTCCTCGGGTTGGTAGATCGTATTTTCAAAGTCATAAGCGGAAATAGCGTAATCATTATCAATGGGATCTGTTGTACCCCAAAATTTTCCCTATCATTTTTATTCAAAACGTACTCCTAGAGGTCCTCAAGTGCTCAATGTTGACCAAGAATTAACCAGACAAATTCTCCTCCTAAGCAATGGATCTCCAACTAGGGTTTCATTTTTCACAAATAATTTTGGGTTTCAAAGGCCTCATGTGATTTTCATGGTTCCTAATATGTCCTCAAGAATGATCTGCCAATTTTCATGCCTTGCATTACAAGTTTGCTCAGTCAACTGCTCAGATGACTGGAAATCAACTATATTAGGTCAAAAGTCAAATGTGGTCAATATACAGTCAAACTTCAAGATTTTTGGTCAACATCAACATTTTGAAGTGATATCCATCATTTGATCAAGAGTTAATCATGATTCCTCAAGAAATGCTCTCAAATCACCAAGAATCAAAATTGGCTAAACTAGGGTTTCCTAGAGAAAGTCAACTGAACTTTGACCATGCATAACTTTCACATGCTTCATCCATTTTTCCCCAACCAAAATATCACTATGAATAAAATTCAATTCCCTACAACTTTTATTTTTTCCTCTAGTTCAAAAAATGCATCATCGAAAAGATATGAGCCAATACATTACAAGTCTTTTTGAAAGTTAACAAAAAAGCATTTTTTGTCAAGGCAAGTTACATCAAGATAAATTCTCCAAATGCAAAATTGATCAACATAGAGATTGTAGAGGACATTTTGGGATTTCCAAAAAGTCCAAGATCATATTTAAAGGATAAAAAATGAGCAAGTTATGAGTAGTACAAGTTGGGAAACTTTGGTGAAATTCATGAAATGCAAAGCTTGCAAATTTGAAATTTTTAAGTTAGTGGCCTAACTTTTTGAGCTTCAAACATATTCATGATCTTATAGAAGACCTCTAAACTCATTTTCGCATTGCCTTACAATTTCTATCTATTTTATTCATATTTATTTGTTTTTATTCAAATAAATACAAAATAAATTGCATAAAATAATAAGTGATGGATTATGACATATGGGCTGATGGTTTAGATCAGTTTTGGGCCCAAGGTTTCATGCAAACATGTCTAGGTTCATGCAAGGACCAAAGTGGCAAGAATAATGCAATTTTGGAAACTTTTCAAATATTGATTTTTCTTTTTAAACCATGCCATAACACCATGATTTCTTGCCTTATTCCTACCCTCTACACTTCACTATATATACACAACAAAGCCAGGCCTCATGGACACGCACAAGCTGCATAATAAACCTCTCTCAAATTTCAAAAAAAATCAAAGAAGTTGAAAATATGAAACACAAGTTCCAGCCTCCCTCTACCCTAACCAAGCCTTAAATCCATCTCCTGGGTGTTCATAAGGTAAGTGAGGATAAATTTTAACGATTCCCCACACCAGAATCGTGCCATCTCCTCCTTCAGTTTTGCATTTTTCTTATCTTTCATATTTGTAAATTCATGCATCTTTGTTTGTATTTAACCATCTATGTTGACATGATTTGTTGTTTAGAACAGGTTTAAACAAAAAAAAAACATGAGATATTAACGTAAGAATTGTTTTTTTCCAAGGTTAAGGCAAAACGCTTATGTGTTTACGTATTCTCATTTCCATGCCGTTTCAGAACAAACCAGCACCATGGTTGGATTCGCAACATAGGATTTAGGGAGGGGGGGGTACCCGGAATCTAAGCTTTTGATCTCGCTTGTTTTTACAGGTTCAAATTTTGATTTGATCAGAGAAGGAGAAGGTCAACCACCGTGTGTGGTGGTTTGACCCCCCACCCCACCGGAGCTTGTGTGTCATAACCCAGTGTCCTGATTCTTCCATTCAAAATAATGGGAGCCCACTTGGGTGCGCGTTTTTTATTTAAAATAATTTATGTTTCATTTTCATATATTATGTTATTATATTGTTATAATCAACGAATGAACAAATGGCCTGGTGGTGAAGTGCGCATTTGTAAAGCTAGAGAGCCTGGGTTCGATCCCCGGGTTTTGGATTTTATTTCTCCCATATTTTCTCTGTGGGTTCGGTACTCCAAATCCCAACACGCCCACCATGCACTCATATCTCCTCACCATGAGATCTCAATCTCATCAAATCAAGATCAGACGCTCCAGATCGCGCGCCATAATAAAGCCTCAAGGAACTAGCAATACTATACCACACACTGGCATTGGGCTTGTTGATTTTGAGCCTAGTAAATTTCACACATACCCCCCCCCCCCCATTCTACTTCATACATCAAGCCCAATCATTTTCTTTTCTTTAACTATTTTATATATTTAATTGTTTTATATTTTAATTATAAAAATCAAAAAATCACAACAACAAAAATTAGACTTAGGGTTTTCTAATTTAATTTAATTTTTGGTAAATAAATTAATTTAATTATATTTTGACCTCATTTTATTAATTAAAATCAATTAGATTTAGGTTGCAAATATTTTTCTTAATAAATACAAAAACATGTAGAATTAACTTTCTTTTATTAGTTTTTATTTTCATTAATAATCAATCGTTTTGTTAATTAATTAAGATTAGGTTTAGTTATTTAATTAATTTTAATTCAAATATTTTCTTAAAGTAGACAAAACAACCAAAAAAGAATTTTCTTAATTTGCATAAACTTCCTTAGAGTTTTAAACAAACATTCTTTTTTAATCCTCGCACGTTCATTTTCTTTCCTGCATTATTACCTTTTTAATATTGTATCTGCCCATGGATTGTAATAGACTAATTAGGGTTTCTTTGCTGTCTTTATCCCCAATTTTGGACTTGTAATTTCCCCCTCCCCGAAGCCATGTAATAGTTAGGTTTTAATTTCCGCACATTAATTTCGCGCACTGATATTGAACTGTTAGATGTATTCCTAATAGGATTGCATGACAAGAATTTAAAAAAACGGTAGCTAACCTTAATTTTCAAGATAACATATCTGAATACATCACACTTGCACACGCGCACCTCTAAGGTACCTCCACTTGTTGCCTTCGGAATAAACGGTCACGATTCTCGAATGTAAGAGGTTTTAGTGGCTACCCTTTGGTTTAAGAGATCATAAGTCCCTCGATGAACCTTTCAATGTTGCCTCAGAAAAATGATCTTAAAACCCTAGGGTAATTACTAAGATATCTTACTAGCTGCCTTTGTGACCGTACGATGACCTTCGATTGTCCCTCAAAACATCCGACGATGGGGCTATCTACTCACTAATAGTAGGATAACACTATCTAAAGGAAAAGAGGAAAAGAACAAAACTTTTCGAGTAGGTAGATAGTTCTTAGATGCTTGCTCAAAACAAAACATTTTTCACACATACACTCCTCTCCAAAAAATATTTTCAAAGACACTTTGTAAGTAATATGAGAAACATTACAAAGTTCGCCGTACCAAGGCGTCTTTTCAAAATATTTTTTTCAAACACAAAAACACAAGGTATTTTCAAATGAGCTAGCATCTAAGAGCCCATAGATAACTACGGATGGAAAGGGTGCTAACACCTTCCCTTTCCATAACCTACCCCCCTTACTCAAAAAATAATCTCGAAAGGTCTTTCCTGTTCTTTTATTGGATAAAAGAAAACTCAGTGGCGACTCTTGCTAACCGCAACATTGCGATAAAATGAAAAACTAGTAAAATCCAGTTCTCCCACCGTATTATAGGATCCAGAGTGGATGTGGATGTGCAATTTATTATGTGGGTGTGTGTAAGAACACATAGCTATTTTGAAAGTGATAAAAATAAAAGAAAGACAAAGAGCACAAAATTTGAATGCAAAACATCCAATGATTTATTAAATGAAAACATGCTTATGAAATGACAACCCTTAACAAATTGACCGTTATGCCCCGGGTAAGGCACAAGGTTTAAAGTTTTTGTTTAAAGATTACAAAACCAAAACTTGGAAAAAAGAAAGCAGAAAAAAGCATTTACTTCTGTCTAAAGGAGATTGGTATAACGTCTTCGATATTCCAATTGTTGAGTCCATTGCCGATAGTGGGAAAAATCCAGTTGTCTAGGTCGTACTCACCATCAATATCTTCTTCAGCGAAAACAACACCAATAGCATGTTAGAACATAGGTTGATTCTACAACCCTTGTAAGAGTTTTGATGATAACAAACACTCAAAGAACAATTATGTTCCCTAAATAAGTATTCTGTTTTGCAGAGAAGTTCTGATGGAAGAAGCACAGAAGATTAGTTAGATTGTTGTTTAAACTCTGATTCAACACATCTTATATAGAAAGCAATCTGCATAACACACTTATATAGTGAAGTTCTCAAGCTACAACTTATGAGTGCACTAAACGCTGCAAATAGGAACTTTGTTATTCTGATTCATATAGTTCTAGAAAGAAGTAAAGGAGTCCCAATGGTAACATTCATCTTCTGAAGCGTTACATTTCATTTATGGCTATTCAAAAGTAACAACTGAAAGAGGACAAGAATCTCTATGTTTGGAAAGTTCTTTAACTACTATTTATCAACATTCCAAAAGCTTCTCACATGCGTTGCCTATATATATATAAGACTTGAAGGAGAAATCATTTACGATTTTGTTGTACACTACAAATGAGGTATTTTCATCACCTTCATCTTACAAAAATTCATTTGTGTAAAACATCACTTGTGTGATACTGTTTTGTTAGAAAACACATATTGTACACTCGTTTAGATATTGTATTATGTAATACCTTGAGAAAACCGGGTTGTGGTTTAAACTCAAGAAGACATTGACGGTTGTCATCGTATCTGTGTAATCAAGTTTGATTAGTGGATTAAGACCTCATTGAGAGAGGTGAAATCACCTTGGCGGGTGGACTGTAGTAGTTTGAGTTCAAACGAACCAGGATAACCAATGTGTATTTTACTTTAAGTTTTAAAAACCCCAATTCAACCCCTCCCCCCCCCCCTCCCCCTTCTTGTGTTTTTTCATTATTCACTTGGTATCAAAGCGCTTGGTTCTGAGTATAAACACTTAACCGTGTCAGAAAAAGATCTAAGCAAGAAAAACATTATGGTGGGATCAAATCAGAACATCAAAAATGATTACCATGATGAGAAAGACAAAATCAACGGAAAACCTCCAATCTTTGATGGTGAAAACTTTGATTACTGGAAAAACAGGATTGAAAGTTTCTTTCTAGCTCATGACGCTGATCTCTAGGATAGGTGATTGATGGGTACATTCATCCAATTGAAGAAAGCGGTCAGAATATTGATAGAAAAATAATGACAGATCATCAAAAGAGGGAATTCAGAAACCATCACAAGGACAAAACAATTCTCTTGAGTGTTATCTCGTACACAGAGTATGATAAAATCACAAACAGAGAATCAACAAAACACATGTTTGACTCCTTGAGAATGACGCATGAAGGAAACACACAAGTCAAAGAAACCAAAGCTCTTGCTCTCATTCAGAAGTATAAAGCCTTCAAAATGGAAGAAGATGAAACCATTGAAACAATGTTCTCAAGATTTCAAATTTTGGTTGTTGGGCTAAAAGTTCTGGATAAAGGGTACTTAAATGAAGATCATGTAAAGAAAAACATCAGAAGTTTACCCAAGAAATGGAGACCCATGGTCACATCTCTTAAACTAGAAAAAGATCTGAACAAAATCTCTCTTGAAGAACTTGTCAGCTCCCTGAGAAGTCATGAGATAGATATAGAAGATGAGCCTTTGAAGCAAGGTAAGTCTTTAGCTCTTAAATATAACAAAAAATATGAACCAAAAGTTTTGCAGGAAAAAGAAGAAAACTCTAGTGGATCCTCATCAGAAGAAGACGAATTGTCTCTTCTCTCCAGAAGAGTCAATCAGCTATAGAAGCACAGGCAGAGAAAGTTCATAACTTCCAGAAGAACGGGAAATCATTCTGAACCATCTTCTGGATACAAAAAATCAAGTAACAGAGACATTGTCTGCTACAAATGCAATGAACAAGGGAATTACAAGAGCGACTATCCAAATCTTCAAAAGGAGAAACCTAAAAAGAAGTTCTTTAAGGAAAATAAGAAAAGCCTCATGGAAACATGGGATGACTCGGACTCTTCTGAAGCTGAAACAAAATCAGAAGATGAAAGGTCCAACATAGCCCTAATGGCCAACGTATCAGATGACACTGGATCATCTGGATCAGAATCAAACTCAGGCAGAAGAGGTATTCTCTAACTTTTCTATATCTCAATTAGAAGAAAGTCTATCAGAAATTCTTGAAAGATATCAGCAACTTCGAGTCATAAACAAGAACCTGAAAAAGGATCTAGTTTCTAACTCTGAAGAAACTAAGAAACTGAGATCAGAAAACTATGAGCTTAAAGAAACAATTTCTAAACTAGAAAATAAATTACAAAAGGCTCAGAAAGAAACTGTCTCAGAAGTTCCTAGTAACTCTGATAAGATCATAAAGGAATATGATCATAGCTTTCAAAAATTTCGTACTAAAAAAACATAGATAGGAGTAAGATGGCTTCAATGATCTATGGATTTAGCAAAAATGGCAGAAAAGGAATAGGATACAAGGGTAAAGTATCTCAATTGAAGAAAGTTAAGGATATGGTCATAAAAAACACACCTCTTTATTCTCACTTCACCTATGGGCACACACATGACATAAAGTATACTAGTGATGCTTTTTCTGCTAAACCAAAATTCAAACAGAATTTTGGTAACTCTAACAAACAAGGACCCAAAAAGATATGGGTACCTAAGGACAAAATTGTCTATGTTGCAGATGTCTTTAACATCAACATAGAAACACCAATCTTGGTACCTAGACTCTGGATGCTCATGACACATGACGGGAAGAAAGTATATGTTCCAAAGCCTGGAGCTTAAATCTGGAGGCTACGTAGGTTTCAGAGGCAATCAGTTATTGGCTCTGGAATTATTGGTAATGGTACACTTCTTCTATAACTAATGTTCTATTAGTAGATGGATTAATGCATAACCTGTTATCCATAAGTCAATTAAGTGATAATGGTTATGATATAATCTTCAATCAAAAGTCCTGTAAAGCAGTTAGTCAGAAAGATGGATTTGTCCTCTTTGATGGAAAGAGAAAGAACAACATTTACAAAATAAAACTTTATGAACTAAAAAGTCAGAATGTAAAATGCCTATTGTCTATTAATGATGAGCAATGGGTCTGGCGCAGAAGATTGGGGCATGTTAGTATGAGAAGGATATCTCATATTAACAAACTCAATCTGGTCAGAGGACTTCCTAACCTGACGTTCAGCTCAGATGCTCTGTGTGAAGCATGTCAAAAAAGGTAAGTTTGCAAAACCTTCTTTCAAAATAAAAAATGTTGTTTCTACCTATAGACCATTATAACTACTGCATATAGATCTATTTGGGCCAGTGAAAAATGCATCCATTAGTGGAAAGAAGTATGGATTAGTGATCGTAGATGACTATAGTAGATGGACATGGGTAAAGTTCTTAAGACACAAGGACGAGTCACATTCTGTGTTCTTTGCTTTCTGTAACCAAGTCCAAAATGAAAAAGATCTTAGAATTGTTAAAGTCAGAAGTGATCATGGTGGGGAATTTGAAAACAAAAATTTTGAATTATTTTTTAATGACAATGGAATCTCTCATGATTTCTCTTGTCATATAACTCCTCAACAAAACAGAGTTGTAGAACGAAAGAATAGAACTTTACAAGAAATGTCCATAACCATGATCAACGAGACTAACATTTCTAAGAACTTTTAGGCATAAACAATTAACACAGCCTGTTATATTCAGAATAGAATCTCCATAAGACCTATTCTGGATAAGACTCCATATGAACTGTGGAAGAACAAAAAGCCCAACATTTCTTATTTTCATCCATTTGAATGTACTTGTTTCATTCTAAACACTAAAGAACATATGAACAAGTTTGACTCTAAAGCACAAAAGTGTCTTATTTTAGGATACTCTGAATGTTCAAAAGGTTATAGAGTATATAACACAGAAACATGGATTCTGGAAGAGTTATTCAGTGTCTGATTTGATGATAAGCTTGGCTCTCAAAAGTTAAAGCAGGGTAAATTTTTTGCAGATATAGAAGTTCAACTTACAGGTACTAAAGACACTGCATCAGAAGTTGCTCATAAAGAATCACAGTCAACTCCAGAAGAATTTGTCACAAACATTACAGCAACATCTAAAGAGCCTCTCCAGAAAAGATAATCCAGAATCAGTTTAGCTCATCCGGAAAACAAGATTCTGGGAAAGAAAGAAGACCCAATCAGAACAAGATCTATATTCATAAATTCTGAAGAATCTCTCATGGGATTAATGTCTCTGATTGAGCCAACTTCCATTGACGAAGCCCTTCTGGACAATGATTGGATACTTGCAATGCAGGAAGAATTAAACCAGTTCACCAAAAATGATGTGTGGGATCTAGTTCATAAACCAAAAGGGTTTAACATCATTGGAATCAAATGGTTATTCAGAAACAAACTAAATGAATAAGGAGACTTCGTCATAAACAAAGCACGACTGGTGGCACAAGGTTATAGTCAGCAAGAGGGGATAGACTATACAAAAACCTTTGCTCCACTCCCCAAGTTAGAATCTATTAGACTTTTAATTTCTTTTGCAGTAAATAAATGGATCACTCTGTATCAGATGGATGTTAAAAGTGCATTTTTAAATGGTTGCATTGATGAAGAAGTTTATGTGCACCAACCCCCTGGTTTTGAAAATTCAAAATATACAGACTATGTCTATAAACTTAAGAAATCGTTATATGGTCTGAAACAAGCTCCCAGAGCTTGGTATGAAAGACTAAGTAACTTTCTCTTAGAAAATAATTTTACCAGAGGGAGATGGACACTACTTTATTCTGTAAACTATTTAAAAAGGACATTCTGGTTTGTCAAATTTACGTAGATGATATTATTTTTGGATATACTAAAGCCTCTTTAGGAAGAGAGTTCGCTAAATTTATGCAGGCAGAATTTGAAATGAGTTTGATGGGAGAGCTCAAGTTCTTTATGGGTATCCAAATCAATCAAACTCCATAAGGAACCTACATACATCAAAGCAAGTATGTCAAAGAACTCCTGAAGAGATTTTACTTGTCAGAATGTAAGCCAACCAAAACTCATATGCATCCCACATGCATTTTGGAAAAGGAAGAGGTAAGTAAGAAGGAAGAACATAAGATCTATAGAGGTATGATTGGTTCTCTCTTATATTTAACATCTTCAAGACCTGATATTCTATATAGTGTCTGCCTGTATGCTAGATTCCAATCAGATCCTAGATAACCTCACTTAACAGATGTTAAGCGGATTTTCAAGTATCTGAAAGGTACTACTAATCTTGGTCTTTGTTATAGAAAAACCAAAGAATACAAATTAGTAGGGTACTGCGATACTGACTTCGCTGGAGACAGAATAGAAAGGAAAAGTACTTCTGGAAGCTGCCAATTTCTTGGAGACAATCTAATCTCGTGGTCCAGCAAGAGGCAATCCACCATTGCATTATCAACTGGTGAAGTTGAATATATAGCAGCATCTGGATGCAGCACACAGATGCTCTGGATGAAAATCCAACTTGAAGACTTCAACATATATGAGATTATTCATAAGTAAGAAGGAAAGTTGTATCAGTATCTATCTAAGAAGATCTGAACGTTTTCCAAATGGTTCATTTCAAAGATAGAAGCTTGAAGTTCATAATATCAACATTTGTCAACTCTACGCAAGGTTTTCATCTAAGGCTGAACACGTGTTCAAATTCTGAAGAGACTGAAACGTTGATTGGATGCATTGAGACTCGTGTCATATCGGTAATTGTTTCATATCTTTGCGCTATCCCTATTTTATGGAATCATTAATTCTAGTAATCATTCTCTTTAAACCCTTTTCTTGTTAATTAAGTCTCCTATTTTCCTATATATGCGTTGCTCACTTTCACTATCACTTTTCCACTTTCAATTCATTTTTTCTCTCTTAATTGTGTTCAATCTTTTAAAAACCCTAAAGAGTCTGTGTGAATAATGGCTTCCTTCCAACAACTTGCTCAAAGCTCTCAAAGCATTCCTGGCCATTCTTCCTCAACAGAAGAAAGGTACAAATAACCCTCAAGAACTCTCCTCACTCTCATTGATTCGCTGGAAGTTCTGTGTGAGCTCATTGTAGGCTTCGTCAGCATGAAGGAAAACGGGTATGATCTAACCCCTGGTGTTGAGTTCTAAGGATGGAACAAGTACTTTGATTTCTTACTGGGTCCAGTGTTTCCAAAACTTATTAAAGAATTTTGGATTCACGCTACAGCTTCAAATCATCAGGTCACTTCTTTCGTGATGGGAAAGAAAATAGTCATCTCTGAATATCTCATTGGGAAATTGATAGGTCACGACGGTGGCGGTATTTATTGCAGCGATATGGCTGATAAAAGCTCTGACCTAACAAAGATTTCAAAAGAAATTTTTACTTTTGGCCAACCATCCAACAAAATCAAAGATATGAAAGATTACCTAAGAGTTTGGTCAAAAATAATTTTGGGTTGCATCAATCACAGAAAACCCACAAGTTCTCCAGACTATATCAACATTGATCAGTAGTATCTTCTGTACTTCATAGCCACCAAAGCAAAGGTTAATCTCCCACATCTTCTATTCAATCATCTGAAGACCATTGTCAAAGAGACAAGAGAAGAAGAAATAATAAAGAGAGATTGGATCCCTCTGGGCAGACTCATTTCAGATATTCTGACAGAAAACAAAATGATAGAACATCTGACTGAGGCTCAACAAGTTAGCACTCTGGAAGCTTGTGATGGTAAACCTCTAAATTCCAAGAAGATGAAGAAGATGAATATTATTGAAACCATCAAGAAGGGTCCAACAATAACAACCAAGGAAGTCATTACCACTAAAAGAGTACCTCTGAAAGATTTTCCTCTCTTCTCTCAAACAGATGCTTCTCCAGATATTATTCTCAAATATTTGGATGCTTGCAAAAGGGACGAGACAAACCCAGAAGTGAACATACATGATATGAGACAACAACCTCTGGAAGTTTCTCCTAGGAAATCAAGGAAACAAAAATCTATTGCAGAAGGAACTTCTCAGAAGACTCCCAAAGCTGCCAAAAAGAAAGGTAATCCATCTTTTATTTATGTTATTGAATCAGTATTGTTATCAACATCTGAAAACCCTCCTTCTCCAAAACCCATAGAAGATCCATCGCCTCAAACCTTTGATGACTTTGACATTGAATTTGACACCTCACTATCTCTAGATAACCTTCTGAGCAATCCACCTACTACCCATCTTGACTAAAATCAGCCTAAACTTGCTCAAGTTCTTTCTGATATTGATCAATTTGATCTGTTGTGTGAAGCTCCTGTAGTGGTAGAAATGTTTAAGACTAAGCCATTGGATTGACTAGACTTGTACAAATCAAAATAAAAATCACCACCGTGCTTTATTTATTCCAAAGGAATCGGAAAAGAGCGAATAACCCAAAAAGAGGGAGAAAGATTCTAGGTAAGGGGGTTGGTTATGCAAAGGGAAGGTATTAGCACCCTAAACATCTACGGTACTCCGCATAAACCTCTTTGTAAAATCTGTATATTTTGGCTATAAAATGTTGTATGTAAAATAGATGGTGGAGATGAGAGAAGAAATATATTCTTTATGATTTTTGCACCCGCCGCGGTTGCGAACCTTTAATGCCTACGTACCACATTTCGTGCAATAGGGGATCAGGGTACACGTAGTTCACCTTTGAAAAAATTTTAAAAAACACAAGTGTGTTGGTTAATTTTATGAGATAAGATATCATCGTCATTGTCCGTGTGGAAAAACATACTTACTACCCACAATCATGATAAAGGAGAATTTCCATCATCTCAAAGTGGAGGATATGGCTTGGATTTTAAAATCAATAATGCCTCACTCAACATCCAAGTGGAAAATATCTCACTTCACTACATATCATATAAGTATAGTTGTTTGTATCACTACAAGGATTGATAAGGGTCGAATCTTTTGAGAAAAGTTTAAGATGAAAGCCAAGATGGAAAAATGGTTTGAATGAGATTGATTGATTTTTAGTCTTCTCACACACAAAAAATGTCAAGGTTTTATTAATGTTGATTGAAGTTTATTTGTGAAAGATGTTTTGAAAATGCATGGACCTAAGTCTAAGTTTATTATGAAAGTAGTTCAATTTTAAAAATAAGTAGAGTTTTCAAAAGGAGGGAGAAGATTTTTATGAAATTTAAGAAGGTGGGAGGAGAAGAAGAGGCTATTCTAAAGCATAAGGTAAAAGCTAGGGATAAGAACCATCTAACCAACAAGAAGCCAATACTTGACTGTGATACGGTGGCAGAACCGGAACTGTTTTAGGAAAATGCTGATTTGCGTTTTGCGTTTGTGTTCACAAAATGTCGTGGTAAGCAAGAGTCGCCACTGACTTTTATTTTACCCAAATGGAAAGGAAAAAAGCACAGAAAAATTCCTTTTTCGAGATTTCGAGTACGGGGGGTAGATTATAGAAAGGGAAGGTATTAGCACCCTTTCTATCCATAGTTTTCCATGGGCTCTTAGGTACTTGCTCATCATTTTAAAATTGCTTCAGTGTTTGTGTGATTTGAAAAGTTTTTGTTTTACTTCGATTTAACCCTTGCTTCTGTCTTCAAGAGTGTTATGAAGTCGTTTTGAAAACTTTGGTTTGAAAAGTGTTTGTGTGAAAAAAAATTTTGTTTTGAGCAAGTACCTAACAATTATCTACCTACTCGAAAAAGAGAATGTTTCTGTTCTTGTTTCCTTTAGACAGCGCTATCCCACTATTAGTGAGTAGGTAGCACTGTCGTTGGAGTTGTAAGGGTCAATTCGAAAGGGACGTACGATCACTAAAGAAATGTTAGGATGTCTTAGTAGTAACCCTAGCGTCTTAAGATCATATTTGAGGCAACATATCTGAGGCAGCCTGTGATCGGTGGATTTAGAACTGACTGTTTTTAGCTGGTTCGCGAAATGTCGCGGAAGCAAGAGTCGCCGCCGTCTTTTATTTTCTCCAACATGGATAGGATAAAAGCACAGCAAAATTCCTTATGAGAACGTTTCTCGGTTCGGGAGATAGATTTATAGAAATGGAAGGTGTTAGCACCCTTTCTATCCGTGGTTATCCACGGGCTCTTAGATACTTGCTCTTATGTTTTCAAAATTGTTTGCTTTTCAAGTGTGTGTGGGTTTTGAAAAAGTTTCGTTTGAAAAACTTCTAAGTAACTCTTGTATCAGTCCTCAAGAGTGTATGAAGTGTTTTTGTTTGAAAACTTTTTGAAAGTGTGGGGTGTGAAAAGTATTTTTGTTTGTTTTTTGAGAAAGAGCAAGTACCTGTGAGAATCTACCTACCCTAAGGAATTAAGCTGTGTAAGAGTCCTTTAGATAGTGTTATCCCACCATTGAGAGGTAGGTAGCACCATCGTTGGAGTTGTTCGGGTCAATTCGATTTTAGGGACAGTGTGGTCTCCGAAGCAACAGTAGGACACCTTAGAGGCTACCCTTATGTCCTTGATCCTTTTTTAATCCGAGGAAACCGTTCCGAGGAAACTATTTCGAGGCAACTGTTTCGAGGCAACTGGATCATGGACATAAGGACCGCTAAAACGTCCTATACTTGACGACCACGTTTCGAAGGCAACAAGTGAGGCGTACCCTAGAAGTGGTGTGTGTATTTGTGTGTTGTTTTCATGTTAACACTTATCTTTGATCATGGCGTTGTGAGCTACGAGTTATTTTTAATTATCATACATTCTTTCATGCAATTTTAGCGGTTAAGGGGGTGCGGAAAGTAAATTGCGGAAACATAAATCCTACGCTATTACAAGGCGCGGGTCTATACATCGCCAAAAATTACAAAGACCCGTTTTTTAGTAAATGAGTACGGAAAGTAAATAAAAACGGTAAAAGTCCTAATTACTATTACATGTCTTGGAAGCAATTACATAATAATAAACTATGCGCGAATAAAAATTAAATCGGAATGTTCTAAGGGTGTTGACCCTTTTAAGAAAAGAAATTGATTTTTTTTTGTCTTTTTTTTTTGTAATTAAAAATGAAATTAAAGCTAATTAATGACTAATTAATTAATTTAATTAAAAGAAAATATTTTTTGTTTTTATGTTTTTATGAAATAAAAGAAATGGAATAAAATTAAAAGTTAACTTTTACCTAATTCTAGATTTATTTTAATTATTTAAGAAAAGGAATTAAAATTGCCTAATTAAACTATTTTGGTTAATATTTATTTACAAAATAAAATAATAATAATAATAATAATAATGTTAATTCTATTTTTTTGGTTTTTTTATGAAAATGTGTTAATTGGTTAATTGTTAATAATAAATAAAATAAAAAAAAGGTTAGAAATTGAAAAATAAAAAAAAATGAAAAGAAAAGAATAAACCAAATGGAGGGGGTATTGGGCCAGGAATGGGGGGTGTGATGTTGAATCTTGGCCCATTGAAACAAGCTCGTTTGGACTTTCCTGGATCGCCTATGCCCACGTTGACTCCAGACCATGGTGTTCCTTATGCTTGGCCCTTAGATCTGCCTCCAATGACACTTGGCGCGCTCCTGGATGAGGTCTATGGTGGATCCTGGATGAGAATCTGCACAGGAACGCCTTAAAGAAAATAATATGAAAATTATGGGGGACCTGGGAATCGAACCCAGGTCCCAACGTTTACCAAACACACTGCCAGCCACTACACCAAACACATTAGTTGTAAACATAATAGAAACAAAAGAATAAATGGAATAAGCGCCCCATATGTTGAAACACGCGCGTGAATTTGAACTGACCACTCATACGCTGCCACGGCTTTCGTCTTCATCGTTCCTGCAAAACATAAAAATACATAGCGGGGGTTTTAAACCCCCACAAAACGCAAGCCTGTAAATAATAGCGATTAGACGCTCATTAGATATAAATTAGGCGCGATATGTGCATTTGATTCGTCTTGTCCCTCTCAATTCAACCATGGGTGTCCTGAGGGCCAATTTTTCTGTATGTAAGAAACCCCAATTTGAAAGCTTTGGAAAACCTAAATATCTCCCATGGTGATTTGCGTTTTACAGCCTTATAATGAAATTAAAACATACAGAAAGTCTTGTCATGGTGTCAGCAATACATAGCAATGTTTAAAATGAATCAAGGATGCGTAAAAATGGAATTCAGTTTCTCAAAGTTTTGAACAAACCGTAGGGGCGTGAAGAGTGATTCCTTGAGTGATTTGGCTTGTTAATGATTGCCAAAGGTTCCTGGAAATGCAAGGAACGTATTTGGATTGAAGAGAGAGCTTGAATTGGGCTGCAAGGTGGTTTTCAGATTATGATTTTTCTCTTGAAACTTTGAAAGTTGTTTGGCCGTTTTGGAGCTTTCTAGGTCGTGAATTGTACAAGGAATGCTTGCATATATGTTATGTAATGAATATCAATCAGAATTATGGTCATTGAAGCCTTGCATTGAAGTTCTCTATTTCCTCCATAACCAACATTGAACCACTTGCCATATTTGTGAAAATTTGAATTTTCTTGCTTGGAATAGGCCTTGCACGAATTTGGAATGTGTTTCAAGGTGCATCAAAGCTATTCAACACAAAATATATCCCTCCATTAATTTCTTTGATTTTTATTTGAATTTTAAAGATTTAAAATGAATTAAATCAAATAAAATTAAATAAAAATGGAAAAATTAATTTTAAATCTTGAAATAAATTGTGGGACACGTGGGAGGCATGGCCAAGCTGAATCAAGTGGAAAAAGTGGGCCCCTTTTGTCAAAAATGAAGTTTCAAGGATAATTGACTTTGGCCATTTCACAAAAATTTCCCAACTTCTCCAATGCATATCTTGCACAATTTTGAAGCTATGAACATGTTCTTGGACATTTTGGAAAGGTCTTGAAGTCCTCTAACCAATTCCTTTGGTCCCATGTCATTTTGATTTACCAATCTCAAGTTATGGTCTTTTACTTAAAGTGCCTTTTTGTTGAATTTTGAAAATGACCTGTAATGTTGAAATTGATAACTTTATGTGAGAGCATTTCTTGGACTTGGAATGTGAAGATGAGTTGTAGGAAATGTCTTCCCCTTCAAGATGAGCATTGGATGGGATTTTTCTGATGAACCATGAAAAAGTTATGCCTTGGTCAAGTTACAATTGACTTTTCAGCTGTCCAAAAATAGAAACTTTTGACACCTTGATGATTTTTGAGCCATTCTTGTGAAATCATGATCAAGACTTGATCAAATGATCATTGTGGCTTCAAAATAAGATGTTGATCAAAAATTTTGACTTTTGACTGCCAAATGACCATTTTACCCCTACAGTTGATTGTGAGGCAATTAGGGTTTTTGACTGTGCAACTTGACCTTGTGAGCCTTAAAACTTGACATGTATGTGCTTGACAATGTGTATGAGCATATGGGACTTGATTGGGCCCTTGAAAACCTCAACTTCCTTGCAAGAACCAAAACCCTAATTTGACTGGCTTGGGAGGATGGTTGACTGTGCAGCCCTTGAGTAGACTTTGAACCATTTGAGTTGATGCTTGTCAAAACTTTGAAGAATATGGGAGGGCAAATTTTTGGGGTACAACACAGCCTTTCCGAGGCAACATTTTCGAATGGGACTTTGATCTTTTGTTTAGACAAGAGGGAGACCACTAAAATACCCTATACTTAATGACCGTTTACCGAAGGCAACCGAAGTGAGAGTATACCCTAGGAGTGCGCATGTGCGAGTGATTCAATTTCAAGTTATTATCTTTGCACATTTAGGGTTTGCTAACTGTTTTAATTTTAACATACATTCTGGTCATGCAAGCCCATTATCATCCATCTCACAGTTAATATTTGCGGAAATTAAAGTGCGAGAAGTAAAGCTACGCTATTACAAGGCTTCGTGTATTAATTACATAGCCAAAAAAACCCATCAAAACGATAAATGAAAAGAAAAAGTCCTAATTAATCTATTACATCCTGTGAGCAGTTACATCAATATTTCAAAATAAAAAAAACGCGCGCGAATAGAAAACGAAAGGAAATTAGGGTTTTGACCCCGTCTAAACCTCATTAAAAGAAAATTTATTTTTTGGTTGTTTTGATTATTTTTTGAGAAAGAATAAGGTTTTAAATTAAATACAAACCTAATTACTAATTAAATTAAATCAAGAAAATAATTATTTTTGACCTATTTTTATATTTTTGTGATTTTAAGAAAAGAAAATAAAAATTAAGTTAAACAAATCCTAATTTCTAATTTCTTTTTTAGTTTATTTATAAAACAAATTAAAGTTACCCTAAAATTAAATTACACTAATTAAATTAATTTTTGATAAAAAATAAAACCTAAATCTAATTTGATGAAAATTGTTTTTACGAGGAAATAAAACCTAAGATGTATGATGGGGGTGCCAATAAAACCTAATTAAAATATTTAAAAGGAAATATAAAAGAAAAAGAATAAGAATATGGGCATGGTGATCAGCAAATGAGGGGGTGCCAATAAGCAATTCTGGGCCCAAGATCAAAGGTCCATGTTGACTTCTCTGGATTCAGCGATGTGCATTGACCAAGATGTATGATGGTCCTTCACATGATGGCCTTCAGATCTGGCCTTCTGGAGATCCAATGGTGGATCCTTGAGGGTATATGGTGGTCTCCACGCCTTGTATGCACGCCTGATCAAGCAATGAAAAATAACATGAAATACATGGGGGACCTGGGATTCGAACCCAGGTCCTATGGCATTTTTCACCTGCCTTGTTACCAACTGAGTTGCGTGCACGTGTTGTATATGAGATAACAATAAACAATAATATATGATAATGTGGGTTAGTGGGGGACAAGCAAAAACATGCGCGCCAGAATTCAAATGCTCAAATGGGAGAGTGCCACGCCATCGTCCTTGTCCTCTCTCTGTGGCTAAAAGGTTCGATGATTTTTACCTACGGACAAAGGTCCGTCGCTACAAACCCTACATATTTCAAAATCATATACAGGCACAATAAATGAAATCTAATGTTGTGGACTGATTCGTCTTGGCCTGCTGAGCATCATGGTGCCCTTCTTGTGGACCAATTTTGCCTGTATAAAAAGACCCTAAAACGAGACCAAGAACCCTAGCAATGGTGAATTCTGATATAGTCAACAAAAATGCAATTAACTGTTATGGATAGCTTGCAAATGCTTCAAGGAACAAGAATATGTAAGTAATTCATGCTACAAGTTCCAAAATAATGTGATTCGATTTCAAGAAAAGTTTCAAGGTCGTGAACCACTTACATTGAGTTTTAGCGCAGGAAAATGCTTGTTCTTGATCAGTATAGCTTCCTTGTATGTCCAGGATGCGAATGGGATGGCTTAGGAATCTTAAAAACACTTGGAAGTACAAAATCAGATCATCACTTTATTTGAATTTTTTCAAGTTTGGTTCTGCCTCTTCACGCCTCAAAACCTTTTCATTTTTGTCTGCAATTGTCCCCTATATACCACTGATTGAATTAGGGTTACAATTGTGTTCTCAATCTTTGGCAATTATAGTTTTTGATCTTGATTTGATCTTCATGAAAATCTTTCCAAAATAGGCCAAAATCAATCTTATTATTCCCACCTATGCCTTTCACGATTTGATTCACTTGCTAGCTGTATATGGGACCTGAAATGTGCACAAAATCTTGAGGTTTGAATGGTTTGGATATTTTCATGATTTATTTTGATTTAAATTTATTTAATTGAAATAAAAAATCAAAATAAATAGCAAAAATAAGATAAAGACAAGTAGAAAGAGATAGGGCTCGTGGACCATGCTACCAACTCAAAACAAGTGCAAAAAGTTAGGCCCATTTGACAAAAATTGCAATTTGAGGCACTTTTGACTTTTGGCAATTTTGCAAAAAGGGTCAACTTCACCAATGCATAACTTCTTCAATTTTGACTCTTTGAAAGTTTTCATGGACTTTTAGAAAGCTTGATATGTCCTCTAAGCAACCCTTTTTTCTCATCTCAATTGAGTCTTCCATGTTCATGTATGAAGCTTTGACAAAAAAGGTGTTTTTGTTGACTTTTCAAAAAGACCTATAATGTCCAGGTTCTTAACTTCTTGTGAGTGCATGTTTTTGTAGGTAATTTAATCCTCTTCAAAATGAGCTTTGTATGGGTCATTTCTCATAAAGTATGAGAAAGTTATGCTTCGTCAAAGTTGAGTTGACTTTTCCTACAAAACCCTAATTTAGCAATTTTGGGTTTTGATGCATTGTGAGCAATCCTTGATGAATCATGATCAACCCTTGATCAAATTATGAATAATACTTCAAAATGAGGTTATTGACCAAAAATCTTGAAGTTTGACTGTGTGTGGGCCACATTTGACTTTTGCCCTAGCACAATCGATTTTCAAGCCTTTGAGCAATTGACTGAGTAAACTTTCTCTGTAGGGCTTGAAACTTGACCTAGATGATCTTGAAAACATATTATGACAATGGTGGGCAATTGGGATCCTTTGGACTCAAATATCTTGATGCAACATGAAACCCTAATTTGAGGTAGACTGCCTTAGGAGAGAGCTTATCTGGTCAACCCTTGGACTTCCTTGAGCAATTTGAGGACCTCACTTGAAATGTATTGAGAAATATGGGAGGGAAACTTTTGGGGTACAACAGTTGCCCCTGTTCAATCTTCTTAAACCTGAGGATGTAGATTGGCTTATCTGCCTTTCGTGATCTGAAGGTTGAAGATGATTGAACACTAGAGTGCCCAGAAATTTGAACTCGCATGAAGTGGTACTTGTCTTGTGATGTTGGGAATGGGCTTATAGATGCCATTTGGAAGTTGATGCCAGACGATGGGCTTAAAGATGCCATCAGAAGGAGTGTCGATCGCCTAAGGGATTCCTTAGCGAGAACCCATATACCTGTTGTTGAGGAGGATTCCGCTGGGGAATGCTGGTCTCTGTCTTGAGAGAAAGTTGAATTTTAGGAGCTTCAGTCGTCCGTTATTCTACTGGGGAATCGTCTCTTGGTCGAAGAGGTGAAAATGAACTATTATTTGGTCGTGATCCAGGCTTCATAGCGATAAGATCGACTGCTATCTGGTCGTGCTCCAGGCTTTACAGTGACTTAACGGGGAGATGAGATTAAACTTGCTATCTGGTCGTAATCTAGGCTTTGCAATTTCTCAATTCTTATCTGGTCGTAATCCAGGATTCAAAAGGAATTCAGCTGTTATCCAGTCACATCCGGGCTTTAACTTGAATTTAGGGCACACTAATATCTGGTCGACTCCGGGCTTCTTAGTAATTGTCCAGGTAAGATTGCTATTTGGTCGAAATCCAAGCTTCGCAATGTCTTGTACCGCTATCTGGTCGTAACCCAGGCTTCATGATGTGTTATACCATTATCCGGTCGAATCCAGGCTTCATTGTGTCTTGTACTGTTATCTGGTCGATTCCAGGCTTCACAATAACTTACTTCATATCTGGTCGAAATCCAGGCTTCAGAAGAAATCAAGTGGTTATCCAGTCGCATCCGGGCTTCCATTTGATTTAAAGGCCTACTAATATCCGGTCGACTCCGGGCTTCATAGTAATTGGCCGGGTGAACTGCTATTTGGTCGAAATCCAAGCTTCGCAGTGTCCCTTATTGTTATCTGGTTGTAATCCCAGGCTTCAGTGTTCTTTACCGCTATTTGGTCGTAATCCAGGCTTCATGATGTATCATACCATTATCCAGTCGAATCCAGGCTTCATGGTGTTCGGGGAAATCAAGATATTATTCGGTCGAATTTGTGCTTCATAACTTGCATTAAAGATATACCACTATCTGGTCGACTCCAGGCTTTGTAGTATTCTTGGCTGCTATTTGGTCATAGTTCAGGCTTCACAATAACTTGTTGGGGATTAAACTATTATCTGGTCGAATCCGGGCTTCATAGCTTGAATCTGAGATAAACCACTATCTAGTCGTAATCCAGGCTTTGCGGTATTCTGATACTGTTAACCGGTCGTTCTCCGGGCTTCACAATATGATGGAGAAATCAAGATACTATCCGGTCGTACCCGGGCTTCATAGCTTGAACTTTGTGAGGATTTGATTGTATCTTTCCTGAAATGTAAAGGGTTAGTCGTATGTAATGCCATGATGCATGAAATGTATTGAGCAACGATGTTCTCAAAATAAATGAGATTGTGTTGTATGATGCATATGCGTATGCCATGATGTATGGAAATGTGATATTTTTGTGATGTTCTCTAGTTGGGGAAAATAAATCCCGAACTGCTGCTGGAGAGTAAAAAGAGTTTCGCTCGCTGAGGATGACGACCGAAGATGATTTGAGAATACATTGGCGGGAGAATAAATCTGATGGAGAATAATCTGGCGAGAGAAATGACTCTGTGGGGAAGAGATACTTTGTCAGGAGATCTGCTGACTTGGAGAAATAACCTCGGCTGGGGATGAATTACTGTTGTTGGCGATGATGAACTTTGTCGGGGATAAAGTTCTGTTTGTGGAAGAAATAAACTCCACTGGGGATGGTCTTCCATTGTTGGTGAAAGATGAAATCTGCTTGGGGACGATTAACACCGCTGTTTTTTGGGTATTTCTTACTCTGCGGGGAGTGTAGATGTTACTGGGATGCATGTTGAGGATATGACAATGACTTTGCATCGAGACTTTTTTGTCCCTGTATCTGCTGGAGAAAGTGCTTGCGGAGGCCTTGTGGATTGAGTGTTATCCCAACTTATGAAGTGCTTGGTAAATTTCGATCGAAATGATAAGTCTTCTTCTGGTAGGAAAGTGACGAGATGACGGGACATAGTCGTATGCTTTAATCCCTAACTTTTGCCTGGACTGTCTTTTCAAATTTTCAGTCCACCGGGATACCCTTTTTTTCCCAAGCCGCCTTTTCAGGTTTTCAGCTTGCCGGGTGTACATATCTTTTTTGTTTTTATCCCTAATTTTTTCCCGAACCCTTTTGGTTCGCCGGGATGCCCTTATTTTTGCCCAGGCCAGTCAACCTAGCAGGTCTTTGTTCATGCGCAGTATTTTCTAACTATGTCCACGCTCTCAGGGTGTAGGGAGTTGTCACTGTTGGTAGTGTTGTGTTGCCACACTACCAGAAGATGTTCGTTTGATCATACAAGATTCGTTGCTGGAATTCAAGTCCAATGCCCCAAGTGATTCAGATGGAGATCTGCCACTGGCTATTTGGCATCTTTGCGAGATTCCTTGAATCTTGACTTGACTGCCCCTGATGATGGACAATGATCATGTTGTGCCCCTTGGTTGGAAGTGTTTTTTCCACTTGAGGTGATCCTTTTTATTGAGAAGGTTTTTGTTCACTAGATATTCGTCATGCGAATTTCTCTGCTATTGAACAAATAGTCATATGCAAACAATT
This sequence comes from Vicia faba, assembly GCA_948472305.1. NCBI lineage: Eukaryota > Viridiplantae > Streptophyta > Magnoliopsida > Fabales > Fabaceae > Vicia > Vicia faba. The sequence goes on along the minus strand of OX451737.1, from coordinate 1,425,979,562 downwards.
TTATTTTAAGAATGCAAAGCTTATGTCTGTCTTGAAGTTTGAAAATTCATTTTTTAGTAAAACAAGTTTTTTTTTGTAAAAGTGTGATGTCAACTCAGGATTTATAGCAAACCTTATAGGAGTCAGGATACCTTTTGTAACAGTATTCTTTCGAACTAACCCATGCTTCAGCTAGGACTTTTAAGGATTATAATGGGGCCTGGTTCACGGTTCAAGAAACAAAGGATAAAGGCTCAAAATTTATTTATACCCACCCGTTCTTCGTGATGTTCTTCGATCCTATACTCAATTAATTGTGCATTTAGATCCCGTTTGAGTCTTGGAATATTGCCCTTGATGTTTCGGTGATGGTTCGGATACTGAAAGTTTACTTGAAAAAGGCAGTCATTTTGTAATCTTTTTTTTTTGCCGAGGATTTGTAGTAACCTCTTTTTTTGGTTTTATTATCCTTGTCTTTTGCCTGAACTATTTCTTTTTGTGATTACAGTCAGCGGGATGCCCCCGTTTTTTTTCTTAAGTCTCCTTCATAGGTTTTGACTTAATGGGCGTTTATTTCGAGGGATAATGACTGCCTGCTTGGATGATTATACAGAACCATCACCGCCCTTTATTTTGGAAGGACGTCTTTGATGCCATTCATTGTGCACCTGGATTAACTGAGAAAACTACCCTGCCCCAGGTTGTGATTAAGGGTTTTAATTTGTGTGAAAAGAAAAACTCCTACTTCTTTGGCTCAAAGGGGTTGACTAGGGATTATCTTCCTTATAACTCCACTGTTTAGGATTTGAAACAACGCCTGTACATCATCAGTGGGGTCTGTTCAAAAGCATACTGTAGAGATTTTGATATCATTTTTGTCATCCTCCCTCTAAAGGCTTAGAGTTTTTAATCGAGAGTTGAATATCACAAAAGGAAATAAGAACGCATTTTTGAAATAGTGAATACGAATGGATTGATTTAAAACAGACATATGCAATGCATTGATAAAGTAGCAGAGTTTGACATGAATAGATGTTTGAACAATCAAAAGAAAATTGAAAATTGAAAATTCTAATGAACAAAAGCCTCTCTTGTCAGAACTTGTCACTTCAGATGGTGAGCCTTGGAGGATTGACAGAAACATTCCAGTTGACCATCTTATGTGAATTCCAATGCTCCTTCATCAATCAGGTCTTGAATTTTGTACTTCAACCTCCAACAGTCATCAGTATCATGCCCCGGACTGTTGGAGTGATATGCACACCTTGCATCAGGATTGTAGTTAGGCGAAGAAGTCTTGGGATTCTGATGAGGTCCTATCAACGTCACCAGATTCATCCTTAACATGTGTTGTAAAGCTTGAGACAACGGCATGTTGAGCTTGGTAAACCGCCTCTTGGGTGTATCTGGCTTACTCTGATTAACCTGTTGTTTTTGGAGAGGTTGTTGTTGGACCCGTGAGGTAGTAGCAATTTGGAAAGGTCCACTCTTCACCAAACCAAACCCTTGTCTTCTTGGATGTGGATCAATAACTTGATCCCCGGCCTCGACTGTTTGCTTCATACTGTTGTATCCGTCTTGATGAAGTTGGTTGATAATGGTTCTCAACTCTCCTTGTCCCCGGGCTAGGCCTTAGATAAGATCCATCTGCCCCAGCATCTGGGTTCTTATTGCATCTACCTCGGCTTGCAGTTGTTCCAACCGTTCGTCCTTATTGTCTTCAGGACTTTTCTTGACCAAGTTCCCAACGAGGAGTGTTTTCAACTCTTTCTGCCCCTTGGATAGGTTTAGGAATATTTCCCTAAACTGAGCTTCTTGATTTTGAAGATCTCTGTTGTCTTGTTTGAGAGCCATTGCTGAAATAAACAGCGAGAACACGAGAGACCTGTACTGGAAGACCTGTTATGCAATGATATGTATGATATATATGCAATGTTTTCAAGGATCTCGTGGGGTAAACAAGAAACTGTTAGAATTTTATTGCAGCTTGATTGAAGAAACTTCGTGTCGTTAAGAGTCCTTATTCAAGAGTCAATCTCACCATATCGAGTGGGTCATAGCCACTGACTCAAGTTATCGTGTTTTGATCTCTAGACGACATTGGCTAGAGGAAAATAAATCCCCTTGCCCCTTGTATGATGTTATGATGTGTATGCTATGTGTTTAAGCAAAAGTGCAAGGTGATGTAAGCAAGTAAACTCGGCAAGAAATCCAAGTTATTGGATAAGGACTGTAAATAAAACCTGCAAGGAACTCATGTTGTCAGATAATAAAAATGTGCAAGTAGTTCTAGTTGAAAGCACACAAGTCACACAAACAGCCTTAGTTTTAGGCTTGCATGGGTTTTAAGGTAGTACCCTCTTGAAGTTTAGTTGGTTCAACCTGTCCTAGAAAAGTAATCGGGTTCTAGAGGTTCTTAATATCACTGACCATCCTCCATCGGTCATGCTTTCAGCTCACGCAATCTTTTCTTGCGGCCGGAACTATCTCGAGAGTATGGTCTCAATGAGTGTAGTATCGAGTATCAACCAGTTCTCAGCTCTATACCGAGGCCGGCTATCTCACTACTTCCTATGGCCAAGTTGGTCAATTATAGGTTCTAAGGTCAGTTGATGCTTAACGACACACATAGAAACCCCGTATTCTCCTTGTTTCTCCACAAGGGATACCGGTACCAACCAATATGCCACATCAATGTAGCTACTGCTTCAACCGTATCGGTCTACACCGTACAGTTACCTCACAGTTTATTTCTACTTACCTAAAAGGTGTCCCCAGATCCAGGTTAGGATCTATAGTAACTCCAATACAAAGCCCTCAAGAGTAAAGCAATCAAATCAAACAATAGAAGCAATATGATGAACTAATCCTAAGGTATACCCCACTTATTTAACTCCCCAGCAGAGTCTCCAGTTCTGTGATACGGTGGCAGAACCGGAACTGTTTTAGGAAAATGCTGGTTTGCGTTTTGCGTTTGTGTTCACAAAATGTCGCGATAAGCAAGAGTCGCCACCGACTTTTATTTTATCCAAATGGAAAGGAAAAAAGCACAGAAAAATTCCTTTTTCGAGATTTCGAGTACGGGGGGTAGATTATAGAAAGGGAAGGTATTAGCACCCTTTCTATCCATGGTTTTCCATGGGCTCTTAGGTACTTTCTCATCATTTTAAAATTGCTTCCGTGTTTGTGTGATTTGAAATTTTTTTGTTTTACTTCAATTTAACCCTTGCTTCTGTCTTCAAGAGTGTTATGAAGTCGTTTTGAAAACTTTGGTTTGAAAAGTGTTTGTGTGAAAAAAAAATTATTGTTTTGAGCAAGTACCTAACAATTATCTACCTACTCGAAAAAGAGAATGTTTATGTTCTTGTTTCCTTTAGACAGCGCTATCCCACTATTAGTGAGTAGGTAGCACCGTCGTTGGAGTTGTAAGGGTCAATTTAAAAGGGACGTACGATCACTAAAGCAATGTTAGGATGTCTTAGTAGTAACCCTAGCGTCTTAAGATCATATTCGAGGCAACCTTTCTGAGGCAACATTTCCGAATGGGACTTTGATCTTTTGTTTAGACAAGAGGGCGACCACTAAAATACCCTATACTTAATGACCGTTTACCGAAGGCAACCAAAGTGAGAGTATACCCTAGGAGTGCGCATGTGCGAGTGATTCAATTTCAAGTTATTATCTTTGCACATTTAGGGTTTGCTAACTGTTTTAATTTTAACATACATTCTGGTCATGCAAGCCTATTATTATACATCTAATAGTTAATATTTGCGGAAATTAAAGTGCGAGAAGTAAAGCTACGCTATTGCAAGGCTTCGGGTATTAATTACATAGCCAAAAAACCCGTCAAAATGATAAATGAAAAGAAAAAGTCCTAATTGATCTATTACATCTTGTGAGCAGTTACATCAATATTTCAAAATAAAATAAACACGCGCGAATAGAAAACGAAAGGAAATTAGGGTTTTGACCCCATCTAAACCTCATTAAAAGAAAAATTATTTTTTTGTTGTTTTGATTATTTTTTGAGAAAGAATAAGGTTTTAAATTAAATACAAACCTAATTACTAATTAAATTAAATCAAGAAAATAATTATTTTTGACCTATTTTTATATTTTTGTGATTTTAGGAAAAAGAAAATAAAAATTAAGTTAAACAAATCCTAATTTCTAATTTGTTTTTTAATTTATTTATAAAACAAATTAAAGTTACCCTAAAATTAAATTACACTAATTAAATTAATTTTTGATAAAAAATAAAACCTAAATCTAATTTGATGAAAATTGTTTTTATGAGTTTTTTATAAAAAAGAATTAATTTTTTATGTGAGAAAAATAATTAATTAAAATATTTAAAAGGAAATATAAAAGAAAAAGAATAAGAATATGGGTCTGGTGATTAGCAAATGAAGGGGGGTGCCAATAAGCAATTCTGGGCCCAAGATCAAAGGTCCATGTTGACTTCTCTGGATTCAACGTTGTGCATTGACCAAGATGTATGATGGTCCTTCACATGATGGCCTTCATATCTGGCCTTCTGGAGATCCAATGGTGGAGCCTTGAGGGTATATGGTGGTCTCCACGCCTTGTATGCACGCATGATCAAGCAATGAAAAATAACATGAAATACATGGGGGACCTGGGATTCGAACCCAGGTCCTATGGCCTTTTCCACCTGCCTTGTTACCAACTGAGCTGCGTGCGCGTGTTGTATATGAGATAACAATAAACAATAATATGTGATAATGTGGGTTAGTGGGGGACAAGCAAAAACATGCGCGCCAAAATTCAAATGGTCAAATGGGAGAGTGTTACTCCATCGTCCCTGTCCTCTCTTCGTGGCTAAAAGGTTCAATGATTTTTACCTACAGACAAAGGTCCGTCGCTACAAACCCTGCATATTTCAAAATCACATACAGGCACAATAAATGAAATCTAATGTTGTGGACTGATTCGTCTTGGCCTGCTGAGCATCATGGTGCCCTTCTTATGGACCAACTTTGCATGTATAAAAAGACCCTAAAATGAGACCAAGAACCCTAGCAATGGTGAATTCTGATATAGTCAACAAAAATGAAATTAACTGTTATGGATAGCTTGCAAATGCTTTAAGGAACAAGAATATGTAATTAATTCATGCTACAAGTGCCAAAATAACGTGATTTGATTTTAAGAAAAGTTCAAGGTCGTGAACCACTTACATTGAGTTTTAGCGCAGGAAAATGCTTGTTCTTGATCGGTATAGCTTCCTTGTATGTCCAGGATGCGAATGGGATGGCTTAGGAATCTTGAAAATGCCTGGAAGTACAAAATCAGATCAACACTTTCTTTGAATTTTTTCAAGTTTGGTTCTGCCTCTTCACGCCTCAAAACCTTTTCTTTTTTGTCTGCAATTGTCCCCTATATACCACTGATTGAATTAGGGTTACAATTGTGTTCTCAATCTTTGGCAATTATAGTTTTTGATCTTGATTTGGTCTTCATGAAAATCTTTCCAAAAATAGGCCAAAATCAATCTTTTTATGCCCACCTATGCCTTGCACGATTTGATTCACTTGCTAGCTGTATATGGGACCTGAAATGTGTACAATATCTTGAGGTTTGAATGGTTTGGATATTTTTAATGATTTATTTTGATTTAAATTGTTTAATTGAAATAAAATATCAAAATAAATAGCAAAAATAAGATAAATACAAGTGGAAAGAGCTAGGGCTCGTGGACCATGCTACAAACTCAAAACAAGTGCAAAAAGTTAGGCCCATTTGACAAAAATTGCAATTTGAGGCACTTTTGACTTTTGGCAATTTTGCAAAAAGGGTCAACTTCACCAATGCATAACTTCTTCAATTTTGACTCTTTGAAAGTGTTCTTGTACTTTTTAGAAATATTGAGATGTCCTCTAAGCAACCCTGTTTGTCTCATCTCAATTGAGTCTTCCATGTTCATGTATGAAGCTTTGACAAAAAAGGTGTTTTTGTTGACTTTTCAAAATGACCTATAATGTCCAAATTCATAACTTCTTGTGAGTGCATATTTTGAACTTGGGAGCTGAATATTAATTGTAGGGAATTGCATCCTCTTCAAAATGAGCTTTGGATTGGTCATTTCTCATAAAGTATGAGAAAGTTATGCTCAGTCAAAGTTGAGTTGACTTTTCCTACAAAACCCTAATTTAGCAACTTTTGGGTTTTGATGCATTGTGAGCAATCCTTGATGAATCATGATAAAACCTTGATCAAATTATGAATAATACTTAAAAATGATGTTGTTGACCAAAAATCTTGAAGTTTGACTGTATGTGGGCCACAATTGACTTTTGCCCTAGCACAGTCGATTTTCATGCCTTTGAGCAATTGACTGAGCAAACTTTCTCTGTAGGGCTTGAAACTTGACCTGGATGATCTTGAAAACATATTATGACAATGGTGAGAAATTTGGATCCTTTGGACTCAAATATCTTGATGCAACATGAAACCCTAATTTGAGGTAGACTGCCTTAGGAGAGAGCTTGTCTGGTCAACCCTTGGACTTCCTTGAGAAATTTGAGGACCTCACTTGAAATGTATTGAGGAATATGGGAGGGCAAATTTTGGGGTACAAAATTGACATTATGAGCCAAGATAAAATTATCATTCTTTGGATTTAAACCAAGCAAGCAAAGATACTAGATCTCTTGTGAGAACCAAACTTCAAGTGCATTAAGTCTTCATAAAAATTGGGGCAGAGTAACGGCTGTATACGGGTGAATTTCATATTACAAACAAAGAATGTAATCACAATAACCTGCACACAAAACAAACAAACAACCCAATGTCTTGAGGTAAACCTCAAGAACTCCAGAAAAAATATCAATTAAGGTCACAAGGTCTCCAACATAGACCAAGGTTTCTAATCCTAAGTCCAAGAAGTCCAATACTCCATAATGCCAAGGATAGTAACCAAATAGTCCAAGTATCATTAAAGTTTTTTATGGTTCGTGTTTATTATAAGGTGTCTTAAAAGATAAAAGAAAAGGCTCAAGTGAGCAAAATAAAAATGACATGAAATGTATTGCTTAAAGTAAATGGTACATAAAGCATAAAAAATAAAAGGGCATAGAGTAAAAACAATTTAATAATTAGTGGTTAGTTGGATGACCATTTTGAAACTTGCATTTGGAACTTATTATAGGATTGGTAGAACCAAAGCCTCCACACAACAAGTTGCATTTGCTTTTTGTTAAGTATATCATCCATTTGGAATCTTCAAAAGTACCATTTAATGATCAACGATGTTTAAGTGATCTGCGTTGACCAAAAGTGTTGTAGATCCATTAGAGGATTGGTAGAACCAAAGCCTCCATACAATGAATATCAAGGTTATTGGATCAAAGAGATCAAATTAACATACTTGAGCTTACAAACATATATTTGGGCCACGAATGATCGTTTATTCGAATCAAGACAAAATTTAGCGCTATGTTAAGCAATCGTAAATGGACTTATGTAGATGTCGCACCTATTTTAAGGCCGGTCAATAGCAATCTATGCACCATTCGGGATCATGCTCCAATAACACTTAGTGCAATAAGAAAGGGATAAGATGGAGAAGGGTGGGGAAGAATATATAAACCACATTTAAATTAAAATTTAATCAAACTATTATTAAAATCATTCATCCATTTTTATGGAGTTAGACTCAACACCATGGATTCAATGATGTTAACAAAGTTCATGACCAAAAATTCAATCCAAGATCATGCAGAAAATAATCACAAAATAATATTGCATTTAATATATACATTAAAAAAAGGTTTAAAAATGTTTTAAAATAGAAATAAAAGAGAAAAATATCAACTATATTCAAATTAATCAAGAAATAAAAGTAAGACCATAGAAAAATCAGAAATGAACTAAAATGATTTTATAAAATTTTTTTAGTAATTTTTAAAAGTCAGAAACTATTTTTAAAATTAAAAAAAATGAGTAAAATAAAGCAAAAATGATTTAAAAAAATAACAAAGTCAAAAATAAAAAATAAATGAGGTCACCAATATTTGTCACAATATCATTGAATCATTCCATTATTTTTCCAAAAGTTAAAAATGCATAAAAGTATTTTTGAACATTTAAAACAATTCAAATAAAGTGGAAATTTATAAAAAATATCAAAACACAAAATAAAATTGTGAAAAAATAAAAATCAGAAAGAGAAAAATCAAAAATATTTTTCATAATTTTTTCAGATTTTTTTTACTAAAAATGAATTTTCTATGATTTTTTGAAATTTAAAACAATTAAATATAAAAATTAGAAAAGAAAAATAAAGTCAAAAATATGTGGACCATTGGATGAGAGTCAAAACGCATTAGTAATCAAATCCAAGGGATCTGGTGCGTTGTACATATCATGGTCATTAGTGAATAAAGCACTGAATCAAATGTAAATTAGAAATTCAAAAAATCCAAATGGCGTTGTTTCATTGGTTGAAGGATGACACGTTGGTCATCTTCAACCTCCAGCCAGTCTCAAAACCAAGTTGCTCAATCTGTAAAATTAGAGCACGAGACCTATGCCATTCTCTTCGTCTCTTCAAGACGAAGACAACCACACCTTCGCGAAAAATTTATATAAACTGTAGCTCAAGCAATTTGGAAAGAAAGTTTTGAAAAGGGATTTGAAATTTCATGGTCAAAACAAGTTTTCAGATAAAAGTAAGTATTGCAACTAGAACCAGGGAAATGAGAGCATCACAATGATATCAAAGTTTTGAAGAATTGATGAAGAAATCTACCTATTGAAATTGAGTTGCAGAGCTCTGAAACTGGACTTCTATGGAGCAATATAGGGCACGATTCTTGAATGTAATTATACGGTTAGCTTCAGGGAAGATCAAGGAAGGTAAATTGATAGAAAAATTGGATTGAAAAAGGCTTGAAAACGGATTTCAAAGTTGCAGAATTTTGAGTTATGGAACAAGTTTGGCAGGGTGATTCTGGCTATCTAAGCTTGAGGAAATGAATGGGGGTGACCCTCTATTTATAGGGAATCAAATTGAATGTCCAAGCGTGTGAAATGATGAAGTTTGGAGGGAAATCATGTGAAGTTGCAAACAAGAAAAGTGTGACTTCTAATTTGATCAAAACTCATCCAAAACGCGCGTTTTGTTGTGCTAATCACTTCTGGAAGTTCACTAAAAATGTTTAGAGGCAAAAACGTGCAAAAACAAAGTGTTTAAAAGCTAAACCAATGATTTCAAATTCTGAATTTTGAAGAAACTTTAGTTTCAAGTTACCAAGTTCAAATCAATGGCATTTTCAGCTCAAGGGGTCTTAGGGCATGATTATTGATGCTTTAGAAAGATGAGGTTACAAGATTTGCAATGGAAAAAGAATAGAATCAAATAGATGCTTGAGCTGAAAGTTGCAATGACTCAAAGTTGGGAAAAAGAAGTTGACTTTCCACACTTAGAAATATTTCAAGTTTTTCTTCAAAAGTGACCTATAATGTTTTGCATCCAAACATGGCCTTCTACTTGAAATTTGCTCTTGACCAAAAAATATAGCATGAAATAGACCTCTTGAATGACATTTTGAAACTTGAACCATTCAAAATATCCAAAAATTGAGAGAGTTATCAATTGTTGAAGTTGGCAAAAAATCATGAAATGGCTGATAATCTTTTGTATCCTTAAGGCATCTTCCATCCATTTTCTCACTTTGCATATAAAATAAGGCATAAATTTCACATCCTAGAGATCATTGTGGAAAAGGAATGGGCTCAATGTGATAAAAATTGACCAAGTTATGATCATTTGAAGTCACACATGAGAAATTGGGGGTTCATCTGGAGGACTTGTAATCTTTCTTCATCATCAAGTTTCTTCCACATTAAAACTCCTTGAAACTTTTGAAGTGGTTTGTTGATAACCCTTTAAAGATAAGGGTGTTTTTAGAATCACTCAAAAATACCAAAAGATGAGCAAGATATGCTTCTTTGAAGTTCAAAACCCTAGCTCCTAGATCAAGAAAATGCTTTGAGGAACTTTGACAATTTTGAACAAACTTCTTGTACCAACACAAATGCTTTGTAAATAGAAGTTGTTGAGTATTAAAATGAGAATTCATAGCCACCAAAACCACTTCCATATCTTGAGAATTGAGAGAAATATGCACTTGTGACCAATGGGAACAAAGCCTTGTCCAAGCATGACAACTTCTTCAATCAACCCCTTATACTTTTGAATCAAATTTGATAACCTTGAAATATGGTGAACCAAAATAACCTTACCATGCCATTTCTTCCAAAACAAATCCAATAGTTAGGTTTTAACTTCTTAAGCTTTATTGACTAGGACATGGAAATAAACTCATGAACCCATGGAGCAACTTGCTAAATCTGATTGCCTTTACCTACATTAGTAACAAGCAAGACAAACCAACAATGAATTTTATTAATTAAAAGGAAAAATCAAGACAAAACATTCATGACCATAAAAGAAAACAAGTCAAGGTGTTTGGTGATTCCTCAAAGAGAAAAGCTAAAGGTAGGGAGGAGAATCAAGAACTCTGATGTGATCTTGTTGTGATTAAATCAATATGGTATGATGAAGGGATCTTAGGGGCAAAAGCAAAATGGATGAGGTTCCTGATTCCACAGACCTCCTCCATGTTTCTTCTATCCGGAGATACGAAGGTTAAAAATCTTCGTGTCGACGCGATCGAAGATACTTAAATATAAAACAAACCTTATTTTTGGCCCTAAGATGCCATGCAATTCTTATGAATATGAGTGCACATGGACAACTCCAAAGGGACGCAAAAAACCATTGGGGATGTAATAAAATAAAGAAACAAGAGAGAAACCCGACCAGGAAAATAAATCACTGGTGGATCAAAAGACCCGACTTATATAGGATGGTAAAATGGTCAAAGGATACACCAACTCCTACTGAAGGCGAAACTACCAACGTTCACTGAAGGTAGAAAGAGGAAAGAAATAACAACACTGATGTTCTCTAACTGTGACCTACCAATGTTTGCTGAAGGTAGAAGGAAAAGAAATATCATAGCATCACCGTTCACTGATGATGAACTACCAACGTTCATTGAGGGTAGCAAAAAGATAACAATCACCAACTTTCACTGAAGGTGACCTACCAACTTTCATTGAAGGTAGAGAGAAAATATCATAACATTGTCGTTCACTAACGATGAACTACCAACGTTCACTAAGGGTAGCAAAAAGATAACAATCACCAACTTTCACTGAAGGTGACCTACCAACTTTCACTGAAGGTAGAGAGAAAATATCATAACATCGTCGTTCACTGACGATGAACTACCAACGTTCATTGAGGGTAGCAAAAAGATAACAATCATCAACTTTCACTGAAGGTGACCTACCAACTTTCACTGAAGGTAGAGAGAAAATATCATAACATCGTCGTTCACTGATGATAAACTACCAACATTCACTGAGGGTAGCAAAAATATAACAATCACCAACTTTCATTGAAGGTGACCTACCAAATTTCATTGAAGGTAGAGAGAAAATATCATAACATCGTCGTTCACTGACGATGAACTACCAACGTTCATTGAGGGTAGCAAAAAGATAACAATCACCAACTTTCACTGAAGGTGACCTACCAACTTTCACTAAAGGTAGAGAGAAAATACCATAACACCGTCGTTCACTGACGATGAACTACTAACGTTCACTGAGGGTAGCAAAAAGATAACAATCACCAACTTTCACTGAAGGTGACCTACTAACTTTCACTGAAGGTAGAGAGAAAATATAATAACATCTCCGTTCACTGATGATGAACTACCAACTTTCACTGAGGGTAGAAAAAAGATAACAATCATCAACTTTCACTGAAGGTGACCTACGAACTTTCACTGAAGGTAGAGAGAAAATATATCCTAGAACCTTCGTTCACTAACGATGAACTACCAACATACACTGAGGGTAGCAAAAAGATAATAATCACCAACTTTCACTGAAGGTGACCTACCAACTTTCACTGAAGGTAGAGATAAAATATATCATAGCACCACTGTTCACTGATGATGAACTACTAACGTTCACTGAGGGTAGCAAAAAGATAACAAGTTTCCCCAAAATTCTGGCAGTTCACCTAGAACGGGTCTCAACTTCTTCTTTAACCAAGGCACTCCGCCTGGAAAGGGTAACATATAAGCTATCTCAAATAAAGAGACTACCACTTGTAAAGATTTCACAATGAACTATCTTTGCGATATTGAAAGTCTTTCCATCCACTGGAGTAATTTGGCAACTGACTGCAAACTATCCATTCATAGAGAAGATAGCAAAAATGTTACGTCGACTTTTACAGGGAAGTACAAGTTGCTCAAATAAAGAGACCTGCTACTTGTTTTTATAGGAAGGATTGTAAAAATAAATGATTTTCGGGGAGAGCAATATGACTTCCTGGGGAAATGCCAATATATTCCTGCTTGAGGAGATAAACGTTTCTCGTGCAAAATAAATGCACATTCTCAAACCAATGCTCGAAACTTGCAGAAATTTAAAGTAATAATATTGCCGAGGGAAACCCAAATCATCCAGACAAAGAGATGTACAAGAAGGCTAAAGAAAAAATCTTCCACGAGGGATAACTCAGTGGGGAAATTGAAAGAATATATGCTTTCTGCTTAAGACCAAAACTCTATTGGAGATAGGACAACATAACTCTGCAAAATAGGGTAATATGTCAACAAAATATTAACGAATATGAATAAGCGATGATTTGCCAATTTTAGCTATGCATGATGTATGTATGAATGTATGAGTGTCATCGCGCATATGCTGACAAAACAGTTATATAACACTGGGAGTAAACAGGCAAAACCAACTCGGGCACAATCAACACTCGGCTAAATTACATCCAAGATGAACAATCCAAGAAAAAGTAAGCGTCAACTGAGGAAACAAAACCTACTGCCTGGTTTAACTTTATTGGGGAGAAACGTAATTCAGAAGTAAACAAAACACGGTGACCAAACAATACAGATATAGAGATACAACATCCTCTCCCATGCTTTACCAGGGAATAGCACTCAGACTTTAACGGGGAATCAAATATCTTCAAAAGTAATGCCTCTACTGGGGATTTGAAAAATCAATTTCAAGTAGAGAAGACGGACATCAAATCATCAAAATATTTACTGGGGGATTCGTGCCAACTTCATTGGGGAGGTCAACACCACATTCACAAAGGGAAGACCAATATATGTTCTTCACTGGGGAAAACAAAGGCCCGTGTTCTTCGAGAGTAATTATTGTACCAACTTCTCTGGAAAAAAGAACTTCTATTAAACAAACAAAACCTTCATTGGATAAATCTTAGATTGAATCTTCATATCATGCAAACTCATAAAAGAGGAGAAATAAACCAAAACTTGACCGGGGATACTGGAGTTACAAACCCTATACGGCGAAACATCTTGAGAAAAACTTCTCTGGGAAACAAAACTTCTAAAAGCAACTGGAGTTCGTCCATTCCTGGGATCACCACTTTTGTTGTTTTTTCTCTCTTGCGTCACAAATTTTAAAGTAAAGGCAAGTTGTAAATTCTTTTTGAAAATCAATTTTGTTATTTAATCTTTTTGCTTTGATAGTTATTATCAATAATAAATGGAGTCTTTGCAAGCTAAATAAAATAAGAAATACAAAGAATTGGGTAAAAGCTCAAATTTCATTAATAGCATGGTAGTCTACATATGGAGATACTCCATGGATAATTACAAAGTTTGGAAAATGGTAATATATAATGGAAAAGATACATTGAGATACAATGACCACTATCCCCTCTAACAACTTTTGAAATCCTGAGTAGCAGCTTCTGTTGAAGTATGATAAGGATCTAAGAAGATTGTTGCTCCAATGATCAAGTCTTGCTTGATGTAGTTACTTGCCAAGAAAGTCCCTAACTTTTGCCTAAGCTTCCCTTGCGGGTTTTCAACTTAGCAGGAAATTTATTCTGTTTATGTATCTAATTTTTGCCTAGACCTCCCTTTTGGGTTTTCGTCCTACTGAGACGCTCTTTTTTGCCTAAGCCGCCCTTTCGGGTTTTCAACTTAGTGAGTTGTTCTTTTATTTCTTTAGGCGAAGTATTTCTTGACTGCATCAGCATTCATGGGGCGTGGGAACTCCTCGCCATCCATAGTTTCAAGAATTAATGCACTTCCAGAGAAGGATTTCTTGACAACATATGGGCCTTCAAAATTGGGAGTCCACTTTCCCCTAGAATCAGTGTTAAAAGACATGATCTTCCTGAGTACGAGGTCGCCTTCTCTGAATTCACGAGGTTTGACCATCTTATCAAAAGCTTTCTTCATCCTTTTCTGATATAACTGTCCATGACACAAAGTTGTCATTCTCTTCTCTTCTATCAAATTCAATTGGTTAAACTGGTTCTGGACCCATTCATCCTCTGACAACTTGGTTTCCATTATCACACGCAAAGAGGGAATCTCAACCTCGATTGGGAGAACAGCTTCCATTCCATACACAAGGGACAACGGGGTTGCTCCTGTTGAAGTGCGGACAGATGTTTGATATCCATGAAAAGCAAAAGGGAGCATTTCATGCCAATCCTTATAAGTAACAACCATTTTCTAGATAATCTTCTTGATATTCTTATTAGCAGCTTCAACATCCCCATTCATCTTTGGCCTGTACGGAGATGAGTTGTGATGGACAATCTTGAATTCTTCACACAGTTTTGTCATCATTTTGTTGTTCATATTCGAGCCATTGTCAGTGATAATTCTGTTCGCCACACCATACCGACATATAAGATTATTCTTAATGAAACGCACAACCACCTACTTAGTAACATTAGCATATGAAGCATCCTCCGCCCATTTGGTGAAGTAATCAATTCCTACCAAGATAAAACGGTGTCCATTTGATGCTTTGGGTTCTATCATTCCAATCATGTCAATACCCCACATAGAGAAAGGCCATGGGGAAGAGATCACATTGAGAAGTGTCGGAGGCACATGAACCTTGTCCGCATAAATCTGGCATTTATGACACTTCTTTACAAATTTGTAACAATCAGATTCCATTGTCAGCCAATAGTAACCTGCCCTTAGCATCCTTTTAGCCATCGAATGTCCATTGGCATGAGTGCCAAATGATCCTTCATGAACCTCATGCATCAACATGTCTGCTTTGTGTCTATCCACGCATCTGAGCAAGACCATGTCATGATTTCTCTTGTACAACACATTTTCACTGAGGAAGAAACCGTCAACCAATCTTCTCAATGTCCTTCTATTGTAAACACATGAGCGGGCCTATCCAGTCGCCGAACCACAATTTGAGGTATATCATTCCAAGTATTCACTTGATACATAGAAGCCAAAGTTGCCAGAGCGTCCGCAATTTTATTTTCATCTCTAGGAATGTGATGGATTTCAACTTTATTAAAGAAGGGTAACAACCTTCTAGCATAATATTTGTAAGGGATCAAGCCGGGTGACGAGTATCCCATTCTCCTTTAATCTGGTTTATTACCAAAGCTGAATCACCATACACATTTAGAATTTTAATTCTGAGATCAATAGCTTCCTCGAGACCCATGATGTAAGCCTCATATTCTGCCATATTATTAGTACAATCAAATGTCAACCTTGCAGTAAAAGGAATGTGAGATCCATGTGGAGTGACAATCATAGCACCAATTCCTTTACCATAAGCATTCATAGCTCCATCAAATATCATACTCCAACGAGATTCAGGATCAGGACCTTCCTCAGGTAATGGTTCATCACAATCTTTCACTTTCAGAAACATCACATCTTCATCGGGAAATTCATACTTCACAGACTGATGATCCTCAACTGGTTGGTAAGCAAGGTAATCTGCCAACATGCTACTTTTAATAACTTTTTGAGTGCGGTATTCGATATCATATTCAGATAAAAGCATCTTCCAGCAGGAAATTCTCCCAGTAAGAGCAGGCTTTTAAAAAATGTACTTGATTGGATCCATTTTGGAGATCAACCAAGTGGTGTGATTTAACATATATTGCCGCAAATATTTTTCCGCTCAGGCCAGAGCACAACATGTCTTTTCCAGCATGGAATACCGCGACTCACAATCAGTAAACTTTTTGCTGAGATAATAAATGGCGTACTCTTTCTTCCCCATTTCATCTTGTTGTCCCAGAATATAACTCATGGATTTATCTAACATGTCAGATACATAATCAACGGTCTTCCTTCAACATGAGGGAGCAAGATAGGAGGTTCAAACAGATATTCTTTAATACTTTCAAATGCCCTTTGGTAGTCATCCGTCCATACACAGCCTTGATATTTCTTTAACAACTTAAAGATCGGTTCACACATCACAGTCATGTGGGAAATGAATCTGGAAATATAATTCAAACGCCCAAGGAACTCTCTGACTTGATTTTCAGTTCTCAGTGCTGGAATTTCTTGAATTGCTTTGACTTTATCAGGGTCAACTTCAATTGCTTTCTGGCTAACAATGAAACCCAACAATTTCCACGATCAAACACTGAAGGTACATTTATTTGGATTCAAGCGGAGACGATACTTCCTCAAACACTGAAACAACTTCAACAAATATTCTACATGCCCTTCTATAGTCTGGGATTTAGCAATCATATTATCAAAATATACCTCAATTTCCTTGTGCATCAGATCATGGAATAGGGTTTTCATATCCCTCTGGTACGTTGCACCAGCATTCTTCAACCCGAAGGGCATCACTCTGTAACAGAATGTTCCCTAGAGTGTGATAAACGTTGTTTTTTCCATGTCCTCTAGAGCCATTCTTATTTGATTATACCCAGAAAATCCGTCCATGAACGAGAATACTTTGAATTTTGTTGTGATATCCACTAACATGTCAATGTGTGGCAATGGGAAATCATCTTTTGGACTAACTTTATTTAGAATTTTGTAATCTATGCACATGCAAACTTTTCCGTATTTTTTCGGTACTGGGACAATATTGGCAATCCATTGAGGGTACACTAACGTCACAAGAAAACCAGCATTAATCTATTTTAGAACCTCATATTTGATCTTCACTGCCATATCTGGGTGATTTCTTCTCAACTTCTGTTTGATTGGCGGACACTCTGGCTTCAACGGCAAACGGTGCTCTACAATATCTATATCTAGACCAGGCATATCTTGATAAGACCAAGCAAAAATATCCACATACTCTTTCAACAACTCAATCAACCTTCTCTTCAAATCGGGATGCAGCAATGCTTCAAACTTGACTTCTTTCGAATCTTCTTCTGAACCCAAATTGATTACTTCCAATGGCTCTTTATATGGCTGAAAGGAATTTTTCTCGCGCCCAAGAAACCGTGAGACTTCTTCTGGAATCTCATCATAGTATTCTTCTTCGACCCCATACATAAGACATTCAAAATTGGGAGAGGGTGCAGGGTCATTGTATTCAACGGGTTTTTTAATTAATCTGCACATATGATTTATGATTGCTTTTAGAAACTTACACATATAACAAGTGATCATGCAGATTGTATTTCAGTTATTATTTATTCTGAAAGGTTTTTTTCTGATTACCATTTTCCAAGAAAAAGCAGAAGACACAATTTGGGAAACAAAGACAACTTTTATTATTGATTTTAAAAGTCACAGCAAACAGATAAGCTCATACAATATTAATACTTCCACCTTGGGCAGAGTGAAAGCTTTTCAAAAAGATTAACAAATCAAATTACTTTGAAACATGTATGCAAAAGGGAACATCAATGGTGATCTAGTTCTGAACCCTAACTCCGTGCGTCACGTAATTCGGAATTTCCTACTCTGCTTCATCTTCCACAATGGCATTAATCCAGGAAACAGTCGGATGAAAATAATCCCCACTACAGAAAATGTCTTGATACTTGCCTGTAGTAGACTTCGGCTTCATGCCCTTACCTTTATCATTCTTCACAGAGAACCCCAAGCCAGCTCTATTCTTGTTCACAGGTGGATCCACAATCTGTCCCCAAACACATTATGGCTATCATGCACAACCTACTGCACATCCTTAACCGAAACCATAGAATTCTCATTTCCTCTTATGTTGTCAATGGATAAAGCTTGGAATTGGGTTCCAACAGCAGCTTCATCCGCCTCCACAATGCTGAAGGAGGACAAATAAGATATTAATAATGCTTAATCTCCATTTATAATTACCACTTTTCCTTCACGTACAAACTTCAGCTTCTGGTGTAAAGTCAAAGTGACAGCCCCTGCCTCATGTATCCATGGTCTTCGTAGCAAACAGCTATAAGCAGGTAAAATATCCATGACCTGGAAAGTAATCTGAAACAAATGTGGGCCTATATGAATAGGCAAGTCCACTTCACCGATAACAGATTTCCTTGATCCATCAAACGCTTTCACAATAATTCCACTTGGGCGCATGGGCGTTCCTTGATATTTCAACTTCATAAGCATGCTCCTCGGTATAACGTTCAATGCAGATCCATTATCAATCAGCACATTGGATAGTGAATTATTCTTGCACTTCATAGAGATATGGAGGGCCAGATTGTGATTCCTTCCTTCATCGGGCATTTCATTGTCGCAGAAACTCGGGTTATTACATGATGTAATGTTCCCTACCACACTGCTGAATTAGTCTATAGGCATGTCACTTTCCACAAAAGCTTGGTCCAATACCCTTGTTGTACCCCAAAATTTGCCCTCCCATATTCCTCAATACATGTCAAGAATAATCTTCAAGTTGCCCAAAGATGACTCAAGAGTTGGACAGTCAAATCACCTCCTAAGGTAGTCAAGTCAAAATTAGGGTTTTGTGTTGCATTAAGGTCCTCATATCCAAATGATCTCAAGTGCTTCCCAATGTCCTAATATGTTCTTAAGTTCATCCATGTCAAATTTCAAGCCTTGCAGAGGAAGTTTGGTCAGTCAATTGCTCAAGAGGCCCAAAAATCGACTGTACTAGGGCAAAAGTCAATTGTGTCCCAAATACAGTCAAACCTTAATATTTTTTGCCAACATTCTCATTTTAAAGGATAATTCATCATTTGATCAAGGGTTGATCATGATTCATCAAGGATTGCTCAAGATTCATCAAGATTCAAGAGTTGCTAAATTAGGGTTTTATAGGAAAAGTCAACTCAACTTTGACCAAGCATAACTTTCTCATACTTTATGATAAATGACCCATCCAAAGCTCATTTTGAAGAGGATTCAGTCTCCTACAATCCATATTCACACCCCAAGATCAAGAAATTCTCTCACAAAAATTTATAAATTTGGACATTATAGGTCATTTTTGAAAGTCAACAAAAACACCTTTTTTTCCAAAGCTTATAACTTGAGCATGGAACATCAAAATGAGATGAGACAAAAAGGGTTGGTTAGAGGATATCTCAAGGTTTCTAAAAAGTCCAATAACACTTCCAAAAGTTCAAAATTGAAGAAGTTATGCATTGTTGAAGTTGGGCATTTTTCCAAAATTGCCAAAAGTCAACTATCCTCAAAACTCCAATTTTTTGACAAAAGGGCCCACTTTTTTCCACTTGATTTGGTCTTGACATGCCACACACGTGTCCCATACTTAATTTCATGACCATTCATTTATTTTTCTATTTTATTTCATTTTTATTGATTTAATTCATTTTAAATCAATATTAAATCAAATAAAATCTAAAAATTGATGTAAATGGATCTTTATGATTTGTACAACTTGCAATTGTCATTATTCACTCAATCAAATTGCATCATGGCTCATTCAAGCATAAAAAATCAGATCTTGCCCATATTTGGAAACATGTTAATGGTGATCAAAGTGCAATCTTGATTCTTCAATGCACAAGGATATTGGCCCATGTTTTAACCTAGAATCATTCCATTATATGCAAGCAAGCCTCACAAACCCAAAACACGCACAAAACCTTACAAAAACGGCCATACCAATTTGAGAAAAAAGCTTGAAAAGTGTGAGATCGAAAACGATATTGGAGGCACTTTCAGACCAAAATCACAACACTACTCTCTTCCTTGGCATCCATTGAAGTAATACCAATCAAAACCAAGTCCTAAGACAACCTAAAACTCGCTGTAAGTGTTCTTGAAAATGCCTCTGCACATGAAATTGTGAACCACTCTCCTTGCATCTTTTTTCCAATTGGTTTGCACATTCATACTCACCATCCAATTTACATTGATTCTGCATTATTTAATTTGATTTTTGTGGCCTCTAACCCCCTATCCAGAACCTAGGGTTCTTGTGTGTGTTTTTAGGCGTTTTGTGTGCAGGTTAAATCGAGACCAATAATGTCCATGGATGAGTTCAGGGGAAGGAGACGAGTGTATTGGCACTCTCAGTTTGCATTTACATGGCCTAGGGAGTATTTTAGAACCATCCCACGAAACTTCCTGCGGATAAAAATCCGCAGGTAACCGAACCAGGTTTTTGTGAAGAAGATGAAGATGTGTCATAGCGTGATTGGCTCATTTGAATATTAGCGCGTTTTTCAGGGAGTAGTTGTTAGTTTATTTTATAATATTTAATTGGTATTCCACTAACAGGTTAACATCATGGCTCAGTTGGTAGCGCGCTAGTTGAATTGTCCCTTGGGACCTGGGTTCGAATCCCAGGTCCCCCAAGACTTTGTTATATTTTTCCTTCAGGTATTCAGGCGCAGCATCCCAAGCGTGGACTACCATAGGTCCTCAGATCCCAGTGTGCCAAGTGTCTTCAAGCTAGATCCAAAGGCCAGAATCATTGATCCACCATGGATTCAAGTCAATGCATGCATAGGCAATCTGAAAGGTCAACAAGGGCCATCATTTTGGGCTTGGCATTATGCTGATCATACTCCCAATTCAAGCCCAACACCCCCCAAAGTTTGCTTATATTTTTATTTCTTTTCATTATTTTTTATTGCTTTTTATTATTATTATTAAAAAACTAATTAATTAACAAACTAACCTTTTTCATAAAAAATCAGAAATCATAAAAAATATTATTTTCATCATTAATTTTATTATTTATTTTTGTAAATAAACCAATAATTAATTTATTTAGTTTTAATTAGGTTCAATTTTAATATATTTTGCATTAAATTAAAATCAACATAGAATTAGGGTTTTTAATATTTGTTAACCATTTTTTATTTCCTTAATTAAAATAAAACTCAAAAATATTTTCTTTTTAATTAATTAATTCAAATTATTAATCTAGACTTAATTTTTAATTCAAAAAAATAACAAAATATATGTTTTATTTGATAAAAAGGGTCAAAACCCTAGGACGCTCCGATTCAATTTTCCTCGCGCGTATTATCTTTGATCTATATTTATGTATTTGCTCCGAGGATGTAATAGTTTTAACTTAGGATTTTATTTACCGCTTTTATTTACTTTTCGCAATTTAATTTTCAAGGGTTTGTTTTTGGCGATGTAAATACCCGACGCCTTGTAATAGCTTAGATTTATTTTCTGCAATTTATATTCCGCAACTATTAACTGTTAGATGTTTGAATAATAGGCTATGCATGATAAGATCAATCTTAATTTAAAATCAACAGTAGCTCACCATTAACATGTACAAAGATAAATAACTGAAAAACAATACACTCGCACATGCCACTCTTAGGGTACGCCTCACTTGGTTGCCTCGAACGTGGTCATTGAGTATAGGAAGTTTTAGAGGTCGCCCTCTTGTCCAAAGATCATAAGTTGCCTCGAAACAGTTGCCTCAGATAAAAATGATCTAAGACATTAGGGTTACCGCTAAGGCGTCCTAACATTGCTTTAGTGACCACACGTCCCTTAATCGAATTGACCCGAAAACTCCAGCGACGGTGCTACCTACTCCTCAATAGTGGGATAGAACTGTCTAAAGGACATTTGCACAGTTTAATTCCTTTTTTAGTAGGTATATGTTCTTAAGTACTTGCTCTTTTGAAAACAAAAACAAAACTTTTCGCACTTAGACCCCTTTCAAACAAAAAACTCTTTTCAAACCCACAAACACAAAGAAAAGCAAACTTTTGAAAACACAACGAGCAAGTACCTAAGAGCCCGTGGATAACCACGGATAGAAAGGGTGCTAACACCTTCCCTTTCTATAATCTACCTCCCGAACCCGAGAAATATCTCAAAAAGGATTTTTTTTTGTGCTTTTGTCCTTTCCTTGTTGGATAAAATAAAAGACGGTGGCGACTCTTGCTTACCGCGACATTTTGCGAAAACAAACGCAAAACGCGAACCAGCATTCCAAAACAGTCAGTTCTCATTCCCACCAATCACAGAACTGGCGAATCTGCTGGGGATACTTATAGGTGAGGTGTACCTTAGGATTAGATCACTATGTTTTCAATTGTATGCTTTGTATGCTTTAATTTTGTGGGCTTGTATCGGAATTTTATAGATCCTAACCCAGATCTGGGGATACCCTTTAGGTAAGTAGAAATAAACTGTGAGGGATCTGTACGGCGTAGACCGATACGGATGAAGCAGTAGCTACATTGGTGTGGCACCTTAGTCTGTACCGATACCCCTTGTGTTGGAACGAGGAGAATATGGGTCTTCTAAGGAGTCATTAAGCACCAACTGACCTTAGAACCTTAAATTGACCAACTTGGCCATAGAACAGTAGCAGTATGCTACACTCATTGAGACTAAACTCCCACGATGATTCCGGCCGCAAGAAAAGGTTGCTAAACTGGAATTATGACCGATTGAGGGTAGTCAGTGATATTGAGATCCTCTAGAACCCGGTTACTATTTTTAGGACAGGTCTTAACCAACTGAAACTGAAAGAGGGTAGTACTTAAGCTTCATGCCAGCCTGAAATCTAAGGGCTCTTTTGTGTGACTTGTGTGCCTTTACCATGTTTGCCTTTTGTGAATACTTGTGGTGTGCCTTTACCATGACATCATGACATCATAACATTGCATACATCTTGCATAAGGACTAACCTATTTCAAAGACGAGAGGGTTTCATCTTTGCTCTGTTTTGTAGGTCATCATGATGCCCATGCGTAGGAATACTATCCGGATCAACTTTGTCCAAGTCCTTACTTTTCTTAAAGAGTTGGTTGTCAGGATTCCAGACACTACTTCCTTCATCAGAAGGCATGGTTCTCTTCTCAGTTTGGTCACTTCAAAGTTGGACGAACAAATGATGAGTGTCCTGGTCCAGTTTTATGATCCACTATACCATTGCTTCACCTTTCAAGACTTCCAGTTGGTTCCTACCCTGGAAGAATTCTCTGAGATGCTTGGTATCTCCGTCCTGGAACAGACTTCATTTACTGGTTGGGAAAAGACTCCTAGGCCCGAGGAAATTGCTGCAGTCCTTCACTTGACCAAGGAGGAGGTAATGGCTAACTGGGAAACTAGAAGTGGAGCTAAAGGTTTTCTGACTAAGTTTTTGGTGGACAAAGCTAATTATTTCTGAGACAGCTTAGACTTCAAGGCATACGAAGACATTCTGGCTCTTTTGATTTATGGTCTGGTATTGTTTCCGAATCCTGACACTTTTGTTATTATTAATGCCATAAAGATCTTCATCTCTCAGAATCCGGTACCCACTCTCTTGGGTGATTTGCTTCATCAGCTCTATGCTCGTACTGCCCGAAAGCGGGGAACTTTGATGTGATGTGTTCCTTTATTGTCGAGGTGGTTTATTTCACACCTCCTTAAGTTCGTGCTGAAAAATAAAGAAGGAATGGGCTGGGCTTATAGGATGATGTCTCTTTCTAGTGATGACATTGTCTGGACTCTCAAAGGTATGGATGAGGTGACTGTCATTGACCGCTGTGGAGAGTATCCTAATGTTCCATTGATCGGACTCCATGGAGAGATTTCTTACAACCCATATTTAGCTCTCTGTCAGTTTGGAAGAGCCAGAAGAGAAGGGCCTCACGAGATGCTGATGCGTCATATCATCTTTGATTTTCAGGGAGATAGCGACGAGCTGCGTCGTAAATTCATAAGGGCTTGGGACAGAGTTCACAAATCTGATGCACATGAGTTGGGCCCGAAGACTTCTCTGCCAATGGAGCCATACCTCAGATGGGTCTGCATCCGGGCCCAGAAGCTAGGTATGCCATATGAAGTTGTCAGGCCTGTTACTCTTGAAGTTGCTGATGAAGAGGGGGTTCCTCCCACTATCCTCCAACCTTATATGCCCACTGATATTGGCACACTGAAGAGGTCTTGGATGCAGTTGAGGAATGAACGGGATTCCTACCGAGAGAGGTTCAATGAACAGGAACAGAAGATCCAGAAGCTGACCAGACAGTTGGAGAACGAGCAGATTCTGATTGATTATGTCCGCACTGAGAATAAGAGACCATGGGAGCATTGATGGACCTTTGACGTTTTCTTTTATAGTTTTCATTTACTTTTCAGTATTTCCATTCTTGTAACGCCTAAGGGCAATTTGTTGAACAATTAAAATTTTGAAGTTTAAATCTAATAAAGTGTGTTTCCTTTCTTGTTTACAAATTTGAATCCCAATTGTCTTTGAAATCATAAATCATACGCATTTCATCCCATGCACTTCATAAACAGGTACCCTTTACAGGTCTCTTATCTTCTTCGCTGTTTATTTCAGCAATCATCATGTCTACTGAACCTTCAACTGAGCAAGCTATCAAGGCCCTCCAGGCCCAGAATGCCCAGTTTCAAGAGTTGTTCATGAATTTGGCTAAGGGTCAGCAGGACCTGAAGACTTTGATTCTGAAAGAGAAGAAGAAGAAGAAGAAGAAGAAGAAGAAGAAGAAGAAGAGGACCATCATGTTCAATACTGGACGCAGGTTTGGAAACGGGCTCCAGAATGAAGTTGATCTGACCACCTCATCTGGAGGGAAAGATAGTCCGCAAGAAAGGAGGTCTCCTAGCCCTATGGTCTCCGACAACAAGACGGACTATGATGAAGAACAGTATCCTCCTGTTGAGGATAAGTACAAACAACTGGAAGACCGTTTGAGCGCTATGGAAATACAGAAGGTGCCCGGTCTGGACTTTGGAGATCTGGGTCTATCATCTGGGGTGGTGATTCCCCATAAATTCAAGGCACCTGCCTTTTCCAAGTATGACGGAGCTTCCTGTCCAAAGCTGCACCTCCGGTCATATGTGAGGAAGATCCAACCTTACACCGCTGATAAGAACTTGTGGATCCATTTCTTTTAAGACAGTCTTTCAGGGACTCAGCTTGAGTGGTTCTATCAGTTGGACGGAGCCAGTATTCGTAGCTGGGAGGATTTGGCTACTGCATTCTATAGGCAGTATCAGTACAACTCCGACCTCGCTCCTACGCGTACCCAACTCCAGGGTATGTCAATAGGAATGGGTGAAGGATTTAAAGAGTATGCTCAAAAATGGAGAGACCTCGCCGGAAGGGTGCAACCACCTTTGGCTGATCGTGAACTTGTTGACATGTTTTTGGGGACCCTGTCTGGTCCATTCTTTAACCATCTAATTGGAAGCTCTTCAGACGGGTTTACAGATCTTATTTTGATTGGTGAGAGAATTGAAGCTGGTATTAAGGCTGGGAAGATATAGAAGGGTGCCTCATCGAGCACTGAGAAGAAACCGTTTAAGAAAGAGTCCAGTGTTGTCTACAGTTCAAGAAGACAGAATGGAACTGAACACCGCCAAGCTGTCAATGCGGTTGTTATTTCAAAACCTTCTGGTTCTCCTCAACATCACAATCAACAAAGGGACGAGAGACCTCGAAGGCAATTCACCCGTCTCAGCAAGACTTTGTCTCAGATCCTGCCACAGTTGCTGAAGACCAATCTGGTGACTATAAAAGAAGCTCCAAAGAATTCAAATACAACGTCACCAAGGTATAACCCTAACGCCCGTTGCGCTTATCACTCTGAGAGCCCGAGGCATAATACGGATGATTGTTGGGCTTTGAAGAACAAGGTCCAAGACTTGATTGATACAAAGGAGATTGAGTTTGAGGCGCCCGAGAGGCCTAATGTTGTGACTGCTCCCATGCCCAAGCATGGAGTGAATGCTGTAGAAGAAGACTTGTTTGTAGTTTCCGTGGATGATATTGTTACCCCTCTGATGACTGTCAAGAAGAACCTGTTGCTAGCCGGTTTATTTCTGGGCTGTGGTGAAGGTTGTCATATGTGTTCTGTTTTACCTACTGGTTGCCCATTGCTGAGGTCAGGTATCCAAAACCTGATGGATAGCAAGGAGATCTTGTTTGAGAAGATTGTTGTTCCCTCCACTCCTGCTGAAGAAGTTGCCACTATTACCATTTTCGACAATTCTTCCAAGGCTCCCTCGAGGAAGCCTATTAGAATTACATCTACTCCGAAGATTGCACCCGTAATTATCACTGTTCCGGGGCCCATCCCCTACACCTCTGACAAAGTTGTCCCTTGGCACTATGGGGTAGATGTTTATGTTCTTGGAGTTAAGCAAGAGTTGAATGTTGATACCAGCGGCAGCAACATTACTGGACCTGCTAAAGTCACCCGCAGCGGTAGACTTTTCTCACCTGATATTGCTCCACCAACTGTCCGAAGACTTGTTGTCATTACACCTGCAAGTGTACTTCCTACCATTCCTGATCAAGTTCTTAGTCCTACCCCTGTCGCCGAGTCACCTAACGCTCGGGGCAAAGGGATCACCACTGACGTGCCTTCCCAGACGGAGGCACCAAAGACCATTACTGTTGAAGCTTCCAAACAGGAGATGGAAGAGATTCTGAAGATTATTAAGAAGAGTGATTATAACGTAGTTGAGCAACTGGGGCAAACCCCATCCAATATTTCTATGTTGTCATTGCTGTTGTGTTCAGAGGCCCATGCCAAGGCCCTGATTACCTTCCTGAAAACTGCCCACATGCCACAAGAGACATCAGCTGATCAGTTTACCGATTGTGTGGCCAATTTAACTGCTGATAATGGTTTGGGTTTCTCCGACGCTGATCTGACTGCTAAAGGGAAGAACCACAACAACGCCCTACATGTCTCCATTGAATGCAGGGGCACTACTCTTGCATATGTGTTGGTTGATATTGGTTCCTCATTGAACGTCTTTCCCAAGAAAGCTCTAGACAGGTTGGATTGCGAAGGGTTGGAGCTAAAACCAAGTAACATCGTAGTCAGGGCCTTTGACGGGTCTAAAAGGATGGTGCATGGTGAGGTTGATATTCCAATTAAAGTTGGTTCTCAGGTCTTCAATTCTACGTTCTATGTGATGGACATTCGTCCATCCTATTCTTGTTTGCTGGGTCGTCCATGGATCCACAAAGCTGGAGCTGTAACCTCAACGCTTCACCAGAAGCTGAAGTACCCAGTCAGAGGGAAGATTGTGACAGTACAGGGAGAGGAAGAGTACATGGTCAGCCACCTCAACTCGTTCAGATGCGTAGATATGGATGGGGAGTTCATTGAGACCCCATTTCAGCACTTTGAAGAGGTTCCTCAGAAACTGGCATCAGCTGAGACTGTGGTTGAAGATTCTCCTATGAAGATGGCTTCCTTAAAGGATGCCCGGGCTGTTATTGAGAAGGGTGAGTATGCAAGCTGGGGCCGACTTCCTGATTTCACTCAGAAGACTAACAAATTTGGTTTGGGTTTCACTGCAGAAGCTCAAAGGGCTGTTCGAAGTGCAAGAATTGGAAGACCTCCTGTGTTCATCAGCAACTCGGAAGTAAATGCCATTGAAGATGATGTGGAGGAGTCTGAATTCGACAGCTGGATCTATCCTACGACCAACGGTGGACCAAGCAACTGGAAAGAAAAGGACTTCATCCCTATTACTTTTGTTACCCAGTAATGAACTCTTTGTTTTGAATTTGTAACAGACAATGTTTTGAAACTTTATGGCCCGGTGTCTTACCCGGGGCACCGTGGCTTCATTTGTGAGGGCTTTTGTGTGCCATTTTCATATATCATTAATAAAAGCATTGGACGTTTTTCATTTCAAATTTTGCGCTCCTTGTTTTTCTTTATTATATATTGCAAAATAACTATTTTACACATACTCACATATATACAGGTCTCAATCCACTCTGGATCTCACTGGTAACGACTCTGCTACTGCCAGTTATGACTTTGAAAATCCGATCAACTTAGCCGAAGACGAAGTTGAAGATGATTGCGACGTGCCTGATGAACTTGCAAGACTGCTACTCCAGGAAGAGAGGGCCATTCGGCCACATGAAGAGCCAGTGGAAACAGTGAATCTGGGTACTGAAACAGACAAGAAGGAAGTCAAGATTGGTGCGAATCTAGAGCTTAGTGTGAAACAGCGGTTGATTTAGATGTTGCATGACTATGTTGAGATCTTTTCCCGGTCTTACGAAGATATGCCTGGGTTGGATACTGACATTGTGGTTCATCGCCTGCCTACCAAGGAAGACTGCCCTTCCGTAAAATAGAAGGTTCGCCGTATGCGCCCAGAGATGTCCGAGAAAATCAAAGCCGAAGTTATGAAACAGTTTGACGCCGGTTTTCTAGCAGTAACTTCTTACCCTCAGTGGGTTGCAAATGTGGTTCCGGTACCAAAGAAAGATGGCAAGGTCCGAATGTGTGTTGACTACAGGGATTTAAACAGGGCAAGCCCTAAGGATGACTTCCCCCTAGCTGACATCGACGTTCTGGTTGACAATACTGCTCAGCACAAGGTATTCTCCTTCATGGATGGTTTCTCCGGTTATAATCAGATAAAGATGGCTCCCGAAGACATGGAGAAGACGACCTTTGTTACTCAGTGGGGCACCTTTTGTTACAAGGTCATGCCTTTTGGATTGAAGAATGTTGGGGCAACATATCAGCGTGCCATGGTCTCTTTGTTTCATGATATGATCCATCATGAGATTGAAGTATACGTCGACGATATGATTGCGAGGTCCCAGACTGAGGAGGAACATCTTGACCATCTACAAAAGTTGTTTGATAGGTTGAAGTTGTACAAGCTAAGATTGAACCCAAACAAGTGCACCTTCGGGGTGAGGTCTGGTAAGCTACTGGGTTTCGTCGTGAGCGACAAAGGTATTCAGGTGGACCCTGCCAAGGTGAAAGCTATACAAGAGATGCCAGCTCCCAAGACAGAGAAAGAGGTCAGAGGCTTCTTGGGACGACTGAACTACATTTCCCGATTCATCTCGCACCTAACTGCTACTTGTGAGCCAATCTTCAAGTTACTGAAGAAAGATCAAGTGGTACGTTGGAACGATGAATGCCAGGACGCTTTCGAAAGAATCAAAGAGTATCTCCAGGATCCACCCATTCTTATGCCACCAGTTGAAGGGAGACCTCTGATCTTATACTTGACAGTACTTGACAACTCAATGGGGTGTGTGCTGGGGAAGCATGACGAGTCTGGCCGAAAAGAGCATGCTATTTATTACCTTAGCAAAAAGTTTACCGACTGTGAGACCCGATACTCACTGCTCGAGAAAACTTGCTACGCTTTGGCATGGGCTGCTCGCCGGCTGAGACAGTATATGCTGACTCACACTACTCTGTTGATTTCAAAGATGGATCAAATCAAGTATATCTTTGAAAAACCTGCCTTGTCCAGAAGAATAGCGAGATGGCAGATGATCTTGACAGAGTATGACATCCAATACACAACTCAAAAAGAAATCAAGGGAAGTGTATTGGCAAACCATTTGGCACGTCAGGCAGTGGATGATTACCAGTCTATGAACTTTGAATTTCCGGACGAGAATATCATGGTAGTGACTGATTGTGGGACACCTAGACTGGATGAAGGACCTGAGGAGGGATCCCAATGGTCTATGTACTTTGATGGAGCTTCAAACGCTTTGGGTAATGGTATTGGCGCCATGATCATATCTCCTAAAGGCTCTCATACTCCGTTCACCGCCCGACTCTGTTTCAACTGCACCAACAACATGGCGGAGTATGAAGCGTGCATCATGTGTCTTTGAGAAGCAATTGACCTAAGGATTAAGTTTCTGAGTGTCTTCGGAGATTCCGCTCTCGTGATCAGTCAGATCAAAGGCGAGTGGGATACGAAACACCCAAATCTTATTCCTTACAAGGAGTATGTGTTGACGTTGCTTCCCCACTTTGAGGAGATAACCTGTGAACACTTCCCTAGAGAAGAGAATCAGTTGGCGTACGTGCTAGCTACAATGTCTTCTATGTTCAAAGTCAAATGGGACAACGAGGCCCCCCGGATCATTATTTGGAAATTGGACGAACCTGCACATTGTTGTGATCTTGAGACTGAAGAAGTAACAGAAAAGCCCTGGTATCATGAAGTGAAGAAGTACCTTGAAGCTCAGGAATACCCTGAGGGTGCATCTGTTAATGACAAGAAGTTTCTAAGGAGGTTTGCAGCCAAGTTCTTCATCAGCAATGGCATTCTTTACAAACGTAACCATGATTCAACCTTACTGCGTTGTGTGGATAAGATTGAAGCAGAAAGGATCATGGCAGAGCTGCATGAAGGTACTTTCGGAACTCATTCCAGTGGACATACCATGGCAAAGAAAATCCTTCGGGCAGGATATTACTGGTCCACAATGGAAGCTGACTGTTACCAGCATTCTTGGACATGTCACAAGTGTCAAGTCTATGCTGATAAGGTGCATATTCCTCCAGTTCCTCTGAATGTTTTGACAGCACCTTGGCCTTTTGCAATGTGGGGCATTGATATGATCGGCAAGATCAGACCTACGGCATCCAACGGGCATCATTTCATCCTAGTAGAGATTGATTACTTTACGAAGTAGGTTGAAGCAGCTTCCTTTGCTACGGTAACCAAGAATGTCGTAGCACGGTTCGTTCGGAACAATCTTATTTGTTGATATGGTGTACCAGAGAGGATCATTACAGACAATGGTACCAATCTTAATAACAAAATGATCACTGAGCTCTGCGAGCAATTCAAGATACAGCATCATAACTCTTCTCCCTACCGGCCGAAGATGAATGGGGTTGTCGAAGCGGAAAATAAGAAAATTAAGAAGATTGTGCAGAAGATGACAGTGACCTACAAAGATTGGCACGAGATGTTACCATTTGCTCTTCATGGGTACCGTACCTCAGCACGGACGTCAACAGGGGCAACACCCTATTCCTTGGTATATGGCATGGAGGCATTCTTGCCCGTCGAAGTTCAGATACCCTCTCTCCGGATCATGAAGGATGCAGGTTTGAGTGAAGATGAATGGATCCAGACCCGACTTGATCAACTGAATCTAATCGACGAAAAGAGACTTATTGCTATTTGTCATGGTCAGACGTACCAAAAATGGATGATCAAGGAATTTAACAAGAAAGTCAGACGACAAGAGTATCAAGTTGGAGACCTGGTAATCAAGCACATTATCTTACCTCAAGGTGATCCCAGGGGCAAATGGACCCCTACTTACGAAGGGCCATTTGTGGTTAAGAATATCTTCTCAGGAGGAGCTATGATTCTAACCACCATGGATGGTGACGACCTTCCTCACCCCGTCAATGCAGACATAGTGAAAAGATACTACGCATAATCAAAGACCCGCTAGGTCGACTGGCCTAGGCAAAAATAAGGGCTTCCCGGCGAACCAAAAGGGTTCGGGCAAAAATAAGGGATGAAAATATAAAAAAAATCTGTACACCCGGCAAGTCGAAAACCTGAAAAGGAGGCTTGGGCAAAAATGGGTATCCCGGTGGACTGAAAACCCGAAAGGGCGGTCCAGGCAAAAGTTAGGGATAAGCGTAACACTATGTCTCATTGGATCACCTCGCATCCAGACTTCGATATCAACTATCAAGCTCGGACGGCACCAATCAATCAGATTCATCTTCAACTAAGCAGCAAAGTGATGAGACGCTTGAAGATATAAAGGCAATAGCAGAGTTGGAACCCAGTGGGATTATTCATATAGCTGTTTTGTTTTCTTTTCACAAATTGTATAAACTCTATTTGTTCGGTGGCGTTCTCTTACTGGGACGTCAGCCTCTTGTACAAAACGCCTATTTACAGGCCAAACTTCAAAATCAATACAAATTCATTTTCAGACAAATTTCAAACTGTTTTTCCTTTATCTGTTTTGTTTTGCAAAGAACGTCCAATATTCATTTTTGATATATTCATTTGACATTAATTGCTGCTCATAAATATTTACATACGAAACAAAGGACTAATTACGGTTGATATCAGAAGTAGGGGCAATAAGAATTGTCCGAGTTGTCTAGTTGCTCTATCCACCAAGGTACCAAGGTAGGTTCAGTTGAAGAATATGACCAGGATACCGTCACTCCCCGCAGAGTAAGACAGTATTGGTAGCTCTCCCCACTGAGACTTGCAACTACGTACGAATCAACAAAACTCTCCCCAAGCAAAGTTAATCTACCATCAGCCCTAAAAAGGTTGGGTATCCCCAGAAGGTCTTACATTCCCCAGCAAGTATAAGAGCATCCCCAGCAGTCTTAATATTCCTCAACAGAATATAAGGATGTTTCCCGGCGGAATACAAGATACCCCAGTGGAGTCATTTCCCCAGTGGAGTCTAAAAAAGGGCTTCCTCGCCAGAGTTGAATCATCCTCCCCAGTAGATTCTAGAAGCTTATCCCCTGCAGAGCACAAATAAATCTCCCCAACCAAATTTAGAAGGTTATCCTCACAAGAGCCTAACTGGGTTATCCTCAGAAAATTACAACTGAAGGATCATCCCCAACGAAGTTCTTTCTATCCCCAGCGGAGTTCATCATTAAAATCCCCAACAGAGCTTATCAACGGAATCCCCAGCGGAGTTTATCGTTAAAATCTCAGCAAAGTATCTCTTCCCCACAGAGTAATTCCCCGCAGAGTAATCTCTTCATCGGCTTATTCCCCAACGGAGTTCTTCTCTCCTACAGGTTTATCATCTTCGTTCATCATCCCCAGCGGAAACGAAGAACTCAACTATATTCTCTAGCAGCTCCGGGATTTATTTTCCCCAGCTAAACATTACATTTCCATACATCATGATACATGCATATACGCATCATACGAACACAGTCTCATTTATTTTGAGAACATCATTTCCTGATCCACATCATGCATTGCATGTGACTGACCTTTACCTTTCAGGAAAAATGCAGTTAAGTTCTCAGCTTAGTCGGAGATCTTACCAGTTCTTAAACCTCGATTGAATTATCCTTGGTTGAATTTCAGATAAGGTTCTCAATCTCGATAGTTTCCCTATGTCATAGTGTGGACGAGTAATATAACCTCAACGGTATACTCTCGGTGAGCACGAGTCAGTTCCTAGATCTTGATGTTTTCCTCCGTCATAGTGTGGACAAGTTCTATAACCTCAACGATATACTCCCGGTGGGCACGAGACAGTTCCTAGATCTTGATGAAGATGCTTCCCTACGTCATAGTGTGGACGAGTACTATAACCTCAACGGTATACTCCCGGTGAGCATGAGTCAGTTCCTAGATCTTGATGTTTTCCTCTGTCATAGTGTGGACAAGTTCTATAACCTCAACGGTATACTCCCGGTGAGCACGAGACAGTTCCTAGATCTTGATGAAGATGCTTCCCTATATCATAGTGTGGACGAGTACTATAACCTCAACGGTATACTCCCGATGAGCACGAGTCAGTTCCTAGATCTTGATGTTTTCCTCCGTCATAGTGTGGACAAGTTCTATAACCTCAACGGTATACTCCCAGTGAGCATGAGACAGTTCCTAGATCTTGATGAAGATGCTTCCCTATGTCATAGTGTGGACGAGTACTATAACCTCAATGGTATACTCCCGGTGAGCACGAGTCAGTTCCTAGATCTTGATGTTTTCCTCCGTCATAGTGTGGACGAGTTCTATAACCTCAACGGTATACTCCCGGTGAGCACGAGACAGTTCCTAGATCTTGATGAAGATGCTTCCCTACGTCATAGTGTGGATGAGTATTATAACCTCAACGGTATACTCCCGGTGAGCACGAGTCAGTTCCTAGATCTTGATGTTTTCCTCCATCATAGTATGGACAAGTTCTATAACCTCAACGGTATACTCCCGGTGAGCACGAGACAGTTCCTAGATCTTGATGAAGATGTTTCCCTACGTCATATTGTGGACGAGTACTATAACCTCAACGGTATACTCCCGGTGAGCATGAGTCAGTTCCTAGATCTTGATGTTTTCCTCCGTCATAGTGTGGACAAGTTCTATAACCTCAACGGTATACTCCCGGTGAGCACGAGACAGTTCCTAGATCTTGACGAAGATGCTTCCCTACGTCATAGTGTGGACGAGTACTATAACCTCAACAGTATACTCCCGGTGAGCACGAGTCAGTTCCTAGATCTTGATGTTTTCCTCCGTCATAGTGTGGACAAGTTCTATAACCTCAACGGTATACTCCCGGTGAGCACGAGACAGTTCCTAGATCTTGATGAAGATGCTTCCCTATGTCATAGTGTGGACGAGTACTATAACCTCAACTGTATACTCCCGGTGAGCACGAGTCAGTTCCTAGATCTTGATGTTTTCCTCCGTCATAGTGTGGACAAGTTCTACAACCCAGCGGTATACTCCCGGTGAGCATGAGACAGTTCCTAGATCTTGATGAAGATGCTTCCCTATGCCATAGTGTGGACGAGTTCTATAACCTGAACGGTATACTCCCATTGAGCACGAGACAGTTCCTAGATCTTGATGAAGATTTCCCCCCAGTTGAATTAGGGACAGGTTCTTAATACTCAGCCGAGGCATCCTCTCAGTTGAAGTACAGGCAAGTTCCTAAATCTCAACAAAAGTTAGACTTCCCCAGCAGAATCTTCTACAACAACAGGTATGCAAGTTCTCGCTAAGGAATCTCTTATGTGATCGACACTCATGCAGATGGCATCTGTAAGCCCATCCTCCTATCAATAATCTACAAATGGCATCTATAAGCCCATTCCTAACATCACAATGCTGATACTACACCATGCGAGTGCAAATTTCTAGGCACTTTAGTGTTCAATTATCTTCCACCTTCGGATCACGAAAGGCTCAAAAGCCAATCTATATCCTCAGGTCTAAGAAAATTGAACAGGGGAAACTGTTGTACCCCAAAATTTTCCCTCCCATATTCCTCAAGACATGTCAAGAATAATCTTCAAGTTGCCCAAAGATGACTCAAGAGTTGGACAGTCAAATCACCTCCTAAGGCAGTCAAGTCAAAATTAGGGTTTTGTGTTGCATTAAGGTCCTCATATACAAATGATATCAAGTTCTTCCAAATGTCCTAATATGTTCTTAAGTTCATCCATGTCAAATTTCAAGCCTTGCAGAGGAAGTTTGGTCAGTCAATTGCTCAAGAGGCCCAAAAATCGTCTGTGTTAGGGCAAAAGTCAACTGTGTCCCAAATACAGTCAAACCTTAAGATTTTTTGACAACATTCTCATTTTAAAGGATAATTCATCATTTTATCAAGGTTTGATCATGATTCATCAAGGATTTCTCAAGATTCATCAAGATTCAAGAGTTGCTAAATTAGGGTTTTGTAGGAAAAGTCAACTCAACTTTTACCAAGCATAACTTTCTCATACTTTATGATAAATGACCCATCCAAAGCTCATTTTGAAGAGGATTCAGTCTCCTACAATCCATCTTCACACCCCAATATCAAGAAATGCTCTCACAAAAAGTTATAAATTTGGACATTATAGGTCATTTTTGAAAGTCAACAAAAACACATTTTTTTACAAAGCTTATAAATTGAGAATGGAACATCAAAATGAGATGAGAAAAAAAGGGTTGGTTAGAGGACATATCAAGGTTTCTAAAAAGTCACAGAACACTTCCAAAAGTTCAAAATTGAAGAAGTTATGCATTGTTGAAATTGGGCATTTTTCCAAAATTGCCAAAAGTCAACTATCCTCAAAACTCCAATTTTTTACAAAAGGGCCCACTTTTTTCCACTTGATTTGGCCTTGACCTGCCACACACGTGTCCCATACTTAATTTCATGACCATTCATTTATTTTTCTATTTTATTTCATTTTTATTGATTTAATTCATTTTAAATCAATATTAAATCAAATAAAATCTAAAAATTGATGTAAATGGATCTTTATGATTTATACAACTTGCAATTGTCATTATTCACTCAATCAAATGGCATCATGGCTCATTCAAGCATAAAAAATCAGATCTTGCCCATATTTGGAAACATGTTAATGGTGATCAAAGTGCAATCTTGATTCTTCAATGCACAAGGATATTGGCCCATGTTTTAACCTAGAATCATTCCATTATATGCAAGCAAGCCTCACAAACCCAAAACACGCACAAAACCTTGCTAAAACGGCCATACCAATTTGAGAAAAAAGCTTGAAAAGTGTGAGATCGAAAACGATATTGGAGGCACTTTCAGACCAAAATCACAACACTACTCTCTTCCTTGGCATCCATTGAAGCAATACCAATCAAAACCAAGTCCTAAGACAGCCTAAAACTCGCTGTAAGTGTTCTTGAAAACGCCTCTGCACATGAAATCGTGAACCACTCTCCTTGCATCTTTTTGCCAATTGGTTTGCACATTCATACTCACCATCCAATTTACATTGATTTTGCATTATTTAATTTGATTTTTGTGGCCTCTAACCCCTTATCCAGAACCTAGGGTTCTTGTGTGTGTTTTTAGGCGTTTTGTGTGCAGGTTAAATCGAGGCCAATAATGGCCATGGATGAGTTCAAGGGAAGGAGACGAGTGCATTGGTACTCTCAGTTTGCATTTACATGGCCTAGGGAGTATTTTAGAACCATCCCACGAAACTTCATGCGGATAAAAATTCGCAGGTAACCGAACCAGGTTTTTGTGAAGAAGATGAAGATGTGTCATAGCGTGATTGGCTCATTTGAATATTAGCGCGTTTTTCAGGGAGTAGTTGTTAGTTTGTTTTATAATATTTAATTGGTATTCCACTAACAGGTTAACATCATGGCTCAGTTGGTAGCACGCTAGTTGAATTGTCCCTTGGGACCTGGGTTTGAATCCCAGGTCCCCCAAGACTTTGTTATATTTTTCCTTCAGGTATTCAGGCGCAGCATCCCAAGCGTGGACTACCATAGGTCCTCAGATCCCAGTGTGCCAAGTGTCTTCAAGCTAGATCCAAAGGCCAGAATCATTGATCCACCATGGATTCAAGTAAATGCACGCATAGGCAATCTGAAAGGTCAACAAGGGCCAGCATTCTGGGCTTGGCATTATGCTGATCATACTCCCAATTCAAGCCCAACACCCCCCAAAGTTTGCTTATATTTTTATTTATTTTCATTATTTTTTATTGCTTTTTATTATTATTATTAAAAAACTAATTAATTAACAAACTAACCTTTTTCATAAAAAATCAGAAATCATAAAAAATATTATTTTCATCATTAACTTTATTATTTATTTTTGTAAATAAACCAATAATTTATTTATTTAGTTTTAATTAGGTTCAATTTTAATATATTTTGCATTAAATTAAAATCAACATAGAATTAGGGTTTTTAATATTTGTTAACCATTTTTTATTTCCTTAATTAAAATAAAACTCAAAAATGTTTTCTTTTTAATTAATTAATTCAAATTATTAATGTAGACTTAACTTTTAATTCAAAAAAATAACAAAAAATATGTTTTATTTGATAAAAAGGGTCAAAACCCTAGGACGCTCTGATTCAATTTTCCTCGCGCATATTATCTTTGATCTATATTTATGTATTTGCTCTGAGGATGTAATAGTTTTAACTTAGGATTTTATTTACCGCTTTTATTTACTTTTCGCAATTTAATTTTCAATGGTTTGTTTTTGGCGATGTAAATACCCGACGCCTTGTAATAGCTTAGATTTATTTTCCACAATTTATATTCCGCAACTATTAACTGTTAGATGTTTGAATAATAGGCTATGCATGATAAGATCAATCTTAATTTAAAATCAACAGTAGCTCACCATTAACATGTACAAAGATAAATAACTGAAAAACAATACACTCGCACATGCCACTCTTAGGGTACGCCTCACTTGGTTGCCTCGAACATGGTCATTGAGTATAGGAAGTTTTAGAGGTCGCCATCTTGTCCAAAGATCATAAGTTGCCTCGAAACATTTGCCTCGGATAAAAATGATCTAAGATATTAGGGTTACCGCTAAGGCGTCCTAACATTGCTTTAGTGACCACACGTCCCTTAATCGAATTGACCTGAAAACTCCAGCGATGGTGCTACCTACTCCTCAATAGTGGGATAGCACTGTCTAAAGGACATTTGCACAGTCTAATTCCTTTTTGAGTAGGTAGATGTTCTTAAGTACTTGCTCTTTTGAAAACAAAAACAAAACTTTTCGCACTTACACCCCTTTCAAACAAAAAACTCTTTTTAAACCCACAAACACAAAGAAAAGCAAACTTTTGAAAACACAATGAGCAAGTACCTAAGAGCCCGTGGATAACCACGGATAGAAAGGGTGCTAACACCTTCCCTTTCTATAATCTACCTCCCGAACCCGAGAAATATCTCAAAAAGGAATTTTCATGTGCTTTTGTCCTTTCCTTGTTGGATAAAATAAAAGACGGTGGCGACTCTTGCTTACCGCGACATTTTACGAAAACAAACGCAAAACGCGAACCAGTATTCCAAAACAGTCAGTTCTCATTCCCATCGATCACAACCCTCATCAGAGATTCTCTCTGAGCAGAGGAGTTCATCAATAAAGCCAAGATAGATATTTTTGAAGGAGTCTGCAGTAGCTGGTCTACAATTTTGTAGTCGCTCATCTTGATTATCTTCAAAATATCATCCACTTCTTTCTCTAATGTAGCTCCACTAGATTCACCCGTAGCCTTCTTGAGTTCAACATTCTCAGCAATTTTCTTTCCAGCACTAACATCTCCTTGAATAACTGGTGCAAATACACGACCGCTGCGGGTCAATCTGCTAGTCTCAGCAATATTTCCAACATCAGGAATTGGCTGGATGGGAACTTCCACACCATCCTCTAAGATTGTAGCGTTATATTTATAGGGTACAGCCTTATCTGACTTGTAGGGAACAGGACCCGGTAAACTAATCACTAATGGGGTAATAGCTGGCTTGCTATAATACTCAACTTCAAAATGGGCGGGTGCACCAAAATAAGGCACAATGGAGTTTACCCCTTCTTCAACACAATCAGTTATTATTAAGTCATCTCTGGAAAACAAATCCTCATTTGAGGAGAAATACTCATCTGTAGAGGCATACCCATCATTCGACTCTTCTTCAGCCAAACAAACCTCAATCATATCAACTTCATGGTAATCATCCCTTTGACATGTAACCTTGATAGTTCCATTGTCCAACAACAACTGAACACCTTTCTTCACGATTGAACATCCTCGGGAGTCTCGATAGCAAATTCGGCAAGATCCATACTGATGTTCCACCTGACCAGCCAAGTGGCAAAAAGTAGCATGTAATTACACAAGGTCTTCATTCATATACTCCACATCAAAAATTCTGAACTCTCCAGGACATCCAGAAACCATATTCACCTCCTCTTCATACTCTGCCCTAGGCCTGATTATATGGATGAGGCCCTCATCCATCATCTCCTGCAAATCAGCCTTTATCTTGTCGCAACCTTGTATGTCTGTACTGCAAATAGCACAACCGGAATGGTCATGCGTATAGTAGCTAAACTCATAGAGGTCTGCATGCATTTTCACCAAATCTCCTCTAACTAGATAAATATAAAAAATCTGGAAGTCTCCTGGACAAATGGCCACCATATTCACAGCATTTTCTCCTTGATGCTTGGGTAGAGGATTGTCTTTCACATTAGGACCCACATCTTTGAAAGATAGAATACCAGACTTCACCAATTTCTGCACCTCAATCTTCAAAGGATAACAATTCTCAACATTATGCCCTGGTGCTCCCTGATGAAAAGCACATGTTTGGTCTGCCTGGTAATACCAAGGCAAAGGTGATGGTACAGCGAGAGGTGGTCGGGTATGAACCAACTTCTTCTGAATCAATGTCGGTAGTAACTCAGCATAACTCATAGGAATAGGGACATAACTCTCCCTTCTATGATTATACCCTTGATTCCCCTGTTGGATGGTCTCTGATAAGCAATGGTGGTTGGAGCTACACCAACAACTGAGGCGACTTGCTGATGACGCTGATAATTTCTTCTAGGAGTATTAACCCTCCTCTCTTACATAACAGCATTTGCATCCCCTTCCTTCTTCTTGGTAAACCCATCAGATGGCTTCTTTGCATCTCCAGATCCTTCACTCTTTGTTAAACGGCCCTCTCTTACAGCCTCTTCTAAACGGATACCCATGCCTACCATTTCAGTAAAGTCACTTGGCGCACTTGCTAGCATCCTTTCATAGTAGAAAGCACCCAGAGTCTTCAAGAAAATCTTAGTCATCTCCTTCTCTTCCATGGGAGGAATCACTTGGGCGGCTACCTCACGCCATCTCTGTGCATATTCTTTGAATGATCCCCTGTCTTTCTGAACCATGGACCTGAGTTGATCATGGTTAGGAGCCATGTCCATCTTCTACTTGTATTGTCTATTAAATGCTTCTCCCAAGTCATTGAAAGTATGGATATTGGCGTTGTCCAAACTCATATACCACTTCAGCGCAACACCGGTCAAACTATCCTGAAAAAAGTGAATCAGCAGACGCTAATCATAAGTATGGGTAGACATTCTCCTTACATACATTACCAAATGAGCACGAGGGCAAGTATTGCCCTTGTACTTCTCAAACTTCGGGACCTTAAATTTTGCAGGTATCTTTACATTTGGGACCAAGCATAATCCATTCACATTTTTCCTGAATAACTCTTTCCCCCCGAGGGCCTTCATCTCCCTCTGCATATTGTCAAACTGCTCTTGAAAATCATCCATTCTGTCATAGAGACCCAAGTCTTCTCTTGGTGGAGGAAAAGGACGACACACATCATCGTTAACAAATGGAACTATATTCACCGAAAGAGGTGCAGCAGGAGCAGCATGCACAACAGGATATGCAGGAGTAACAATAGTCTGAACAACTGGAGTATCTTGAGGACCAAGATTTAAACCTTCAAGCATAAAGTTCTCTGGCATTCCCCATGGATAACCTTGAGGCATGCGATTTTGAACAACAATTGGGGTAGCAGATACAGGAATAGTCGGAGCTTCAACAGTAGCCCTTGTTGGTTGAGGTTGAACACTCGGTGGATGATTCTGAGCATCCACCAGAGATTCTGTCAGAGCAGTAAGATTGGCCATGCCGACCTTAAAAGTAGAAACTTCCTCGCGCAGCTCGCGATTCTCTTGTTCTAAGTTGTCCATCTTCCTTCTGAAATTAGCCTGAGTGTTGTAGTGTGAGTCAACGTGCTGAAAAAAGTAAAGAAGCTTGGTAAGACACCTGGATATGCATAACAAATGCAAGAAATATGTGCAATATGATGCATGATATGCAATGCACACGACTTTATTTTGTTATTTAATATTTCAAGGGATTTAAAGATTTATAGACACGTTGCAAATATCAAAGTAATAACACATTTGAAATACTGAAAAATTTATTATAATAACTTCAAAATAGGTTACAAGTCTCAACAATCCCAAGTACAAGATGAAAATAAAGTCTAAAACCCTGAGAAGTAAAGTTGTCGGAGATCACTCTATGTGTTGGCGCTTCCCCATAAGCTTGGCAATCTGAGCCTTTAACCTCTGATTTTCTTCCGCATACCTGGTGGAAACCTCCTTCCAATCACCTGAATCAGGAAGTGAGTAATCAGCATCTGATTGAGGCTTAGGAGAAAATAAATCCCCTTGACTCTCCATAGTCTCTACCTCTCAAATCTCAAGGATCTCAATCAAGTCGTCTTTCTCCTTCAAGTCTGCTCTAAAGGAAATCTCTAAAGTTTAGCACTTGTTCTTGCAAGCATTTTTTTCCTGCTGCATCTTGACCAAAGCAAGTTGCAGCTCTTCTAGATCATCCAATAAAGGAGGAGTGGTTTTCACAAACAAATCAGGCATAGGTGTTTTCTGGGAATACGGCACTTTCAACTGAATAGCCCTCGCTTGGACCCACTGAAGATATGGCTCCAAAGAAACAGCCCCCCTAGGTCCCAAGTCTTTCCTACTCTTCTTGTGGATATGACGACAGGCCTTCGCAATCTTCTCCCTAGCTTCCTTATGGTCTCCTTCCTCCTTCAGAAAGAAACTACTCAAATGAATACTATTTGGTTTATCCCTCATCAGATAACCAAGCTATCATCGTGCAAGAACAGGGTTATAGTTAATTCATCCCTTTGTACCAAGAAGAGGTACATTGGGGAAACTACCATAACTGTCAATAATCTCTATATCCTGGTAAGCTCGATGATACCAATTGTGATACAGTGGGAGAACTGACATGGGTGTTTTGCGTTTGATCGCAAATGTTGTGGTTAGCAAGAGTCGTCACCGACTTTTCTTTTATCCAAAAGGAAAGGTGAAAAAGATCAGGAAAGACCTTTGAGATTGTTTTTTGAATTCGGGGGGGGGGGGTAGATTATGAAAAGGGAAGGTATTATCACCCTTTTCGTCCATGGTTTTCCATGGGCTCTTAGTTACTTTCTAGATCACTTGCTTTTGTTTGAAAATGTGCTTTGTGTGGTTTTTGAAAGTAATTTGTAAATAGGCCATTGTTTAGGAAAACTTTTGTAATGATTCTTGTTCATAAGAATGTATACAAAGGTGTTGATATTTTGAAAATGTTTTCAAGTTTTGAAAGATGTTTTGGAATTGTTGGTGTTTGTTTTGAAAATAGAAAGCATGTTTTATTTTGAAATGGAGCAAGTAACTAGGAACATTCTACCTACTCAAAACTCTTTCATGTTTATTTCCTTTTTCCTTTGACATTGTTATCTTACCATTGATTTGGTAAATAACACTATCTTTGGATGTAAACGGGACGGCCGTGGGTCATCGTATAACCATGATTACCAATGTTGCAAGGTATCTTAGCATTTTTCTTTAGGGACTAAGATCATTTTGAAAGGCAAATTTTGATAGCATCATCGAGGGACTATGATCTTGTATTGTGTTTGTCTTTGCTAAGATACCTCACATGCGCAATATGTCCATTTTTGTAAGGCAACCAAGTGGGTTTACCCTAGGGATACTCGTGCGCAAGTGGATTGATTTTCATGCTTGATTTGTCTTTGATTAGGGTTTTCTATTGATTGGTTTTAGTCTTTCAATACAAAACCCTAATTACTAGCATTTGTATATAAAGTGGTAAATTGTGGAATTTAAAATTACTACGCTATTGCATCACTTAGGGGAATATTACAAATGGGGAATATTGCAAGAAATTAAATCTAAATAATATTACAACCATATTGAATTTTGAATAAATGTACAAAATAACTAAATAAAATGCAAGAATGCAAATGTAAAAAAGAAAATGTAATTTTTGTTTGGTTTTTCATGAGAAGAGGTTTTTTGACTTAATTAATTAAAATAAAATAATTAACTTAAAAAAGGAAAATAATATTAAGTTAGTAAACTAAATTAATTTAAAGGAAACACGTTTTTTAGGGTTTTTGTGAATTAAATTAAATTAGTAAATAAAAACAATTACATAAAAGATCCTAAATTTTAAATCAATTTTAATTTACAAGAAAATAATATAATAATATTTAAAATTTATTATCTAAGTAAAAAAAGAAATTAATTAGAGAAAAGCTTTTTGTTCTTTTAATTTTGAAACGGAAAATAAACTAAATTGATATAAATAATAAAAGTAAATATTTTTTGGATTTTTATGATTAATGAAAATAATAATAATAATAGTATTAATAATAATAATAAATAAAAGATAAAAAGGGAAAAAAATAAAATAAAATAAAAATAAAGTCAGGGAGGTTGATAAATGAAACAGGGGGTATTGTGAGAAAAAAGTCAGGCCCAAAGGATGGCCTAGGCGCTGCAAAAACACAAAAAAATGTCAAAAAAGTGGAACAAATGGAAAAAGATCACGCTGGGGCTTGAACCCAGGACCTCATAGTGACAGCCGCGCGCTTTAACCACTGGGGTGGTGATATATCCATTAACTTATGTGAAACCATAAATATATAACACAAATCTTGCCCTAAATACACTTCATCTTCAACCTCCAGCCAGAAGTCCTGCAACTTGCTCATTTCTCAACCATTTGCAAAAATGTAAACATGAAAGTTGCTCCATTTTTTCATACGAATCCAACCATATAAATATCATGAACTATAAATCAAATATGAATGAGAATTTTTGAAAGTACCAAATTCTGACCTAATTATTTTCAGATATTCAAATCTAAAATTCTCCTAGCTCAATCAACATAAATGCAATCTACGGACATGTACAGCTTCAGGGCAATGATGTCTATATTTTATCTTCAAAAATGCAAGCCTAACAATACCTAAGTAATGAGAAAGATGTTCAAGAAAAATACCTCAAAACTGGAAATCATGAAATGCAAATGAGCTTCATTCAAGGTGCTGCAATGATCAGGTTAGCTTCCTCAAGTTCCCAGGAAGCTAATGTAATGGTTTGCTTGAGCAATGGATGGCTAGAATGGTCTGGAGAAGTCAAGTTTCA
Source organism: Vicia faba (assembly GCA_948472305.1). Lineage (NCBI taxonomy): Eukaryota > Viridiplantae > Streptophyta > Magnoliopsida > Fabales > Fabaceae > Vicia > Vicia faba. The sequence goes on along the minus strand of OX451737.1, from coordinate 1,425,935,002 downwards.
GACCTCTGTTTTTGGTTATGGAGGATGGTGATGGAGATGTTACATTTCCAAACCAAGGACGAGGATGGACTATATTTGATGCAAGGAAGCTTTAGGAATGAATTTGAAGGAAAACGCGTGAGGGAAATGAGAGATACAAGTTTAAGGTTAGAATTGTGTATCAATGGAGTTTCTTGTGAAATTTCTGGCTAGAGGGAGTTTGGGATTGATTCAGGGTTCTTTTGCTCGTGTCCTAGCTTACAAATAGTGACTCTCTTTATAAGCAACAAGTTTGGAGACTGTTGTTGATCAGAATTCAAAATCAGAAGTTTATGCATAACATGTGATTTTTGAGAAATTCAAGTTTCAAAGCCTTGTGTACTTGCTAAGATAGAGTGGTTATGCTTTAAACATACTTGTTCTGACTTTGTGGATAGAGTGTGATCAAAGGAACAAGTTAGAGGCTCAAGAATTGACTTTATTCAAAAAGCTTGCTTTACAAGAATGGCAATGTTAACTTTGTGCCATTAATGGAAATGCAACTCGGATAATAGCTCAATTGCTTAGATCAAAGCTCTAACAGTTGTGTAAACATTTAATTATGGAGTTACAAACAAGTTTGAGGCCTGCAAAGCAAAGATTGTGCAGCCTAGCATGGATTTGGTTCATGTGTTCATCAAAAATGACTTGTAATTCAAGTTTGAAAACCCTAACTTCCTCTCTTCGATTCTCCATGATCAAGAATGGTATCAAGGAGTTCTTAGACATTTTGGAAATCTTGTAATGTATTCTACAATCCCTCTTTTAATTACTTTTGAAAATTCCCCTTGGAACTATATGAAAAAGTGCCATGAAGTTAGGTCAAAATCCTGCCTAAACTAGGGCAAAATTTCACTAAGTGTTTAGTTTCAAGACCATGACTTTATGAATTAATAACTTGAGATCCAAGCATTTTTAGAAGAATTTGTGTAAAGAAATGTTGTATACATCATGGATATCTACAACTTTCATGTTGAAAGTTTCTTTTGAATCATCTTGCATCATGGTGAAAAATTTGCTCAAAATTGTAAAAAATTCACTATCAATCCAATTGATCTTGAGCAATGTTTTGGGTCATGCCATTAGGTCAAAATGATGCAATTGAACTCTTGAGGTCATGCCTCAAACCAATTAACCATTTGTTAGGTCAAAAATCAGAAATTGCCATTTCTCAGTCAAAACCCTAATTTTGACCATTTTGCCCTTTTGATGATTTGATCAAATGTTTTAAGGAATTGTGGTCCAAACTTGATCAAATGATACATATGAGTTTATAGTGTTGATGTGGATCAAAAATTATGAATTTTGACTGTAAATTGGCCATAATTGACTTTTTCCCCAATACATCTGATTTTTAGGTCAACTGCTCAATTGATTGAGCAAAAGTGTGATCCAAGGCTTGAAACTTGACATGAGTAATCTTTGGGGTCCATAATGATCCATGAAAGTCATATGAGGAATTGGAAGTTCAATTATCCTTGTGCAATCTCAAACCCTAATTTCAGTCATCAGTGTTTAAGGAGGTGTCTTGAGTTGATCAACCCTAGTGCAGTCTTGATCCAAGAGAGATCTTTGTGAGAAAATATTTGATAAGTGAGAGGGAAAATTTTGGGGTACAACAGCTTCCCCTGTTCAATCTTCTTAAACCTGAAGAGTTAGATTGGCGGATTTGCCATTCGTGACTTAAAGGTGGAAGATGATTGGACACTGGAGTGCCCAGAAATTCGCACTCGAGGATGTGGTGGTTGATAGCGTAGGGAATGGGCTTAAACATGCCATTAGGAGAGGTGATGGAAAGTTGTTGGAGATGGGCTTGTAGATGCCATCCAAAATAATTGCTAGCAGGAATAAAATAAGTGTCAGAATAAATCTCTGGTTGATTTGTACTGAATGGGTATCAGAATGGCGTCTGTATCTGAAAGTTTGGTCTGAATGAGTATCAGAATAGCATCCGTGTCTGGAGCATATTTGAAATGTATCTAAAATCTTAATCTGAATGAGTACCAGAATGGCATCCGTGTATGGAGCGTATTTGAAAGCTGAATCTGAATGAGTATCAGAATAGCATCTGTGTCTAGAGCGTATCTAAATTGTATCTGAAAGCTGAATCTGAATGAGTATCAGAATGGAATCCGTGTCTGGAGCGTATTTGAACTGTATCTGAAAGTTGAATCTGAATGAGTATCAGAATGGGATCCGTGTCTGGAGTGTATCTGAGTTGTATCTAAAAGCTGAATCTGAATGAGTATCAGGATGGCATCCGTGTCTGGAGCGTATCTGAACTGTATCTGGATGTTTAGTTGGTCGTGTAGATAATTGTCCCGACTTGTTTCAGGTATCAATCTATGACCTTTTTGTAAATTGGTGACGATAGCCATCGGCTGACTGATCTTTCCTGAAGAGATGAAAGATTAGTTGTATGCAATGTCATGATGTATGAAATGCATTGTATAATGACGTTCTTAATAAAATGAATGAGATTATGTTGTATGCGTTTGTGTTGTCAATGTCATGACATATGGATGTGATGTATGGGCATGTAAGCTATGCTGCTGTAATACTTTAGGGAAAATAAATCCCTGACGGCGGCTGAGGATGTGGAGTGTAAGTCTTCATGTTTTGAAGTGCTGACGAGTTGATGAGTTTCTACTTGTTAGAGAAATAAAATTTGTTGTAAGGGAAACTCCGTGTATGGCTTGTGAAACCTTGTTGGGGGATCCTGAGAAATTTGGCGACTTCTACTGGGGAGTGATAACTGGAAGTTTTTGTTCCGCTGGGGATTAAGCTGTACATTTTGGGGGATTTTATGGAATAGTTTAAAGATATTATCCTATTTCTTAAAGCCATTAGTGATTGTCTTTCTATTTTTTGTTCTTTTTTGTTCATTTGTAAACAGTAGTTACGTTCAAATGCATATGTTCAAAAATAAATCATTGGATGTTTTTGTAAACAAAACACAGGAATAAAGAAAAAAACAGATAGTTTTGCACTTTCAAAAGGGTATCTTTGTATTAACTTGAACAAGTATTTTTGTACAATGAGACAAACATTCTAGTAAGGGAATATCATCGTAAAAAATGAAAATTTGATACAAAGAAAAGATAGCTATGTGCAATAATCCCATGGGGTTCCCATTCTGCTATAGCCTTCGTGTCTCTGAACGTCTTGTCCACTTGTTGCCTTGTCCGAAGTTGATTGGATTGATTAGACCTGTTGAGTTTTTCAGTCGAAGCCAAAGTTTGTTTGTAAGGTGATCCAACGGGACATAGTCATACGCTTTAAATCTCGAACTTTTTCCTGGACCGCCCTTTCGGGTTTTCAGTCCACCGGGATACCCTTTTTTGCCCAAGTCACCCTTTCGGGTTTTCAACTTGCCGGGTGTACAGTTTTTTTTTATCCCTAATTTTTCTCGAACCTTTTTGGTTCACCGGGATGCCCTTATTTTTCCTAGGTGTGTCAACCTAGAGGGTCTCTTATGCGTAGTATCTTTTGACTATGTCTGCGTTCACAGGGTGCGACAGGTCGTCGCCTTCCATAGTGGTCAAGATCATTGCTCCACCAGAGAATATGCTTTTGATCACAAACGGTCCTTCGTATGTAGGAGTCCATTTTCCCCTGGGATCACCCTGCGGCAGTATGATGCGCTTGATCACTAGATCCCTGACTTGATACACTTGGTGTCTGGCCTTTTTGTTAAAAGCCTTGATCATCCGTTTTTTATACATTTGACCATGACAGACAGCAGTAAGCCTTTTCTCATCAATCAAGTTCAGTTGATCAAGATGAGTTTGGATCCAATCTTCTTCATTCAGCCCTGTGTCCTTCATAATTCTCAGAGAGGGGATCTGGACCTCAATAGGCAAGACAACCTCCATGCCTTATACCAGAGAGTAAGGTGTTGCCCCAATTGATGTGCACGTCGTGGTACAGTAATTGTGGAGAGAGAATGGTAGCATCTCATGCCATTCCTTGTAGGTTACTGTCATTTTTTGTATGATCTTCTTAATGTTCTTATTTACGGCTTCGATAACACCATTCATCTTTGGCCGGTAAGGAGAAGAATTATGGTGTTGGATCTTGAATTGCACGCACAGTGCAGTGATCATAGTATTATTGAGATTTGTACCATTGTCTATGATGATCCTCTCCGGGATACCGTACCGACAAATGAGATTCTGTTTGATGAACCGGGCGACAATGTTCTTGGTAATGGAAGTGAAAGAAGCTGCCTCAACCCACTTCGTGAAATAGTCAATGGCCACCAAGATGAAGCGGTGTCCATTAGAGGTTGTTGGCTTAATTTCCCCAATCATATCGATGCCCCACATAGCAAAGGGGCAAGGAGTCGTCAGGACATTCAGAGGAACTGGAGGTATGTGCACCTTGTCAGCATAAATCTGACACTTGTGGCAGGTTCGAGAGTGTTGATAGTAATCTACTTCCATGGTAGACCAGTAATAACCTGCCCGCAGGATCTTCTTTGCCATTGTATGCCCACTGGAATGGGTGCCAAAAGTGCCTTCATGTAGATCAGCCATGATCTTCTCTACCTCAACCTTGTCTACGCAACGAATTAATATAGAGTCGTGGTTGTGTTTATAGAGGATTCCATTACTAAGGAAGAACTTAGCAGAGAATCTCCTTAAGAACTTCTTATCATTGACTAAAGCTCCTTCTAGATACTCTTGAGCCTAGAGATACCTCTTGACTTCGTGGAACCAAGGCCGGTCCACTACTTCTTCAGTATTGATCTCATGACAATGAGTTGGTTCATCCATCCGTTCAATGGTGATCTGGGGAGCCTCGTTATCCCATTTAAGTTTAAACATGGATGACATTGTGGCTAGTGCGTCTGCTAGCTGATTTTCTTCTCGCGGGAAATGCTCGAAGGTAATCCTCTCAAAATGTGGGATTAATGTCAAAACATGCTCTTTGTAGGGGATGAGGTTAGGGTGTTTAGTTTCCCATTCTCCTTTGATCTAGCTGATAACTAAGGTTGAATCTCCAAATACACTTAAGGACTTGATCCCCAAATCTATGGCAGATTTGAGACCAAAAATGCACGCTTTGTATTCTGCCATATTATTTGTACAGTTGAAGCAGAGTCTCGTCGTGAAGGGAGTGTGACATCCTTTAGGGGATATGAGTACAACACCTATGCCATTGCCGAGTGTGTTGGATGCCTCATCAAAAACCAGGGTCCATCGGGATCCTTATTCAGGTATGTCATATGGTCTGAGTTCTTCACAGTTGTTTACCATCATGATGTCTTCATTTGGGAACTCGAACTTCATGGACTGGTAGTCATCCACAGCTTGATGAGCAGGGTGATCGGCTAGTACACTGCCCTTTATTGCTTTTTGGGTAGTATACTGAATGTCATATTCTGTCAGGATCATCTGCGATCTTGTTATTCTCCCAGAGAGGGCAGGTTTCTCGAATATGTATTTGATTGGATCCATCTTGGATATCAATAAGGTAGTATGTGTCAGCATATACTGTCTTAGCCGGCAAGCAGCCCATGCTAGAGCGCAGCAAGTTTTCTCGAGCAGTGAATATCTTGTTTCACAATCGGTAAACTTTTTGCTCAGGTAATAAATAGCATGCTCTTTTCGGCCAGACTCGTCATGCTGCCCCAGCACACACCCCATTGAATTTTCCAAAACAGTTAGATACATGATCAAGGGTCTTCCCTCGACTGGTGGCATTAAAATAGGAGGCTCTTGCAGGTACTCTTTGATCTTTTCGAAGTCATTTTGGCTTTCATCATTCCATTTGACTACTTGATCTTTCTTCAGTAATTTAAATATTGGTTCACAAGTAGCTGTCAGGTGCGAAATGAATCTGGAAATGTAGTTTAGCAGTCCTAAAAATCCTCTGACTTCCTTCTCGGTATGAGGAGCAGGCATTTCTTGTATTGCTTTCACCTTGGCAGGATCCACTTCGATACCTTTACCGATGACGACGAAGCCTAGGAGTTTACCGGACCTCACCCCAAATGTGCATTTATTCGGGTTCAACCTCAGCTTGTATTTCTTTAGCCTCTCAAAGAATTTTTGTAAATGGTCAAGATGTTCCTCTTCAGTTTGAGATTTGTCTATCATGTCGTCCACATAGACCTCTATTTTGTGATGTATCATGTCGTGAAATAGAGCTACCATGGCACGCTGATAGGTTACCCCAGTGTTCTTCAACCCGAATGGCATAACCTTTCCATTTTGATTTGATTATAGCTTGAGAAACCATCCATGAAGGAAAACACCTTATGTTGTGTTGTAATTTCAACCAGAATATCGATGTGGGGAAGTGGAAACTCATCCTTAGGGCTTGCCATATTCAAATCTCTGTAGTCCACGCACATGCGTACTTTTCCGTCCTTTTTAGGAATGGGAACAACATTGGTAACCCATTGTGGATAGGAGGTGACAGCCAAGAATTCGGTGTTGAATTGTTTCATGACTTCAGCCTTAATTTTTTATGACATGTTTGGTCGCATGCAATGGACCTTTTGTTTTACCGGAAGGCAGTCTTCTTTTGTTGGTAGACGATGTACCACGATATCAGCATCAAGTCCTGGCATGTCTTCATACGACCAGGCAAAGACCTCGACATAATCATGTAGTAACTGAGTCAGACGCTTCTTGACACTGGGTTCCAGATTGGCACCCACCTTGACTTCTTTTTGTCCTCTTCGGTACCTAGGTTAATTGTGTCCAATGGTTCTTCGTGGGGTTGTATGGTCCTTTCTTCTTGTTGTAGTAACCTGGCAAGTTCCCCTGGCACTTCACAATCTTCCTCACCTTCGTCTTCGGCTTGGTAGATTATATTTTCAGAGTCATAGAAAGCCATAGCAGAAACGTTACCCACGGGATCCCGAATGGATGTAGATCTGCATTTTGAATGTGAGTGTGTGTAAGAGTATAGCTATCTTTGAAAGAAATAAAAATATAAAAAGATAGACAAAGAGCACAAAGTTTGTATGCAAAAATGTCCATGATTAATTGATGACATATGAAAATGAGGTAACAACCCTTACAAATGGACCGTTGTGCCTCGGGTAAGACACAAGGTTTTAAAAGTCTGAATTGTTTAATTATTACAGGTCCGACAAAATTTAAAGACAATTACTGTTGGATAAAATTAATTGGGACAAAATCTTTAGCTTCCCAGTTGCTGAGTCCTCCATTGACAATTGGGGAAATCCATTCCTCCAGGTCATAGTTGTCCTCATCATCCTCCACTACGTTGATTCTGTGGTTGCTGATCTTCAAGGGTGGTCCCCCGACATGAGCACGGCATACAGCTTTTTGGGCTCCTGAAGTGAAACCCAAACCAAATTTGTCAGACTTGTATGGGATATCCGGGAGTTGGCCCCAAATAGTACACCCACCTTCTTCGATCACTACCCTGGCATCCTTCAGAGAAGACATCTTTAGCGGAGGTCTTGTAATCTTCGGAACTTGGGAAATAGTCTTGGTCACTGCCACGGTTTGTGGGACTTCCTCAAAGTGCTGAAATGGAGTTTCAATGAATTCACCATCCAATTCCACGTATCTGAAGGAGTTTAAGTGACTAACCATATATTCTTCTTCTCTATGGACAGTAATGATTTCCCCTTGGTTGGATATTTCAGCATTTGATGTAATGTAGAGGTAACGGCACCAGCTTTGTGAATCCATGGTCGGCTCAACAAGCAGGAATAGGAAGGGCGAATGTTCATCATGTAAAAAGTTGAATCAAAGGTTTGGGTTCCAACTTTTATGGGGATGTCCACCTCCCCATGCAACTTTGAACCGTCGAAGGCCCTTACCACTATATTGCTGGGTTTTAAGGTCAAACCTTCACAGTCGAGTCTATCAAGAGCCTTCTTAGGCAGCACATTCAAAGATGAACCAGTATCAACCAAGACATGGGCCAAAGTTGTGCCCCTGTATTCGACAGAGACATGCAATGCCTTGTTGTGCTTCCTCCCTCTAGGTATCAAGTCAGCATCATAAAAGCCTAAACCATTATCTGTGGTCAAGCTGGCCACACAGTCTTGGAACTGATCAGCAGAGGTTTCTTGTGGTACATGGGCAGTTTTAAGGAATTTCACCAAGGCCTTCGCATGAGCCTCGGAGCATAACAATAAATCCAGCATGGAAATCTTTGATGGAGTCTGCCCTAGCTGTTCGACTATGTTGTAGTCGCTTCTCTTTATAATTTTTCAGAATTTCTTACATCTCTTTTTGGGAGGCCTCAGGGATAGATACTGATTGCGCCTTCATCCGGACAGGCTCAACCATAATGCCTTTGCCCCGAGTCTCGATCGACTCAGTGGTAGGAGTATCAGAAGGTGTAACTATAGGGATTATAGTAGTAGTGTCAACAGAAACAGGAACAGGGATGATCACAGGACCGGTAACAGTCTTTGGAGGAGTAATCTCTGGGGAGAATACTCTGCCACTTCGGGTTATCTTGTTGGGTCCCACAATGTTGCTGATGTTGGGGTCAGCCTTCTCAGAAATTGAGTCTTCAACAACCGGCCAATCCTGCTTGACATCGTGATAGTAGACATTGCCCCCATAGTTCCATGGGATAGTTTTATCTGATGAGTACGGGATTGGTCCAGGCATAGTAATTATCAGTGGAGCTACTTTGGGAACTGATGTAATCCTAACGGGTCTTTTGGTGGAGACCCTGGAAGAATTGGCGGAAATGGTTACTATTGAAACATCATTGTAAGAAATGGTTGGAACGGGAGTCTTCTCAAACAGAATCTCTTTGTCATCCATTAGGCGTTGAACACTTGCTTTCAATAAATGACAACCAGATGGTAGGGATAAACAGAGATTGCAGCTTTCATCACAGCCTGGAAATAAACTGGCATTCAATAGGTTCTTTTTGATAGTTAGGAGAGGAGTAACAAGTTCATCAACAAAAGTAACAAACATATCATCTTCTACAGTGTTAACACCACGGCCATGCTTGGGCAAAGGAGCAGTGATAACATTTGGGATCTCAGGAACATCGAATTCAATTTCTTTGGCTTCAAGAAGGTCTTGCACCTTGTTTTTCAAAGCCCAACAGTTGTTATTATCATGGCCTGGACTTTCTGAATGGTATTCACAACGAGCATTAGGATGGTAATGAGGAGAGGTTGCGTTAGGATTCTTCGGAGCTTCTTTCAAAGTTACCAGATTAGATCTCAACAAATGTGGTAGGACTTGAGATAGTGTCATATTAATCTGGGTAAATTGTCTTACTGGTCTTTCTATTCTAGGTTGATCATTCTTGTTGAGTAAGTGCAGGCTTAGGGATCATGACAGCCCCTACCATTAGACGATGTTCAATTCTTTCTTGATTCCTTTGAGGATACACATCACCAACTTCTTTCTTCCTAATAAATGGTTTTCTTACAGCAGCAGAGGATGCGTCTTTTTGAATCTTCCCACTCTTAATCCCAGCTTCCACACTTTCTCCGGTCAAGATTAATTCAGTGAAGCCTGCTGAGGAGCTCCCAATTAGATGATTGAAGAAAGGACCGGACAGGTTTACCAGAAACATGTCTACTAGTTCTCTTTCAGAAAGGGGAGGTTGGACTCTTCCTGCTAAGTCCCTCTGTTTTTTAGTGTAGTCTTTGAAACCTTCACTTGAAACCATGTCCATACTATGGAGTTGAGTACGGGTGGGAGAAAGATCTGTGTTGTATTGATACTGTTTATAGAAAGTAGCGGCAAGGTCTTCCCAATTATAGATGTTGGCCCTTTCCAGTTGATAGAACCAATCTAGCTGAGTCCCGGATAGACTGTCTTGAAAGAAGTGGACCCATAAATCTCTGTCAGCAGTATGAGGCTGTATCTTCCTCACATAAGATCGGACATGTATCTTGGGACACGAAACCCCGTCGTATTTAGCGAACACTGGTGCCTTGAATTTTGGTGGAATAACAATCCCATACACTAATCCCAGCTCCTCAAAGTCCAGCTCGGGCACTTTCTGAATCTCCATTGCGCTTAGACGTTCTTCCAGATGTTTGTATTTGTTGTCGGTCGGGGGATATTGCTCTTCATAGTAATCTTCTTCTTCTTCCTCCTCAGATTCTGGCTGGACAAGCGCTTCCTTGCCTTTCACTTCTTGATTATCCTTTTCATCGGATGACGTTGCAAATTCTAGGGTCCGTCTGGCTTGCCCTTGGAACCTTCTTCCCATATTCAAAACTCCTGTTATTTTCATTGCTTTCTTCTTCTTTTCTTTAACCAGCAAAGTCTTCAAATCCTCCTGTCCTTTGGCTAGAGTCAAGAACATCTGTTGAAACTGAGCATTATGCGCCTGAGGTCTTTTATTGTCTGCTCGAGATTCATCTTACTGAAATAAATAGTAGAAAGATGATGAGACTTGTTGTAAGAAACCTGCTTATGTTATGATGAATGGTAAATGCATATGCAATGATTTTAAGGAAATTAGATATTTAAATTTGCTTTAGACCAAAAAAGGAACACACGTTATATTAATAAATCAAAGCTTGAGTACATCATGCCTCTTTTGGGCTTACAAAGAAATACAAAAACTCTAAGATAAAAAAGTTACGCATCCTCTTTGGTGCGATATAGGCGTTCAGGCTCCGCTCTTCATGAAGTTGCTTAGTGAGTTCTAAAACCTTCTTCTAGTTAGCGTAGAATTGGGCCTCGAAAGTGTCTCGCTCCCCCTTAAGATGTATCCAATCCCTTTGTAAGTCTTCAAGAGAGGCGGGCATGTCAGGATGCATGATAGTGTATGGAACATCTCCTTCCATAACAGGCTTTATGATTACTGGGAGAATGGAGGGATAAGGCATTATAATACCTTGAGCACGAGCTCGTACCCACTTGAGGTAAGGCTCAAGAGGGATGAAATTCTTATGCCCCAATGTCTTACTATCTACCTTGTTCAACATCTTCCAAGCTCGAATAAATCTCTGGCGATGACCTTGATCGTTGTTCTCGTAGTCAAATACCAAACCTTGAATAAGCATCTCATGTGGTCCACCCCTTCAGGCGTAACCAAACTGTCTTAAGGCTAAACAGGGGTTGTAGGTGATACCTCCTCTAATGCCAAGTAAAGGGACATTAGGGAATTCTCCACAACGGTCGACAATAGTAATATTCTCTATAGATCGGGAACACCAATGAATGTCTGAATGTTTGAGTGTCATCAACCTATGTGACCACCTTTAACATTGCTCATTCTTCAATACAGATTGGGGAAGATACAAAATAAACCATCTTGCCAAAAGAGGAGTACAGCACATAAGGATACCTCTTTTCCTCATAGAGTGAGTGTGAAAAGAATGTAGGATGTCCCCTAGCAAAGTAGGCACCGGGTTACGAGACATGAAGATTTTGACGGTGTTCACATCTATGAATTGGTCAGGATTTGGAAACAAAACCATCCCATAGATGAGGAGAGCCATAATTTCCTCAAAAGCTTGCAAATCCAAAGAGTTCCAACAGTTTTGGGCTTTCTCAAACAAGAACTTTGCTAGGAAAACTTTGACACCACTCCTTGTTTCCCAATTAGTTGTGATATCAGATGATTGCAAGTGTAGAGCTTGAGCAATATCTTCTGGCTTTGGATCTCTTTCTATACCGTTGAAAGGTAGTTGATTTGAGAATGGGAATCCTCAGGAGTTGGGAGAATTCTTCCAAAGTTGGCACAAGTTGATAATCGGGAAATGTGAAGAAATGGTGTAAAGGATCAAAGAACTGAAAGAGTACCTTTATCATGTCCTCATCAGCATTGGAGGTAACCAAGTTTAACAGGAGGCCAAGTCTTTCAGTAAATGGAGAATTTTCAGGAATCCTTGATGCCAGCTCTTTAAGTTGAGGAGATATCCTTACAAGGTTGACTTGAATGGTTTTCCTGCGAATAGAATCCATGTCCTACAAAATAGAACAAAGATAAATCCCAAGATCCTTAAAATGGTTAGTGAATATGAGTATGATGTTATGATGTTTATGATGTTATGTACAAGTATATACAAACGAAGCAAACAAGTCCTTAGGTTTAGGCTTACATGGAGTCTCATAGGTAAGTACCCTCTTGAAGTTTAGTTGGCTTAAACCTGTCCTAGTAAGAGTAACCGGGTTCTAAGGAGCTCAATATCACTGGTTTGTTTCTTTGGGCATTGTTTCAGTGCAAGTCTCTTTAATGGCGACCGAAATATCCCTAAAAACCAAACCTCAATGAGTGTAGTATCGAGTATCTACCGACTTCGGACTACACCAAAGTCGGTCAACTCACTACGTCCTAAAGGCCAAGTTGGTCAAGTAAAGATTCTAAAAGTTCATTAGTGCTTCATGACATCACTCAGCGGCCCTGTATTCTCCTTGACTACTCAAGGGCTACCGGTACCCGCAAATATATCACACTAACGTAGCTATTGCTTAGACCATGTCGGTATACCCAGCACAGTTTCCACAACGTATTGCTACTTACCTATAAGGTATCCCAAATCTGGGTAGAGGATTCAAACCCAAACAAAGAACCATAAAGTAAAGCACACAAGTCAAACAATGAAAGCAAGTAAATATGATCTAACCCTAAGGTAACCCTACTTTTAGAATTCTCCCCAGCAGAGTCTCCAGTTCTGTGATACGGTGGGAGAACTGACTTGGGTGTTTTGCGTTTGATCGCAAATGTTGCGGTTAGCAAGAGTCACCGCTGACTTTTCTTTTATCCAAAAGGAAAGGTGAAAAAGCACGGGAAAGACCTTTGAGATTTTTTCTTGAGTTCGGGGGGTAGATTATGAAAAGGGAAGGTATTAGCATCCTTTTCATCCATGGTTTTCCATGGGCTCTTAGTTACTTGCTAGATCATTTGCTTTTGTTTGAAAATGTGCTTTGTGTGGTTTTTGAAAGTATTTTGTAAAGAGGCCATTGTTTAGGCAAACTTTTGTACTGATTCTTGTTTGTAAGAATGTATACAAAGGTGTTGATCTTTTAAAAATGTTTTCAAGTTTTGAAAGATGTTTTGGAAGTGTTGGTGTTTGTTTTGAAAATAGCAAGGATGTTTTGTTTTAAAATGGAGCAAGTAACTAGGAACATTCTACCTACTCAAAACTCTTTCATGTTAATTTCCTTTTTCCTTTGACATTATTATCTTACCATTGATTTGGTAAGTAAACTTATCTTTGGATGTAAACGGGACGGGCGTGACTCATCGTATAAACATGATTAGCAATGTTGTAAGGTATCTTAGCATTTTTCTTTAGGGACTAAGATCATTTTGAAAGGCAACTTTTGATAGCGTCGTCGAGGGACTATGATCTAATATTGTGCATATCTTTTCTAAGATACCTCACATGTGTAATATGGCTATTTTTGTAAGGCAACCAAGTGGGTTTACCCTAAGGATGCTCGTGTGCAAGTGGATTGATTTTCATGCTTGATTTGTCTTTGATTAGGGTTTTCTATTGATTGGTTTTAGTCTTTCCATACAAAACCCTAATTACTAGCATTTGTATATAAAGCGATAAATTGCGGAATTTAAAATTACTACGCTATTACATCACTTAGGGGAGGGGGGTATACAAATTTACAAATGGGGAATATTGCTAGAAATTAAATCTAAATAATATTACAACCATATTGAATTTATAATAAATGTACAAAATAACTAAATAAAATGCAAGAATGCAAATGTAAAAAAGAAAATGTAATTTTTGTTTGGTTTTTCATGAGAAGAGGTTTTTTGACTTAATTAATTAAAATAAAATAATTAACTTAAAAAAGGAAAATAATATTAAGTTAGTAAACTAAATTAATTTAAAGGAAACAAGTTTTTTAGGGTTTTTGTGGATTTAATTAAATTAGTAAATAAAAACAATTAAATAAAAGATCCTAAATTTTAAATTGATTTTAATTTACAAGAAAATAATATAATAATATTTAAAATTTATTATCTAAGTAAAAAAAGAAATTAATTAGAGAAAAGCTTTTTGTTCTTTTATTTATGAAAAGGAAAATAAACTAAATTGATATAAATAATAAAAATAAATATTTTTTGGATTTTTATGATTAATGAAAATAATAATTATTATTATTATTATAATAATAATAATAATAATAATAATAATAATAATAATAATAATAATAATAATAATAAATAAAAGATAAAAAAAGTGAAAAAAAATAAAATAAAATAAAAATAAAGTCAGGGAGGTTTAAGTGAAACAGGGGGTATTGTGAGAAAAAAGTCAGGCCCAAAGGATGGCCCAGGCGCTGCAAAAACATCAAAAAAATGTCAAAAAGTAGAAAAAATGGAAAAAGGTCACGCCGGGGCTTGAACCCAGGACCTCATAGTGACAGTCGCGCGCTTTAACTACTGGGTGGTGATACATCCATTAACTTATGTAAAACCATAAATATATAACACAAATCTTGCCCTAAATACACTTCATCTTCAACCTCCAGCCAGAAGCCCTGCAACTTGCTCATTTCTCAACCATTTGCAAAAATGTAAACATGAAAGTTGCTCCATTTTTTCATACGAATCCAACCATATAAATATCATGAACTATAAATTAAAGATGAATGAGAATTTTTGAAAGTACCAAATTCTGACCTAATTATTTTCAGATATTCAAATCTAAAATTCTCCTAACTCAATCAACATAAATGTAATCTACGGACACGTACAGCTTCAGGGCAATGATGTCTACATTTTATCTTCACAAATGCAAGCCTAATAATGCCTAAGTAATGAGATAGAAGTTCAAGAAAAATACCTCAAAACTGGAAATCGTGAAATGAAAGTGAGCTTGATTCAAGGTGCTGCAATGATCAGGCTAGCTTCCTCAAGTTCCCAGGAAGCTAATGCAATGGTTTCCTTGAGCAATGGATGGCTAGAATGGTCTGGAGAAGTCAAGTTGCAGACCTCTGTTTTTAGTTATGGAAGATGGTGATGGAGATGTTATAGTTCCAAACCAAGGACAGGGATGGACTATATTTGAATTTGAATTTGAGGGAAAACGCACGAGGGAAATGAGAGATACAAGTTTAAGGTCAGAATTGTGTATCAATGGAGTTTTTTGTGCAATTTATGGCTAGAGGGAGTTTGGGATTATTTCAGGGTGCTTTTGCTCGTGTCCTAGCTCACAAATAGTGACTCTCTTTATAAGCAACAAGTTTGGAGACTTGTTGTTGATTAGAATTCAAAATCACAAGTTTATGCATAACATGTGATTTTTGAGAAATTTAAGTTTCAAAGCCTTGTGTACTTGCTAAGATAGAGTGGTTATGCTTTAAACATACTTTCTTATGACTTTGTGGATGGAGTGTAATTAGAGGGAACAAGTTAGAGGCTCAAGAATGGACTTTATGCAAAAAGCTTGCTTTACAGGAATGGCAATGTTAACTTTGTGCCATTAATGGAAATGCAACTTGGATAATAGCTCAATTGCTTGGATCAAAGCTCTAACAGCTGTGTAAACATTTAATTATGGAGTTACAAACAAGTTTGAGGCCTGCAAAGCAGAGATTGTGCATCCTAGCATGGATTTGGTTCATGTGTTCATCAAAAATGACTTGTAATTCAAGTTTGAAAACCCTAACTTCCTCTCTTCGATTCTCCCAACTCAAGAATGGTCTCAAGGAGTTCTTGGACATTTTGGAAATCTTGTAATGTGTTCTATAACCCCTCTTTGAATCACTTTTGAAAATTCCCCTTGGAACTATATGAAAAAGTGCTATGAAGTTAGGTCAAATGCCTGCCTAAACTAGGGCAAAATTTCACTAAGTGTTTAGTTTCAAGACCATGACTTTATGAATTAATAACTTGAGATCCAAGCATTTTTAGAAGAAGTTGTGTAAAGAAATATTATAGATATCATGGAGATCTACAACTTTCATGTTGAAAGTTTCTTTTGAATCATCTTGCATCATGGTGAAAATTTTGCTCAAAGTTGTGAAAAAACATGAAGTTTTAAACACTTAGAAAAATTTCTAAGTTAGAAAACTTTGACTTTTCAAAATGAAATCTTGACTTTTTGATTTCTTGATGAAAAAGTTTCTTATTTTGACATGTTTTCATGAATTTTGATCTTTGACATTTGATTTTGACCAAAAAGTCAAAGTTTGACTTTTCAGTGTACATTTGACTTTTGATCAGTTGACTGAAAATTCACTATCAATACAATTGATCTTGAGCAATGTTTTGGGTCATGCCATTAGGTCAAAATGATGCAATTGAACTATTGGGTTCATGCCTCAAACCATTTAACCATTTTCTAGGTTAAAAATCAAAATTTGCCCTTTCTCAGTCAAAATCCTAATTTTGACCATTTTGCCCTTTTGATGATTTGATCAAATTTTTTGAGGAATTATGGTCCAAAATTTATAAAATGATACATATGAGTTTATAATGTTGATTTGGATCAAAAATTATGAAGTTTGACTGTAAATTGGCCATAGTTGACTTTTTCCCCTATACAGCTGATTTTTAGGTCAACTGCTAAATTGACTGAGCAAAAGTGTGATCCAAGGCTTGAAACTTGACATGAGTAATCTTGAGGGTACATAATGATCCATTAAAGTAATATGAGTCATTGGAAGTTCAATTATCCTTGTGCAATCTCAAACCCTAATTTCAGTCATCAGTGTTTAAGGTGGTGTCTTGAGTTGATCAACCCTAGTGCAGTCTTGATCTAAGAGAGATATTTGTGAGAAAATATTTGATAAGTGAGAGGGAAAATATTGGGGTACAACACCAATAAATATCCTAGTGAGTAAGTTCCATGATCTTAGGAGCCCAACGGGGTTCCTTCGTGACATCCCATAAAGCATCAGACTGAGGCATATGAGAGATAAACCACCGGTACAACAAAGGCGTGCAACAGATAATCATCCCTCTGTGATAAGATTTCCGAAGATGAATAGAGTAATAAGAATGACCCAACAACATAAGAATTGGGTTTCCAATCATGAAGATCCTGATAGCATTAATGTCAACAAACTTGTCCATATTAGGAAATAAGAACAACCCGTAAGCAAGTAGAGCAAAGATGGCCTCAAAAGCTATTGTACTCTTCATCCTGGAAAAGTAACAAGCTTTCTACAATAATAACTGGGCCGATAATCCTCTAATACTTCCTTTAGTAGTCATATGGGCTTCCACCTCAGACTTCCCCAGATGAATCAAAGCAGCAATCTCATGTGGTTTTGGCTCACCCTCCAAATAGTAAAAAGAACACGATCGGTAACAGGTAAATCCAACAGATAAGAATACTCCTCCAGTGTAGACATCAACTGATAGTCGGTAAAAATAAAGCAATGATACATCGGATCATAGAACTGGACCAAGGTTGATAGAATACCCTCCTTCATCCTAAGTTTCATAAGAGGAATGATGGATCCATACTTCTTCTGAAAATCTGCAGAACACTCGATCTCGGGAGTTAGACTGATCAACTCATCTATCTTGGGATCCTTGAAACTGTACTTCCCGGTCTTTATTTTTCCAGCATCCATGGTTAAAAAGTACCTGAGATATTCACAAATGGTCAACTTTTAAGTCCCTTGAAATAAGATTTCTTCAAAAGATGCTTATGAGTGCATGGATGCATGATGCAATAATCACACACAAGATCACATATATAGGGTTCATAGGTTCAACGTCACGAGCATGAGGTCGAAGGTACTACCCATAAGGTGTTGGTCTAAAATTTATCACCTGCCAAACAAGGTTCTAGAGGTTCCCAGAGTCTACATCCTTCCTTCGGATATTACCAACTTCTTGATTAACTCGGTAATTAGTAATATTCTCAAGAAAAACTCGTCTGAGCATAGTATCGCGTGACAACTATTTCCGGATTACATCGTCATAGCTTTTGCACTACACCTAAAAGGCCAAGATGGGTTTGGTATTCTACGGTCCTCAGCTTCAGCAGGCTCCTAGGTCGAAAGCAGTACGTCTTCTCGATTACTCGGTAAACGACACTACAGTCAAAGGGGTCTCCACTGAGTGGGGGATCTCATGCCTCCTTTTTTGGGATTACTCCCTCAAAGTTAACATGACTATACCGCCCGTCCTATCTTAAAGTTTTCCCAAGTTCGGGTATAGGACTTATAAGTAATCACCCAAGCGCCCTGAAAACCAGGAAAATCCAGACAAACATATATACAACATATACCACATCAACAACGATAGCACATATACAGACATAAACAAATATAGGCTCAACCCACGTAGGGATGGACCAGCAAAAGGTCAATCTTTCCCCAGTGAAGTCGCCATTTTTATGTAGCGGTAGAAATGTTTAAGACAAAGCCATTGGATTGACTAGACTTGTACAAATCAAAATCAAAATCTCCACCGCGCTTTATTGTTTCCAAAGGAATGGGAAAAAAGTGAATAACCCAAAAAGAGGGGAAAAGATTCTAGGTAAGGGGGTTGGTTATGCAAAGGGAAGGTATTTGCACCCTAAACATCTACGGTACTTCGCAGGAACCTCTTTGTAAAATCTGTATATTTTGGCTATAAAATGTTGTATGTAAAATAGATGGTGGAGATGAGAGAAGAAATATATTCTTTATGGTTTTTTCACCCGCCGTAGTTGCGAACATTTAGTGCCTACGTACCACCTTTCGTGCAATATGGGATCAGGGTACACGTAGTTCACCATTGAAAAAATTTATAAAAACACAAGTGTGTTAGTTAATTTTATGAGATAAGACATCATCGTCATTGTCCGTGTGGAAAAACATACTTACTACCCACAATTATGAGAAAGGAGAATTTGCATCATTTCAAACTGGAGGATATGGCTTGGATTTTAAAATCAATAATGCCTCACTCAACACCCAAGTGGAAAATATCTCACTTCACTACGTATCATAGAAGTATAGTTGTTTGTATCACTACAAGGATTGACAGGGGTCGAATCTTTTGAGAAAAGTTTAAGATGAAAGCCAAGATGGCAAAATGGTATGAATGAGATTGATTGATTTTTAGTCTTCTCACATACAAAAAATGTCAAGGTTTTATTAATGTTTATTGAAGTTTATTTGTGAAATATGTTTTGAAAATGCATGGACCTAAGTCCAAGTTTATTATGAAAGTAGTTCAATTTTAAAAATAAGAAGAGTTTTCAAAAGGAGGGAGAAGATTTTTTTGAAATTTAAGAAGATGGGAGGAGAAGAAGAGGCTATCCTAAAGCATAAGGTAAAAGCTAGAGATAAGAACCATCTAACCAACAAGAAGCCAATACTTGACATTATGAGCCAAGATAGAATTCTCATTCTTTGGATTGAAACCAAGCAAGCAAAGATACTAGATCTCTTGTGAGAACCAAACTTCAAGTGGATTAAGTCTTCATAAAAATTGGGCAGAGTAACGGCTGTATACGGGTGAATTCCATATTACAAACGAAGAATGTAATCATAATAACCTGCAAACAAAACAAACAAACAACCCAATGTCTTGATGTAAACCTCAAGAACTCCAGACAAAATATCAATTAAGGTCACAATGTCTCCAACATAGGCCAAGGTTTTTAATCCTAAGTCCAAGAAGTCCAATACTCCATAATGCCAAGGATAGTAATCAAATAGTCCAAGTATCATTAAAGCTTTTTATGGTTCATGTTGATTATTAGGTGTCTTAGAAGAGAAAAGAAAAGGCTCAAGTGAACAAAATAAAAATGACATGAAATGTAATGCTTAAAGTAAATGGTACATAAAGCATAAAAAATAAAAGGGCATAAAGTAAAAATAATTTAATAATTAGTGGTTAGTTAGATGACCATCTTGAAACTTGCATTTGTAACTTATTAGAGGATTGGTAGAACCAAAGCCTCCACACAACAAGTTTCATTTGCTTTTTATCAAGTATATCATCCATTTGAATCTTTAAAAGTACCATTTAATGATCAACGATGTTTAAGTGATCTGCGTTGACCAAAAGTGTTATAGATCCATTAGAGGATTGGTAGAACCAAAGCCTCCACACAATGAATCTCTAGGTTATTGGATCAAAGAGATCAAATTAACATACTTGGGCTTGCAAATATAGGTTTGGGCCACGAATGATCATTTATTCAAATCGAAACAAAATTTAGCGCTATGTTAAGCAATCGTAAGTGGACTTATGTAGAAGTCGCACCTATTTTGAGGTCGGTCAATAACAATCTATGCACCATTTGTTTTGAGACATGATATAGGGATCATGCTCCAATAACACTTAGTGCAATAAGAAAGGGATAAGATGGAGAGGGGTGGGGAAGAATATACAAACCACATTTGAATTAAAATTTAATCAAACTATTATTAAAATCATTCATCCATTTTTATGGAGTTAGACTCAATATCATGGATCCAATGATGTTAACAAAGTTCATGACCAAAAATTCAATCCAAGATCAGCCAGAAAATAATCACAAAATAATATTGCATTTAATATATACATTAAAAAAAGGTTTAAAAATGTTTTAAAATAGAAATAAAAGAGAAAAATATCAACTATATTCAAATTAATCAAGAAATAAAAGTAAGACCACAGAAAAATCATAAGTCAACTAAAAAGATTTTATAAAAAAAAATTGGTAATTTTTAAAAGTCAGAAACTATTTTTAAAATTAAAAGAAATGAGTAAAATAAACCAAAAATGATAAAAAAAAATAACAAAATCAGAAATAAAAATAAATGAGGTCACTAATATTTGTCACAATATCATTGGATCATTCCATAATTTTTCCAAAAGTTAAAAATGCATAAAAGTATTTTTAAACATTTAAAACAATTCAAATAAAGTGGAAATTTATAAAAAATATCAAAACACAAAATAAAATTGTGAAAAAGTAAAAATCAGAAAGAGAAAAATCAAAAATATTTTTCATAATTTTTTCAGATTTGTTTGACTAAAAATGAATTTTCTATGATTTTTTATAATTTAAAACAATTAAATATAAAAATTAGAAAAGAAAAATAAAGTCAAAAATATGTGGATCATTGGATGAGAGTCAAAACGCGTTAGTAATCAAATCCAAGGGATCTGGCGCGCTGTGCATATCATGGTCATTAGTGAATAAAGCACTGAATCAAATGTAAATCAGAAATTCAAAAAATCCAAATGGCGTTGTTTCATTGGTTGAAAGATGACACGTTGGTCATCTTCAACCTCCAGCCAGTCCCAAAACCAGGTTACTCAATCTGTAAAATTAGAGCATGAGACATATGTCATTCGCTTTGTCTCTTCAAGACGAAGACAACCACACCTTCGCGAAAAATTTATATAAATTGTAGCTCAAGCAATTTGGAAAGAGAGTTTTGAAAAGGGATTTGAAATTTCATGGTCAAAACAAGTTTCCAGATAAAAGTAAGTGTTGTAACTAGAACCAGGGCATTGAGAACATCACAATGATATCAAAGTTTTGAAGAATTGATGAAGAAATCTACCTATTGAAGTTAAGTTGCAGAGCTCTGAAAATGGACTTCTATGGAGCAATATAGGGCACGATTCTTGAATGTAATTATATGGTTAGCTTCAGGGAAGATCAAGGAAGGTAAATTGATAGAAAAATTGGATTAAAAAGGCTTGAAAACAGATTTCAAAGTTGCAGAATTTTGAGTTATGGAACAAGTTTGGCAGGGTGATTCAGGCTATCCAAGCTTGAGGAAATGAATGGGGTATGACCCTCTATTTATAGGGAATCAAATGGAATGTCCAAGCGTGTGAAATGATGAAGTTTGTAGGGAAATCATGTGAAGTTGCAAACAAGAAAAATGTGACTTCTAATTTGATCAAAACTCATCCAAAACGTGCGTTTTGTTGTGCTAATCACTTCTGGAAGTTCACTAAACATGTTTAGAGGAAAAAACGCGCAGAAACAAAGTGTTTAGAAGTTAAACCAATGATTTCAAATTCTGACTTTTGAAGAAACTTCAGTTCCAAGATACCAAGTTCAAATCAATGGCATTCTCAACTCAAGTGGTCTTAGGGGATGATTCTTGATGCTTTAGAAAGATGAGGTTACAAGCTTTGCAATGGAAAAAGAATAGAATCAAATGGATGCTTGAGTTGAAAGTTGCAATGAGTCAAAGTTGGGAAAAAGAAGTTGACTTTCGACACTTAGAAATATTTCAATTTTTCTTCAA
Source organism: Vicia faba (assembly GCA_948472305.1). NCBI lineage: Eukaryota > Viridiplantae > Streptophyta > Magnoliopsida > Fabales > Fabaceae > Vicia > Vicia faba. Next base: position 1,425,912,875 of record OX451737.1, on the reverse strand, counting down.
AAGTGACCTATAATGTTTTACATCCAAACATGGCCTTCTTCTTGAAATTTGCTCTTAACCCTGATGTGAATCAAGAACCCTAATGTGATCTTCTTGTGATTGAATCAATATGGTATGATGAAGGGATCTTAGGGGCAAAAATTGTGGTACAACAGCTTCCCACACAGAAAATCCAAACTTTGACTCTGATACCACAACATCTATTGTTGGAATCACCTACCCTCTCATGGTCTCTCAACCACCCACAATTCCATCAAATTCCTCATAGAACATCTCAATCCCAGATATTCCATCTCCCTATCAATCCACTCCACCAAACTCACCAAATTCGCCCATTGTTATTTCTGACTCTCTCTCTCCCAATAACCACCCAGAAGATCCCCTTCGAATAGTTATAGACTTAGAAGCCTTGGACAATCTCGTCACAAGTTCTCAGAAAATCACCATTCCAAAACCAAAACCAAAAATTTCCAAAGCAGATGTTGGTAAATCTCTGATGATTTTTGAAACAGAAATACAGGAATGGGTTAACTCTCTGAAGCTAGCTTTCATAGAGAATCTTAATCCAGCTGCTTCTGATTCTCATTGGAACCAGTTCAGAAAATGGTTCAACTCTGAATCCCTGAAACTCAAGGAGTTGAGTTATGAAATTGCTCAACAGAACTTCTATGATCATCTGAATATCTTCAAGGATCAAGTTTTGTGTCACTGGGAAAAGAAGCCACTCCTTCTGCTAGATAATGTCCCTTGGTAAGATCATCAGCCAACATAATATGGTGAACCATCCTTTGATCCTCTTCCTCTGGTTATGTTTCAAGGCAAAGGCAAGGAAGTTGAAAAAGCTCCTGAGTTAGAATCAGCTGTAGCTTGCTCTAAAAAAGTGGTTCCTTCTGCTGATATACCCTCTTCATCTCTTGTGCTGCAAACTCTGGAGGAGTTGAAGAAAGAGAATGATGTTATAAAGGAAAGGCTAGACAAGCAGGATGATACGTGCAAGGAAATCAAGAGGATTCTTGGAAAACAAGAGGAATCAAACAGTCAGATCAAGAGTTTATTGGAAGTCGTGTTCACACGACTTCCACCACCTCAAACTTAGTTCTGAAATTTGTTTTTTTCATTTTTTGTTTCCTTCAGAATGTGTTTTTATTAGAATCTTTTTTAATACAACATGCCTTTTATTGTCTAAAGTGTTTTTATTGCTTTTTTATTCTTGACAAAAAAGGGGGGAGAATGTAAGATATTTCAAATATAACAATATCGAGAATCAGTCTCAAACATTTTGAATATCATGACTTTTATTGTTTTTTTTCTGAAAGCAAAACAGGAACAAACTCTGTTGAGGGCAGAAGTGGACGCATCAAAAATCTTTTTCTCCAAAACTCTGATCAGAACAATCTTTAGGGAAGTATTTCTTCTCTATCTGAGTATCCAACTCAGGGGGAGACTTTAAATGCTTTATGTTCTTTAAGTTTCTATCAAAATATCCAAGTTTTTGTCATCATCAAAAAGGGGGAGATTGTTAGAACATAGTTTGATTCTACAACCCTTGTAAGAGTTTTGATGATAACAAACACTCAAATAACAATTATGCTCCCTAAATAAGTATTTTGTTTTGCAGAGAAGTTCTGATGGAAGAAGCACAGAAGATGAGTTAGATCGTTGTTTAAACTCTGATTCAACATATCTTATATAGAAAGCAATCTGTATAACACTCTTATATAGAGAAGTTCTCAAGCTACAACTTCTGAGTGCACTAAACATTGCGAACAAGATCTCCGTTATTCTAATTCATATAGTTCTGGAAATAAGTAAAGGAGTCCCAACGGTAACATTCATCTTCTGAAGCGTTTTGAATCAAGCATGTTCTGAAGCGTTACATTTCATTTATGGCTATTCAAAAGTAACGACTGAAAGAGGACAAGAATCTCTATGTTTGGAAATTTCTTTAATTACTATTTATCAACATTCCAAAAACTCCTCACATTTGTTGCCTATATATACAAGACTTGAAGGAGAAATCGTTTACGATTTTGCTGTGCACTACAAACAAGATATTTTCATCACCTTCATCTTACAAAAATTCATTTGTGTAAAACATCACTTGTGTGATACTGTTTTGTTAGAAAACACATATTGTACACTCTTTCAAATATTGTATTGTGTAATACCTTGAGAAAATCGGGTTATGGTTTAAACTCAAGAAGACATTGACGGTTGTCATCGTATCTGTGTAATCAAGTTTGATTAGTGGATTAAGACCTCGTTGAGAAAGACGAAATCACCTTGGCGGATGGACTGGAGTAGTTTGAGTTCAAACGAACCAGGATAACCAACGTGTCTTTTACTTTAAGTTTTAAAAACCCCAATTCACCCCCCCCCCCTTCTTATGTTTTTCCATTATTCACAGCATTTACAACTTTATCATGCTTTGGCATAGGTGAAGTAATCACATTGGGAGTCTCTGGTGGATCAAACTCAATCTCTTTATTGTCAATCAGATCTTGAATTTTATTTTTCAAAGCTCAGCAGCTATTGGTGTCATGCCTGGGGCTATTGGAATGGTAAGCACACTTCACATTTGGACTATAACGAGGAGAGGAGGTGTTTGGATTCTGAGGAGGATCCCTTAATGTTATCAGTTCCACTTTCAATAAATGTTGTATTTCCTGAGATAATGGCATGCTGATCTTAGTAAATTGTTTTCTTGATGCATCTGACCTACGCTGATTGTTCTACTGTTGTTGTTGTACAGGCTCTGGATTAGAAATTAGCACAGCTTCTACATACTGATTACAGTCACTTCTAGCACGACCCTTCTGGCCATAAACATCATTTGTTTCCTTCTTACCATTGAACGTCTTCTATAAAGTTCTTGAAGACGCAACTACTTTAATCTTTCCACTTCTGATACCCCCTTCGACATGTTCACCTGTTAATATCAATTCAGTAAAACTAGATGAAGAACTTCCGGTCATATGATTAAATAAAGGTCGTGTCAAAGTTCCCATGAACATATCAACCAGCTCTCTATCAGGCAGTGGAGGTTGAACTCTTCCAGCCAGATCTCTCCACTTCTGGGCATATTCTTTGAAGCCTTCGTTCGAACTTATAGTCATACTTTGTAATTGCACACGGGTTAGTGCAAGATCATCCTTGTATTGGTATTATTTGTAAAAGGCAGCAGCCAGGTCTTCCCAAGTACGTGTATTGGTTACTTCCAACTGATAGAACCATTCCAATTGTGTCCCAGATAAGCTCTCTTGAAAGAAGTGAACCCATAACTTCCTATCAGCAGTATGAGGTTGGATCTTCCGAACATAATACCTTAAATGCAGTTTAGGACAATAAGCACCATCATACTTTGCAAAAATGGGGACCTTGAACTTGTGAGGGATGACAACCCCGAGATAAGACTCATCTCTTTAAAATCCAGCCCAGACACTTCTTGGATTTCCATGGCATTCAGACGATCTCCCTGTTATTTGTATTTGTCATCAGCGCGAGGATATTGTTCACCAGAGTAATCTTCATCAGAATCTTGGCCAGAACCAAGGTTACTACCTCTCTCAGATTTCATGCTCTTATCTTTCTCACCCTGATTATCATCTTCATCAAAGGATATAATATAATTTGGAGCTTATTTGGGAGGACCTTTGAACCTTCTTCCCATATTGAGGATGGCGACTGGTTTTCTGGTCTTCTTTTTATTCCCTTTTGTGATGAGGGTCTTCAGCTCATCTTGTTCCTTAGCTAAATCCAGGAACATTTTCTAAAACTGAGCGTTATGAGCTTGAAGTTCTTTCACAGTTTGTTCTAGAGCCATCTTTTACTGAAATAAATAGTAAGAAGATGAGAAAACCTGTTGTGGGGAATACATGTTATGATATGATGTGTATGTATGTAGATGTAATTTTTTCAAGGATCTCACAGGGTAAACAAAAATGGAATGTTAGAAGTGGAAACTGGCTGCAGCTTTGACTGAAGAACGTTGCATCTTTGAACGTCCTTCTATGATAATCAAGCTCACCATTCCTAGTGGGTCCTAGCCTGTGACTCAAAAGAATATAATTTATTCTTTGATGGCATCTGGTTAGAGGAAAATAAATCCCCTTGCCCTTTGTTAGACGTCTGGTTCATGATAAACCTGCATCACGGGCCCTTGAGATCCTTAAAATGGTTAATGAAAATGTTATGGTATGATGTCATGATGTCATGTTTGAACAAATAACAAACATAAACAAATCACATGAGAGCCTTAGGTTTAAGGCTTGCATGGGGTCCGTAGGCAAGTACCCTCTTGAAGTTCAGTTGGCTCAACCTGTCCTAAGAATAGTAATCGGGTTCTAGGAATCTCATATCACCGATCTTTCTCACAAGCTTTGTTTCAGCAGAGCAACTGACTTACCACCGAAATATCCCGAGAGTCGAATCCCAATGAGTGTAGCATCGAGTATCAACCAACTTTGGAATGCACCAAAGTAGACCATCTCACTACCTTCTAATGGCTAAGTTGGGTCAATTAAGGTTCTAAAAGTCGGTTAGTGCTTATGACACCACGCGACAGTCTATTATTCTCCTCTACTGACTCAAGGGACACCAGTACAAACCAAAGTGTCGCACTAATATAGCTATCACTTCAACCATATTGGTCTACATCGTAAGTTTCCATGATCTATAGCTACTTACCTAAGGTCCCCAGGTCTGGGTGTAGGATCTTTACAAGTAATAAAACCCTAGCAACCCTCAAATGTAAAGCAATTAAAGCAAACAAGTAAAAACAAGTAAAGTGATCCTAAACTCTAAGGGTAACCCCTCTTTTTAGTAATCCCTAGCAGAGTCGTCAGTTCTGTAATACGGTGGGAGAACTGACTTGGTTTTGCATTTTATCGCAAATGTTATGGATAGCAAGAGTCGCCACCGACTTTTGTTTTATCCAATAAGGAAAGGTTGAAAAGAACAGGAAAGACCTTTTTTTTAATTTTGAGTTCGAGGGGTAGGTTATGAAAAGGGAAGGTGTTAGCATCCTTTTCATCTGTAGTTATCTACGGCTCTTAATCGCTAGCTCACTTTGTTTTGAAAATTGCTTTGTGTTATGTATGTTTGAAAATATTTCAAAATGCCAATGTGCGTCCACTTTGTAATGATTCTCGTATTTATCCTCGAGAATGCGTACAAAGTTTTATGAAAATATTTCGAAAGGGTCTGTGTGAAATGTTTTTATTTTGAAATGTTTGTGAGCAAGCAATTAACATCGGTCTACCTACTCAAGGTCTTTCTTGTAATTTCCTCCTCCTTTAGATAGTGTTATCCTACCATTAGTTAGTAGGAAGCCCTCTCGTTGGATGTGAAGGGACAGGCGCGAGTCATTGTACAGTCATCAAAGACAACTGGTAAGGATACTTTAGCAATTATCATTAAGGGACTATATTATTTACCGAATGCAACATCGAAAGGGTCATCGAGGGACTATGATCTTTGTTTTCAAGGGACTTTTCTAAAGTGTCCCCACATTCGAGGGACATGACTATTTGTTTTTCCAAAGGAAACAAGGGAGGTTACCCTAGAGGTGTGAGTGTGCGAGTTTGTTATGTTCGGTTATTTTTAGTCTTGCGGTTAGGGTTAGCTAACGATTCGTTATTAGTCTTTCCATGCAAACCCTAATTACTAAGCAATAAGTATAAAAAACTGTAAATGTGCGAAAAGTAAAACGGAAATATAAACCCTAGACTATTACATCGCTTTGGGAGAAGTACATAAGCAGGGAAATGTGAGAAAGTAAACCCTAATTACTATTACATCCCGGGAAACAGTTACAATAATAATGAAAAGAAATGCGGGAAATAAAAAATTACGTTCCCACAGTCGATCTAAAAATATGAAAAAATAGAAAAGAAAAGATTTTTTTTGTATTTTTATGAAAAAATGATTTGTGATGAATTTATTAAAAAAAACCTTAAAAAACTAATTAATTTTAGTAAAAAAACTCAATTATTTAATTAAAAAAATTCTAAAAAACCTAATTAATTTTAATTAGAAAATTAATTAGTTAAATTAGTTAATTGAAAAAGTGATTAAAATTAAGCCTAATTAATTAACCTAAACTAATATTTTAGTTTAATTAAATAATTAAAAACAAATAAGTAAAATAAAAAAAGTATAAGAAAAATAAATAAATAAAGATCGGGCCTGATTATAGCAACCAGGGGGTGCAGATTGCAATCTGAGTCCAAAGCCCAATAAGCTCCAGCGTTTGATCTAGTGTGGGAGTCCCTTGAGGGTGCTACGTGGAAATCATATATGGACTATTTGATCTGGATCTGAGCGTGATTGGATGGTGATGATTAAGGAGGTGCATGGTTGATGCGTGGTGCGTGCTACACTGGATCTGCAAGAATCAGAAAATAAGAAATATTTTGCAAAACCGGGGATCAAACCCGTGCTCTGGGATAGTAATGCCTTCGCGCATCATTTTAACCACTGGGGTGGTGATACATCCATTGTTATTCCTGAAACAAATTAAATATAAAATAAAACAACACAACTTGACCGGAGAAGCGTCGGAGCCCTAGCTCTGGTCGTCTTCTTCTCCAGTGACCTTCTTTTTTTGTTCCTACAAAATAAACACATATTAGAGATCTAGAGGGACCCTACCCCCCTAAATCAAGGCTTGTGAATTCAATGGACCGGTTAGTTTAGGCTGAATCATGCTGGTTTAGGAGCTACAGCAAAAATTGCATGGATCGGTATGGTTATGGCAACTCGTGAATCTAGTAGCATGGAGGTCATGCGATTGACTTTTCCTGCACTAACATACCTCAGAAACATATTGATATCATTAGTATACCTTAAAGCAAAATAAAAACTGAAATATGAACTTTGCAAAAACAATGAGATCGGAGATGTATGCATGCGGGTTTTAGGAGCTTTGGATCATCAAGTTTGATCCATTCTTACTTTGTAGCGTTGTGTGAAGTGAATGGACAAGTTTGTTTGCCTTGGAAATGGCTACAACTAGAGTTCTAAGGTTGCCCTAGTTTTGACTTTTTTGTAATTTTTGGACAAGTTTCTTTGCAAGGGATTTCGTCTCCTCGGGTTTGTATGAATGAAGAGAATATATAAGGATGAGATTAGGTCAAATGTTGGGCTTGGACTCTTGTAATAAGCCTTGATCTTATCTAGTTTTACTTTGAATTTTAAAATAAATAAAATCAAAATAAATAGAATAAAAAGGTCAAGGGGTGCATGAGTAAGATGTGAGGTTCATTATAAGCTACAAAACACGTTTGGACTTTGAAACAATAGCCCATTAGCTCAAAAATCCAAGTTTGGTCACTTTAGGTTTCATGCATTTGCTCAAGATTTCCCAACTTGCACTAGTCATAACTCTCTCAATTTTTATCACTTGAAAGTTATCTTAAACTTTTTGGAAAGCTCAAGATGTCCTCTAAAATACTTATTTTTCTCATTTTTGCATTTGAAGACATTATATTGATGTAAGTTGCCTTGACAAAAAGTGTCTTTTTGTTGACTTTTGAAATGACCTATAATGTATTGGCCCATATCTCTCAAATGAAACGTTTTTTGGACTTGAGCTTAGAGAGACGAATTTGTAGAGAATTGAATTTCCTTTTAAATGAGCTTTGGTTAAGGAAAATATAATGAAGCATGTGAAATTTATGCTTGGTCAAAGTTTAGTTGACTTCTCCTAAAGAAAACCCCAATTTAGCAACTTTTGACTTTTGATGAATTGAGAACTTTTCTTGATGAATCATGATCAACCCTTGATCAAATGATGAATGTTAATTCAAAACCTTGATTTTGTCCAAAAATCTTGAAGTTTGACTGTATGTTGACCGCAGTTGACTTTTTGTCCAATACAGTTGATTTTCAGTCATTTAAGCAATTGATTGAGCAAACTTGTGATGCAAGGCATGAAACTTGGTATGAAAATTCCTTGAGACATATGAGAAACCATGAAATCCACTTGATGCCTTAGAAACCTAATCTTCCTTGATAAAAATGAAACCCTAGTTGTAAGTCCATTGCTTAGGAGGAGAATTTGTCTGATCAATTCTTGAGCAACCTTGAGCATTTGAGAACCCTAGGAGAATGTCTTAAGATAAATGGGATGGAAAATTTTGGGGTACAATACTACACTTTCCACGTCTTCCTCCTAACACGGTCCGTGTCAGGTGACACGACCACCCATGTCAGGGCTCCTGTAGCATTTCCTCAAAAACTTTGAATTATGCACTTTTTTTGCCCCAATTTGTCCTGTTTTATTCTTTTGAACCTAAAAACACTAAAAGACAAAACCAAAGCATAATATGCAATAAAACAAAATAAAAACTTGATAAGTAAAAGAAATGAAAACTAAAATAACTGCTAAATATCTGTGTAAAAACCATTGATCACCTAGCCTCTAATGATGAACCAATAATCAAGAGTTTTAGTATAGCTAGAAGACTTAAGACCAGAAAAGGAGAACCTATAATGACTGATAAATGTATTTCAAAAAGGGGTCAAGGAAAGGCTGGAGAAACAAATAGCAGTCCTCAAAATATTTGCAACAGGACAATCCCTATAGGTCCCCCAAGGTCTCAAAGTAAAGTGATTATTCCTACTAAGAAGAGTAAGCTTGTCTCTAGTGATTCTGAGTATGATGTTGGAAAAGATGTCCAGGACATAGCCTCTCACAAGAGATCTGCTCTGAAAAATACTTGCTTTGATCAAAAGCGTTCTTTAGTGAATAAAGTATCCATCCAACCTGACAAACTTAAGTATGTTTACCAGAGAAGGATAGCTCTGAAGAGAGAGTTAGTAAAGGATTTTAAAAAATGACTAGTTGTTGTGAAGCTCATAGAGAATGATGGACTGATGAGAACTTTCATTGACCTTAGTTCGTGTTATGAAAGGTTAGTCAAATAATTTGTTATGAGCATTTCTGATGAATGAAATGTTGAGAGCAACAAAGAGTATGGGAAGGTGGTTGTAAGAGGAAAAACTATGAACTTTTCACCTGAGGAGATCAACAAATTTTTAGGGAGGGCTGAAGTTCCTCAGACTAAGTTATAAGACTCAAATGATCAAATCTACATTGAGATCACTGGTGGTCAAGTAAAGCATTGGCCAAGTAATGGAAAACTATCATCTAGAAGACTTAGTGTTAAGTATGTTATCTTTCATAGTATTGCCACTATCAATTGGGTACCAATACATCATACCTCTACCATTTTCACTAGACTTGAACGATTCATCTATGTTGTTGGCGAAGAGGTAAAACTAGATTTTGGATCTTATATATTTGAACAAGTCGTAAAGCAAGGAACCTCAACTGCTGTGAAGATGCCAATTTGTTTTCCCTCACTCATATGTGGCATAATCTTGGGACAGTATCCTAGTATTCTATTGAAGACTAGCTATGTAAAGAAAAGAGGAACTCCTTTATCCCTGCACCATAAATTGTTTGGTGGAACACATGCCCTAGACATTAATGTAACATCTTTAGAGGCGCCTGTTCCTAAAATATAAAAGAAGGATTTAATCTATCAACTGAAATAAACTTGTAGGAATTGGAAGACCCTATCAGGACTGGCATGGCTAGAAAAGCTAAACTTGAAGATTTGATTAAGGCCTTAATGGAGGAACCTGAAAAGGAACCTGAGGTTTCTGATGATGAGTCTGATGGAAATAACACATCTGAAATAGACGTGTCTTATAAGGAAATATCTGATGGTGATGGAGATGATAAAGATAGTGATGACTCGGGTGCTGAAGAGGATGGTGATACTAGTGCTGCTACTACTTGATGACGGTAGCCTTCTTCAGTTTTTGTTTATTTTGGTTTATGACTTTGTAAGGGCTAAATGCCAGGGATACTTTTTATTTTCTGCGTCATGCTACTTAAATCTTAGGTGCTTTAAATTTCTTTTGCTAATATTGTCTGCTTACCATTGTCATATTATGGCTACAAAGGGGGAGTAGTATGATATCAAGGGTGCTGGTACAGTACTACTAATGGTACTTTTGAGGGGGAGAATTTTTGTTTCCTTGTTTTTTATAAGCATGTTTTGAGGGGGAGTCCATGCTCTGTTCTGGACTGGAGGCTGAGATGTCAGACATGATGTCTCGACATCATTATATTGAGAACTTAGGTTCTCTATTTTTGGTGCAGTTGTGTTAGTAGATCAACCAATTACTAACTATTTGATGTGTGTGCTGCTAATTTATGTGTTTCTAACCTTGCATATATGTTCTCCGCCGATGTACCTCTGATGTGTATGTTTGATTTATTTTCAAGCATACTTTATTGTGCAAGGGTTATTTAAGTGTTTTAGCCAAAATGTGCCAAATGGGGAGATTGTTATTTCTCTAAAATTATGATTGGCATACATTTTGGTAAAACAATTTTAGCAGCAACATGTTGAACAAGATATTCCAACTTTTTGTTTCAACATGTCAAGAAGGATGTCCCAACAAGTAGTTAGGACATCACGTCTGCATAAGCTGACAATGTGGATCAGCTAATTTTTAGATATTGAATATTCAGTTAGCTTATGTGGCGTCCAAGATTGACAAATTAGAATATTCTTATGTTGGTTTTCGAAGATTGCATAGTTTCTAATTATGGAGACACTTTAGGAAACTAATGATTGAAGACCTATTATCTTGGAGGATTTTTTGCAGACTTTGTGCATCCTCACTCCTGCGGTTTTAAAGCCCAACCCAGTCTAGAATAAAGTTATAAATAGACTGGTATTACCTAGTTTTAGGTGGAACTTACGGATGTATTTGTGTTAGGGTTTTAGAATACTTAATTGTTGGGTTGTAAGTTCTCTGTGAGATGTTCATAAGCTTTTAAGCATTGGACATATTATGTGTCAATTCTCATAAGTTTTTAAGCATTGAGTTTTACGTGTTTTAGAAGTATAGCTTTCGGTTGTTTTTGTTCTCTACTTGTGTTTAGAGTTGCTCCAATTGCTGAGTGTAATTGAAGAGGGATTTGAGGGGGTCTTATACCTAGGTGTGTCTTAGGTAGAAGTTAAGCAAAGGGTAGTGATTAAGTGTGTAGACTGTAAACTGGAGGTTTGTTGTAAGGTATGCAAATTGATACTATCTAGTTAGTTTTTTCCATGGCTTGGTAGCCCCTAGAGTAGGAAGGTTTTTTTGAACTGGGTAAACATATCTTGTGTTATTTACTTTCAGCATTGTTTTATTTTGCCATTACATCTTGTTGTTGTGTGTGAAGTCGGATCCGGTGTCTCGACATCTCTTAGGACATCCAGGATCTAATATCCAGAATTTCATTCCATGTAAATTTTGATTTATGGTTTGCATATCTGAGCTTCCCGATAACATTCATATAGACGACAATTTGAAAAAGATTTCACATTTCACTTTGATAAAACTTTTCCAAAACCAAATTTTATTTGGATATTTTTAAAGGGATATCTATTCACCCCCCCCCCTCTAGATACTGTTTTCGTCGCCTAACATCATGGTTATGAGGCTCTTCAAAAACGGACACTACATATTTATCCTTGTTGGCTTTGTAGTGCACATGAAGCCTAGCCTTACATTTAGTACGGGTCAAACGTATGTGATATCTTTTCCTATCAACCATACTTAAGTGTTTCTTCTCTCTTAAACCATGTTTATTACATACCAATTTTCTCATTACTGTTATTTTACTACCCTCAGACCCTCTTGTCCTAACATCACTTTTCCTAAAGGCAAAGCCTTTACATTTACCATATTGATAATAAAATTCATAAGCATCATCAACTGTATCAAATTCCATAGCACGAATTTCATCAGCAGTAATGGAATTAATATTAGTCAATCTATCACCTACAAATGCATATACTTCAACCAAATCATCATTGTGAATATTATCAGTGCCATCTCCATCATCTGAAGTTTGATACCCACTAGATACCAAATAATTATGATCCTGAGCATCATTCGATTCAACATAAGATGTATCACTATCACAACAATGAAAGTCGTTGGAATCATAATCGTCGTAGTTTTCCATAGTAAACCGGAATTAACAAAATTGTTAACACAACAAAAATCAACATCAATCGCAATACCTATGTTTCTAATTAAATCAAAGGTACCTAACAAAATTCAAAATTCAAAATCATCAAAAATGAAACCCATGTACATAAAACAAATTCAAGCATAGATCTTAATTCTCAAATTTAAATCAAATTTAACACCAAAGTTGAATTAACACAATTTTTAACACAACAAATCTCAACATCAATCACAATACTTAATTTCCTAATTAAATCAAAGGTACCTAACAAAATTGAAATTTTGATATCATCAAACAAAAAACCCATGTATATAAAACAAACTCAAGCATAAACCCTAATTCTCAATTTGAAATCGAAATTAACACCCTCTGATTATATTTTACTTGAAACCCATAAATCTTGATAATTAATTTCAAACAAATATAACAAAAAATTCCGCATTTACCTTAACAACAGTGTTCCCAATACGAACATAAGTAGATTTTTGGTAGATTGAATGGGAGAACTTCAAAAGAATAGCCGACGTCAGTTTGTTTAACAATGGAGGACGAACACGATGAATGTTATGTTGATGTTCAAAAATGACAAGTGAGCACGATGAATAACTTGAGTTTGTTCGAATATGGCGAACAAACACAAAAGTAGGGTTTCCGGTGGAATGATCAAGATGAATATGACGTTGATGAAATGAGTAAGATGAATATGACATTGATGTTCGTCTAAAGTTTTTTTAATTAATTTTCATAATAACAATTAAAATTTAAAAACAATATAAAGATTTGGATGATTTTGTCACTTTAAATATGTTAGGAACTTAATTGCAATATTCATAAATATGAGATTACATAGTAAGTTGTATGTATGATATAGTCCTATGTGGTATTCTAGGGTATATGGCACATTTCTGATTGGCCAGAATATTACTTTTTTAAAGAATTCATTTTAATGACTTCACCATAAAATTTTCCTTAAGATTGTCCCCATTAGCTCTGCAAGCAACACATTTCTAAAACCAATGAAAGAATAGAAGTTGTCGAGATGCTTAGAATTCACATTTCTATATATGCCACCCACCACATGCACAATTTTTAGAAATTCATGGTGCAACACCATTGTAACACCCTTATTTTTATTTATGAGATTATATATTTATTTTATTAATTATTATATGATATAGTAATTAATTATTTGGTGGTTTTGGTGATATATGATTTATTAATTAATTATGTGATTTCGTGCATAGTTGATTTAATAGATTTAATTGACTTAATTGAATTATGTGATTTATTTTATTTGGTGAAAATAATATAGAAGTCGCAGAATTAGTAATTGGGCCTAGATTGTGAGTGTGAATAGAAAGTGTGAGAGTGGGTTAAGTAAGCCCAATAGAACTATTATGAAATTGTGAGATTTGATAAAATAAGAGAAAGAGATAAGATAAGGTTAGAAGATGGAAAGAGGAATAAGAGGCAAAAAGATAAGAGGAGCAGAAGAGGAGAATGTTTGGGGGGGATTATTAGGAGCATTGATGCATAGTGTAGGAACAAGCACCTTTGTGAGAGACACACCACTTATCCACACCACTTATCCACCTAAAAACCTTAAGGTGATAGGTGAGTGGGTTCTCCCACTTATATATGCTTAAGTCTCCATATTGGATAGGAATGTAGAGACTTAAGCATATATAAGTGGGAGAACCCACTCATCTATCACCTTAAGGTTTTTAGGTGGATAAGTGGTGTGTCTCTCACAAAGGTGCTTGTTCCTACACTATACATAAATGCTCCTAATAATCTCCCCCCAACATGGTATCATGAGCCTTTGGTTCGAGAAAGGGACCGGAAGGAACTTGTATCAAAATTCGTCCAAGAAGTAGGAGAGCATTGTGGACTCACACTTGAGGGGAGTGTTTGAATAATATAGCAAGTGTGAGTAAGTGGGGAAATAGTCCCACATTGGATAGGAATATGGAGACTTAAGCATATATAAGTGGGAGAACCCACTCACCTATCACCTTAAGGTTTTTAGGTGGATAAGTGGTGTGTCTCTCACAAAGTAAATAGTCTCACATTGGATAGGAATATGGAGACTTAAGCATATATAAGTGGGAGAACCCACTCACCTATCACCTTAAGGTTTTTAGGTGGATAAGTGGTGTGTCTCTCACAAAGTTGTTTGTTCCTACATTATACATCAATGCTCCTAATAATCTCCCCCAACATAGAAAACCTAAGAGGAAAAACTCAAGAGCTCAAAGAATCGAGGCAATGGTGGGTTTTCATTTGATTATTGGAATTGAATGATAATATATTAATGGGTAAAAATATATACACTATGTTGAATTAAAAATATACTAGATTGTCGACTCGTGCTTCGCACGGGTATATTAGAAATAAAATTATATATTTTTATAATAATTGATATGTACTTTTTTATTTGCACATAAACCATTTAAATAAAAATATAATCAAATTTTACTTCTTCGTATTATAGACTATTTTATAGGAAAAAAACATTATAAGTATATTATAGTTTTTATCAAATAAATTATAGTTATAATTATATTTTGTAAACGTTATATTTTTTAAAATAATCTACTACGTGTCTTTAAAATATTGGAATAAATTGTATTTTTAAAATGTAAAATAATATTGTATATATTGCTGCATAACTATTAATTAAAAAATTATGGCATTAATGCATGATCGTATACAAAAGTTTTACTTGTAAATAAGGTTATCGAAGCAAATTTTAGTACTAACTGAGAGTTATACCTATTTATTGAAAATTAATAGATGAGATTAAAAGAAATTATAATAGATTGATTATAAGTCGTTAGAATAAAATGATTATAATATTTTATCACACCAACCTTTAAACTATTAATTTTTATATTTCTTAAAATTATTATTTTATTCTTAAAAGGTAAAAAAACACGTGCACATGTTTGATTAAAATATATTTAAATAATTTTAAAAATATATATATTTTAATTTATTTAATTTTATACAATTTGATTATTGAAAATTAGTTATATATATAGATTGAATATGATTTTTTTATGAGTAAAATAATAATTTCGATATGTATTATTGTAAAAGTTTGTTTTATTGTTTGTTTGAGAATTAAAAAAAAAATTGTCTTTTGAGAAAAAATATGCATAATTTTTTTAAGATTAAATATATTTTTGTTTCTATCTTTAAGAATTGTTTAGGAGTTGGTTTTTGGAGGGGAACACTTTGGAGGATTGCGTCTATATTTAGAAATATGTTTGATATTTTTAAAAAGTATAAAAAATAATATGATCTTATATGCTAATTTAGTATATTGTTTTTTAAACTTTTTCAAAATATTAAACTTATTTCTAGATATAGGCGCAGCCCTCCAAAGTCTTACCCTCTAAAAACCAACTCTCAGATAACCCCATTGTTTGTTTGAGAATTTAAAAAAATAAAAATGGTCTTTTGAAGAAAAAAATACCAAATATCTTTAAGATTAAATTTATTTTTGTTTCTATCTTCAAGGGTTTTACATGTTAAAACGAAAGAAGAAGAGATGGTTGCGTACAACATCAAAATAACAAATACATATAGAACCAAAAATGATCTAAGACACGTGAAAATAAAAACTAAATTACTTTAAAATTGATTTATTTCTTTTTGGGGAAATATAATGATTAAAAAATTAATTTTTATTTTAAATAAAAAAATAAAAATTAAACATGTAAAACGAACTTTTATTGTTTTTGTTGGTGCACAAAGAAGAGATAAAAGGCAAAAAGAATATATCAAATGACGAACGGCTATAAAATAAGGAATAATGATTTACAATGAATTACATTGAGCTACCTCACTACGCTATTTATACACAAAATAAAATCATAAATATCCTCTGACAAAGATATAAAAAGATATAATAATATCTTCTAAAAGGATATTCCTAAAATATAGATTAATATCCAAAAGATATTTCTAAAATATAGATTAAATCTAACACCATCACTTAATTTATATTTTATCCAAAACTGACAACACCAATTTCATCCCTCAAGCGAATAAATTGATCAGTCTTGATAGCCTTTGTTAAAACATTTGTCAGCTGCTTCTAGGTGCTACAGTGCACAGCTTCTAATATTTCGCTCTGAACTTGATTCCTCAGAAAATAATATTTGGTCTCAATATACTTGCTTCTCCCGTGCAGCACTGGGTTCTTGGCAAGATTGATTGCAGACTTGTTATCAATCATCGACTTCAGAGGTTTGGCTACTTCAATCTTCAGATCTTACAACAAGTTCAGAATCCATATAGCTTGACATGCAGTCAGAGCACCTGCAATATATTCAACTTCATAGGTTGACAGCGCAACAACAAGTTGCTTCTTGGAACACCAAGAAATAGAACCTCCCAGAAATTTGAATAAGTACCCAGATGTACTTCTTCTGTCAACTCTATCTCTGCACCAATCAGAGTCTGAATAACTCAGAAGTTCTTATTTGATCTTTCTTCCAGACGAAAATAACACTCCATACTTCAGAGTTCCCTTCACATACCTCAATCCTGACAGCAGCTTGGTAATGAGATCACTTTGGTTTACTCATAAATATGCTAACCATTCCAACTACATAGCAAATATCAGGTCTGGTATTACACAAATACCTCAGAGAACCAGCCATCTATTTAAAGGTTGTAGCATCCACATCCTCTCCATCAGAATCAGAGTCCAACTCCTGATTCGTATCAGCAGGTGTGATAGCAACTTTGCAGTTCTCTAGCTCAAATCTCTTTAGAAGCTCAAGTCCATACTTCATCTGATGCAAAATGATTCATTTCTCAGAGTACATAAATTCCATCCCTAGAAAGAAACTCATTTTCCAAAGATCTATCATCTCAAACGCATTCATCAGAACTTTCTTGAACTCAGCTATCTCTTATTCAGAACTTCCTGTGAGTAATATGTCATCAATTCATCAATATATAAACACACTAAAATCATATTACCTTCTGAAGTATGCTGAACATAAACAACATACTTCATCTCACACTTCTGAAACCCTTATTCCTTGAAAAACGAATCAATCTTCAAATTCCAAGCTCTGGGCGCTTGCTTTAATCCATACGGGGCTTTGTGTAATTTGAACACCATCCCTTCCTCATTATTTTTCTCAAATCCAGGAGGTTGTGATACGTATACCTCTTCTTGTAATAGACCATTCAGAAATGAATATTTTACATCTAAATGCATCAGAAGCCAATTCCTGTTAGCAGTTATTTCAAACACTAGTCTGATTGTTTCATATCTCGCTATAGGTGCAAACACTTCAAAGTAATTCAGCCCAGGATTTTGTAGAAAGCCTCTTGCTACTAATATTGCTTTCTGTTTGCCAATTGATCCATCTGGCTTTAGCTTCTGCTTGAAAACCCATCTGACGCTGATGGCTTTCTTGCCTTTTGGAAGTTCTATCAGCTTCCAAGTCTTTTTTCTCTCTGTAGCATCAAGTTCTTCTTTCATGGCCTGTAACCAAACTTGCTGCTTAAGAGCTTCTTCTGTACTTACGGGTTCAGAGTCTACTAATATTTCACACTGAATAACTTCTCCTTTAGAGTCTACTTAAGTGTCTTGCAACATATCAAACTCTGCAAATCTTCTTGGGATGCTTCAGACTCTTTGTTGCCTCTGAACTGGATCTTCAGAACCTTGGACACCAGAACTTTCCCCTTTAGAAGAACTTGCTTTAGAAATTGAACTTTCTCCAAAACCTTGATTGTCTTCAGAGTCTGGATCACCATCGGAGTTGGAGTCAAAATCATCTTCTCCTTCTGTATCTTCTTCAGAGTCAGAGTCTTTACCAGCTTTAGAAACATGTGTTTCTGACCTTTCTTCGGGAGTTCTCTCATCAGAGTCAGAACGAGACCTTTCCCAATTCCAAACTTATGATTCCTTTACAATGACGTCTCTGATGAACTCAACTTTGTTAGTTTCTGGACAATAAAGTTTGTACGAACATGTACTGTGGTACCCTACCAGCAACATTACTTTACTTCTATCATCCAACTTCTGTCTTCTGGCTTCTGGAACATGTTTTTAACATACAGAACCAAACACCTTCAGATGACTAACATTTTGCTTATCTCCAGTCTACTTTTGAATAGGAACTATTTCCTTCAATTTCTTTGTTGGACATCTGTTGAGCATATAACATGCAATTCCAATAGCTTCTCCCCATAGAGTATGCGGAAGCTTCTTCTCTTTCAGCATGCTTCTCACCATATCAAGCAAAGTATGGTTTCTTATTTCAGCAAGACCATTGTGTTGAGGAGTATAGGGAGCAGTAACCTCATGCTCAATTCCATTCTCCTCACAGAAAATTCTGAATTATGTAGAGTTATACTCACCACCACCATCAGTTCTAAGAATCTTCAGAGTCTGGCCACTCTGATTCTCAATCTTCAGTCTGAACTTCTTGAATTCAACAAACACCTCGTGTTTGAACTTTATGAGAGATATCGATGTCATTCTGGTGAACTCATCAACAAATGACACAAAATATTCATTCCCTCCAGTTGATGCTACTGGAAAAGGACCGCACACATCAGAATGCACTACTCTTAAGGCATGTTTTGCTCTTGGAGCTACTTCTGATGCAAATGGTAATCTTGGTTGCTTCCCTTCCATGCACACCTTGCATGATTTTTCAGGCTTCTTGATTGTAGCAATTCCATGTACCAAATTCTTTGGTTTTAGATGCCCTAAACTTTTGGAATTCAGATGACCAAATCTTTTGTGCCACATCTCACTCTCCTTGACAACACTTATTGCACTAAGACATTCAGAGTCTACAGTTCTAAAATTCACCTTGAATGTTTTGTTCCTTCCCTGCTCTGACTCCATAATCAGCTTTTGATTACAGTCATACTGTTAGAACATAGTTTGATTCTACAACCCTCAGTTAGAGTTTTGATGATAACAAAATACAAGATTAAATGAATTATGAGATTTATATGAGACATATATGCTACTTAAAATTATGTTGTGTATTTACAGAAACTCTGATGGAATCAGCATCAGAATATCAGTATCAACATCAGCATAAGAATATATGTCAGCATCAGAAGATCAAATAACATGTGCTATACGCTGAAGCCTGATGAACAGAATCTGCACATAACATACTCTGACTCTAATCAAGATCCTAACCATGTCATCAGCACTCAGAAGCGTCAGAAAAAGCTAAAGCCAAGAACACTCTGATTATCATTAGCAGAACACTCTGAAGTGTCAACGTTACTATGCATTCAAGACAGATTAATTACCAACGGCTTTATTCCAAGACAAAGATCCTCTCAAAAAGGAAAGAACGTTATGAGCATTGAAATGGATTTATGGACAGCAACGTATCTATTCCTAGGCTACTTAAACAAGTCAGTGAGAAAAGAAATGGCTAATACTCTACACGCATATACACGCCTAAGCTAATCATCTTCAAGCACGCTCTCACTTTTGCTAAAGCTTTCAACCTCGCTTACTCTATAGCTCTAGCAATCTAGTTTCATCTAAGCTTCATATTGTATATTATCACAGTTGTGATATATAGTTTTTCTAGAAAACATCTAACACACTTTTGTTCATTTATCTGTAAGAGAAATTCCTTGAGATAAACTGGTCTGTGGTTAGACTCAAGAAGGCTTTAATAGTTGTTAAAGCAGTTGTGTATTCAGTTGAATATAGTGGATTAAGACCTCGTTGGAGAGAGGCGAAATCACCTTGACGGGTGGACTGGAGTAGTTTGAGATCAAATGAACCAGGATAAAAATACAGTGTTGTCTGCATTTGATTTTAAGTTTTACAATTCAACCCCCATTCTTGTGTTTTTCACTTCTTCAATTGGCATCAGAGCGCCTGGTTCTGAGCTTATAACACTTAACTGTGTCAGTACAAGATCTGGCGTTAGAAAAACACAATGGCAGGACCACATCAAAACATCAGCAATGACAACAATGAAGAAAGAGACAGATTCAGTGGCAAACCTCCAGTCTTTGATGGAGAGAACTTTGACTACTGGAAAGACAGAATTGAAAGCTTCTTTCTGTCCCATGATGCTGATCTGTGGGACATGGTGACTGATGGATACACGCACCCAGTGGGTGCAAGTGGTCAGAAGATTGATAGGAAAGCAATGTCTGATCAGCAAAAGCGTGATTTCAGAAATCATCACAAGGCCAGAACAATTCTTCTCAGCGTCATCTCTTACTCTGAATATGAAAAGATATCAAACAGAGACACTGCAAAGAATATGTTTGACTCTCTGAGAATGACGCATGAAGGCAACATTCAAGTTAAAGAAACTAAATCTCTTGCGCTTATTCAGAAGTATCAGGCATTCAAGATGGAAGAAAGTGAATCAATTGAAACGATGTTCTCAATATTTCAAATTCTGGTTGCTGGTCTCAAAGTTCTGGACAAAGGGTATTCTACTGCTGATCATGTTAAGAAGATCATCAGAAGCTTGCCAAAACAGTGGAGGCCAATGGTCACAGCTCTGAAGCTAGCTAAGGATCTCAACAAAATCTCTCTGGAGGAACTTGTCAGCTCCCTCAGAAGTCACGAGATAGAGCTAGAAGCAGATGAACCTCAAAAGCAAGGTAAGCCATTAGCTTTAAAATCTAACAGAAAATATGACTCCAAAGTTTTGCAGGCTGCT
This sequence comes from Vicia faba, assembly GCA_948472305.1. NCBI lineage: Eukaryota > Viridiplantae > Streptophyta > Magnoliopsida > Fabales > Fabaceae > Vicia > Vicia faba. The sequence goes on along the minus strand of OX451737.1, from coordinate 1,425,892,133 downwards.
GAAGAAACCTCTGATGGGTCCTCATCAGAAGAAGATGAACTATCTCTCCTATCCAGAAGGGTGAATCAACTATGGAAGCAGAGGCAAAGAAAGTTCAGGAATCCCAGAAGATCAGAAAATCAGAATGAATCTTCCTCCAGATACAGAAGGTCAGAATCCTCCTCTGGACACAGAAGATCTGAAAGCTCTTCAGGAAGCAGAAAGCCAAACAACAAAGACATCATCTGCTATGAATGTAATGAGCAAGGACACTACAAGAGTGATTGTCCAAAGCTTCATAGGGAAAAGCCCAAAAAGAAGTTCGGCAAGGAAAAGAAGAAAATTCTCATGGCTACATGGGATGACTCTGACACATCTGAAGCTGACTCAGAATCAGATGATGAGAGAGCAAACATAGCTCTCATGGCAAACATAACAGAAGACAGTGAATCTTCTGAATCAGGCTCTGAATCAGACACAGAAGAGGTATTCCCTGACTTTGCTATTAACTTTACTAAGGTTGAACTAGCTGAAAGCCTTAATGAAATTCTGGAAAGATATCAGCAGATCATAGTCAAATTCAGAAACCTGAAAAGGAATCTTGCTTCTAACTCTGATAAAACTGAGAGTCTCAAATTGGAGAATTCTGAGTTGAAAGATAAAGTTTCAAAATTAGAAAATCTATTGCAAAACTATCATAAGGAAACAATTCCTGAAACTCCCAGTAGTGCTGATGAGATCATCAAGGAGTATGATCACAACTTTCAGAAATTTCTAGCTAAAAACATAGATAGAAGCAAAATGGCTTCAATGATCTATGGAGTTAGCAGAAATGGCAGAAAATGAATAGGATACCAAGGTAAGGTACCTACACCAAAGAAGGTCATGGATTTAGTTATAAAACGAACTCCACTTAATGCACACTTTGTATATGGGCACACACACAACATCAAATATACTAGTAGTAATTATTCTGTCAAACCAAAATTTAACCAGAGTTTTGGTAAAACTAACAAATCAGGACCCAAGAAAATATGGGTACCTAAGGATAAAATAATACATGTTACAGATATCTTTAGCAGCAAAGCAGAAACACCAGTCATGGTACCTAGACTCTGGCTGCTCACGACACATGACGGGAAGAAGGCATATGTTCCAAAGCCTGGAACTTAAGCCTGGAGGCCACATAGGCTTTGGAGGCAATCAGAGGGAAAAGATCATTGGCTCTGGAACAGTGGGTAATGGAAATCTTCCCTCTATAAGTAATGTTTTATTAGTAGATGGATTAATGCATAACCTGTTATCCATAAGTCAATTAAGTGATAACGGTTATGATATAATCTTTAATCAAAATTCATGCAAAGTTGTTAGTCAGAAAGATGGGACTATCCTATTTAATGGAAAGAGGAGAAACAACATTTATAAAATAAAACTTTCTGAACTGAAAAGTCAGAATGTAAAGTGTCTTCTGTCTATTAACAACGAGCAATGGATCTGGCACAGGAGATTGGGACATGTTAGTATGAGAAGAATATCTCAGATTAACAAACTCAATCTGGTCAGAGGACTTCCTAACCTGAAGTTCAATTCAGATGCTCTGCGTGAAGCATGTCAGAAAGGCAAGTTTGCAAAACCAGCTTTCAAATCTAAAAACGTTGTTTCCACCTCTAAGCCATTAGAACTTCTGCACATTGACTTATTTAGACCAGTTAAAACTGCTTCAGTCAGTGGTAAGAAGTATGGGTTAGTAATCGTAGATGACTATAGCAGATGGATATGGGTAAAGTTCTTAAGACACAAGGACGAGTCACACTCTGTGTTTGTCACCTTCTACAACCAAGTTCAGAATGAAAAGGATCTTAGAATCGTTAAAGTCAGAAGTGATCATGGTGGAGAGTTTGAAAACAAAGATTTTGAATCATTTTTTAATGACAAAGGCATTCTGCATGATTTCTCTTGTCCTAGAACTCCCCAGCAAAATGGAGTTGTAGAACGAAAGAACGGAACATTGCAAGAAATGGCAAGAACCATGATCAACGAGACTAACGTTGCTAAGATCTTCTGGGCAGAGGCAATAAACACAGTGTGCTACATTCAGAATAGAATCTCTATAAGACCTATTCTGGAAAAGACTCCATATGAATTGTGGAAGAACAGAAAGCCCAACATTTCTTATTTTCATCCATTTGGATGTACTTGCTTTATTTTGAATACTAAAAATTATTTGAACAAGTTTGACACTAAAGCATAGAAGTGTATTATGTTAGGATACTCTGAACGCTCAAGAGGGTACAGAGTATACAATACAGAAACACAGATTGTGGAAGAATCAATCAGTGTTCGTATTGATGATAAGCTTGACTCTCAAAAGTCAAAGCAGAATAAATTACTTTCAGGTATGGAAGTTGAATTCACAGGTACTGAAGACAAGTCATCAGAAGCTCTTAACAGAGACACTTCCTCAACAACAAAAAGAGGCACTGCAAGCAATCCAGCACCTTCTGTTGATCAACTTCAGAAAAGACCATCCAGAAGCAGCATGGATCACCCAGAAGAAACAATCTTAGGAAGAAAGGAAGATCCAATCAGAACAAGAGCCAGCTTCAGAAACTCTGAAGAATCCCTCATGGGACTTCTTTCTCTAATTGAACCATCAACAGTTGATGAAGCACTTCTGGACAATGACTGGATTCTAGCAATGCAAGAGGAGCTGAATCAATTCACAAGAAATGACGTATGGGATCTAGTTTCCAAACCAAAAGGATTCAACGTCATTGGAACAAAATGGGTGTTCAGAAACAAACTGAATGAACAAGGTGAAATCATCAGAAACAAAGCACGATTGGTAGCACAAGGTTATAGTCAGCAAGAGGGGATAGACTATACAGAAACCTTTGCTCCATTCGCCAGGTTAGAATCTATCAGACTTTTAATTTCTTTTGTTGTTAATAAAGGCATCACTCTGTATCAGATGGATGTTAAGAGTGCATTCTTAAATGGCTATATAGAAGAAGAGTTATATGTGCACCAACCCCCTGGTTTTGAAAGTTCAAAAAATCCAGAATATGTTTTCAAACTAAAGAAGTCACTGTATGGTCTGAAACAAGCTCCCAGAGCTTGGTATGAAAGACCGAGTAACTTCCTGTTAGAAAATGAATTCACCAGAGGGAAAGTGGACACAACTCTATTCTGTAAGATAGTTAAGAATGACATTTTAGTATGTCAGATTTATGTTGATGATATCATTTTTGGATCTACTAAACCTTCTATGGGAAGAAAGTTTGCTAAGTGTATGCAGGCAGAATTTGAGATGAGCCTAATGGGGGAACTGAAATTCTTTCTGGGCATTCAGATCAATCAAACCCCAGAAGGAACTTACATTCATCAGAGCAAATATGTCAGAGAACTTCTGAAGAAATTTGATCTCTCAGAATGTAAGCCATCAAATATTCCAATGCATCCCACGTGCATTCTGGAAAGAGAAGAGGTAAGCAAAAAGGTAAAACAGAAGGTCTACAGAGGTATGATTGGTTCTCTTCTTTATCTGACAGCTTCAAGGCCTGATATTTTATTCAGTGTATGCATTTGTGCAAGATTCCAATCAGATCCTAGAGAATCTCACTTAACAGCTGTTAAGCGAATTTTCAAGTATCTGAAAGGTACTACTAATCTGGGTCTGTTTTATAGAAAATCAAGTGATTACAGCTTAGTAGGATACTGTGATGCTGACTTTGCTGGAGACAGAGTAGAGCGTAAAAGCACTTCAGGAAGCTGCCAGTTTCTGGGAGAAAATATTATCTCATGGTCCAGCAAAAGACAATCCACAATTGCTCTATCAACAGTAGAAGCTGAATACATAGCAGCAGCTGGATGCATCACACAAATGCTCTGGATGAAAAGTCAACTTGAGGACTTCCAGATATTTGAGAGTAACATTCTTATCCTCTGTGACAACACTTCTGCTATTTGCTTAAGTAAAAATCCAATTTTGCATTCTAGGGCTAAGCATATAGAAATAAAACATCATTTTATTAGGGACTATATTTAGAAAGGGATTTAAAATTTAAAATTTATTAACACAGACCATCAATGGGCTGATATTTTCACAAAACCACTTTCTGAAGATAGGTTCAACTTCATTCTGAAACATCTCAGCATGAAGCTCTGTCCAGAATAAAACTGTTTTAATTTTATATATTAACCTTCAGAATTGTGTTTATTTCTCTGTGAACTTCTGATCAATCTTCTTTCAGAATCTTTAGAAATGCAGATTGTATCAGAATCTATCCATGAAGATCTGAGCGCTTCAGTTCAAGGATAGAAGTGTTGTTCACTCAAGCAAACAAGTGTCATCCAGTCATCAGCTATTTTCTGAGGCTGAACACGCATTCACGTTTCTGAAAAGGAAAAGCGCTGATTGGATGCATTGAGACACATGTCATGGGTAACCGTTCCAAGTATCTTTCTGAATCCCCTAAAATCAGCTATCATTAAATGCTAATAATCATTATTTATTTCTCTCTCTTAAACGTTTATGTTTTCAAAAACTTTTTAGAAATCTATTTAAACACTTCACACCATTCACACACTTTTACCATCACTTTCGTTTTCTCTCAATATTTCTGATTTCTGTGTTCTTACTTTCTCAAGAAAACCTTTCAATCTTTTTCAAAAAGCCTCGTGTGAACATGGCTTCTTCCAGCATTCCTTCTTCAGGTTCCCAGAAAACTGCTTCTTCTGAACAATATTAAGTACCTCTCAGAACGCTTCTCGCTCCAATCAAGATTGATTTTATAGCAAACATGGTATCTAAGCAACAGGAAACCAGCAATCAAATCAAGAGCATGCTGGAAGCTCTGTTCACACGTCTTCCACCTTCTTCTTAGAAATTTTATTGTGTTTTCCCTGTTTTCTTTACATGTTTGTCTGTAATATTTTCTCGTGTTCTGAACTTAATCATTGCTTATGTTTTTATATAAACGCTCTTTTTGCTCTGGTCATTTTAACTCTGATTATTTGTGCCTTTTGATAACTGACAAAAAGGGGGAGAAAGAATGATATTTTTCAATAACGGATTACTGAGACATAAGTCTCAAACATTCTAACATTCTGATATATTTGAATTTCCTTCTTCTGAAAAGCTTACAGGTACAAGAATCTGATGAAATAAAGTTCTGATGCTCAAAGAAAGTTCAATAAAGTTCTGATGCTCAAGGTCTCATGGAATTAAAGGGAAGTAATCAACTCAGGGGGAGTTTTTCTCGTCATTACTCTGATACCTTTTATTCCTTATCTTCTTATCTCTAATACCTTGTATTCGTTATTTGGTTATCTCTGATACTTTTTCTTCTCTATCCGTAATCTCTGATACCTTCTATTCTTTAATTTTAATTGGAAAAAATCTGGTTTTTATCATCATCAAAAAGGGGGAGATTGTTAGAACATAGTTTGATTCTACAACCCTCAGTTAGAGTTTTGATGATAACAAAATACAAGATTAAATGAATTATGAGATTTATATGAGACATATATGCTACTTAAAATTATGTTGTGTATTTACAGAAACTCTGATGGAATCAGCATCAGAAGATCAGTATCAACATCAGCATCAGAAGATATGTTAGCATCAGAAGATCAAATAACATGTGCTATACGCTGAAGCCTGATGAACAGAATCTGCGCATAACATACTCTGACTCTGATCAAGATCCTAACCATGTCATCAGCACTCAGAAGCGTCAGAAAAAGCTAAAGCCAAGAACACTCTGATTATCATTAGCAGAACACTCTGAAGTGTCAACGTTACTATGCATTCAAGACAGATTAATTACCAACGGCTTTATTCCAAGACAAAGATCCTCTCAAAAAGGAAAGAACGTTATGAGCATTGAAATGGATTTATGGACAGCAACGTATCTATTCCTAGGCTACTTAAACAAGTCAGTGAGAAAAGAAATGGCTAATACTCTACACGCATATACACGCCTAAGCTAATCATCTTCAAGCACGCTCTCACTTTTGCTAAAGCTTTCAACCTCGCTTACTCTATAGCTCTAGCAATCTAGTTTCATCTAAGCTTCATATTGTGTATTATCACAGTTGTGATATATAGTTTTTCGAGAAAACATCAAACACACTTTTGTTCATTTATCTGTAAGAGAAATTCCTTGAGATAAATCGGCCTGTGGTTAGACTCAAGAAGGCTTTAACAGTTGTTAAAGCAGTTGTGTATTCAGTTGAATATAGTGGATTAAGACCTCGTTGGAGAAAGGCGAAATCACCTTGACGGGTGGACTGGAGTAGTTTGAGATCAAACGAACCAGGATAAAAATACAGTGTTGTCTGCATTTGATTTTAAGTTTTACAATTCAACCCCCCTTCTTGTGTTTTTCACTTCTTCACATACAGCTTCAGAAGATTGTCCTTCATGGTAACTGAAAAATCTTTCTCAATCAGTTGTCCCACACTCATCAGATTTCTTTTCATACCATGTACATACCATAAATTCTAGATCACTGGTGCTTTCCCATTGTTTAGAATGATTCTGACATTTCTCATACCTTTTGCATTAAGGTATTTATCATCAGCACATCTGATCTTTGTACTCTTTCTAGAGTAAAAAAAAAACCAACCATTTCTTGTTTTCAGTAAGATGGTTTGAGCATCCTGTGTCCATATACCACCATTCTGATGAATTCAGATCATCAGGTTCATAAGTCAACAATAGCACATGTTCATCATCTGACTCTCCTCTGGCTATAAATGCTTCTTCTGACTTCCTTTCTTTGTTTGACCAGCAATCTTTGGCATAGTGACCAAAGTTCTTGCAACAGTAACATTGAACATTCTTCTTGTCAGGCTTCTCCTTTCCCTTCTGGATATTCTTCTGCCTATCAGAGTTTGAAGCTTCTGACCTTTGACCATCATTAGTTTTCTTCCTGGCTTCTGACAAAGTCTGCTTCTGATACTTCTTACCAGAAGTTACTTTCAGAGTCTACTTCTCTACTTCCCTCTCAGAAGTTCTCGCAGTCATACGCAACTCATGCGCCTCTAGACTACTTTGTAACTCTTCAACTCTCATGGTGCTCAAATGTTTGGAATATTCAATTGCTACCACAATATAATCAAACTGAGAAGTTAAAGATCTCAAGATCTTCCCAATGATTATTTGTTCAGAAAGAGTTTATCCACAAGGTTTTATCTCATTAGTGATCAGAATCACTCTAGAGATGTACTTAGAAATCTTCTCGTTGTCCTTCATGTTGAGATTCTCATATTGCTTTCTGAGAGACTGAAGCTTCACCTTCTTCACTGATGCGTCACCACCGTAACATCTGACCAGTGTGTCCCGCGCAGCTTTTGCTATTTCAGAATCAACAATCTTCTCAAACACATTTGCATCCACACATTGATGGGTGTAGAACAATGCCTTCGGATCTTTCTTCCTTAGCGCCTTTTGTGTTATCTTATGTGCCTTTGTTGCGTCTACTTCTAACACATCATAGTCATCGGTGACAAGATCTAACACATCTTGAGAACCAAATAACACACGCATCTGGATCTTCCAACGATTCCAGTTTTTGCCATCAAATACTGGAAGCTTGGAATGGACATCGTCGTCGTTTCCATTCATCTTCTGCCTTGTGCAATTTACACAGAAAATCGATAAAGCAGTGTTTCCCAAATCCCCAGAATCAGAAATAACGATTATCACACAGCACCTCACTGTTCTCTCGTGTTTCCCTTGTTCCCGTGGATTTCGAACCAGAGCTCTAGATACCAATTGTTGGTGCACAAAAAAGAGATGAAAGGCAAAAAGAATATATTAAATGACGGCTACAAAATAAGAAATAATAATTTACAATGAATTACATTGAGCTACCTCACTAGACTATTTATACACAAAATAAAATCTTAAATATCCTTTAACAAAAATATAAAAAGATATAATAATATCTTCTAAAAGAATATTCCTAAAATATAGATTAATATCCAAAAGATATTATTAAAATATAGATTAAATCTAACCGTTTTGAAGTTCAATCACCTCAAGAATTTTGCCAATATAATAAAAATTTAAATTGAATTAAAAATGTGTACAAGTGTCTATTATAAGTTACAATTGTGGAGAAATTATATGAGGGCATTTTTTTATAATCTGTATTGATAATCTATAAATTATGAATCTTATGACATATATATATATATATATATATATATATATATATATATATATATATATATATATATATATATATATATATATATATATATATATATATATATGACCTATTTTTTAATGAGAAAATTGATTTAAGTATTATATATTAAGCTTAATTACATTAAATTTTGTATAAAGGTCCATTATTAACATTAAAGTTTTTAATTTTTGTTGAGTATATGTTAGTGTCAATAAAAGTTTATAGATTACATTTCATCAAAAAGTGTATAGATTATAATCTTTAATAGCTTCGTAAGAGTTGATTCTCCATATAATTTTATAATGAATAATAATCATATCTACAAATACATATAATAAAATTTTTTATAAATTTAATCCGAATTAAAGAAAGTAGAAAATTATAATAGTGGAAGGAAAAGAGCCCACCCACTAAATTAACAAATAAAAAAAAGAAATATTTTAAAAAATAAAACAAATACTATGATTTAAAATCTATAAATTAGTATAATAAAATTTTATATATGTGATATAATATTTATACATAAAAATATTAAATAAACAAATATCGTGAAACACCGATCTATATATAGTATTTTGTATTTTTTTTAGTTATTAAATTGAGTAACATCATTTATATGAGATGTTGTCATCTCCTCAATTAGATTTCAATTAATAATAATCACATTTACATCAATATCCATAAATACATATAATGTTTTTTTATTTATAAATTCAATATGAATTTAAGAAAGTAGAAAATTATAATAATAGTAGGAAAGATTTCACCCCCAAATTAGTAAATGAAAGCAAAATAAAATAAAAGACAAAAAATAAATAAAAACAATTTGAAGCTCGTAAGATAAATTAAATTAAGAGAATCTAAAATCTTGAAGGTCATGCAGTAATGTTTATGGTTTTCTAATTTGTGCCCGCGTACATTTTATTAACTCTACGTATGCGACAAAACATATTTAAGATATGATTTAACAATTTTTTTCTTGAGATCTTTAACAAGGTTAATCGAATATTTTGGACGAACATAATTATTTTTCACCCAGATTTACCTCTGAGCTCTTGCGAGTTTAACCAAATATTTCAAACAAACATAATTATTTTTCACTCATTCTTAAAGAAAATATATCTTATCTACCTTGAACCTGCAAAAATATATAATGTGTTTTACATCAAAATAGAATAATTAAATATGAGATTTAATAACAAGATACAATAATCTACAAATTATTTTTCAAATCATTTGTACAACACTTTAAAATATCCAAATTCATAAAACATAATTATAGAAGAAAACTTTAGTTGAAGTTGTTATCGATAATAGACATAGTAAAAAATCCTTAAAAAATAGTGAATAAGTGAAATGGATATAGAAGTGAATAAATAATGAATGTGAGATGAAGAATGTTTATAAAAGTGTGGAGGAATAAAAAGATACAAAATAGTAGTTCAGAAATTTATGTTATAAATTAATTATCAATTAAAAATAATAATTAATCAATTTATTAATTAAAATTTTATATTAATGTAATAAACGAGTGAATGATTCTAGATAAAGAATAAAATAAAAAAGAAGTAATTTCAAGATTTATGTAATACATTTAATTTTTAAAAATAATATAACAATAATAATTATAGAAGTTTGTTATTGATTAGTTTATTATTTGATTAAAATTTATGTATTTATTTTTGTAAGTTCAATGTATAAATGATATTTATATTTACTTAAATTTTATAAATTTTCAAGTAGATCATTGTAATTATATGAGTTATTTCAATAAAAAATGTATATTTATAACAAATTTTTAGATTGTAATTTAATTACATAATAACTTTTTTTATAAATAATTTAACAATAATAACTTATTAAAAATTTCGATTAACTAATCTATTATTTGAATATAAGTACATAAATATTTTAAATATTTCAGGTAAAAATAATATTTATATTTATTAAATTAAAATTTTCAAATATATATTTGAGATTATATTAAAAAAATTCTATAAAAATACTTACATTTATAAAAAATTATTGTTTAAATTAATTACATAATAATTAAAATTATTATCTAAGTAGACCCATATTTTATTTGTATGAGTTAATCATTAATTATTGTTAGACTTTTTAGATTCTAAAACATATTAACAAAAAAATTGTTATTTATATGAGTTATTATTTTAATCATTTATAGAATTTTAATTTTTTTAAAATAAGATAAATAAATTTAAAGTATATGCTTTGTTATTGTGTGAATATTAAAACATTTGAAAACCTTTGTTTAAATTGAAATTTAGCACTAAGAAAATTTATTTTAATATACAAAAAAATATTAATAATATTTTTCTACTAATATATTATTAATATATACTATTACTTAAAATTTTATATTATTAATGAAACAAAGATTTGATATTATACATAATAAGATGAAGAAAAAGAATATGATTTTATAATTATTATAAATTATTTATATAAAAAAATATCATTTTTAAAAGTAATAGTTAAATGTTATTTATATTAAGTAGATTAGTTGACCAATTTAAAAAAAAAATAGAAATAAGATGGGTGTTAATTTCTATTTTTAAATTTAAAGAATTAGAAATAAAGTTAGTGTTAGATTAGTCATATATGTGTTTAAAATTGATTTAAAATAACTACTAAATTGACATGTGTCTAAGATTGTCATCGTGACAATCTGAAATTTATATTAAATAGACATACAATTGAGACATAACATTTTGAACATTTTGTTTTTAGTTTTTAATGAACTTTTAAATTAATAATAAATTAATAATAAATTAATAATAATAATTAATATTATTAATATAATAGTTTTAAGAGTTTTGAATTGGAGATAACTATTTAGGTTAATTGGATAATTTAAATTATTTTCAATTTCAATATAGTTGTTAGAGTTATTGATAGAGTTGTCAATAGAGTTGTTAGGATTGTCAATAAAATTGTTATAATTGTTGTGAGTTATTAAGAGTCATATTTTAATTGTTTTGCATAATTTTGATATGTTTAGAGTTGTTAGTATTGATGTCAGTGTTTTCTTTTTCGTTGAAACTTTTAAAATTCATAATTTTCAAACCGTAATTCTGTTTGAGTCCTCGTTCGAAGCGTTAGAAAGCTAGTGCGACATTCTTTTTAATAAAAATAGTTTTGTTTGCAGTAGGTGATTTAATCATTGTATGGTTATGTAAAATGACATGTATGTGTGTATATGTATATTGAGAATTGATGTTGGATGAAAATAATACTGTTTGCTACGTGTTATTGTGATGTATTGAATTGATGAGTATTGACATGATGTATGTAAGTTGTGCAATTTGGTAAGATGATTCAAATGTGTTGAATTATGTGAGATATGCTTGTATGATTAAGATATGGAGATGGTCTTAATTGCATATGGTTGTTGTAATTGCACATGCATCATTTATTGTGTCAAGAGGCATGTTCACTAGTTTAGAGAAGGGACTAGTAACTTGTCACAAGCTCAAAGAGGGGGCTTGAAGCTCAGAGAGGGGGCTTATGGATTCAGAGAGGGGATCTGATTCCAAGATAATCAAATATTGAGTTGGTACCACATGTATCGTGCATAGTATTGAATTGCATTCAAGTCACATATGTCAAAGTGAAATTATTGGAATTGGTGTATAATACGTGATATTGATGTGAATGTTGTATTTATAGTATCTGTGATTAACTATAATTTAAATTGTGGAATTATGGATGTTTACTTATGGATAGCATGGCTACTTGAGTGGTAACTTGTTGATGAAACTCTTGAAGTGTAAGAATAATTATGTAATGCATGTATGCTATTAATTAGATATTATCTTATGATTTCAATAATTATATGAATTTTTAACCTTTTGTTAGAATGATATTTTATACGACAATGTTCGGGTACTCAAGATATCGGTGGTTCTCGCAAAGACTAGTCAGAGGGATTAGTAGTTTGTTACTTCTTACTAGGTAGTGTGTCATGCTTTGGTCATGTAGCACGGGGATCGCTTGGTTCATGTTTGATTTGTATGAGATATTTGACATACATTATGTTATGATGTATTAGGAACATGATACAAATATTATCATTTCATATTTGGCATTGTACAAGGAGATATTGAAATGGATGGCCTTAGTGCCTAATGATTTATTATATGATGTTGTTTTGAGATTTGTGTGTTGGTATCATGTAGAGACGCAAGTATTCCGCTGTGACATGCATAATTGTTAAATGTATACAAGCATGCATTTAAATACGTGTATTTAAGCATGATCATTGTATGTGTTGTTTTATTTTGGATATATATGTGATGCCCTCTTGATATGCATGCTAATTTATTCTGATTTTGCAATATATTTGCACGGGGGTTTAGAGGGTGTAACAACCATCAATGTTGCATTTTGTCCAACCAAATGGACGAGTATGTCACATAACATCTACACTAATTCTGATCTTTAGAGGATGAATGTTTATTATAAATATTTTTAGAAAAGAGAAGTCAACCATGGAGGGGCAAGATGCTTTAAAAGTATAGTTGTCAGCAATCATGACAGAAGAAGTAATAGTCTTGGTGTAGGTTTTCCAATGAGTTTGGATATTCTCAAATCAAATCTTATTCCTAAACATCCAAATAACATAGATTGTGTTAATGACGCCAGCTATGATTATAATCTGAAATTAGAGGGACCAATGTTTTCCAAATGTTCTCCAACAATAATCCAAGTAAGAAATGTTAAAAGGGGTATTAAAAATATTCTAGAACCAATGCCATGTAGAGACATCAAGTTGACACTAAAAAATAAGGTGCATTGTAGTTTCAACATGCTTATTGTAAAGGATGCACATAGATGGAAGAAATAGATCTCTAACTACTAGGTTGTCAACTAACGGAAGTTTGTTGTGAAAAATTCTCCACAAAAAATATAGATTTAGAAGAAGGTGTGTTGGGATTCCAAAGAAATTTGCTCATCAAGACAGAGGGAGAAGGCTTAGCCGATAAGTCATAAACTTGCTTCGGTGTAAGCGTGCCTTAATCCATATGATGCCAAATTCTGCTATTAGATCTATCATCCAAGGAAAAATGAAGGTTTTTATTGTACCCATAAGATCATGAATAACCATCAATAGGTTATGAGGAAGGGTCCAACTTTTATCCGCTATGAATTCCTAATTGTGGCAATAAAAAAGGGATACGAATGCTTGGGAATGTTGTATTTGGTAGTTAGAGGTGTACCACACCAATTATCTAACCATAATTTAACATATTTATCATTGCCAATTATCCAATAAGAATAATATTGGATTTTATTAAACTGACTTTTCAATCCACTCCAAGGGAAGGGCATATGTTATGATTGATTGGTCTACTATTTCTTAAAACTTTAGCCTTGAGAAGGATTGACCAATATATGTTTCTTGCAAGAAATCACATCAAAGCTTCAAGTTTGAGGCCTTATTTTGAGTGAGTAATAATCTCAATACAAGACCTCCCTCGGATATAGTTATGCAATATATGTGCCAAGCCACGGTGCAAGCTTTCTTTTCTCAATATCCCCACTCCATATGAAATTGTGAATCCAACTTTCTATATTTTGCAAGAGGCTAATAGTTTAGTCATAAATTTGTAAGGAATGCATTAGCATGATATGAACAACATATTTATCTAGCTGAAGCCTACCTACCATTGAGAGCAAAGAGGCCTTCCAATTGTCTAATTTGCGTGTTATTATATCCACTAAGAATTAGAATAATTTGCTTTAAGTATGCCTCGAAAAATAGTAACACATAAGTAGATAACAGAGAATAATCAATGAAGAAACCAAAAATCCCTACCATATGGTGATGTATTACCTAAGTTGTTTCCCTAGCATAGATAGTAGACTTTGTTGCATTACAAGCTCGACCTAAGAAAGCACCATATTTGATGAGAAGATTATTGATATCATTTATGGTCTTGTTATCACCCTTGTAAAAAAATATTATATGATTATCATAAATAGTGTGACATGGAATGTGATAATTCTTAGCACATCCCATGAGCTTAACCTCATTCCTATCAACAATATTAAAAATCCCTCTACTTAGGAATTCCTCGATAATAAATAATAAGGGAGGTGGCGAAAGATCCCCTTGTCTAACACCATTTTGACAAGTAAAAAAGTCAACATACTTTCCATTTATGCCAATGGAAAGATCTGCGGGTTCGAGAATGATGTGGATCCAATTATAAAATTTGTTATTGAATCCAACAGTCGTTAGGATCTTAATGAGGAAATGCCATTGCAGGGTATCAAAAGTGTTATAATTGTCAATCTTGAGAGTCACGTTTTTATCAAAGCTCTTATTGTTAATGAGATTGATGGATTCAAAAGTAAGGCAAATGCAATCTCTTATTTTTGTGTTACTGATAAATCTCTTCTGCTCTACCACCACGTGCAAAGCCGATCTGGTTGTTGTCAATGTAGCACCATTAATCGTCATTAAACACAACATCATACCTCCTAGCAAAATAAATTTTAGCATCAACGATCTTCCACATCAAGATTTAATGCTTCCTCTTCCAAGAGAAAGAATTGTCCAAGCACTGTCACTTATAATTTCAACCCCTCTTATTATCGAATGACTTGAGATATCGCACAATTTTAGAATTCTCAAAGCGAACCTAGGAGCTCAAGGCACGAACGAGCTAATAAAGTGTATCTACAACATTGTTCAATAACAAAACTCCAAAGCAATTGAGGAAATGGTCATTTTTTATAAGAAATCCTCCACCACACTTAACCTGGAGTGAATTCAATTCAAGAGGTTGTTCTAAGAAAAATCATTGTGACAAGCCATAGCGATTCACGACAAAGGAAAGAAAAGTCTAGAATTTGAAATATTTTTCTAAAGGCATAAAACACGACTCCCCTCCCCGGAGTCCTTGGAGGAGATTGAGGTAGTCATGCTCCAACCCTGAATCAAGGCGAACACAAGTTGATTAAGGTGCAAGCTTAGCATCCCTTATGCATCCGAATATTATAAAGCAAGATACCCAAGTCAATCTAAAATCCTCCCGAGTTTGGACAGTGTGATGGAAAAGGATACCCCAACAAACACGTCAAAATCATCAATGACCGACTCAACTAATACAATGATGATGAAGCCTCCAAATGCAAGTTGATATCTTTAACATTGGTCTGACCAAGTAGATTATGGTTCAATGGCCTCCCTAACAGTTGCATTAAATCATGGGTACACTTTATCACCCAGAAGAGACAACGAGTCACTATAGCCGCCTTGAGCAGCATCATGTAAGGAGAGAGAGCTTTCGGTCATACATCGACCGATTCACTTAGGTTATAGTATAAGTATGGGGGAATCAAAGAATCCCTCCAATGTTGAATATTTGATAATGGCCTCCTCCATGACCATTATTTCCGCACCAAATTATAAAAGAAGAAGGTAAAGGTGATCGACGAGGTGTTGAACCTGGCCCAACCATACATAATGTTGGAGGAGAAGCTGAATACTCACTTCAATAACCCAATACTTGGTTCAATGCACAAATTTATCTAGCCAGTTTCATGGCATTTTATTATAAATTCAAGTTCAAAGCATGATCACACCTAACTGGCTTTGAACCATGCAAAGATAAACATGATCCCACACCCAGTTATATTAATTTGGATCAGCACTTTACAGATAAATTGTGTATATTATAACACTACATGCTTGTAAATAAAATAACCAAGCACGGCTTAAGGTTATTTACACTTTTAGTAATCCTTATTTAATGCATTTCGTAGAAAAATATTCATGAGATACAGGAACATAAATAAACTATGTCACACCTTATACAGATAATGAGAAGAACATTGCTAAAACATCAAAAAGTATAATTACATACACTTGATGAGGAGTACAAAAAAAGTGGGGAAATACAAAAAGGTCCTATTAAAGAATTGGGACAACCCTCCCATCTCGGAGGATCTGACCAGGTCAGCTGCTCCTACGAAATGACCAATGGACGGTGAAAAAACTCTATTTGTTCCAGAGCATTATCAAAATACTTTGTAACCGCCCCAAGGATTGTAGAAGTACATTCTTTCAATTTTCAAGTCATAGAAGCATTTTGACTACGTAAGTTCTCCAACTTATTCTAGGAAGAATCAAGAGCCTCAGTCTTATTTGTGTTGTTCTCACCCGGTGCATCACATGACTACCAGTAATACCATGGAAATAATGAGGTGATAAGGGGTTTCCCCTTCTGGTATCCACACCAGTACTGATAGGCTATCACGTATGCCAACTCGATGGATGGAGTTGTGAAAGGGCCACTGTGATACAGTGGGAGAATTGACTTGAGGGTTTTGCATTTTATTGCAAATGTTGTGGTTAGCAAGAGTCGCCACTGACTTTTCTTTTATCCAAAAAGAAAGGTGAAAAAAGCACAGGAAAGACCTTTGAGATTGTTTCTTGAGTTTGGGGGGTAGATTATGAAAAGGGAAGGTATTAGTACCCTTTTCATCCATGGTTTTCCATGGGCTCTTAGTTACTTGCTAGATCACTTGCTTTTTTTTGTTTTGAAATTGTGCTTTGTATGGTTTTGAAAGTATTTTGTAAAAGAGGCCATTGTTTAGGCAATCTTTGTAATGATTCTCGTTCGTAAGAATGTATACAAAGATGTTTGTCTTTTTGAAAATGTTTTCATTGTTTGTAAGATGTTTTTGAAATGTGTGTGTTTGTTTTAGAAAATAGCAAGGATAACTGTTTTTGAAAGGGAGCAAGTAACTAGAAGTAATTTACCTACTCAAATGTCTTTCTTGTTCATCTTCTTTTCCTTTGATGTTGTTGTCTTACCATTGATTTGGTAAGCAACTCTATATTTGGATGTAAACGGGACGGACGTGGATCATCGTATAACCATGATTAGCAATGTTATAAAGTACCTTAGCATTTTGAGGGACCAAGATCATTTTGTAAGGCAATTTTGAATAGCGTCATCGAGGGACTATGATCTTATACTTGTTTGTGTTTGCCAAGATACTTCGCATGCGTAACATGGCCATTTTTATGTAAGGCAACCAAGTGGAGTAACCCTAAGGGTGCTTGTGTGCAAGTGTGTTATTTTCATGCTTGATTTTGTCTTGGATTACGGTTTTCTATTTGATTTGTTTTTATCTTGCCATACAAACCCTAATTACTAGCATGGTATATAAAAGCGGTAAATTGCGTAATTTAAAGATTACTACGCTATTACAACATTTTTATGGGAGGGGGGAATACAAATTATGAATGGGGATTTGCAATAATGTAAATCTAATTAAGTTATTACAACCGAATGGAATTTGTACGAATACTTAAATAAACAAAATATAATATAAATTAAATATGCAATGGTATGTATATGCAAGAAAAGGTTTTTGTTTTGTTTTTTCATATAAATAAGAGTTTTGAATTAAACCTAATAAATTAAAAAAGAAAATATTTTTATACATTCATTAACCCTAATTTTAGTTTATTAAAAGGGAATAAAGTTCTTTAAATATCATTTTTTTTGTGTATTTTTGTCTTAAAATAATAAATAATATTTATGAAAATATTTGGTCTTTTTATATATCAAAATAAATATTTACAAGTATGAAGAAAAAAGGATAAGAATATATCTAAGTCTAATTTATTTTACAAGTTTATTTAAGAAAAATAGTTAGTATACAATTTAATAAAAATAATTTTTATGTAAAAATAAAATAAAATAAACAAAAATTCAATATTTAACATATTTATATTTTTTCATGATTTTATAATATTTAAGAAAATATATTTGATAAAAAAATGGAAATAAAAATAAATAATAAAAAGATTGGGCCAGGGGTGCTGTAAGGAGAAAGAGAGGTAAGTGTTAGAAAAAAAAATGAGAGGCCCATAAGTTGAGCCCACGCTGCCAAAAATATCAAAAATGAAGCTGAAAAAATGTGAAAAATGCAAAAGGTAGCGCCAAGGTTCGAACCCATGACCTATGCATTTCCAACGCGCTACCTTGCCACTGGGGTGGCTGTACATCCGTTAGCTTAAATGAAACAAGAAAAACATAACACATCATTCCTCCTTACCCTGTACTTCATCTTCTTCCTCAAGCTGGCCAAAACCTCTGTATCTTTCTCATTTCTCCATGAAAATGGAAACTTCCAACATGAAAATGATAGTACTCTTTCCCACGATTTCAACCATGTAACTCATGTAAACTAACAGTCAATAATCAAAACTAATTTCCAAGGCCCTAATTTTAAACCTAATTTTTACAGAAAATTGAACTCTAAAATTCTCTATACATAACGCATATAAATGAAATCTATGAACATGGTTGATTTTAGCACAAGGATATCTACACTTTATCTTCACAAATCGTGACCAATAGATGCCTGTATGAAGAGATAGAAGTTGGAGTTCTTACCTCTTTCAGCTGAGATCGTGAATGGAGTTTGAGTGAGTTTTATGAAGGCCTGAAGATTCCTTTAGCTTGCCTGAACCTCCCTGAGTATGTTCCAATCTTTATCTTGTCCTGAAGGTGTCTGAATCTCTCTGTCCAAGTCAACCTGCAAGCTTGAAAAACAAAAATGGAAGATGGAGAAGGAGGATTTACAGTGAATGGATGATGGTCTGGAACACTTAGATATGAGGTAGGTTAAGTGTTTGAGTGATTAGAACTTGAAACGCACGAGTAAATTTCTGGATTGCTATGCTTGGTCTCAAACTGCAAGTTTTTGACAGTTTTTTGGTGATAGCGAGTTTTAGAGAGTTTCTGGCCTTGAGTAATTGTGTCTTTTGTTGTAATGTGTTTGTGTATAAGTATCATTAAGGTTTCTAATCCATTCCACAACAGATTTCTCAGTTATAGGCTTTCTGCACTCTTACTTGTTTTTTAAGAAAGGTGAAGAGACCACTCTCTACATGCTTGTACAGGCCTGCTTGGAGTTGGTACAAGTCCTAGACAACTTGATTTTGGTTTATAGTACTTGTGTGTGCAGAGAAAACAGGTCCAATGCTCAAGAAGTGAAAAGTTGCAAAAGTCATGCTTTTCTAAAATGGCAATGGCAACTTTGTGCCATTTATAGAATTAAAGCTTGGACAAAGACTCTTGTGCTTGGATTAAGGCTTTATCATCTTTGTAAGAATTATATTATGAAGTGAGAAACAAGTTTGAGACATGTAAAGCAAGGATTAGGCAGCATAGGTTCAGATTTGAATTTTGTTCTTCATGGAATGGCTTGAAATCAAAGTGAGAAATTGCCAACTTCCTCTCTTCGATTCTCCCTACTCAATAATGATCTTAAGGAGTTCTTAGACATTTAGTAAATCTTACAATGTGATTTATAACTCATATTTTAAATGCATTTCAAGATTCCTCTTGGAACTAGGTGAAAAATTTCCATGAAGTTAGGTCAAAAACCTGCCTAAATTAGGGCAAAATTTCACTAAGTTATTTTAGTTCATGGGCATGTATTCACAAAATTATATCTTGAGATCCAAGCATATTTAGAGAAATATATGTGAATCAAAGTTGTAGATTTCATGGATATCTACAGCTTTCATGTTGGGAACTTTCTTTGAATCATCTTGTATCATGGTGAAAAATTGGCTTAAAGTTGAGAAAAAATAAGAAATTTTCTATACTTAGAAAAATTTCTAAGTTAAGAAAATTTCAAATTTCAAAACCAAATCTTCAATCTTTGATTTCTTGATGAACAAGTTTCACATTTTGACATGTTTTGATGAATTGTGATCCTTGACACTTGATTTTGACCAAAAAGTCAAAGTTTGACTTTTCAGTATACAGTTGACTGCCAATTTCATCTGCAATCCAATGAAATTACAATGTTTTGAACCATGTTATTAGGTCAAGATGATACAATTGAACCCTTGAAATCATGCTTCAAATCAATTGGTCATTTGCTAGGTCAAAAATCAGAAATTTCCCTTTCTCAATCAAAACCCTAATTTTGACCATTTTGCCCTTTTGATAATTTGATCAAATTTCTTAAGGAATTATGGTCCAAACTTGATCAAATGATACATAGGAGTCTAAAATGTTGATGTGGATCAAAAATTATGAAGTTGGACTGTAAATTGGCCATGGTTGACTTTTTCCCTAATACAGTTGATTTTTAGGTCAATTGTCCAATTGATTGATCAAAAATGTGATTCAAGGCTTGAAATTTGTCATGAGTAATCTTAGGGGTACATAATGATGTTTGAAAGTCATATGAAGCATTGATAGTCCAAAATCTTTGTGTAATCTCAAACCCTAATTTTGGGTGATCAGTGCATGATGAGATGTCTTGAGCTGGTCAAACCTTAATCCAGTCTTGAGTCAAAGAGATCTTGTGAGAAAAATCTTGATAAATGGGAGGGAAAATTTTGGGGTACAACAGCTTCCCCTGCTCAATCTTCTTAAACCTGAAGAGTTAGATTGGCGAGTTTTACCTTTCGTGACTCGAAGGTGAAAGAATGATTGGACACTAGAGTGCTCATAAATTTGCACTTGATGATGTGATGATAGAAGGAATGGGCTTACAGATGCCATTCGGAGAGGTGATAGAATCTTGTCGGAGATGGGCTTGTAGATGCCATCCGAGAATGTTTGTTGAATTGTAAGTTATAAGTTGAAAGAATGAGTATCAGAATGGAGTCTGTGTCTGGAGCGTATCTGAATTGTATCTGGAAGTTGAATATGAATGAGTATAAGAATGGCATCTGTTTTTGGAGCGTACCTGAACTGTATCTGAGAGTTGAATCTGAATGAGTATCAGAATGGCATCCGTGTCTGGAGCGTATCCATACTGTATCGGAAAGTTGAATCTGAATGAGTATCAGAATGGCATGTGTGTGTTGCACCCCAAAATTTGCCCTCTCATGTTTTCCAAAGTATTCCCCCTGCCTGGTTGATCACAAACTCTTGCCTAAGGAAAAAAGAAGATTTTTGAGTGGTACTTTAAGTACCTTTCGATTGGCATCCAGAAAGACACTTCGATTGACATTCTGGACAAGTATTTCGATTGGCATCCTGAAATACACTTCGATTGACATTCTGGATAAGCATTTCGATTGGAATCCTGAAAGACCCTTCGATTGGCATTCTGAAGGAGTCTTTCGATTGGCATTATGGACAAGCATTCGATTGGAATTATGTCAAGGCAATTTTGACAGGCATGTCAACCATGTCCTTCGATTGGCATGAACAACACCTTTTGATTGGCCTGTTAGCAGAGCCTTTCGATTGGAATCCTTCGAGTGATATTTGGGCCAGGCCCATTCGAAGGGTACGCAGGGAGTCCATTCGAAAGAGGCAAATCAGGACTAATCGAAGAGCATGGCCTGAAAGCATTCGAAATCCAAGCGTCCAGGTTCATTCAAGGGACACGAATGTTTCAAAAGAGGAAATAATTTAATGTGTTTGATTTTTGTCCAGAGCGTTAAAGGCCTGTTTTAATGGTTGTCCCCTGCCATTAATGCAGCCTCACACCCCTATAAATACAGAGGCCAACATACATTACCAACACAGAAAATATACACACGAAAATATACAACGAAACACACAAAACTATGCAGGAGAACACACAGAAAAATTGCCTCAAAGAGCCAAAGCAGTCCTTCAGATCAAAGGTGCCCACGCCCAGAAGCCTAAATCGAAAGTGCCTACATCCAGGAAGTGCCCAGATCGAAGTTTCCTACATCCAGGAAGCGACCAAATTAAAAGTCCAATCTGCTGGTAAGAAAGGGTAAATTATCCAACCTTGTTTTTGCATAACACATCATTACTTGTTGTTACCTTCGATTTGCCATCTTAGACAGGATCAAAGGGCCTGGGTTTGGCACCCAGGTCATGTTTTTCGTTTGCTAACACTTGCTGCAGACATATCCTGAAGGGACCCAGCAAGGGCAGGATCGAAGGGCCTGGGGTTCAATACCCAAGCCCTGCATTTTATTTCGCTCACATACTTTTGCAGGTATAACAGCCCAGATCGAAGGAAACACCTTCTCTGGATCGAACCCATTAGCATGCTGGATCGAAGGAGGCATCTCATTCCTGGATCGAAAGCCATGACCTCCATGATCAGAAGACAATCCTCTTCCTTGGATCGAAGGCCACTCACGCCTTACTGTCTGGCCCAATCGAAAGGACCAGGACCCTCTCTAGATCGAAGCAGTCAATTCCCTCCCTGGGTCGAAGCTCCTTTTTTCCTTGGATCGAAGGATCCCTCTTGCATTTTATTTTTGTTTTCCATAGACTTCTGTTTTTATCTTTTTAATTAACCTTAAAATCAAAAACCACAAAAACATTAGGCTAGTTCTTTTTCTATTAAAATAATCTTGTTAATTAACCTTTTAATTATCTTAACATTTTTCCAAAAACTAAAATTAAATAGATTTAGATTATTTTCCCAAAATAAAATAAAATAACAAAAATATTTTATTCTTAGAATTTTTAGAGTTTATTTTCATATTCACGCGCGTTTATTGTAACTGCTTACTGGGATGTAATAGCTTAACTAAGACCCTTTACTGCTTTTATTTCCCCAATTTTTGGACATGTAAATAATCCCCCTCCCCGAAAGCCTTGTAATAGCGTAGGATTTACAATTCCCGCACTTTAAATTCCTGTACATATATTAATTGCTTAGATGTATGCTAACTAGGATTGCATGACAAGATTAACTCTTAACTTAAAATCAACAATAGCTCACCATGACATGCAAGAGTAAAATAACTGAAAATTGACACACTTGCACATGCCACTCTTAGGGTACACCTCACTTGGTTGCCTCGAACGTGGTCATTAAGTATAAGATGTTTTAGAGGTCGTCCTTCTGTCCAAAGATCAAAGTTGCCTCGAAATGGTTGCCTCGATAAAAAATGATCTAAGACATTAGGATTACCACTAAAGCGTCCTAATGTTGCTTTAGTGACCACAAGTCCCTTAAATCGAATTGACCCGAAAACTCCAACGACGATGCTACCTACTCCTCAATAGTAGGATAGTACTGTCTAAAGGACATTTGCACAATTAAATTCCTTTTTGAGTAGGTAGAGGTTCTTAAGTACTGTCTCTCTTTTAAAAACAAAACAAAAACTTTTCGCACTTACACTTTCTTCAAAAACAAAATTCTTTTCAAAACCCACAATCACAAAGAAAAGCAAACCTTTTGAAAACATAGTGAGCAAGTACCTAAGAGCCCGTGGATAACCACGGATAGAAAGGGTGCTAACACATTCCCTTTCTATAATCTACCTCCCGAACCCGAGAAACATCTCGAAAAGGAATTTTTTTGTGCTTTTGTCCTTTCCCTTGTTGGATAAAATAAAAGGCGGTGGTGACTCTTGCTTACCGCGACACTTTGCAAAAACAAACGCAAACACAAACCAGCATTCCAAAAACAGTCAGTTCTCGTTCCCACCGATCACAGAACTGGCGAATCTGATGGGGAGTAATTAATAAGTGAGGTATACCTTGGGATTAGATCACTTGTGTTTTCAATTGTATTGCTTTGTATGCTTTTAATTTTGTGGGCTTGTATCGGAGTTCTATAGATCCCAATCCGGATCTGGGGGTACCCTTTTTAGGTAAGTAGCAATAAACTGTGAGGGATCTGTCCGGCGTAGACCGACACGGATGAAGCAGTAGCTACGTTGGTGTGGCACCTTGGTCTGTACCGATATCCCTTGTGTTGAAACGAGGAGAATATGGGTCTTCTTGAAGGAAAATTACGATCAAAAGTGCAGCAGAATATAAAATTTTCCTTTAGCGATCCTTACGAATGAACATGGTCAGTCATAGAAATATTTATCTCTTGTGGCGATTCAGACCTTTGATGTTGTGATCACGAGCGTTGATGAAGAACAATGCCTCTACTCAGTCCACACGAACAGATCGCTTCCGGTCACAGTGCTAGCTGATCACGAACGAAAACCTTGAGTGAGAGAGAGAATCAAAAACGAAATTGTATCAAGTGAAATTGCTTCATCACAAGGGATCTATTTATAGAATCACTCGTGTGGGCTACAAGCTAAAAACCCAATTGAGGCTATAAGCTAAAAGCCCAATTAAGCTTATGGACATCATACCTTATGATGTACCATATATCACTTATCCACGTGGTACCTTACCACTTTCCGTATTACACTTAAGTGCACCGTACCTTACGGTGTTCCTTATTTATTCTATCTCTCATCAACCTGTCCTTATGTGTGTGACTCTGTAGGTTTTCGCGACGTTGGCAATTATATTAAATCACACATTTAATATAATAAATAGTGAGCGGTATCTAGCAACACATCACTGTTACCCAAGTCACGAAAATGTCATGTGATCTGACCAAACCTTTTCCATGATAATATTTGTGTTGTACAATTACCCTTTTGCCCTCATGTCTATATTGAACACAAGGCATACACTGTGTCACCCTTGTCCAGTTCAATATTGGGCCCTTAGACATTTATCATGTTATGCAGGATGAGCAAATTCCATCTAGGTCACTCATGTCCCTTAGCATGCTTTGTGAAGTACCCATCAACCGTCTTTATAGTCATCCAGTTACGGATGACGTTTGATCAGCAATAAAGTACTTGACTCTGCATCTAGGGTCCATAGTGGTTTCAGGTCGAAGGGTGGTATACACCATTATCATCATGAGAATAACTTATGACACTTTGCATAACATTCTATGTAGTATTCTCATAGCGGGTCAATCCAGTATAAATATTACTCCTAATATTCATACCTATGTCAAGACTTGATAACTCCTTATTTATGATCCATGAGATGTGATCATCAATCTATCTTCATAATAATCTTAATGCTTTAATGTTATCCCACTTCACATTAAAGCTTGACTACGGATACTTTAAAAATAGTGTCTTATGTTTAATGGGATCTCATGATTAAGTCACACTTAACATTTCATTAAACAAATAAACCATTTTAGGGACTTTATTATTTTGGAAAGCAAACATAATAAAGAAATGCCTTTTATTATTAATAAATAATTCGATACAAGTACCAAAAGTATTTGCCTCTAGGGCTTACACCAACAATCTCCCACTAGCACTAGAGCCAATCAGGCATACCCCTAATACCCATAGATCTAGTATGTCCATCATGCTTCAGCTGCGCAAGAGGCTTTGTTAATGGATCAACAACATTGTCAAGTGTAGGTACTCTGCATATTTTCACATCTCCCCGATCGATTATCTCTCGAATGAGATGATAACGCCTAAGTATGTGTTTGGATCGTTGGTGACATCTAGGCTCCTTAGCTTGTGCAATAGCACCATTGTTATCACAATAGAGATCAATGGGATCCACAATGCTATGGACTATTCCAAGTTCACTAATGAACTTCTTGATCCAAACAGCTTCCTTTGCTGCAGTTGAGGCAGCAATATACTCAGCCTCGGTTGTAGAATCAGCAATTGTATCTTGCTTTGAACTTTTCCAGCTCACAGTGCCACCATTTAAACAAAACACATAACCAGATTGCGATCTAAAGTCATCCTTATCTGTCTGGAAGCTAGCATCGGTGTATCCAATTACAGCAAGCTCTTCCTGAACTCCATATATCAAGAATGAGTCCTTAGTTCTTCTCAAGTACTTAAGGATATTCTTGACAGCTACCCAATGAGCATCACCGAGATTAGACTGGTACCTACTCGTTGCACTTAAAGAATACGAGACATCTGGTCGAGTACATAGCATGGCATGCATGATAGATCTTATTGCAGATGCATATGGAATCTTATCCATGCGATCCCTTTCTTCCTTACTTGAAGGGGATTGTGTTTTTGACAGACACATGCCATGTTGCATAGGTATGAATCCTTTCTTGGAATCATGCATATTAAAGCGTCTCAACACTTTTTCTATGTATGTATTCTGACTTAGGCCAAGCAGTTTTTGTGACCTATCTCTATAGATCCTGATTCCTAATATATAGGCTGCTTCACCTAGGTCCTTCATTGAAAAGCATTTCCCTAACCAAGTCTTCACTTGTTGCAAGGTAGGGACATCGTTTCCAATGAGTAATATGTCATCTACATATAATACCAGGAATACAATCATGCTCCCACTAACCTTCTTGTAGACACAAGGCTCATCTTCATTCTTGATGAATCCATATTGTTTTACTGTTTCATCAAAACTAAGATTCCAGCTTCTGGAAGCTTGCTTCAATCCATAAATTGATCGTTGTAACTTACATATCTTTTGGGCTTCTTCTGGTATGTCAAATCCTTCAGGTTGTGTCATGTACACATCCTCAAGAAGATTCCCATTAAGGAAAGCAGTTTTGACATCCATCTGCCATATTTCATAATCATGATATGCAACGATAGCAAGTAAAATCCGAACAGATTTAAGCATTGCAACTGGTGAAAAGGTTTCATCATAGTCAACCCCATGAATTTGTTTATAGCCTTTTGCAACCAGTCTTGCCTTATAGGTATGTACCTTACCATCCATGTCAGTCTTCTTTTTGAAGACCCACTTGCATCCTATAGGGTTAACTCCTATAGGAGGCTCTACCAAGGTCCAAACCTGGTTTGTGTACATGGAATCCATTTCAGATTTCATGGCTTCTAGCCACTTCTCGGACTCAGGACCAGTTATGGCCTCTTGGTAGGTCATAGGCTCATCTTGATCCATGAGTAATACATCACCCTGATCACTTATGAGACATCCATATCTCTCAGGTTGTTGACGTATCCTGCTTGACCTACGCTGGTCTTGTTCTACTTGAGCAGGTTGCTCTTCCACAACTGCTTGTGTTTCCTGCTCTAATTCCTCCATAGGTGTATCAATGCTTTGTGGTTCTTGAATTTCTTCAAGCTCTATTTTCCTCCCACTGATTCTTTTGGAAATAAAATCCTTTTCCAGAAAAACTCCAGTTAGAGCGACAAACACTTTGCCCTCAGAAGGATTGTAGAAGTAATACCCTCTTGTTTCTTTAGGATACCCCACAAATAAGCATTTGTCAGATTTGGGCTCAAGCTTAGTTGAAATTTGTCGTTTCACATAAACTTCGCAACCCCAAATCTTCATGTAAGACATATGTGGTTTCTTACCACTCCATATCTCATATGGTGTCTTTTCAACCTTTTTGGATGGAACCCAGTTAAGTGTGTAAGCTGCAGTCAATAGTGCATGTCCCTAAAAGGAGTTCGGAAGATCGGCGTGACTCATCATGGATCGGACCATGTCTAACAAGGTTCGATTTCTTCTCTCAGATACACCATTCCATTGTGGTGTTCCGGGAGGAGTAAGTTGGGATAAAATCCCACATTCCTTTAGATGGTCATCAAACTCTAGGCTTAAATATTCACCGCCTCGATCTGATCTAAGAACTTTAATATTCTTACCTAGTTGGTTTTGTACTTCATTCTTGAATTCCTTGAATTTTTCAAAGGTTTCAGATTTGTGTTTCATTAAATACACATAACCATATCTACTGAAATCATCAGTAAATGTGATGAAGTATTGAAAACCTCCTCTGGCTGGTATGTTCAGTGGTCCACATACATCAGTATGTATGAGGGCCAAAAGATCATTAGCCCTTTCACCTTTTCCTGTGAATGGGGACTTTGTCATCTTTTCAATTAAACAAGATCTGCATGTCTCATATGATTCATAATCAAAAGAGTCCAAGAGTCCATCTTTATGGAGTTTGGAAATGCGTTTCTCATTATGTGGCCTAAGCGACAGTGCCAAAGGTAGCTTGGATTTAACTCATTAGGTTTAATCCGTTTAGTATTAATGTTATAAATTGGCATTTCAAGATCAAGGACATATAGTCCATTGTTCATTTGTGCAGAAGCATAGAATATATCATTCAAATAAATAGAGCAACAATTGTTCTTTATTATAAATGAAAAACCAAACTTGTCCAAACAAGAAACGGAAATAATATTCCTACTAATTGCAGGTACATAATAACAGTTCTCTAACTGAATTATTAAACCACTAGGTAAAGTCAAAACATAAGTTTCTACGTCTAAAGCAGCAACCTTTGCTCCATTTCCAATTCGTAGGTCAACTTCACCTTTTGCCAAATCTCTACTCCTTTTTAGCCCCTTCACATTAGTACAAATGTGAGAACCGCATCCAGTATCTAATATCCATGATGCAGAAGTAGATAAATTAATTTCAATAACAAAAATACCTGAATTTGAAGTCCCTACTCCATTGTTCATATCTTCCAGGTACTTTGGGCAGTTTCTCTTCCAATGTCCGGTCTTACCGCAATGGAAGCAAGTGCCCTCCTTTGCTATGCCTCCACTAGGCTTCAAAGCAGGAACAGTAGGTTTAGGCTTGGCAACTTCCTTGCCTTTCCCTTTACCAACTTGCTTGGTAGGCCTCTTGTTCAGCTTCTTTCCATTACTGACCATCAGAATGGACTTCCCTTTTGTCTTCATATTCTTCTCAGCAGTTTTCAACATGCTTAGCAATTCTGGAAGACTCTTATCCATGTCATTCATGTTGAAATTCATGACAAACTGATTAAAGTTATCTGGCAACGATTGCAAGATAAAATCAGTTGCAAGTTCCTTTCCAAGCGGAAACCCTAACCTTTCAAGGTTCTCCACATACCCAATCATTTTGAGTACATGGGGACCTACAGGGTTTCCCTCAGATAACTTGTTGTTAAAAAGGGCCTTTGAAACCTGAAACCTCTCATTTCTTGCCTGCTCTTGATAGAGCATTTTCAAATGTCCGATCATATCGAACGCTGACATGTTCTCGTGTTGCTTTTGCAACTCCGAGTTCATAGTAGCTAGCATGAGACAAGCGACTTCGTTAGCATCATCAAAATGCTTCTTATAAGCATCTCTTTCTGCCTTAGGTGTCGAACTAGGCGGTTCCTCTTCAGGAACAGGTGTCTCCAAGACATACAGCTTTTTATCGTGCTTGAGGACAATCCTCAGATTTCGGTGCCAATCCAGGAAATTTGTCCCAGACAATTTTTCCTTATCTAGGATTGATCGCAAAATATGGTTGTTTGTTGTCATGGTAATCTACAAAAAATTGAAAATATAAGTATCATTAAAACAAGGGTTAATACATATTTTCACCTCTGACATATGGGGTGTATTTGAAAAAAAAACCTGCCAAAAAAAAAGTTCCAATTGTTACCTTGACAAATTTTAAAAGTTTCAGTTTTTACCTTGAGGATGCCACATCACCTAAAAGGCTGATGTGACTTATATTTTTGTTATATTTTTATTATTATTTTAATGATATGGCTTGATTAGTTGTCATTTTTAATTAATTTTTAATTTTTAATTCCATATGGCATTTATATTAATATTTTATTAATTGAGTGTTAATTCAAAGTTAAAAAAAATTTGTCCTTCAGCAGGAATTGAAACATGGACATACTATCTACAATGAACGCTTCTTACTACTAGACCAATGCATTTCCTTTGTTACATATATGCATCAATAAATATTCATATCATTAACATATTAATTACAATTATCAATAAATTTTCTTAACTAGTTGGTTTAAATAATTTTAAAAAAAATGTTTTACATATTTTATCTTTTTACTGTAACTTTTTTTAAATTTTAAATTTTCAAAAATCACTTAAATTTAAAAAAATCACTTAAATTTTCAAAAATCACTTAAATTTAAAAAAATCACTTAAATTTTCAAAAATCACTTAAATTTAAAAAAATCACTTAAATTTTCAAAAATCACTTAAATTTAAAATCACTTAAATTTTCAAAAATCACTTAAATTTTCAAAAATCACTTAAATTTTAAAAAATCACTTAAATTTAAAAAAATAAGTTAAATTTAAAAAAATCACTTAAATTTTCAAAAATCACTTAAATTTAAAAAAATCACTTAAATTTTCAAAAATCACTTAAATTTAAATCACTTAAATTTAAAATCACTTAAATTTTCAAAAATCACTTAGTTTTGAAAATTTAAGTGATTTTTGAAAATTTAAGTGATTTTAAATTTAAGTAGGTTATTTAGGTAGGAACTCCTTCCAATTGTATCTCATACAACTCTTGAATATTTTCAGTTGGATGAATAACTCCTTATTCTAATTCATCATATGAATCATTCCCAACTCTTGCTTCTAAACATGTATAATCTTATTATAATGTGTTTAGTTAAGTTTGACCCATTGTTTTAGCAGTTGGATATTACAATTATCCCATCGCACCTTACTAATATAGAACATGCACCTCGCGTAGGCGAAACCTATATTGTTCGATACTAGTCTTGATGAGTGCTAAAACTTGGAAAGCATGAACTTAATATTTAACTTGAGGGATTTTGTTATTAGTTTGATCTCACCGGCTTAACATGCAATTCGTCTCTCTCATGCATCAACATACAAACACATGCATCAATATACATAAAAGGATACAGTTATGGCCCCTAGCGCAATTGTTCTCCCAAGCCAATGAGAGAACCTAAGCTAACCTAATAACGATCTAAACTTCTCCAAGCAAGATCTCCAAGGTTATCCTCCTTTGATATTGTATTCTTCTCTTTCTTCATAACATTACATTACATAAAAGAAACTCGTTTTACATACGAGGGAGTGAGATGAGAAAAGAAGTTACATCAAGAATTTTAGAGAGAGGCACTACACGCAGGCCGTATTTTACAATCCCAAAACAAAATAAAGGAAAAACTAAGGCCATAACTGATCACCATAAGACAATAATAATAAACACACTTTT
This sequence comes from Vicia faba, assembly GCA_948472305.1. NCBI lineage: Eukaryota > Viridiplantae > Streptophyta > Magnoliopsida > Fabales > Fabaceae > Vicia > Vicia faba. The sequence goes on along the minus strand of OX451737.1, from coordinate 1,425,861,212 downwards.
ATTATTAGTTTAAATTTTGTTAATAAAAAAAAGGCAAATTAAATTTCGACGATTTATCACACTACGCAGAGTTAGCTGGGGGTTCCGCTGCCCGTTCAGCGGACGGGGGTCAAGGGGGCAGCGCCCTTTTGCGGGGTTGTTGGGGGCAGCGCCCCGACGCAAAATTTTAATGAACAATTCATTTGAAATCGGCATCATTAGCTCTTGTGCATTCACAACCCTAATCGCATAACTCTGCAACAACACAACCCTTGTGCCGTCATGAACCCTAATGCAACCGTTTCATGCTGTCAAACACATTTCGATTGATAATTCAGTATGATTAATCACATGCCATTGCTTCACCATACTAATGTCGGATTCCGAAGCATATGAACAGTGATCGGTCAAAGGAATAACAATCATCAAGTGTTTGAATGAACGAAACAGAAACAGTATATCCCATATACCATCGTTGCATCAGATTTACTTATATCATATATAAAAGTGATCGATCTTATTTGTGTAACCTATGGACGATCGATGTATCGCTGCTTCACCATACTAATGTCGGATTCCGAAGCATAGTCAACATCAATCATCCAAATCGTACACAACAGATGCCAAATTTAATTACTCATTTATTATTCAATTCATTATGGTTTTAATCGAATCAAAACAGAAAATATAGAACATAAACAACTATCAGATCCATGGTTTCATAAGTGGCTCTGATACCACTGAAGGAAAATTGCGATCAAAAGCGCAGTGGAATATAAAATTTTCCTTTAGCGATCCTTACGAATGAACTTGGTCAGTGATAGAAATATTTACCTCTTATGGCGATTCAGACCTTTGATGTTGTGATCACGAGCGTTGATGAAGAACAACGCCTCTACTCAGTCCACACGAACAGATCACTTCTGGTCACAGTGCTAGCTGATCACGAACGGAAACCTTGAGTGAGAGAGAGAATCAAAAACGAAATTGTATCAAGTGAAATTGCTTCATCACAAGGGATCTATTTATAGAATCACTCGTGTGGGCTACAAGCTAAAAACCCAATTAAGGCTATAAGCTAAAATCCCAATTAAGCTTATGGACATCATACCTTATGATGTACCATATATCACTTATCCACGTGGTACCTTACCACTTTCTGTATTACACTTAAGTGCACCGTACCTTACGGTGTTCCTTATTTATTCTATCTCTCATCAACCTGTCCTTATGTGTGTGACCCTGTAGGTTTTCGCGACGTTGGCAATTATATTAAATCACACATTTAATATAATAAACAGTGAGCGGTATCTAGCAACACATCACTGTTACCCAAGTCACGAAAATGTCATGTGATCTGACCAAACCTTTTCCGTGATAATATTTGTGTTGTACAATTACCCTTTTGCCCTCATGTCTATATTGAACACAAGGCATACACTGTGTCACCCTTGTCCAGTTCAATATTAGGCCCTTAGACATTTATCCTGTTATGCAGGATGAGCAAATTCCATCTTGGTCACTCATGTCCCTTAGCATGCTTTGTAAAGTACCCATCAACCGTCTTTATAGTCATCCAGTTACGGATGACGTTTGATCAGCAATAAAGTACTTGACTCTACATCTAGGGTCCATAGTGGTTTCAGGTCGAAGGGTGGTATACACCATTATCATCATGAGAATAACTTATGACACTTTGCATAATATTCTATGTAGTATTCTCATAGCGGGTCAATCCAGTATAAATATTACTCCTAATATTCATACCTATGTCAAGACTTGATAACTCCTTATCTATGATCCATGAGATGTGATCATCAATCTATCTTCATAATAATCTTAATGCTTTAATGTTATCCCACTTCACATTAAAGCTTGACTACGGATACCTTAAAAATAGTGTCTTATGTTTAATGGGATCTCATGATTAAGTCACACTTAACATTTCATTAAACAAATAAACCATTCTAGGGACTTTATTATTTTGGAAAGCAAACATAATAAAGAAATGCCTTTTATTATTAATAAATAATTTGATACAAGTACCAAAAGTATTAGCCTCTAGGGCTTACACCAACACTTCTAAGGAGTCATTAAGCACCAACTGACCTTAGAACCTTAAATTGACCAACTTGGCCATAGAACAGTAGCAGTATGCTACACTCATTGAGACTAAACTCACGCGATGGTTCCGGCTGCAAGAAAAGGTTGCTAAGCTGGAATTATGACCGATTGAGGGTAGTCAGTGATATTGAGATCCTCTAGAACCCGGTTACTATTTTTTTAGGACATGTTTAAACCAACTAAACTGAAAGAGGGTAATGCCTAAACTCCATGCCAGCCTAAACTTAAGGCTATATGTGTGACTTGTGTGCCTTCAAACTTGAACTACTTGTTATCTGACAACAGGGGTTCCTTACAGGTTTTGTTTACAGTCCTTATCCAAAAAATTGGATTTATTGCAGGGCTCACTTACATCACCTCACTTTTTGCTTAAACGCATAGCATATACATCATAACGTCATGCCTTAACATTTCTTTAACCATTTCAAGGATCTCAAGGGTCTGTGATACAGGTTATGGTAAATCAAATGTCCAGCAAGGGGCAAAGGGGATTTATTTTCCTCTAGCCAAGTTTGTCTAGAAATCCAAGCATGATAACTTGAGTCAGGGGCTATGACCCACTCGATATGGTGAGCTTGACTCTTGAAGAAGGACACTCAGCAACATGAAGTTCCTTCAATCAAGCTACCAGATTCAGATTCTAACAGTTTCTTGTTTACCCCACGAGATCCTTGAAAACATTGCATACATATATTATACATATCATTGCATAACAGGTCTCCCAATACAGGTCTCTCATGTTCTCGCTGTTTATTTCAGCAATGGCTTTCCCACGAGACAACCAGGATCTTCATACTCAAGAGACTCAGTTCAGGGAAATCTTCCTAAACTTATCCAAGGGGCAGGAAGAGTTGAGAACACTCCTCATGGGGAATTTGGTCAAGAAAAGTCCTGAAGACAATAAGGATGAACGGATGAAACATCTGCAAGCTGAGGTAGATGCATTGAGAACCCAGATGCTGGGGCAGATGGCTCTTATCCAAGGCTTAGCTCGGGAACAAGAAGAGTTGAGAACCATGAACAACCAGCTTCATCAAGACAGATACAACAACATGAAGCAAACGGTCAAGGCTGGTGGTCAAGTCATTGATCAGCCTCCAAGAAGACAAGGGTTTGGCTTGGTAAAGAATGGACCTCTCCAAGTTTCTACTACCTCAAGGGTCCAACAACAACCTCACCAAAAGCAACGGGTTGACCATAGGTCATTTACCAAGCTCAACATGCCGCTGTCTCAAGCTTTACAACACCTGTTAAGATTGAATCTGGTGACGTTAAGGGACCCTCCTAAGAATCCCAGCACAGCCTCCCCGAGGTACAATCCTGATGCAAGGTGTGCATACCATTCTGACAGTCCTGGACATGACACCGACGACTGTTGGACTTTGAAGAACAAAATTCAAGACCTGATTGATGAGGGAGCATTAGAATTCACACAAGATGGCCAGGCTGAGTTCTTCTACCATCCCTCCAAGGTTCACCATTTGAAGTGACAAGTACTGAGACGAGAAGACTTTTGTTCATTTGAATTTTCAAGTTGTAATCTCTTTGTTATTCAAACAATTATCCATTAATGCCAAACTTTGTTTCATTAATGCATTGCATATGTTTGTCTTGATTTGATCCAATCATTTTCATTACATTTAAACTATGTTTTTTACTCACTTTATGACATTCAACTGTTGCTAAAAGTTACAAGCCTTTAGAGGGAGGATGACGAAACAATGCCATAATCTCATACAGTATGCTTTTGGACAGACCTTGCTAACGATGTACAGGCATTTCTTTCAAATCCTAAACACTGGAGTTATAAGGAAGATAATCCCTAGTCAACCCCTTCGAGCCAAAGAAGTAGGAGTTTTCTGTTTTTAAACAAATTGAAACCTTTGATTTAAACCTGGGGCAGGGTAGTCTCTCAGTTAATTCAAAAGATATGCATTGAAGTCGCAAAACTCTCAGTTCATAATACAACGAACGACATCAAAAGCATTCCTCTGGAATCAAAAGACAGTAGTGGTTCCTTATCTCATAGGCAGCCAATCTCTTAAAAAAAAGAAAAAAGAAAAAAAAACCACTGAGCCAAAACCTATAAAGGAGGTTTAAGAAAGTCGGGGCATCCCGCTGACTGTAATCTCGAAAACAGGAACAGTCAGGCAAAAATTAGGGATAACAAATCAAAAGAACAAGGTCATTACAAATCCTCGACAACATGAAAAATGTTGCAAAAATGACTGCCTTCAAAAATTCAACTTGTGTGAACCATCACCAAAAACGTCGTTCCAGACTCATTTGGAGTTCAAATGCACAATTAACTGAGTTTAGGATTGAAGAACATCACGAAGAGCGGGTGGATACAAATATACTTTGAGCCTTTATCCTTTGTTTCTTAAACCGTGAACCAAGCCACGTTACAACCCTTCAAAAGTCCTAACTGAAGCATGGGTTAGTTCGAAAGCATACTGTTACAAAAGGTATCCTGACTCCTGTAAGGCTTTGCCCTAAATCTTGTGTTGAATTTGTCTTATAAAGAGTTTTCTGCTAAAAAACGCATTTTTCAAAAACTTCGAGACAAGCATAAACTTTGCATTATCTGAATATCACTGTTTGCATTTTGGCTATTTGTTTGACAGCGGAGAAAGTCACACAACGAATATCCGATGAACGAAAGCCCTCTCAGTGAACAAAATCACTTCAAAAAGGATGACGCTTCCATTGGCAAATCTCCTATAAACAAGGGGGCATGACATGTCACTATCTAGCACACCTGGGGCAGTCCAGTCAAGATTCCAGGAAATCTCTGAAGAAGTGTAGAGTAACCAGGGGCAAGTCTCCATCTCCGTCACCTGGGGCATGGGACATGAATTCCAGCAACGAATCTTGCATGATCAAACATCTTCTGGTAGTATGGCAACACGACACTACTGGCAGTGACACCTCCCTACACTCTGAGAGCGTGGACATAGTCAAGAAAGTACTATGCATAATCAAAGACCCGCTAGGTTGACTGGCTTATGCAAAAATAAGGGCTTCCCGGCGAACCAAAAGGGTTCGGGCAAAAATAAGGGATGAAAATGAAAATTTGTACACCCGGCAAGTCGAAAACCTGAAAAGGCGGATTGGGCAAAAAAGGGTATCCCGATGGACTGAAAACCCGAAAGGGCGGTCCAGGCAAAAAATTAGGGATCAAAGCGTACGACTATGTCCCGTCATCTCGTCACTTGCCTACCAGAAGAAGATTTGTGACTTCAATCGGCAATTACCAAGCACCTCATAGGTGGGGATAATACCATATCCACAGGGCCGTCGCAGGCACCTTGTCCCGCAAAAACAGGGGCAAATAAGAATTGTCCGAACTATACAAATTGCTCTGTCCACCAGGTACCAAGGTATATTCAGCTGAAGAATATGGCTAAGATACTATCACTCCCCGCAAAGTAAAACAGTAATGATAGCTCTCTCAGCTGAGACTTGCAGCTATGTACAAATCAGCAATACTCTCCCCAAGCAGAGTTAGTCTACCGTCAGCCCGGAAAAGGTTTGGTATCCCCAGAAGATCTTAATATTCCCCAGCGGAGTATAAGGATATTCTCCAGCAAATGTAAGAGTATCCCTGGCAGTCTTAATATTCCTCAACAGAGTATAAGAATGTTTCCCGGAGGAATACAAGATACCCCCAGCGGAGTATAAAGACATTCCCCAGCAAACATAAAAGCATCCCCGGCAGTCTTAATATTCCTCAACGGAGTATAAGAATGTTTCCCGGAGGAATACAAGATACCCCCAGTGGAGCCATTTCCCCAGCGCAGTCTAAAAAAGCTTCCCCAATGGAGTTGAATCATTTTCCCCAGTAGATTCTGGAAGCTTATCCCATGCGAAGCACAAATAAGTCTCCCCAGCCAATTTCAGAAGGTTATCCTCTCCAAGTTGCAACTGAAAGATCATCCCTAGCTAAGTTCTTTCTTTCCCCAAGCAGGACTTCTATCCTCAACAGATTCAATATCACCAGCAACGGTAATCCATCTCCAGCGGAGTTTATCATCAAAATCCCCAATAGAGCTTATCAACGGAATCCCCAACGGAGTTTATCGTTAAAATCCTCAACAGAGTATATCTTCCCCAGCGAAGTTCATCATTAAAATCTCTGCAAAGTATCTCTTCCCCACAGAGTATTTCCCCTCGGAGTAATCTCTTCATCCTGTTTATCCTCCACCGGAGTTCTTTTCTCCTAACAGGTTTATCCTTGCAATCATCTTCGTTCCTCATCCCCAGCGGAAATGAAGAATTCAACTCTATTCTCCAGCAAGCTATCCGGGATTAAGTTTCCCCAGCTAAAACATCACACTTCCATACATCATGATACATGACTATACACATCATACCATCTCATTTATGTTGAGAACATCATTGCTTGATCCATATCATGCATTGCATATGACTGACCTTTACCTTTCAGGAAAGATCTAGTTGAAGATTCCAAGACCTTGCCTGGTCCAGTTAAATCGATTCCTAAATATTTTTCTGATGCCGATCTAGTCAAAGGCCTTCTCTGGTCCAGTTAAATCGATTCCTAAAGATTTTCCTGATGCAGATCCAGTTGAAGATTCCAAGACCTTGCCTGGTCCAGTTAAATCGATTCCTAAAGATTTTTCTGATGCCGATCCAGTCAAAGGCCTTCTCTGGTCCAGTTAAATCGATTCCTAAAGATTTTCCTGATGCAGATCCAGTTGAAGATTCCAAGACCTTGCCTGGTCCAGTTAAATTGATTCCTAAAGATTTTTCTGATGTCGATCCAGTCAAAGGCATTCTCTGGTCCAGTTAAATCGATTCCTAAAGATTTTCCTGATGCAGATCCAGTTGAAGATTCCAAGACCTTGCCTGGTCCAGTTAAATCGATTCCTAAAGATTTTTCTGATGCCGATCCAGTCAAAGGCCTTCTCTGGTCCAGTTAAATCGATTCCTAAAGATTTTCCTGATGCAGATCCAATTGAAGATTCCAAGACCTTGCCTGGTCCAGTTAAATCGATTCCTAAAGATTTTTATGATGCTGATCCAGTCAAAGGCCTTCTCTGGTCTAGTTAAATCGATTCCTAAAGATTTTCCTGATGCAGATCTAGTTGAAGATTCCAAGACCTTGCCTGGTCCAGTTAAATCGATTCCTAAAGATTTTTCTGATGCCGATCCAGTCAAAGGCCTTCTCTGGTCCAGTTAAATCGATTCCTAAAGATTTTTCTGATGACGATCCAGTTGAAGATATTCCAAGACCTTACCTGGTCCAGTTAAATCGATTCCTAAAGATTTTTCTGATGCCGATCTAGTCAAAGGCCTTCTCTGGTCCAGTTAAATCGATTCCTAAAGATTTTCCTGATGCAGATCCAGTTGAAGATTCTAAGACCTTGCTTGGTCCAGTTAAATCGATTCCTAAAGATTTTTCTGATGCCAATCCTGTCAAAGGCCTTCTCTGGTCCGGTTAAATCGATTCCTAAAGATTTTCCTGATGCAGATCCAGTTGAAGATTCCAAGACCTTGCCTGGTCCAGTTAAATCGATTCCTAAAGATTTTTCTGATGTCGGTCCAGTCAAAGGCCTTCTCTGGTCCGGTTAAATCGATTCCTAAAGATTTTCTTGATGCAAATCCAGTTGAAGATTCCAAGACCTTGTTTGGTCCAGTCAAATTGATTCCTAAAGATTTTTCTGATGCCTATCCAGTCAAAGGCCTTCTCTGGTCCAGTTAAATCGATTCCTAAAGATTTTTCTGATGCCGATCCAGTTGAAGATATTCCAAGACCTTGTCTGGTCCAGTTAAATCGATTCCTAAAGATTTTTCTAACGCCGATCCAGTCAAAGGCCTTCTCTGGTCCAGTTAAATCGATTCCTAAAGATTTTTTTGATGTCGATCCAGTTGAAGATGTTCCAAAACCTTTTCAAGTCCTAGTTTAATACCTGTAGCAAGCCAGGAAAACTATCTGTGGACGACTGATTGTAGATTAATACCTGAAACCAGCCAGGAAAACTATCTACATGATGAGATTGAAGATTAATACCTGTAACAAGCCAGGAAGACCTTTCTTTCTCAGGTCAGAGATTAATACCTGTAACAAGCCAGGAAAACTATCTACACAAAGATATTAAAGATTAATACTTGGAACCAGACAGGACGAGTACTATAACCTCAACGGTATACTCCCGGTGAGCACGAGTCAGTTCCTAAATCTCAAACAAAGTTAGACTTCCCCAGTGGAATCTTCTACAATAACAGGTATGCAAGTTCTCGCTAAGGAATCTCTTATGCGATCGACACTCCTGCAGATGGCATCTATAAGCCCATCCTCCTACCAACAACCTCCAGATGGCATCCATAAGCCCATCCTCCTACCAACAACCTCCAGATGGCATCCATAAGCCCATCCTCCTACCAACAATCTCCAAATGGCATCTGTAAGCCCATTCCCGACGTCACAATGCTGATACTACACCATGCGAGTGCAAATTTCTAGGCACTCTAGTGTTCAATTATCTTCCACCTTCGGATCGCGAAAGGCTAGAAAGCCAATCTATATCCTCAGGTTTAAGAAAATTGAACAGGGGCAACTGTTGCACCCCAAAATTTTCCCTCTCATGTTTTTCAAAGTCTTCCCCCTGCCTGGTTGATCGCAAACTCTTGCCTAAGGAAAAAAGAAGATTTTTGAGTGGTACTTTAAGTACCTTTCGATTGGCATCCTGAAAGACACTTCGATTGACATTCTGGACAAGTATTTCGATTGGCATCCAGAAAGACACTTCGATTGACATTCTGGACAAGCATTTCGATTGGCATCCTGAAAGACCTTTCGATTGGCATTCTGAAGGAGTCTTTCGATTGGCATTATGGACAAGCATTCGATTGGAATTATGTCAAGGCAATTTCGACAGGCATGTCAACCATGTCCTTCGATTGGCCTGTTAGTAGAGCCTTTCGATTGGAATCCTTCGAGTGATATTTGGGCCAGGCCCATTCGAAGGGTACGTAGGGAGTCCATTTGAAAGAGGTAAATCAGGACTAATCGAAGAGCATGGCCTGAAAGCATTCGAAATCTAAGCGTCCAGGTTCATTCAAGGGACACGAATGTTTCAAAAGAGGAAATAATTTAATGTGTTTGATTTTTGTCCAAAGCGTTAAAGGCTTGTTTTAATGGTTGTCCCTTGCCATTACTGCACCCTCACACCCCTATAAATACAGAGGCCAGCATACATTACCAACACAGAAAATATACGCACGAAAATATACAATGAAACACACAAAACTCTGCAGGAGAACACACAGAAAAATTGCCTCAAAGAGCCAAAGCAGTCCTTCAGATCAAAGGTGCCCACGCCCAGAAGCCCAAATCGAAAGTGCCTACATCCAGGAAGTGCCCAGATCGAAGTTGCCTACATCCAGGAAGCGCCCAAATTAAAAGTCCAATATGCTGGTAAGAAAGGGTAAATTATTCAACCTTGTTTTTGCATAACACATCATTACTTGTTGTTACCTTCGATTTGCCATCCTAGACAGGATCAAAGGGCCTGGGTTTGGTACCCAGGTCATGTTTTGCGTTTGCTAACACTTGCTGCAGACATAGCATGAAGGGACCCAGCAAGCGCAGGATCGAAGGGCCTGGGGTTCAATACCCAGGCCCTGCATTTTATTTCGCTCACATACTTTTGCAGGTATAACAGCCCAGATCGAAGGAGACACCTTCTCTGGATCAAACCCATTAGCATGCTGGATCGAAGGAGGCATCTCATTCCTGGATCGAAAGCCATGACCTCCATGATCAGAAGACAATCCTCTTCCTTGGATCGAAGGCCACTCACGCCTTACTGTCTGGCCCAATCGAAAGGACCAGGACCCTCTCTGGATCGAAGCAGTTCATTCCCTCCCTGGGTCGAAGCTCCTTTTTTCCTTGGATCGAAGGATCCCTCTTGCATTTTATTTTTGTTTTCCATAGACTTCTTTTTTTATCTTTTTAATTAACCTTAAAATCAAAAACCACAAAAACATTAGGCTAGTTCTTTTTCTATTAAAATAATCTTGTTAATTAACCTTTTAATTATCTTAACATTTTTCCAAAAACTAAAATTAAATAGATTTAGATTATTTTCCCAAAATAAAATAAAACAACAAAAAGATTTTATTCTTAGAATTTTTAGACTTTATTTTCAGATTCACGCGCGTTTATTGTAACTGCTTACTGGGAGGTACGTTCACCTTGTTAGCATAAATTTGACACTTATGACAGGTTCGAGAGTGTTGATAGCAATCTTCTTCCATGGTAGACCAATAATAGCCTGCCCGTAGGATTTTCTTCGCCCATTGTATGCCCACTAAAGTGCGTGCCAAAAGTACCTTCATGTAATTCAGCCATGATCTTTTCAGCTTCAACCATATCCATGCACCGAAGCAAAATGGAGTCATGATTGCGTTTGTACAGGACGCCATTACTAAGGAAGAATTTAGCATATAATCTCCTTAAGAACTTCTTATCATTGATCGAATCTCCTTCTGGATATTCTTGAGCCTCGAGATACCTCTTGACCTCATGAAACCAAGGCTAGTACACTACCTCTTTAGTATTAATCTCGTGACAATGCACTGGTTCATCCATTCGTTCGATGGTGATCTGGGGAGCTTCGTTATCCCAATTAAGTTTAAACATAGATGACATTGTGGCTAGAGAGTCTGCTAGCTGATTTTCTTCTCGCGGAAAATGCTCGAAGGTAATCTTCTCAAAATGTGGTAGCAATGTAAAAACATGTTCTTTGTAAGGAATAAGGTTTAGGTGCTTAGTGTCCCATTCCCCTTTGATCTGACTGATGACCAAAGCTGAATCTCCAAATACATCTAAGGATTTGATTCCCAAATCTATGGCAGTTCTGAGACCAAAGATGCACGCTTCGTATTCTGCCATGTTGTTTGTACAGTTGAAGCAAAGTCTGGCAGTAAAGGGAGTATGACACCCTTCCGGAGATATGAGTACAGCGCTGAGACCATTACCAAGTGCATTGGATGCTCCATCAAAGAACAAGGTCCATCGGGATCCTTGTTCAGGTCCGTCATATGGCCTGATTTCTTCATAGTTGTCTAATGTCATGATGTCTTCGTCTGGGAATTCAAACTTCATGGACTGATAATCTTCTACAGCTTGGTGAGCGAGATGGTCAGCTAGCACACTGCCCTTTATAGCTTTCTGGGTAGTATATTGTATTTCATATTCTGTTAGGATCATTTTCCATCTAGCTATTCTCCCAGAGAGAGCAGGCTTCTCGAAGATGTATTTTATCGGATCCATCTTAGATATCAACAAGGTAGTATGAGTCAGCATATATTGTCTTAGCCGGCGAGCAGCCCATGCTAGAGCGCAGCAAGTTTTCTCGAGCAGTGAATATCTGGTTTCACAGTCGGTAAACTTTTTGCTCAGGTAATAAATAGCATGCTCTTTTCGACCAGACTCGTCATGCTGCCCCAATATACACCCCATTGAGTTTTCTAAAATGGTAAGATACATGATTAATGGTCTTCCCTCGACTGGTGGCATTAACACAGGAGGCTCTTGTAAGTATTCTTTGATTTTTTCAAAAGCAACTTGGCATTCATTATTCCATTTGACCACTTGATCTTTCTTCAATAGCTTGAAGATTGGCTCACAAGTAGTTGTTAGGTGAGAAATGAATCTTGCAATATAGTTCAAGCGTCTCAAGAATCCTGACTTCCTTCTCAGTACGAGGAGCAGGCATCTCTTATATTGCTTTAACTTTGGCAGGATCAACCTCAATACCTTTGTTACTGACGATAAAGCCTGAGAGTTTACCGGACCGTACTCCGAATTTGCACTTGTTTGGGTTCAACCTTATCTTGTACTTCTTCAATCTCTCAAACAGCTTTTGTAAGTGATCCAAGTGCTCTTCTTCTGTTTGTGATCTGGCTATCATATCGTCTACGTAGACCTCTATTTCATGATGTATCATGTCGTGAAATAAATCTACCATGGCGCATTGATAGGTTTCCCCAGCATTCTTCAGTCCGAATGGCATCACCTTGTAGCAGAATGTGCCCCACTGTGTGACAAATGTTGTTTTCTCCATGTCCTCAGGTGCCATTTTGATTTGGTTATAACCTAAGAATCCTTCCATGAAGGAAAACACTTTGTGTTGGGCCGTATTGTCAACCAGGATATCAATGTGGGGAAGTGGAAAATCATCTTTAGGGCTTGCCCTATTCAAATCTCTATAGTCCACGCACATTCGTACTTTGCCATCCTTTTTAGGTACGGGAACAATGTTGGCAACCCATTGAGGATAGGAAGTGACAGCCAAGAATCCAGCATTGAATTGCTTCATAACCTCCGCTTTGATCTTTTCTGACATATCAGGTCTCATGCGGCAGACTTTTTGTTTTACTGGGGGACAATCTTCTCTTATAGGCAGACGATGTACCACGATGTCCGTATCAAGTCCCGGCATATCTTCATATGACCAAGCAAAGATCTCAACATAATCATGCAACAGCTGAATCAGACGCTCCTTGACGCTGGGTTCCAGATTGGCACCCACCTTGACCTCTTTTTTATCCTCCTCGGTACCCAGGTTGATTGTATCCACAGGTTCCTCGTGAGGCTGAACGGTTCTTTCCTCTTGTTGTAGTAATCTGGCAAGTTCCCCTGGTACTTCACAATCTTCCTCACCTTCGTCTTCGACTTGGTAGATTAGATCCTTAGAGTCACAAAAGGCCATAGCAGTATCGTTACCCATGGGATCCAGAATGGAGGGGTACCTGCATTTGTGAGTGTGGGTATGTGTAAGGGTATATCCATCCTTAAAAATAAAACGTAAAAGAAAAAACAATAAGCACAAAAGTTTGTATGCAAAAAACGTCCATGATTCATTGAATGTCATATGAAGATGAAATAATAACCCTTACAAATGGATCATTGTGCCTCGGGTAAGACACAAGGTTTTAAGAGTGCGAATTGTTTTTCAATATTACATATCCAACAAAATGTGAAATAAAACTTACTGAGGGATGAAAGTTATTGGGACAAAGTCTCTGGCCTCCCAATTGCGGAGTCCTCCGTCAATAGTCAGAAAGATCCAATCCTTCAAGATGCAATCCTCTTCACCATCTTCCACCGCATTGACCTCTCGGTTTCTAATCTTCAAGGGTGGCCCTCCAGCACGGGCATGGCGTACATCCCTCTGAGCACTTGAAGTGAAACCTAAACCAAACTTGTCAGATTTATACAGAATATCCGGAAGTTTCCCCTAGATGGTGCATCCACCCTCCTCTATTACTTCTTTGGCGTCCTTCAGATATGACATCCGGAGTGGAGGTCTTGTAATCTTGGGAATCTGGGACACAACTTTGGTCACTGCTACCTCTTAGGAGACCTCTTCGAAATATTGAAAAGGAGTTTCAATGAACTCGCTGTCCAATTCCACATACCTGAAGGAATTGAGGTGGCTAACCATATATTCTTCCTCTCTGTGGACAGTGATAATCTTTCCTTGGACCGGATATTTCAGCATCTAGTGCAGTGTAGAGGTGACAGCACTAGCATTATGAATCCATGGTCGTCCTAGCAGACAGGAGTAAGAGGGGCGGATGTCCATTACATAAAAGGTTGAATTGAAAGTTTGGGTCCCAACCTTTATGGGGATATCCACCTCCACGTGTACCATCCTCTTTGAGCCATCAAATTCCCTTACGACTATGTTACTTGGTTTCAACGTTAGTCCTTCGCAATCCAGTCTGTCGAGAGCTTTCTTTGGTAAGACATTCAAAGATGAGCCAGTGTCCACCAAGACATGGGCCAGAGTTGTGCCTTTACATTCCACAAAGACATGTAATGCCTCGTTGTGCTTTCTTCCCCTTGGTGTCATATCAGCATCTGAGAATCCTAGGTCGTTATCCATTGTCAAGCTAGCCACGCAATCTTGAAATTGATCAGCAGACGTCTCATGAGGCACATGGGTTGTCTTTAGGAACTTTACCAGGGTTTTCGCATGTGCCTCGGAACACAGCAGCAATGCCAGCATGGAGATTTTGGAGGGAGTTTGCCCCAACTGTTCAACTACATCGTAGTCGCTCCTCTTTATTATTTTTAGAATCTCCTCCATTTCTTTCTTGGAGGTTTCAGGGATAATCAGTGATTGAGCCTTTGTCCGGACAGGCTCCACTTGAATACTCTTTCCTCGAGTTTCAGCAGCAGGAGTGTTGGTAGGAATGACAGCATGGGTTGTATCGTCTTCGTCAATAGGAGCACTTGCAAAGATGATTATTGGTACGGAATTAACCTTTGGAGCAGCCACGGGTCCAAAAACTACCTTTGGGGGGGGGGGGGGCAATTTCTGGAGAAAAGATTCTACCGCTTCGGGTAATCTTACTAGTTCCGTTGATATTGCTAATTTCGGAGTCTTCTTCTTTGGAGCTTATCTCTTCGGCGGCCAGCCCATCTTGTTTGATATCATGGTAGTATATGTCCCCACCGTAATTCCACGGCACAGTTTTGTCTGATTCATATGGGAATGGCCCAGCCATTGTGATTATAAGAGGAGTAGTTTTTGGAACCTATGTAATTCTAACGGGTCTTTTGGGGACCCTGGAAGAATTGGCGGAGATGGTGATGATTGAAACGTCTTCAACAGGAACAGGTGAAACAGGAGTACTTTCAAACAGGATCTCTTTGTTGTCTATCAAGCGTTGAATGCCTGTTTTCAACAAAAGGCAATCAGTTGGTGAGGATAAGTAGAGGTGGCAGTCTTCATTACAACCCGGGAATACACCGGCTTTCAACAAGTTTATCTTAATGATTGGGAGTGGAGTCAAGAGTTCATCAACTGTGGTAACAAACAAATATTCTTCAATAGCATTGGTGTTGTGTCCATGTCTGGGAATAGGAGCAGAAATGACATTTGGCTTCTCGGGCGCATCAAACTCAATTTCTTTCGCCTCTATAAGGTCTTGAATTTTATTTTTCAAGGTCCAACAGTTGTTAGTGTCGTGACTCGGGCTTTAGGAGTGATATGCGCAACGGGCATTTGGGTGATAATGAGGGGACGTTGTGTTGGGGTTTTTTGGAGCTTCTTTTAAAGTTGCCAAATTGGATTTCAGAAGATGCGGTAATACTTGGGACAGAGTCATATTGATTCTGGTGAATTGTCGGACTGGCCTTTCCACCCTCGGTTGATTACTTCTTGGTCAGATGTAGGCTTTGGGATCACAATAGCCCCTACCATTGGTCGGTGTTCGACTCTCCCTTGGTTCCTTTATGGATATACAGCAGCTACTTCTTTCTTCCCAATAAAAGGCTTCCTCACAGCTGTAGAAGAAGATAAATCCTTCTGAATCTTTCCATTTTTTATGCCAGCTTCCACCCTCTCTCCAGTCAGTATTAACTCAGTAAATCCGGCAGATGAGCTTCCAATTAAATGGTTGAAGAAAGGGACCGATAGAGTGCCTAAGAACATGTCCACCAATTCCCTTTCAGACACAGGGGGTTGAACTCTTCCAGCTAGATCTCTCCATTTCTGCGTGTAATCCTTGAAACCCCCATTGGAAGCCATGGCCATAATCTGAAGTTGAGTACGGGTAGGCACCAAATCAGCGTTATATTGATATTTCTTGTAGAAAGTTGCGGCAAGATCTTCCCAATTGTGGATGTTGGCCCTTTCCAGTTGGTAAAACCAAACGAGTTGTGTTCCAGATAGACTATCTTGGAAAAAATGTTCCCACAAGTCTTTATCGGAGGAGTGTGGTTGGATCTTTCTCACATATGATCGGAGGTGCATCTTAGGACATGACACTCCATCATATTTTGCAAACAAAGGCACTTTGAATTTCGGAGGAATCACAATTCCGGACACTAATCCCAATTCTTCAAAGTCTAGGCCTGGCACTTTTTGTATTTCCATAGCGCTCAAACTCTCTTCAAGATGTTTGTACTTATCATCAGCTGGAGGATATTGTTCCTCAGAGTAGTCTTCCTCTTCTTCCTCCTCTTCAGATTCTGATGGGACCGTTTTTTCCTTTCCTTTCCCCTCTCCTTCACCGGATGTTGTTGCAAAATTCAAGGTTCTTCTAGTCTGCCCTTAAAACCTTCTCCACATGTTTAAACCCCCGGTGACCTTCTTTGTTTTCTATTTCCTTTCCTCAGCCAGCAGAGTCTTCAACTCTTCTTGCCCCTTGGCTAGGGTCATGAGCAACTGTTGAAACTGCGTGTTCTGAGCTTGGAGATCTTTGACTGTCTGTTCGAGATCCATCTTACTGAAATAAACAGTAGAGAGATGAGGAAACTCGTTGCAAAAGACTTGTTCATGTTATGATGAATGATATGTGCATATGCAATGTTTTCAAGGATTTTAAAGATTCAAGTTCGTTTTAGACAAAAAGGAAACAAACGTTATATTAATAAGATAAAGTTTGAGTACATCAATTCCCCTTGGGCAAAATAATACAAAAATTTAAGATAAAAAAGTAGTGTGCATCCTCTTTGGTGCTATGTAGGCATTTAGAGTGTGCTCCTCATGAAGTAGCCTAGTGAGTTCCAAAACCTTCTTCTCGCTTGTGTAGAATTGGGCTTCAAAAGTATCTCGCTCTCTTTTGAGCTGTATCCAATCCCTTTGTAGGTCTTCAAGATATGTGGGCATGTCAGGATGTAGGATAGTGTATGGAACATCTCCCTCCTTAACAGGCTCAATAATTACCGGAAGAATGAAAGGATAAGGCATCATAAGACTTTGAGCGTGGGTTCGTACCCATTTGAGGTAAGGCTCAAGAGGGATGGAATTCTTGTGCCCCAAAGTCTTGCTATCCACCTTGTTTAGCATCCTCCAAGCTTGGACGAATCTCTGGCGAAGACCTTAATTGTTGTTGTCGTAGTCGAATACCAAACCTTGAATCATCATCTCGTGCAGACCATCCCTTCGGGCGTAACCAAGCTATATTAAATCTAAGCATGGGTTGTAGGTGATTCCTCCCCTAATGCCGAGTAGAGGTACATTAGGGAATTCCTCATAACGATCAACAATAATAACATTCTCTTTGGATCGGGAGCACCAATGAATATCTGAATGTTTGAGCGTCATTAACCTTTGTGACCACCTGGAACTTTGCTCATTATTTAAGACTGGTTGGGGAAGATGAGAAATAAACCATCTTGCCGGGAGAGGAGTGCAACACATAAGGACACCTCTTTTCCTCATTGTGCGAGTGTGAAAAGAGTGTAGGATATCCCCTAGCAATGTAGGCACCGGATTGCGTAACATGAAGATTTTGACGGTGCTCACGCCTATGAATTGGTTAGGATTGGGAAATAAGACCATCCCATAGATAAGAAGAGCCACAATTTCCTCAAAGGCTTGCAAGTCTAAGGAATTCCAACAGCTTTGGGTTTTCTCAAACAGGAACTTTGCTAAGAAGCCTTTGACACCACTTTTAGTTTCCCAATAAGTTGTGACATCAGATGAGTGCAAGTGCAGAGCTTGAGCAATCTCTTCTGGCTTTGGGTCTCTTTCCATACTGTTGAAAGGTAGTTGATTGAGAATGGGAATCCTCAAGAGTTTAGAGAATTCTTCCAAAGTAGGCACAAGCTGATAGTCGGGAAATGTGAAGCAATGGTGCAAAGGATCAAAGAACTGGAAGAGCACCTTCATCATATCCTCATTTGTGTTGGAGGTGACCAAGTTGAGTATACGACCATGTCTCTCGGTGAATGGAGAGTTCTCAGGGATCCTTGAAGCTAGCTCTTTAAGTTGTGGAGGAATTCTCACAAGGTTGACTTGGATAGTTTTCCTGCGAAGTGAATCTATATCCTACAAAACAAGAACAAAGATGAATCTCCAAAAAATCCTTGAAATGGTTAGTAGATGTATATGATGGTCATGATGTCCATGATGTTATGTACAAGTATTCATATACAAGAAAAACAAACAAGTTCTTAGTTTAGGCTTGCACGGGGTTTTATAGGTGAGTACCCTCTTGAAGTTTAGTTGGCTTAAACCTATCCTAATAATAGTAACCGGGTTCTAAGGAGCTCAATATCACCGGATTATTTCCTTGGTCATTGTTTCAGCTCAAGCCTCTTTAATGGCGACCAAAATATCCCAAGAAACCAAACTTCAATGAGTGTAGTATCGAGTATCTACCAACTTCAGACTGCACAAAAGTCGGTCATCTCACTATATCCTAAAGGCCAAGTTGGTCAAGTAAAGGTTCTAGAAGTTCATTAGTGCTTCATGACATCACTCAGAGGCCCCGTATTCTCTTTGATTAACTCAAAGGCTACTGGTACCTACAAATATGTCACACTAACATAGTTATTGCTTAGACCATGTCGGTATACCCCGCACAATTTCCACAATGTATTACTATTTAACTATAATGTATCCCAAATTCGGGTAGAGGATTTCAAACCCAAACAAAAAACCATAATGTAAAGCATACAAGTCAAACAATGTAAGCAAATAAATGTGATCTAACCCAAAGGTAACCCCACTTTTATAATTTTCCCCAGCAGAGTCGTCAGTTTTGTGATACGGTGGAAGAACTGGCTTGAGGGTTTTGCGTTTTATCGCAAATGTTGCGGTTAGCAAGAGTCGCCACCGACTTTTCTTTTATCCAAAAGGAAACGTGAAAAAAGCACAGGAAAGACCTTTGAGATTGTTTCTTGAGTTCAGGGGGTATATTATGAAAAGGAAAGGTATTAGCACCCTTTTCATCCATGGTTTTCCATGGGCTCTTAGTTACTTGCTAGATCACTTGCTTTTTTTGTTTGGAATTGTGCTTTGTGTGGTTTTGAAAGTATTTTGTAAAAGAGGTCATGTTTAGGCAATCTTTATAATGATTCTCGTTCGTAAGAATGTATACAAAGATGTTTGTCTTTTTGAAAATGTATTCATTGTTTGTAAGATCTTTTTGAAATGTGTGTGTTTGTTTTAGAAAATAGCAAGGATAGTTGTTTTGAAAGGGAGCAAGTAACTAGAAGTAATCTACCTACTTAAATGTCTTTCTTGTTCATCTTCTTTTCCTTTGATATTGTTGTCTTACCATTGATTTGGCAAGCAACCCTATCTTTAGATGTAAACGGGACGGGCGTGGGTCATCGTATAACCATGATTAGCAATGTTGCAAAGTATCTTAGCATTTTGAGGGACCAAGATCATTTTGTAAGGCAACTTTGAATAGCGTCATTGAGGGACTATGATCTTATACTTGTTTGTGTTTGCCAAGATACTTTGCATGCGTAACATGGTCATTTTTATGTAAGGCGACCAAGTGGAGTAACCTTAAGGGTACTTGTGTGCAAGTGTGTTATTTTCATGCTTGATTTTGTCTTGGATTAGGGTTTTCTATTTGATTTGTTTTTATATTGCCATACAAACCCTAATTACTAGCATGGTATATAAAAGCGATAAATTGAGTAATTTAAAGATTACTACGCTATTACAACATTTTTATGGGAGGGGGAATACAAATTATGAATGGGGATTTGCAATAATGTAAATCTAATTAAACTATTACAACCGAATCGAATTTGTACGAATACTTAAATAAATAAAATATAATATAAATTAAATGTGCAATGGTATGTATATGCAAGAAAAGGTTTTTGTTTTGTTTTTTCATATAAAGTAGAGTTTTGAATTAAACCTAATAAATTAAAAAAGAAATTATTTGTATACATTGATTAACCCTAATTTTAGTTTATTAAAAGGGAATAAAGTTCTTTAAATATCATTTTTTTTTGTATTTTTGTCTTAAAATAATAAATAATATTTACGAAAATATTTGGTCTTTTTATATGTCAAAATAAATATTTACAAGTATGAAGAAAAAAGGATAAGAATATATCTAAGTCTAATTTATTTTACAAGTTTATTTAAGAAAAATAGTTAGTATACAATTTAATCAAAATAATTTTTATGTAAAAATAAAATAAAATAAATAAAAATGCAATATTTAACATATTTATATTTTTTCATGATTTTATAATACTTAAGAAAATATATTTGATAAAAAAATGGAAATAAAAATAAATAATAAAAAGATTGGGTCAGGGGTGCTGTAAGGAGAAAGAGAGGTAAGTGTTAGAAAAAAAATGAGAGGCCCATAAACTGAGCCCACGCTGCCAAAAATGTCAAAAATGAAGCTGAAAAATGTGAAAAATGCAAAAGATAACGCCAAGGTTCGAACCCACGACCTATGCATTTCCAGCGCGCTACCTTGTCACTGGGGTGGCTGTACATCCGTTAGCTTAAATGAAACAAGAAAAACATAACACATAATGCCTCATTGCCCTGTACTTTATCTTCTTCCTCAAGTTGGCCAGAACCTTTGTATCTTTCTCATTTCTCCATGAAAATGGAAACTTCCAACATGAAAATGATAGTGCTCTTTTCCATGATTTCAACCATGTAACTCATGTAAACTAACAGTCAATAATCAAAACTAATTTACAAGGCCCTAATTATAAACCTAATTTTTACAAAAATTTGAACTCTAAAATTCTCTATACACAATGTATATAAATGAAATCTATGAACATGGTTGGTTTTAGGACAAGGATATCTACATTTTATCTTCACAAATCGTGACCAATATATGCATGTATGAAGAGATAGAAGTTGGAGTTCTTACCTCTTTCAGCTGAGATCGTGAATGGAGTTTGAGTGAGTTTTATGAAGGCCTGAAGATTCTTTTAGCTTGCCCGAACCTCCCTGAGTATGTTCCAATCTTTATCTTGTCCTGAAAGTGCCTGAATCTCTATGACCAAGTCAACCTGCAAGCTTGAAAAACAAAAATGGCAGATGGAGAAGGAGGAGTTACAATAAAGGGATGATGGTCTGGAACACTTAGATATGAGGTAGGTTAAGTGTTTGAGTTATTAGAACTTGAAACGCACGAGTAAATTTCTGAATTGCTATGCTTGGTCTCAAACTGCAAGTTTTTGACAGGTTTTTGGTGATAGGGAGTTTTAGAGAGTTTCTGGCCTTGAGTAATCGTGTCTTTTGTTGTAATGTGTTTGGTTATAAGTATCAGGAAGGTTTCTAATCCACTCCACAACAGATTTCTCAGTTATAGGCTTTTTGCACTCTTACTTGCTTTTTAAGAAAGGTGAAGAGACCACTCTCTACATGCTTGTACAGGTCTGCTTGGAGTTGGTACAAGTCCTAGACAACTTGCTTTTGGTTTATAGGACTTGTGTTTACAGAGAAAACGGGTCCAATGCTCAAGAAGTGAAAAGTTGCAAAAGTCATGCTTTTCTAAAATGGCAATGGCAACTTTGTGCCATTTATGGAATTAAAGCTTGGACAAAGACTCTTGTGCTTGGATTAAGGATTTATCATTTGTGTAAGCATTAAATTATGAATTGAGAAACAAGTTTGAGACCTGTAAAGCAAGGATTAGCAGCATAGGTTCAGATTTGAATTTTGTTCTTCATGGAATGGCTTGAAATCAAAGTGAGAAATTGCCAACTTCCTCTCTTCGATTCTCCCTACTCAAAAATGATCTTAAGGAGTTCTTGGATATTTTGGAAAGCTTTCAATGTTCTATATAACTCATCTTTGAAATGCATTTCAATATTCCTCTTGGAACTAGGTGAAAAATTTTCATGAAGTTAGGTCAAAAACCTGCCTAAATTAGGGCAAAATTTCACTAAGTTATTTTAGTTCATGGACATGTATTCACAAAATTATATCTTGAGATCCAAGCATCTTTAAGGAAAAATGTGTGAAGAAAAGTTGTATATTTCATGGAGATCTACAACTTTAATATTGGGAACTTTCTTTGAATCATCTTGTATAATGGTGAAAATTTGGCTTAAAGTTGAGAAAAAATAAGAAATTTTCTATACTTAGAAAAATTTCTAAGTTAAGAAAATTTCAAATTTCAAAACCAAATCTTCAATCTTTGATTTTTTTGATGAACAAGTTTCACATTTTGACATGTTTTGATGAATTTTAATCCTTGCCACTTGATTTTGACCAAAAAGTCAAAGTTTGACTTTTCAGTATACAGTTGACTTTTGATAAGTTGACTGCAGATTTCATCTGTCAACTCAATGAAATTGCAATGTTTTGAACCATATTATTAGGTCAAGATGATACAATTGAACCCTTGAAATCATGCTTCAAATCAATTGGTCATTTGCTAGGTCAAAAATTAGAAATTGCCCTTTCTCAGTCAAAACCCTAATTTTGACCATTTTGCCCTTTTGATGATTTGATCAAATTTCTTGAGGAATTGTGGTCCAAACTTGATCAAATGATACATATGAGTCTAAAATGTTGATGTGGATCAAAAATTATGAAGTTGGACTGTAAATTGGCCATGGTTGACTTTTTCCTCAATACAGCTGATTTTTAGGTCAACTATCCAATTGATTGATCAAAATGTGATTCAAGGCTTGAAATTTGTCATGAGTAATCTTAGGGGTCCATATGATGTTTGAAAGTCATATGAAGCATTGATAGTCCAAAACCTTTGTGCAATCTCAAACCCTAATTTTGGGTGATCAATACATGATGAGATGTCTTGAGTTGGTCAAACCTTAATCCAGTCTTGAGTCAAAGAGATCTTGTGAGAAAAATCTTGATAAATGAGAGGGAAATTTTTGGGGTACAACAGCCACCACCAAGTAGTTAAAAACACATATCTCAAAAGTAATAAAGGATAAGTGAACACCCAGGGTTTAGAAGAGTCACTTGAAAAGGGGAATGGTGTAGCTGTTGTACTCGATACATATTCTATTATCCTCAATAGGAATGGTGGAACTCCAATATAATGATTCCCCCACTTTGAGAAAATCCTTATTTAAGCTACCCTCCTTGGTAAAAATACACACAGTGGAAGAGTATATGGAACCTTCCCATAGAGATGTTGGATTCGTCTAGTTCCCTTTCACGTTCTTCCGTGATTTTTTAGCCATATTACGCTAACGCTCTCAAGTACATGAAGATAAAATGTAAAACGGGAAACAAGTTTATGTTTAAGAAAGAGGAGAAAAGAAATGTCTAAAATAAAATGACTTTAATTCTTCCTAGACTTATGTTTTGATAATATAAAAAGAAAAATGTCTTATCGACAATCATGTCCCTCGCACATAACACTCAAGTGCTTCAGTTCTCAAGAATGTTAATAATGACGCCCCTAAATAAACATTTTACGTTCTAAATAGTAGAAACACAAAGTAAGGTAATTGGAAGTTGCAGCTTCCACAATTATTTTTATTTCTAATTTCATTATAGAACAATAAATAACACTTTTTCTCTATTCTTCATTTATTTCTCACAATTTTTATCTTTTTATCTTTTCTTACACTTTCGTTTATCTATTTTTCTCTTACAAATTTTCTTTAAATAGTTAAACTAAATAAAAAAATCTTTTACAAACTACTATAGACTTTAAGCGGCGGGTTTTTAATTTTTCAATAATTTCCTAATTAATGTCAGATTTTTAAACTAAATAACGTCGTCACAGATAATTGGCGCAAGCTGGAGAGCGATCCTCTAATTAGTAAATTAGAGTCTTGTGGAGAACATATGTTAACCTGGAGTAAAGTCAATTGTGATAAAGTAAGGAAGGAAATCTGAATTATTTCAAAGCCCTCAAAAATCGGTTAAATTCACTTCTAATCAAAGATGACTTATTTTAGAAGTAAATTCACTTCTAATCAAAGATGACTTATTTTGGAAGCAAAGACCTAAACACATTGGTTCAAGGATTGAGATCTCAACACCCGCTTTTTTCATATTACAGCTATTACCTAGAGGAAGGTTAACACCATCAAATATCTTACCAATAGTAACAGGGAAATTAAATCAACGTCGGAGGAGATGTGTAATATTGTGCACGACTATTTTTCCGAACTTTTTCAGAAGAAGCCAAGTTGTCGTGAAGAGTTTTACAAGTCATTAGTACCTCAATTTTCGATGATGACAATAATATGTTGATAGCACCCTTTATTTTCGAGGAGTTCAAAGAAGCTATATTTTCCATGAACGGTGATAAGAGTCCTAGGACCCGACAATTACAATCCTAATTTTTATCAATATTTTTGGGATTTATGTAGTATGGAGATTTATCATGCGAGTTGTTTGCGGCTAGAAAGTGGAAGCTGTTCAAACTTCTATGAAAGATTGGAGACCTATTGCATTATGTAATTTGCTTTATAAGGTGGTCGTAAAAGTTTTGGAAAATCGACTTAAGAAAGTCTTATTCAAGTGCATCTTTGATAATTAATCAACGTTTGTTCCTGTGAGATCTATTCTGGATAACGTAATGGCAGGCTATAACAGGTGTTCACTTTATGCAGTCCAAAACAAAAGGTAAGGTTGGTGAGATAACGCTTAAACTGGATATCAGTAAAGCATATTACAAGATTGACCGGGATTATCTGAAGGATATGCTCACAACTATAGGATTTAATCAAAAGTGGGTAGGGTGGAGCATGCTTCGTGTGAAAACAGTGGATTACTCTATTCGTCTGAATGGTAATACAGCCGGTCATATTAATCCTGGCAGGGCTACATATGGAAATGTAACTCCTCAATCTCTACCAGTGTAGTGTCTAATAATAAGTGGTTAATTCCCTAATACTATATGAAAATCACAATTTCACATTAAACCAAAACTCCTTGAAAACACTAAACACCAAATTCCACCCGGGTCACTGAATTCGAGTATAGAAACAAAACAGAAAGACAACAAGAAATAACCAATAACAGGAGATCCCAACCACAGCTATATCTTCCACATTTGATCAACCTCACTTCACATTGAGCACTCAGTCAAACATAAACGCGTGTGAATTGATGAGTTAGTGAATTGAATTTGTTGGGATAGTTAGTTTGCGAGCAGCTTTAAAACATCATATTACAGAACATCATATAGTCACAACGTCAATTAGTAATGAAATAAACCATATTACAAAACAAGTAGATTCAATTACTGAACAAACACATAGCAGCAGATTGTTGCATTACTTCGAGATTCATAACAGATGAACCAAACCCTAGTAGCATAAAAACTAAAATCTAAGCCCTCTCGCCTCTGATTCTGCGAGCAAGTTGAATATCCTTGGGCATAATGGTAACTCTCTTGGCGTGAATCGCACAAAGATTAGTGTCTTCGAACAAACCAACGAGATATGATTCAGCGGCTTCTTGAAGAGCGGAAACGGCGCTGCTTTGGAATCGGAGATCTGTTTTGAAATCCTGAGCGATTTCACGAACAAGTCTTTGGAATGGAAGTTTCCGGATGAGAAGCTCAGTGCTCTTCTGATACTTTCTGATCTCTCTCAAAGCAACGGTTCCTGGACGGAATCTGTGTGGCTTCTTGACGCCACCGGTGGCGGGAGCAGATTTGCGAGCGGCTTTGGTTGCCAGTTGCTTCCTTGGGGCTTTTCCTCCGGTGGACTTGCGAGCGGTTTGCTTGGTACGTGCCATTGAGAGTGGAGAAAGAAAAACAAATATGTGTATGTATGTTAATTGAGTTGTGATTGATGACAAGGATGGAGGTGTTTGGGTAATATATATTGGAGGAGAAATGAGGGAAGAGCGGGAATTGGAAATAGAAAATAGAAAAATGGGAGAGATGGTGATCGTTGATTAGAGTGTCTATCTACGGTTGAATGTCTCTGAGAAAGGGTAATGGGATCGCGATCCGTGGCAATTGAAACCAACCAATAGAATTACTTCTTAACATTCTTTTCGTACTCTATTTATTTTCTTGCCTTACATTTCAATCTAAAAGTTGGACAACTCATTAATGAGTAAGACTAATAAACCAAAATTAATTGAATGTTTGGTGTTGTGTGGCTAATACTACCTATTGTAGTAGGTTATTTTAGATTGTTTTGCTAATATTAAAAAGTGTATTTAATTGTATGAAGAGAAATTTAACAACAATTTTCATTTAAAAAATCTAAAATTCAACTCAAGATTCTTTAAACCTTCAAACAAAATTATAATAGACTTATCTCTGCGTTTTAATATAGTTATATCGAATGTTTCACGCGTTTTATTCAGTTGCAAGTTTTAGTATAGGTTAGTATAGAATATAAATTTGGTTTACATAGAAGTAGTAGTGTAATGGTGTCTTTCTAAACATCACTATTTATATCTTTTAATTTTTAACGTCTTTTTTCTAATCTTACACGACTTTAGCTAGAAACTCTTTAAATTAATACTCAGTAAATTAATAAACTCTTTAAAATAATAAATTTGTCTGGTCCCGACTTGAAACAATGTAAAAAATTGAAAAACTCGATAAAATAATAAGATAATAATTTTTTGGGAGATCCCTTTATAATTTTCGATCCCAAGAAAATCATAAATTAATAATTCATAGAAACTGAAGAAAAAATATATATTACACTCTATTGAAATATGATTCAATAGTTGTTTGTTTTCCTTTAAAGTTCAAGTCTATTTGGAGCTCATGTCTAACTTTTCTTATTGCATCCAATAGCTCAGGTGTTATATTTTTGTAGTGTATCATAAAGTTGTGAAGAGTGTTCGATGCCATAAGTGTTTCCTTTCGTGTAACAATCTCCAAAGACATTGTATCATCTTCGTCGTCATCCTTTGTATTGTTCTCAATGATAGTCCCACAATATCTTCTAAACTTTGAACCTCCGAACATGCTTCATTTTCACCTGGATAGTTCATTAGATTGTCGATATCCATCTTATTGCGATAGCCACATTGATTGATCATAGTCTCGAGGTCTTGAGTTTCTTCATCAAAAGTGGATTCATCCAAATTTCTTGCAACGTCCCTAGTTGATCGAATTTTACAGTGTCGGAAGCAATTCGCTATTGTATCTTTTCGAACATTTATCGTTCAAGCTGGGATTGTCAAATTGATAGCATCAAGGACATTTATCTTCCCTGGATCATATTTGTCCAACCTCATAACCTTCCAATATTTTGCAGTAAAACCTTCTACGGTAATACATCTTGAAAGCTCTTATTATCCCAGCATCGCAAGGTTGTATCTTTGATGTCATGTTGGGTGTCAAGAAGAATAACTCAATGTTTCTTAGCCCTTCAATATTTATTGGATGTGCTGGAAAATTATCCACCACAAGTAGAACTCTTCTACCATGCATCATTTGGTCAAATGAACGAACATATTCATCAAAAATCACACTAGTCATCCATGCTTTTTTGTTAGCTCGATACTGACAATCCAGGCTATTTATGTTGACATTCTTGAAGCAACGAGGCTTTGAATATTTCCCAATAATCCATATAGGGATTTTTTTAGAGCCATCTTCATTGCAACAAATAACTATCGTCAGCCTTTCTTTATCTTATTTTCTTCCTTCAAGTTGTTTTGTTGCCAGTGAATGATCAGCTTGTAGCCTATAAAACAACCTAGTTTCATCCATATTGAAAACATCTTTCATAGGGAACTAATCAATTTTCTCCCGAATCGATACCAATTTCTGCTTCATGTCTTGTACATCAATAGACTCACTCTCGCCAAAATGATGAAATGAATTTATACCATGTCGGTGCTTGAATTTCCCAAGCCAGCCTATAGAGAAGTTAAAATATGAATCCTTATAAGGGTACACGAGTTTCATTGTATCTCTTGTCTTCTGCAAAATTAATTCTCCTGTGATATTCAACTGTTCTTGATGATGGAGAAACCACTCATAAACAACCTTCCCCACAACGCAACAATCAACAAAGAATGGAGAGACTGCAGAGACAGTACACTCAGCTCAATATGATCTTGTCTCAAATTCTACCATAATTATTAAAGACCAACCTGGTAACTCTAAAGGAAGCCCTGAAGAATCCCATCACCACATCTCCGCTATATATAATTTGAATGCCCGCTGCGCCTATCACTCTGATAGCCCGGGTCATGATACGAACAATTGTTGGGCCTTGAAGAATAAGGTACAAGATTTGATCGAAGCTAAAGAAATTGTGTTTGACGCTCCAGAGAAGAGTTGATTGGTACCACTGGAATTGATTTATCATGCGGGCAATGGATTCTGGAAAATCACAGGGGCTATACCTACAGAGAACGTCTGTAGGTAAAAGTCGTTTTACCTAAAACGACGGACAAGGGTAGACGACGACTGCGTGGCAACACACCATTCGTCCATTTGAATTTCGGCGTGTTTGTTTGATAGCTGGCATTTTTTCATTATATTATTATTATTTCATATACTAACAAGTAAATTCAAGTGGCCCAGTGGTAGCCAAGGAAGGCGTTAAGGCTTTGCAGGCATGAGGTCAGGGGTTCGACCCCTGCCTCCAACATTTGCAATTTTTCTCAATTCCTCTTTACAGATCTTGTACCCCACGCGTCATGAAGCCTACCATATGCCATCAATGTTCAATCACCAGATCTCCAGAATGCCAAATCTAACGCCTATTCATTGGAGGTCCATGATGCACCTTGGTCAAGCAATGCACAAGATCATGAAAGTCAAACGTGGACCAAGGCTTATTGGGCTTGAAAGTCAGATTGACACCTCCCTTTCTACTTTGACACCAGGCCCAATTCTCTCTTCTTTTCTTTTATATATTTTCTTTTATTTAATTATTTTGATTAATTTATTTTCTCACACAAATTTAATTCTTTTCTTACAAAAAAACTCATAAAATCAATTTTTCATCAAATTAGATTTAGGTTTATTTTTATCAAATTTAATTTAATTAGTTTATTTAATTTTAGGGTAATTTTAACTTTTTTTTTGTAAATAAATTAAAATCAATTAGAAAATTAGGATTTGATTGATTTAATTTTTATTTTATTTTCTTAAAATAACCAAAAATATAAAAATAGGTCAAATAAATTATTTTTCTTAATTTAAATTAATTGGTAATTAGGTTTGTACTTATTTAATTAAAACCTCATTTTCTTAAAATAATCAAAAACAACCAAAAAATAATTTTTCTTTCAATTAGGTTTAGACGGGGTCAAAACCCTAATTTTCTCTCCTCCTCGATTCATCGCGCGTTTATTTATTTTTTACAATATTAATGTAACTGCTCATGATATGTAATAGTTTAATTAGGACTTTTCTTTTATTTATCATTTTACGGGTTTTTGGCTATGTAATTAACCCCCCTTCCCGAAGCCTTGTAATAACGTTGTTTTATTTCTCGCATTTTAATTTTCGCAAATATTAACTGTTAGATGTATGATAATAGGATTGCATGACAAGAATGTATGTTAATTTTAAAATGGTTAGCAAACCCTAAATGTGCAAAGATAATAACTAAAATCAAATCACTCGCACATGCGCACTCCTAGGGTATACTCTCACTTTGGTTGCCTTCGGTAAACGATCATTAAGTATAGGGTGTTTTAGTGGTCGCTCTCTTCTCTAAACAAAGATCAAATGTCCCGTTCAGAAATGTTGCCTCAGAAATGTTGTCTCAGAAATGTTGCCTCGAATATGATCTTAAGACACTAGGGTTATTACTAAGACGTCCTAACATTGCTTTAGTGATTGTACGTCCCTTTCGAATTGACCCTTACAACTCCAACAACGGTGCTACCTACTCACTAATAGTGGGATAATGCTGTCTAAAGGAAACAAGAACATAAACATTCTTTTTTCGAGTAGGTAGATACTAGTAGGTACTTGCTCAAAATCAAACTTTCACACTTACACTTTTTTTTTCAAACAAAGTTTTCAAAAACACTTCGTAACACTCTTGAAGACAGAAGCAAGGGTTAAAACAAAGTAAAACAAAACTTTTCAAAACAAACACACACAAGAAATTTTTAAAAGATGAGCAAGTATCTAAGAGCCCATGGAGAACCACGGATAGAAAGAGTGTTAATACCTCCCCTTTCTATAATCTATCCCCTGTACTCAAAATCTCGAAAAAGGAATTTTCCTGTGCTGTTGTCCTTTCCAGTTGGATAAAATAAAAGTCAGTGGCGACTCTTGCTTACCGCGACATTTTGCAAACGCAAACCACATTTTCCTAAAACAGTCCGGTTCTGCCACCGTATCACAGGTATGTACAATATAATTACTTAAAAACTCTTTAAATTAATAATTATTAATTTATCTATAAATTAATAATTATTAATTTATCTATAAATTAATAACTCTCTAAGTTAATAAATTTCTTCTGTCCTGACATTATCAATTTAAAGAGTGTTTACTGTATTTGTAACTTTAATGTTCTCTTTTAATTAAATTAACTTAGACTTTAGGTTTCTAATTAATCAACTTCTTTTCAAATCAATTAGGATAATTAAAACTCTTTTCATACAAAAAAAATCATAAAAACAATCTTCTTTCCTTTTATATTATCTTTATATTCTTGTATATTTTGTTTTGCATTATTCAATTTGGTTGTAATAGTAATTAGGGTTTATTTTACTTGTCATCCCCATTTGTAAATTTGCATCCCCCATCCCAAAATATTGTAATAGCATAGGACTTTTAATTTTCACAATTTATCGCTTTCCATATTATTGTTAGTAATTAGGGTTTTATGACAAGACTTAAAACCAAACATTAGACAACCCTAATTCAAGACTAAATAGATGAAAACAATACACTTTGCACACATACACCTCTAGGGTTAACCCGCACTTGTTGCCTTAGATTAAAAACAGTCATGTTCCTCGAACGTGAGATACTTTAGCAAAGACCCTCGATTACAAGATCGTACTCCCTCGATGACCCTTCGACGTTGCCTCTGGTAAACAATCTTAGACCCTTATGACAAGTTGCTAAGGTATCTTACAATATTGCCTTCTATGAATGTACGATGACCCACACCTGTCCCTTCACATCCAATGATATGGTTTCTTACCAACTAATGGTGAGATAACACTATCTAAAAGAGGAGGAAAAAACAAAGACTTTCTTTTGAGTAGGTATAACGCTCGTAGTTGCTTGCTCACAAACAATTCAAAACAAACATCTTTCAAAACACACCAACACTTTCATGAAATATTTTCAAAAGTCAACACTTTGTATACATTCTTATAGAAACGAGAATCATTAAAAAGTTTGCCTAAATGAAGGCACTTTAAAAAAATACTTTCAAACAATCACAAGCACATTTACAAAGCATTTTCAAAATTGAGCTAGCAACTAAGAGCCCTTAGATAACTACGGATGAAAAGGGTGCTAACACCTTTCCTTTTCATAACCTACCCCCCGAACTCAAGAAAATTCTCAAAAGGTCTTTCTTGTTCTTTTCACCCTTTCCTTTGTTGGATAAAAGAAAAGTCGGTGGCGACTCTTGCTATCTGTAACAATTGTGATAAAATGCAAAACACCCAAGTCAGTTCTCCCATTGTATTACAACACGCACCCTATTTTGTTTATTGGGTGAGTTCTAGGGAAAATATTTTCAGGTACTATGGATAAGGAAGAAAGATACAATTACAAACCACCTCTGTTATATGGTGTAAACTATGACTATTAGAATGTTTTAATGGTGTTTTTTCTAAAATCCATGGACATTAAATCTTGGAAAGTTTTTTCAAAAGGATGGAATCATCCCATTGTGAAGGGCAAAGATGAGAATGAGTCCTTGAAGCCAGAAGAAGATAGGTTCAAAGAGGAAGATGAATTAACTCTTGAAAATTATTACACATTGAATGATCTATTAAATGGAGAGGACGAGAATGTTTTCAGGTTAATAAATATTCCAAAATATTTCAACTCTAAAGTTGTCTTGACTATTTCACAATGCTTGTTGCAGCTGCTCTCACCCTTTTGACAAGCAGAATTCTTGGAATTTTGGGATTCACTTTTGTTGCACCCCAAAATTCGCCCTTTTCATTTTAAACATAATTGGATTATTTTTATTTAATATACTCATGCATACATATCACCGATTCCATGGTTACGGGATCTAAGCCTTTATCTTCGTCAAGCTACAGAAGACGATTGTTTATCAGGCAATACACTGGGGAAAAAATTAAGGGTTTTCGGGATTCAAATGTGCTCCACATATTTCTTTGGGATACTTAACCAGTGATTAATCAAGTTATCATTGTGAAAAGTTCTCAGGTGTTCTAGCATGCCTCATAATGCAAAGGAAACCAAGCATTTTAGTTGATTCGGAACATTTTGGACAGAAAATCAGCATTTCGCAGTTCGTGTTCAAAAATTCATAACATTCATTCATAAAATTATTTTTTAGTGGATCTTTAGGTGTTGTAACCGTCTTGACATCCTCTTAATTTCATATGTTCGGATCGGAAGTCAATTGTGTGAAGAAGATCTCTGAAATTGCAAAATATGTTGAAACTCGCATGCTGAAGCGGATTTCCGGTCAACTGTTTTACAATATTGCAAAAATCACAACTTTCTCGATATTTAGCATTTCGGGACGATTCTTTCGGCATGATGTTATAAATTTTTTTAGCTACAAATTTTCTTCAAGGCCCGAGTTCGTATTATGATAAGAAGATTTCAGTTTATAGCTTGTTTCTAAAGTTGAACACTGAAATATGATGCAAAAGCTACGCAGCCCGAAACAAAGAGTTTTTTGTCTCCAAATTTCTCGGTATTGAAAAAATACGATTTTTATTGTATCAAGAAAATCCTTCCGATATGATGTCACAAATTTCGTCATCTACGTTTTTGCTTCAAGAGTCGGGTTTGAATTATGCTCAGAGAATTTTGGTTTATGGTTCGCATCTCAAATTGTACATGGATTTATGATAAAAAATCTGCACAACCCGAAAACAAGGGATTTATGACTCCAAAATTGATTATTTCAATTCCATTTGTCAAACAAGTCCTTAAGGCTTTTGTATATATTGATTTCAATTCAAATTGAAAAGGAATTATTTTTAATTTTGTCACAAAAAATCACTCAAGAACAAAGAAATTTCTCTCAAACTATCAAGTTCACTCTCTCACTCAAGCTTCTCTCTCTTTTTTTCATTGTGTTTTAATTCTCGGTTCATGCATATTTGGCTTACACTTGGTGATTATTTGATGTCGATGTTGAGTTTTATCGATTTTAATTCGACATTTCGAGCATTTCATGAGCAAAAGCAATGTTGTCCGGATTTTGAAAATGCACACGGAATGTGATTTAATTTGTGCTTAATGCATAATTGGATTTAATTGGATGAATACTTGACATTGTGTCGATTTTGGTTGATTTTAATTCGACTTTTTTGTGCGTTTCATAAACCAATACCATGTTGTCTGAAATTTTGTTTTATGGTTCTGATACTTGTTTGGAAGTGATTTCTTCATGATTGAATATCAATTTGAGTTGTGATGTGAAGATCTAACTTCAGTTATCGTTTCTTGTTATTACTAACTCATCTTGTGAATTGTGCAAGCTTCCGAAGGTATCTCGGTACATGAGACTTGTGATACACTTTTTGCTTTGTCGGGACTTGTATCTTATACGGGATTATTTGTTTGATTTTCGGATATCGGTTGTGATTTATTTTCAGATCGATGATGCTTCGACGCTTATTTTGAGCAATTAATTTTTGACTATTTTCTTTGATTTGTGAAGCGTTCGCGAAGATCTTCGGGTTTCTTGCTTTGATTACACTTTGCTACAGACATTTTGTTCGTTTGGTCCCTTTTCTAATTCTGTTTTTGATTCCGCATTGTCTTTTGATTTTCTTGTCATGAGAAGTAGGAATAGAGATGCATGAGCTGAAGACCTACCCCTGTAGGCATTACGAACTTGTTTGTTTACATTTATGTTTGTAAAAGACCTCAAAAAGGGGCAAATCTTGTTTGTTTAAAGTCCTCGAAGAAGGAAATTCTGTTTTGTTTAAAGTCCTCAAAGAAGGCAATTATCATCCCCCTTTTACTTTGTGCTTACAATCGAGTCAATAAAAAAGTGGAACAATATGGATCGCAATCAGCCCCCATAATTTCAAGTCCCTTGGTCTTTCTTAACTCGCGTTATATGTCGATGATTTGAATTGTTCTCCTCTTGTCCTTTGAGTAAATGAAAGTGGAAAATAGGGATCGTAATGTCATCGCTTCGGTGATATTAACTCATGTTTGTTAACATTGATGATTAGAGTTGTTACTCGATTTGATTGAGCTATTCTAGTGGAAGAAGGGTTTTTTTACTCATCTACCTATGATTCATGTACAAATATCTCATGTTTGATGCTCGTTATCATCCTTGTTTGTGTTTAATTCCTTGCACCTTTGATTGTTCTTTTAAGTTCACCTTTGCATGTTCCCTTAGGATTACTTGTTTCGTTTTCGATTCAAGGTAGACATTAGGTTTGTAAACCATGCATGCTAACTTAGATAGATGTTTCCCTTTTATATCCAAAACTTAGGACCACCATTGCATGATAACATTAGGATTGTTAGTATCCCTTGAACTTTTTCATTCACCTTTTTCATAATTAAACAAAAACTTATTTTCTTAAAAAAAAACTCAAAACACTTAATAATTAAGGATGCGGATCGTATGCAGTTGAGTCTTCTGGGGTAGAGAAAATTGGTCCATACTGAATCTTGATCTTCTTCCACTTCCGGATTTTATTGCGATTCAAATTGCAAACTCTTTTGCAAATAAGCGGAGAAGTAGCGAGTGTCCTTCCATTGTGATCCTTTTGTTATTATCCCATCAAAAACATCAACCAACTCAAACCTTTTTGTCTTCGAACCGCTTTAGGGATTTTCTTTGGAAACTTTTTCTCTAAAAGAATGTATTATTTCCTCTCCATGCAAAACAATGTGTAATTCCCCAAAGGTCGGGTGGCACTATGTCAAACTGCTGGAGTGCGAATGTAATTTTATCCGCTTAAAAAATGCAAACCAAGCAGCATTTTTATGAGAACTACGAGTGCTCTGATCCTCTATTACATTGAAGGTGGTACGTAGGCACTAAAGGTTCGTAACCGCGCGGGCACGACTAATAAAACCTTTTTCTTTGTATATACACTCTGCATTCATGCATTTCCTTAGCTTGTAAGCTTTAGATATGAACACACCCTTTGATTAGAACAACAAGAGTGGATGCCATGGAGTACCACGAACGTGAGGGGTGTTAATAATTTTTCCTTGCATAATCGGCTCTCGTACCCAGTCTCTCGGTTACAAGATCGTGATTTCTCTCTTCTCAGGTTTTCTTCGATGTTTTTCTTTCCCTTTGGTAGGATAGATAAATACTCGATGGAGACTTTATTGATTTTCTCTCGATGACTTTCCCAGTTGCTTCAGCTTCCACCAAAATTCTAAAAATTCCATTTACTCTTCATGTGCCATTTTGCTTTTGACTTCTTGTCTTTCTCATTGAAACAAGATTGCAAAGCAATCTTTTCCTTTGCCTTATCACTATTTCTCTCCTCCATGTTTTGCTCATGAGCTGCAAGAGAGCTTTATAGCTCCTCTTTGATCATCGGCGCAAGATCCTTTGATTCCTCAGTTGTTATGACTATGTTTTCAAATCTTGTCGTCAAAGAGCACAAGATTTTTGCGATAACATACTGCTCCATAACAGTTTATCCACATGTTTTTACTTGGTTAACGAACCGAGTAATTCTCGTCGAGAAATTGTTGATCGTCTATTTCTTCTCCATTTGAATCAACTCAAGTTGACGTTTGTTAGTTTGTAGCCTCACAACCTTCGCATTGTCAATTCAAGTGTATGTCTTTTCTAAGATTTTCCACGTTTGGTTCTATGATTCACAATCATCAAGTTTCTCGAAATTATTCGTCTCAACGCATTGATGGATCAAAAACATTGCCTTGAAATCATTATTCTTTTCTTCCTTATGTTTTGCTCGTTGTGCGTTTGTTGCACCTTCGACAAGAGGACTCGCCCCGTTCTTGATCACATCAAGAATATCTTGGTAGTCAAATAACACTTCAACATGACACTGATGTCAAATGTTAAAACTTAGAATCACAAGATTGTTAAAATGGAGTAATAAAGTATGGATAGGGTGAGAGAGATAGAGAATTTGAGACAGAATAATTGAGGGAGAGAATTATCATTTGCATTAACTATTGATTGTGATATTCCTTGGATATATAAACAAAAAATTACAATAACTTAGGATACAAGTATCAAAGCCAAAGCTAAATCTTAAATATCTATAATTGATTATGTAAAATATGTAACCGATATCAATTGTTTCTAAATAATAATAATAATAATAATAATAATAATAATAATAATAATAATAATAATAATAATAAAACTAATAATAATAAAACTAATGTGAATATGTAACTAATGGATTTGCATTCTCTTAGGCTCCTTTCCTTCTCTCATATTTCAATTATGCTTCAATTTCATCCATTAATTCATCTTTTTTCTCTCTCTCACTTATACTATTATGTTTCGTTGTGTTGTAA
This sequence comes from Vicia faba, assembly GCA_948472305.1. Lineage (NCBI taxonomy): Eukaryota > Viridiplantae > Streptophyta > Magnoliopsida > Fabales > Fabaceae > Vicia > Vicia faba. The sequence goes on along the minus strand of OX451737.1, from coordinate 1,425,824,783 downwards.
TCAACCATTAGATTAAGAAAATGAGAGAAGTATGAACCAAAAAGACATGAGAGTATCAAATTAGTAACTTATACATACTCAACAAAATTACTCCCATGATAATATGTTAAAGTACTAGAATTTTTGAATTTCGAATTAACTGCTTTAGAATGTTTCCAAAAGACATGTACAAAAATGCCTTAGCCTCTTCTACAACATAAAAAAACGACCTAACATCAAGCCTCAACGACAAGAACTCTTTTATTAATAACGAAAGTAACTTCAACATCACTCACGTCATTTCCTTCTAATTCTTCAATAATGGCGTCAGTGACTATTAGTTTTACTCATACTTCCAATTCTGAAAGATAACATACTTCGATTATCTAAAATTACTAATCGTACTCACACTTACTAGTGTCAACTACTAGTAGTTGTAGCCAAGACAGTCATTTTTGTTTTTGCGACGATGGCAAACTCCATTATAAACTTCCGTGCAGAACTATTGAATATCCTAACAATTATTGTTAGGGTTTGTTGGGTTTTTGTTTCAGTTTCTCAATGTTAAATAAGTATTATATTTAAACAATTTCAACCTACAGATATAAGCATTGCGAATGTTATTGAAGTATTAAGAGAATAAAGTGCTAAGATTATTAACTCAATCCAATTATCACATATATTTTACCACTGAATCCATAACATTCAAGATAAATGTTACAAAACAAGCAGATCCAATTCCAGAACCAACAATAATATTGATTAGTTACATCAAGATTCATAACATATGAACCAAACCATAACTGAGCAGCATCTAATTAGCATAAAAACTAAAACCTAAGCCCTCTCTCCTCTGATTCTGCGAGCAAGTTGAATATCCTTAGGCATGATAGTAACTCTCTTTGCGTGAATGGCGCACAAGTTAGTATCTTCAAACAAACCAACAAGATAAGCTTCAGCAGCTTCTTGAAGAGCAGAGACAGCACTGCTTTGGAATCGGAGATCTGTTTTGAAATCCTGAGCAATTTCACGAACAAGTCTTTGGAATGGAAGTTTCCTGATGAGAAGCTCAGTGCTCTTCTGATACTTCCTGATCTCTCTCAAAGCAACGGTTCCTGGACGAAATCTGTGTGGCTTCTTCACTCCTCCGGTGGCCGGAGCAGATTTGCGAGCAGCTTTGGTTGCGAGTTGTTTCCTTGGAGCCTTGCCTCCGGTGGATTTGCGAGCGGTTTGTTTAGTACGAGCCATTTCGAATTGGGAAGAGAGAAAAATAAGTGTTCGATTGTTTGATAATTGAGATGTGGTGAGAGTAGAAGTGTTTGGGTAATATATATTGGAGGAGAAAATGAGGAGCGAGCGGGAATTGGAAATAGAAAATAGAAAAATGGAAGAGATGGTGATCGTTGATTAGAGTGGCTATCTACGGTTGAATGTCTCCTGGAAAAGGGTAATGGGATCGCGATCCGTGGCATTTGGAATTAACCAATAGGATTATTTTCTTAATATTGTTTTTTTTTTATTACTGTAACAGCTTTATGTAGGATGTTTTCTAGCAGATTTATTGCCTTGATTTAGCTATTCCAAATCTCTACATATACGGACAATTCTTTTTGATCTACACAAGTTGTTGGACATCAAATCAATTAGGGCCGGGAGTGATTCTAAAACCAAACCAAATCTAAGTAATACTACATAATTCAATTTAGTTTTAAAAATCACTTTAATTAAATTGGTTTATTTTTTAAAAATTGGTTTTTATTTAGTTTAGTCCGATTTAAAACTGATTTATATTAATATCTAGATTTTTATTTGAATTAGTTGGAAATCAAAATTTTCAGAGAACTAGTATAAATGATGAACATAAATAATGAACATAAATCAATATAAATATGTTTCATTTTCAGCAGGACTAAAAACAAAGATGTTTCTGCTTTAGAAGTTGACGAGATGCCATAAAGTGTTTAGAAAATTATCTTTCCAGGTTCTTCTATGACGTGATGGATTTGTCAGGAAGACTCTTGTACCACGCCATGACCCCTTTCCTGAGAGTTGTAGGAACAAATCTGTATTTGATCGCTTTGTGAACTCCTCTGTAATCGAGCAGTGCGTCGATGTTTTCAATGTGCTCGTCGTGATCGATTGTTCCGTCGTAGGTCCCCCAGGTGAGGAGGTTTCTCCAGACCGATAAGGAGTGTGGTCTCCATGATTTCTCTTGATAACGGGTCGCGGGGTTCGTCGTCGTCGCTTCTCTCAGGAGATAGTGATGGGAAAAGGTGATCACTTCCTCGTCAGGGGGAGGTTCTCCTTCTCAGCTTGGGTGTCGGCGAGTGGTTGCGGTCAAGCCGATTGTTCTTTGTCCTCTTAGAGATCGGTGAAAGCCGGCTATGCGACCCCGTTTCTTGATGAAAGAAATCTCATGTTTCTCTCGCGCGGGGAGACGGACACACCTTGGCGGGGATGGACTGCGGGAGCCATAACGTCGGTGTCTCTGTGGAGGAGACTTTGACCGCTTCTTCTCCCAGGCCCCAATCCTCTTGCTATGTTGCAGGATTAGGGTGTTGGTCTAATTGAGAGCGACGAACAGCGCTGCCAATGTCAGATCGGCATTTGATGGAATAAGAACTGGCTGGAGAACTTCTTGCAGCTCTTGGTTGGGGTTCTTTGACCTCTCATTGTCCAAGAGTTTGAGGTTGTCGCGTTCAACATCAATTGAATATAGGGATGTTATCTGACCATCTTTAATATCGGGGATATCCTCTATATGAGAAAGCTCTCGATTCCCGTCTGTCTTGTGGACGGGGGATAGTACAGTATTTCCATAAAGATGGTGGTCATCATGGTCGGCTATGATAAAAGTAGTGAAAATATCTCTGGTCTTTGGACTTGAGGAAAAGGAAGACGGGAAAGATAGTTCTCATAGACGGCGTTATTGATCTTACCGGTTGACTAGAACCTGAAGGTGGGCCTTAATGATTACGCATGTTTGGTTGGAAAGTTGAGGAGAGGATGAGTGTACCTGTAAGGCACTCTGATGATCAAGTAAGAATGGGTGCAAAGAGATACAAGAAAGATATTAGGGTTTTTTAGTACGAATATTAGATATTTGGCCCTCACAAATGTGAGGGTTTATATAATGTCCCCAGCGCGTAGCCATTGGTCTTTATTTTGGGCCTAGATATTTAGGTCCGTAAAAATAGGTAACTGCCAGAACCTGGTCAAAACGGGAAATCATACCCATAACTACTCGTTTCTCTAAGCAAGGATGAGATGACGGGTAGACGCATTATGAGCGCTAGTCTGGTTGTCTACTCGGCATGCAACGAGTAGGTCGGGGAAGAAGTTGTCATTACGGGCAGGTGTAAGACTCGGGGTGAGTTGGGGTTGCTATGCCTGGAGAGCAATTGACCAAGCGTGCCCAATAGAGGGCCAAAGCTGATTGGCCAGAGTTATTGGTCCATGTTGGAGGTGGAAGCAAATTGGGTCAATTCTAGTCATTAGACCAGTCAAGAACACCTATTATTAATAAGTAAAAACTAAAACTATTAAACACCAATTTTAATTTTAAATATTTTTTTTATAATATTTTATTTGAATTTCAAGAATGCTTTGACGGATTTATTTAACTATTAGGTAGTTGAGTTTTATTCAAAACCAATGTTACATTTTAATTAATATTTAAAATAATAGAGAAAATAGAAAGTTGTGGTTTTGGGAAGAGAACTAGAAATTTATTAAAAGTATAATAATGAGGTGGAATTAGTGGTATATGAGAGAAATTTGTAGAATTAATTAAAATAAAAGAGTTAGGTTAATTTAAATTGTAGAGGTAGGAAGAAAAAGTCACAGTATGTGAAGATTGTGAGAAAAGACCAAAAGTGGAGAAAAAGACAACCCTAGGAGAGCACTAAAAAGGAACCAGAACTCTATAGTAAAGCTTTGTTTTGCTGCAATTTCTAGGTAAGAGGGATTATTCATCTTATGGGTGTATTATTCATGAATAATAGATATAGATTTTTACCCTATTCCTTGTTCCTTTTTCTTTTCCCACCATTTATAGGGTTTTAGATATTTAGATGATTGTGCAAACCTCTCTAGAATGAGGTGTTATGATATTGATTTTATGTTGTGTTAATTACTGAATTTCGTATGGATTGATATGCATAATTCTGAGTTGATGTTGATGAATACATGTTTGGGATTTTGATGAGTATAATAATGATTTGATAGATGATTAATGATATAAATATGTAATTTGTATGAATTCAATGTGTTAGTTGTTATAGATTACTGCAAGATGAAAACTTAATATTCTGAATTATGCACAATGGTGGTAAGTGTCATCGTCGTGACGGACCAATCATCGCTGCATTGGGGAAGTTGGCTGGCGTCAGTGGGGTGACGGGTCGACCGTCAAGGTCTCAGGGACGTGCTTCTTGATCAGGCGTCAACGCGATGACAGTGGAGTGATACACACAAAACAAAATTCAATGACATGCCTGGTACTAAAACCAATGGCCTGCTACATCCACCTATAGCAGCTGCTACGACTCTTAGCGGCTTCCAGGGCCAAAAAATGATGTTTCATAATTTTCTGCGATTTTTCCCCATCATAACACTTTCGAAACTTCGATTTTGATTCTGTAAAAAATGCTTTGAACTCGACATATAATTATATAAAATTTATAGAACAATCAACATAAATTATACAAAGCCGCCATCAAATAATTATCAACCAATCAATCATTGAATTAAGGTTATGTTCAAAGCGCCGAAACATAACAATGGCAACACCAATATTTAGTATTCAAATCAACCAATCATGTATAAAAATATGCACATAATAGAACAGGAATTCATACATTAAATACAATAAATTAACATGGATTTCACATGATCGTAGCCAAGAACTCATAACACATCAATGTCGAAAACAACCTAGAAGAGGGTGAGGATCTCTCTCTACCCTTCAATCAATATACATCCATAGTAGAGTAATTTCTCCCCTTACCTTACTTTCCAGCAAAAGTTCCAAGCTTGATGATGATGAACACTCCCTCTCTTTCACTTTTGCTCTGCTAGGGCTTCTCTTCACTTTTCCCATTTCTCTTTGTTTTTTACGTGAATTATTTTTTATCCCTCCAATTCTCTATTTTTATTCTAATTAAATAAAAATATGATTTTTATTTAATTTTTCTTTCATTCTTTTTCTGCACTCAACCCCTCTAATAACGTTATTTTCTCCCCCCACTTTTTTCAAGAACCCTAAATAGAACCTCTACTCTAATTTTTCTCATTTTTCTTAATATTCTACATTATTAATTGAATAAATATTCAACATTATTAGAAATAAGCTTGATGACAAGGGAGAATTGATGATGCTTATAGGGTATCACTCTACAGCTGCAGTAGCTTGTAACTGGTTGCTAGAAAGCTATAACCAGTTACATCAATGAAAAATCAATTTATGTAATGTCTAAAAGTACAGAACCAGCCTTCGTCAAAACCCAAATTGAAGAAAATGTTAGAAGATCAACAAGGCAAAAAGTTTTGCCTCAAAGACTCAAAGATTATGAGTTGTTCCAAGACAATGAATTAAATGATGATGATGATGGTGATGAGGATGATAATTATTTCGTCCATTTTGTACTTAAGACCGAATTTGAATTCGTGAAAATGGAAGATCCCTTGAGTGATCCAAAATAGATTTGTGTTATGAAAGAGGAGTTGAAATTGATTGATAAGAACAAGATTTGGGAGTTAGTTAATCTATCAGAAGGAAATAAGTCAACTGGTGTAAGATGGGTGTACAAAGTGAAGGCAAATCTCAAGGGTAAAATAATCAAGCATAAGACTTGATTAGTTGTAAATGAATTTTCGCAAATAGAATGCGTAGAGTTTGAAGAGGTATTTGCACCTGTGGCTGATATTAAAACTATTAGCCTAGTTGTTGATATTGCAAATAACAAAAAATGCTACATCTATCAAATGGATGTTAAATATGAGTTTTAAAATGGGTCGTTTAAAGATGAGGTTTATGTAGAATAGTCCCCTAGTTTTTTTGTGAGAAACCAAGAGTTAAAGTTCTACAAGTTGAAGAAAGTGGTGTACGCTCAGAAACAAGCTCCAAGAGCTTGTAATAAGAGGATAGATGGTTTCTTAAAAGAGAATGGCTTTAATAATTATGTATTTGAACATGGTGTGCATGTGGAGAAGGATACAAGTGGAGGGGTAATAATTCTTTATCTACACGTAGACGGTTTGTTGATCACGGGAAGTGATGAAAAGTGTATTTCTAAGTTCAAGAGTGAACTTATGAATTTGAGATAATTGACTTTGGTCTCATGTGATACTTCCTTGGGATTCATTTTCACATGTACAAGAAGTGATTGCTCATGCACTAAAGAAGGTATACGCTTGAGATTTTGAAGAAGTTTGAAACAGAGCATTGTAATATTGTCAATACTCCATTTGAATCGAGGCTACATTTTTCGAAGAATGAGGATGAGCAAGACGTTATCCAACTCAATATAGGAGGTTGATTGGATCCTTGCATTACTTGTGCAATACACGGTTGAATTTGACATTTAGTTTCAGTATTGTAAGTAGATTAATGGAGAGATCGAAGGTGTCTCACTTGGAAATAACCAAAAGGATTCTAAGATATGTCAAAGGATCTACTGGCTGCGGAATTATCTTTCTCGTAATGGATACGAGCATAAAATACAATTTGTTCGATTTTATTGATTCCAATTAATGTGGAGATAAAGATGATAACAAGTCAATAGTTGGATACATCTTTATGTTTGGTGAAACACCGATATCATAGTAATCGAAGAAGCAACCAATAATAGCACTCTTTTCTTATAAGGATGAGTACATTGTCGCTTAATTGTGTGTATGCCAAGCAGTGTGGTTGATGAATCTATTAAAGGAGTTGGGCAGCAAAGAGTGTGACACTATAACGCTCATGGTTGATAACTGTTATGAACATATTTTTTTAGGCTGAGAGAAATAGAGAGAAACTACATTAAAAATGATAACAAATATAAAACTAACTTTTCCATTCATTTTGATTGATGATAATTACATTCTCCTATCACCTATTTATAACATTGAAACCAACTAATTACTCATTTATATCCTTCTAAAGGATAATATTTCAACACTATTAATTTTAACGGGCTTATAGAATTTGGGCCTTATTCATTACACTCCACCAATCTTGAAAAACAACCTTGTTCTAAAGGTTGTGAAGATTGCTCCTACCACATTTACATTAGCATCAAAATTTAGCAAATAAGCTTTATCATAAACAAGTCGAATAAGCTTTTCTAAAGCAGCCGATGTTTTCCCTTTCACCATATACTCCAAATATTTGCCTTTTTCCAATAATGAACTGAACATGAGTGTTGAGGATCCATCTAAAAAAAAAACAAAAAGTGAACATATTATGAATCTTATAGCTTAACCAGTCACCATATGAAGGAAGCATGGGGAGAATCATGGAAAAAATAAACACAAGAACATAAAATAAGCAGGTTAACAAAACTTGGTTTCTGTACATACGAATTTCATTCGACTTCTCCATTTATCTATTTCTCTATTACCTGAATTAGTATTCAAAGTTGCTTGGTACACATTGTGACCACTACTAGCTTCTTGAACACACTTTATAAGAAATCTTGGACCTGTAATACCTGCATCATAGCTAACTATAATTTTTGTTCGGTTAAATCCACTTCAACGTGTTTCACATCAGGAGCTAAATCAAGAGAAGAAACTATAACATTTAAATCCTCCAGTGAATCTATCCCTTCAAGTTTTAGATGGACTTTATTCATATCATTCCTCAGACTAACAAGTTCTTTTGCATCTTCTAGAGCTTTAATTATTTTGTTGGTATCGTGACTTTAGGATTAAAGAGTACTTTTGCTTCATCTAAGGTCAGACCAACTATCGCCTTTTTCACTCAATCAACCATTTGCAAGGCATGCTCAAAAGATCGAGAACAGCTTGTGCACGTCATTCCCGTAATCTTGATTTGACATTATGATATTTCTTTCTCTGTAAGCTCATTTACTTTAATTCTAGTTTCTTCTATAATTTCTTCTATCTCATTTGCCAAAAAATTTCTTCCTGGATCCCATTGATTAAAAGTGAAGAACCAAAATTTTGTGCACATCTTCAATTGGCCATCTGGATCCCAACTTATTATTTTCCACAAATTGCTCACAAATCTGACAGATTTAGAAATCAATTCTTCATCATAAGATGCAAGTGAAGCAAATGGTTTGGGAAATACAATTGCGGATATCACAACTTTTCTATATGGAAATTTCTCAAACTATTTACATGCATGAATAACACTTCCATGTGTAGCTGCAAGAACAAAGAATTTGCTTTCAATAATATCTTTACACTCATAACCAGTAGTGAGAACCAATCCTAAATAAAAGCCTCCAATTATCTCATGTTCTTATAGTAGTGACTTTATGCAATCCATTATCTCATGTTTTTCTAGTAGAGACTTTACAATGCATTATGTTAAATATTATTCTTCACAATGACACCCAAAATTGCAAAGATATCAACATATAAACACAAATTTCCACAAATATAATGATAAAGTTGTTGGATGTCAAATGGTGTGGTCCAGGGTCGAAAACCAGAGTGGCGGTTAGTGAAAGATTTGTAAAGTTTGGATTAAGCTTTTTGATCTCAAACTCAAACCCCATGAGATGTACAAAATCAAACACAATGAAAACTAAATTTGCCAATAAGTTAGAATACCTTGTCAGAATCATGGTCATGGCTGAGAATAAAAATTTCAGTGGCAGTGGAAAATGGTGAATCTGCATACTCTCGTGAGCGCTTCAGGTTTGCATCCTCTTTCAAACTTTGAAATAACATCAGGAGGTTTTGGTGTAATTTCGTAATCGGCGTCGTTATGAAAAATATCCAAGGTTGGAACCAACCGCTAGCCACTTTGTTGGGTGGAGATTCATGAAAACCCTAGAAATAGTGCCCTTCAATCGATCTTTGACATATGAGGATAAATCAAAAATAAAGTTAGCTTCGAACTCGTATTTCATAATATCAATGTCATCGACTGCGAGCTCTGAATCGAAGTTAGATGGGGTTAAGATTGGAACGAGGGCTTGAGTTGCAATCGGAGCACTCAACCCAACATCATCATTTTCCTCAACAAGATTTTCATTGTTGAAGACGAAGGAAGAAACTTTTAACTGCTTTGTAAGGATGATGATATCATCAGGATCCGTCGAAGAAGATTGGAATGATGACTCCTCGTCATCGTCACCCAGTACTGTGAAATATAGATCCCTAATTACAGGTGAAGAATAATGTTTGTTGAAATCACATAATCCTTCTTCCATCCCTGACGATTGTTCATCGACACTCTCACCTTGTTGCAACTCTAGTGGTTTAAACTTCAGAGCCTCTTCATCGTTGAGTTGTGATTTTACAATTTCAGTCATGAACAAATCCGAAAATGATGCAGATTGTTTAGAAAATGGATTGGATGAATACCAACACGGATTTGGTGTGGGGTAGTGAGGATGAAGTTGGGAAATAAAAATTTGTTGATGATGGATAGAATTATAGAAAACATTTTGATGTTGTTCAGCAAGGGATATGGCGTTGGGACTGATAGAACTTGAATATTGATAAGCTTGTGGTTTCAACAATGTATGAACATTTATGGTGGTAGGGTCATGGTGGTAGTAATTATAGAGAGGAAATTAATGGCAATGAAAGCACCATTTGTTATGCATATATTTTTTGAGGCTAAGAGAAATAGAGAGAAACTACACTAAAAATGCTAACAAGTATAAAACTAACTTTTCCATTCATTATTATTGATGATAATTACATTCTCATATCACCTATTTATAACATTGAAACCAATTAATTACTCACTTAGATTCTTATAAAGGATAATGAATTAACACTATTAATTTTAACGGACTTATAGAATTTGGACCTTATTCATTACAATAACCTTCTCCCTGTAAATCTTGCTAAGAACTCAACTACACATAGGAGAAATAAGCATATTGAGATGAGGTTTCACTACTTGAGAGAATTTGTTAGTGAAGGAAAGTTGAAATTGAGATATTGTAAAAGTGAAGACCAAGTGATTGGTTTGCTAATCATGGAGTCACAATTGAAGTATTCAAGAGACTGGAGAAGAACATGATAATGGAAGACTTAGACACTTGAATTAAAATGATGTGTTAAGTGAAATTAAAAAATTCAAGTGTTGTAACCGATTACTTTTGAGTGTAACCGTTTACAGCCAAAAAAGATGAAAGTAAGTCATTTTGTCTAGGGTGTAACTGATTACTTATTCGTAGTAATTTGTTACCACTTTGTTGTTATTAAATTTACAAACAGCTGAACGGTTACAAATTTGGTGTAATCAGTTACAAACAGTTAGTTTCAGTTTTTCATCTTTGTTACTTGTGTCGGAATCAATTGTAATTTTGTATAAATACCCCAGAGTATCCTCAACCAATGTTAATGTAAATTCTCACCCTCAATTATACTATCTCTAATTCTCTTTAAATATCTCTCGTAACACATATAAATACTCCATTTTTATCAATATTGTGGTTCAAAGTTCTAACCCAACTTCAGTTGCATATATCCCGCATTTTTTTGGAACCTACAAAAACTTGGGTTTGGATTGTGCGACTGATTTAGATTCCATAAGTATAACTTGGGTAAGAAATCTAAATATCGATCAAAAACATTTTAAACGCAGAAGGTATGGTTTATGTTGACTTGCTACCGGTCCAAAGTGTCTTTCTATTTTTTTTTTGGGACGCCACGGAGGAAGTTTAGCTTTTAAATTTTTCAAAGGAATCCATGTACACGTGAGCAATTTGATTCATCGGGAGGAACAAATCATTCCAAAGGCACTGTGCCTTCCCTTACTAAAAGTCACAATCGAGATCCTTGATTTTCTCATCCTTCTAATTCTAATTGAAAACACGTCTACAAATTCAATCATTTATATTTAACTAGTAAGAAACTCGTGCTACCGCACGAGTCTTGTCTGGATTCACATTACACGTGTACCAAACTATCCTCTGTAAAGTATGAATTTATTTTTTAATTGGTTAACATTCTCATAGTTACAAATATAGGCTAATAACATGCACTTGCTTTTTAAGCATTGATTCGTATTTATAATAAACCGTACAACCGGTTCTCTAACTTCAATTATATTAAACAGTAGCAAAAGAAAGATTTAAAAGATGAATATTAAAATTAACAATCTATAGCTATTATATACCCATGAATCTAAATGAGTTAACAAACACCGGTTGAATCCAAATGAGTTAATTCTAAAAATTTATTAAACTTATTTTAGATATTAGTCTACTTTTCAAAACCTAAAATGTATGACAGCTCGCCGTCGAATTTCAGTTTTAAAACTTTCTTATTATATCATATTTACATTTTTTACAACCTACGATGTATGACAACTCCCCGTTAAATTACAAACCTAAAACCTTCTTATTAGATCATATTTACATTTTTTACAAACATAAAATCAATGACAACACTCCGTCAAAATATAATAAACTATATAAAATCTGCTCATGCAAATTCAACATGGAGATTAAAATCAAACCTATAACCTATTCTTCAATAACAATCTTCAAAATAATAAAAAATATTAATCAGATATAAATTTATTGTAAACTTTTATTAAAAAAAATATAAGTTAAAAAATTAAAAAATATCTTCAATTTTCTATTAAAAACGTGAGAACGCACTAAAACTTTTTAATTTTAAAATACAGAGATTACTTCTTACCTGATAAGTTTTATATCAAATATTTTACTCATAATAATAACTTAGTGTATAGTAAATGAGATTGCACTATATCACAAAATAAAAATAACAAATAAGTGAAATTCTATAATATTATTTGCATATTGTGTAGTACACTTAGTATATATATTTTTAATGTGCATTAATTATAAACGATAACCATAATATTAAGAAATTTCATATATAATTTGAAATGGTAATTGTAATTTTCAAATAAATGAAAATCACTAAAGTTGTTTTTAGAGTATTATGTTTTCAATACTAATTGTACAATCCCTTTTAACTTTAATAGAAAACTACTTCTTAGTTTAAAAGTACTTTTTAGTTGTACAATTCATTTCATAAAGTTGTCAAACCTAAAGAGTTTGAATAGTCAATCCTAAAACTAAAGATATTCGTAGACATAATCACATGTTATTAACTATAAATGTTAAAATGATGCACAAGTTTACATTGTTTAAAAAAGAATGACTTAGAAGCATTATATATTAAAACTGTAAAAACAAATGCTAGTAACCAAAAGCTATTAACAAAAACATGATCTAGAGTTAAGTAAGCAATCTATAGAAAATTCACAAGTTGCATTTGTGGTAAAGCTCTATACAATACAATTACACAATACTTGTTGTGCTATTCAAAACTAAGTCTTAGCATACAAACAAAACACATGTTAACAAATATATGCCAGAACTGCAAGCTTACACCAGAACAACAGAACATCAACTACAACAGAAACAAATACAAATGAAAATTCCCAAAAAGAAGACGCCTCATATTCGAATATAATCATGTACTTAGATCGATAACTACTGATGTCACACCGGCTTAATACTTCCACCAGAATCACAGTTAAACCAGATACAATTACAGATGCACCAAAACTGCATAAAACTGTTAAACAATCATTTGCTTTCATTTTGTTTAACAGGGCATTAGTAATCATAAAGCAAATTGCAAAACCATTATGTAGTCATATACCAAACCCAAGCTTCTGAAACATAGCAGATCTACATTTTGTAATCATATTATCACTACGATAGATGCATTTGACTGCACATAATTGCAATCCTTTCATTAGATCCTATACTGCACCAGACACGCAATGCAGAAACAAATGAATCAACGAAAATGAAATATCAACACTTTGTTGGACATCTACGAAGTTGATGATACATGAAAGGTTTAAAGAATAAAAATGAAACACACTGCTCAACACAATCGTGCATAAACACATGAAGAACAACATAATCCTCTATTTATTTTACCAAATTTTAATTGGTTAATGCTGTAGAACTTATCTTGCATAATCAAGAAGAAAATCAAAATAAGATCAAACTTATTCATATTTAGAATCTAATATAACAAAAACTATTTTAAATGATAACAATATAAATAAGGAAGAGAAAATAAATTGTGTGCCTTTTTAATTTTCACTCTCTTTTTAGCTTTCAAATGCAACCACATTCGAATATAAATACAGACTATATTACGTCAATGATGATATTAGAAAAAATATAAAATACAACAAAAATTATGGATATGATAAGTCAACAGTATTTAACGTCAAATCAATTCAAATCAAATATTGTATAATAAATCTATTTTACCCTTGAATATAGTTAAATTAAAACTTTTAATCAAAAGTATTATTAGGGGTGGACAAATTTTTTCGATCCAGACCAAACCGACCTACCCAATGGATCCGAGAACATGTGGGTCGGGTTAAGCAGATCATCGGTTTATCGATTTGCCAAGAAATGGATGCAGGTGGATTCTGTCGGTCGGTTTAGGATTATGTTTTTAGACCCATGGCTAACCATAACTGACCGACCCAAAAGGGGAGGTATGAATGATATGATTTTGACTTGGCATATTAATGGAGAGCCCAAGAAAGTCCATTTTTTTACAACAACGGTTTTACTTGGCCCAAAAAATTAGATATTTTTCACTTAGTTAGTCAGTATCTCCACTAGGGTTTCATGAGTTCTCTCAATCTCATCATTCCAAATTCGTTCCTCTTCATCAGCATCTCTCTCCGTTAGGGTTTCATCTTCTTCTTTAGCAACTGTCATCGTTTGGGCAAGTACCACCACGCCAACCAGCCACGAATCACCTCCGATGTAAGTACTTATCTGTTATGATTCTCCTTCTCTCTCTTTCTCCTTTCTATCTTTCTCTCTCTGTCAAGTAAAATAAATTTTTGGTTGTTTTAAGTTTGAGTTTTTGGTTGTTTTGTTGTTGAGTTTAATTCTTTTGTTGTTTTCTATTGGAAGATGAATCCTTGCAAACAAGTTTTTTGTGGACTTGATGAAAAACTGTTAATGGAGTCGAGCAACGACTTAAAATATAAATTTGTTTCCTTAACAAGCATTAATCTGTTGAAAAGCTGGACAACTTTTAGTGAAGTTGATTTTCAAACAATTGTTTACAATTGAAGATTCAACAGGCTGTCAAGAAATTAAACTAATAAACATGTAGAAATTAAACTAAATAGTTTTCCAAATTGTCATGTTTCTAAGCACATAATTATTTTTTAAAAGTTTGTTACAATAATGAAAAAATATTGACAAATGTGTATAGAGAGATGAACTATTTGATTGTGAAAATGAAAAAAAAAATGCAAAGTGTACTCACTTATATTAGTCTTGATGCTCTTGTGAAAGTATGTTGATGAAAGAAAGTAGTAATTTGTAATTGACAATTGTTGTTTTGTTGGTTGTATATGTGGAATTCATTCTTGGTTTGTTTCTTTAAAAATGTTGGTTCTTAACTCTCTTTCTCTTTTCCCCCTCTTAACTCTCTTTATTTGTTTCTTAAAGAACAGTGAACCATATGTTTGTTATGCTAATCCATTTATATATTTTGTTTTATTGAAAGATGGAACATGGAGAAGGGAGCTTTCAAGGAGGTGGAGAAGCTGGAGAAGAAAGCTTGCAAGGACTCAGTGAAGGAAGCTTCCAAGGACTGAGTGAAGGTAAGATTTTACAACAACTTACTTGTTATTTGTGGGTATGGCATGAAAAGTAAATATACTTCAGGTTTCTATAATTTTTGAGCTTAGGTTAAGTTTATAAGTTTTTGTGTGTTTGCTGGCTAATGTTGTCTTTGTGTGTTTGCTGGTTTATAAGTTTTTATATGTTTGTTGGTTATGTTGTCTTTATGAAATGTTTGTTTTCATACCTGCATTGAAAGATACCTTGTGGAAGTGAAAGTTTTCAATCAATTTTTTAAAAAATTTATTCTAAAAAGTTTTATATTTAAAGACAGAAGTAGTAATTTGAAGTTTTCTCTGAGATTCAATTCTACTTTTATATATTGCTGAACATAATACATGATTGGTAGCTGACCTTTTTTGTGTATGTCGTGTATGTTGTGTAGTATTGGTGGGTTTTTTAGTGTATGTTGAGTAATATTGGTTGATGTTTAATGATCTTTTTTAGTCTAACATTTAAATTGGTCATGTAAGTAACTGTTTTAGATTATTCATATAGGACTAAGTGTTTTTGTTGACCAAAATATTTTCAGTGATGGAACATCCTGTTCCCTATGTTGAACCTACACAAGCAGTAGAAACCGCACTTCCTCCTTTCCCCCCTTCTAGGAAAAAAAGACTAGTTAATGCTAGTGGATCTAGGAAAACTTCCACCGTTTGGTTAGACTTTAACATTTTGCCGGATGAACCTGAACCAATAGTTGTGTGTAAACATTGTCACAAAAAATATCGATGCGACCCTAAAACACATGGAACATCTAACATGTTAGCTCACTCAAAAGTGTGTCACAAAAACCCTAACCTTTTACAGAAAGATCCCACTCAAAGAAACCTTGTAAGTGGTGAAGGTGGTTTTTTAGGTTCAACAAGCCAAAGGTTCAATGCTCAAGCATGCAGGAAGGCTATTACTTCCTTTGTACTTCTTGATGAGCATTCATTTAGAGTGGTAGAGGGTGGGGATTTTAAGAGACTATGCAAACAACTACAACCACAAATGACCATCCCTTCAAGGAGGACTGTTGCTAGGGATTGTTTTCAACTTTACCTAGCCGAAAAGTTAAAACTTAAAGCCTTCTTTAAATCTGATTGTCCTAGGGTTGCACTAACCACTGATTGTTGGACTTCAATTCAAAATCTTAGTTACATGGCCATAACTGCACACTTCATTGACAATGAATGGAACTATCATAAAAAGATTATCAGTTTTAGTTTAGTTCCAAATCACAAGGGTGACACCATTGGTAAGAAAGTGGAGGATGTTTTGAAGGAATGGGGGCTTAGAAAAGTCTCAACAATTACCCTTGATAATGCAACATGTAATGATGTGGTTGTTTCTTATTTGGGAAAAAGACTTAAAAGCAAGAATGCTTTAGTTGGTGATGGGAGTTTTTTTCATATGAGGTGTGCTGCCCATATCTTAAACTTAGTAGTGAGAGATGGGCAAAAAGATCATGAATTGGCTATTGAAAGTGTTCACGAAGTTGTTAGGTTTGTGAGGTCCTCACCACAAAGAGCTTTAAAGTTTAAGGAGTGTATTGAAATTGTAGGGATAACATGTAAAAGAAAACTTGGCCTTGATGTTTCCACACGATGGAATTCCACATATTTGATGTTGGATGCTGCTGAGAAGTTTCAGGCAGCATTTGAGAAGTTAGAGGATGAGGATCCTGGGTACATGGACTTTTTTAACCTCTCGGGTCCTCCTTGTTCTATTGATTGAGAAAAATCTAGGGCTTTTGTGATTTTTTTGAAAACATTCTATGATGCAACCAAATTGTTTTCATATTCGCAAGAAGTGTCGTTACATTCTGCCTTTCATAACTTGTCTGAAATTTTGTGTAAGCTTCAAGAAGCTTCCTTGAACATGAATACCTATGTGGCTCCAATGGTTTCAAATATGAAGACCAAATTTGATAAATATTGGGGGGACGTTGAAAAAGTGAATCATTTCCTATTTTTTGGAGTGATATTTGACCCTAGGTTTAAGTTCGGTTATGTTGAGTGGTCTTTCAATGACATGCATGGGGCTGGTAGTCCAATTGCTAAGAAAAGTATTGAGTGTGTCAAGAAAAGTCTATTTACACTATACAATTGGTATAAATCTGAGCACAGTAAGAATGTTGAGGCTGCCCTCTTAGATGCACCATCCGAGAGCACTTCTCTTGGAGAAACAAGTACCCAAGCTAGAAAACCTACACTTTTTACAAGGGCTGATGCATTTAAACAACACTTGAAGGATAAAGTCATTGTTGATAATAAAAATGAACTAGAGAAGTACTTAGGTGATCCATGTTGGGTTGATGCTGAAAATTTTAACATTCTTAAATGGTGGAAGGAGAATTCAACTCGTTATCCTATATTAGCTACTTTGGTTAGGGATATTTTGGCAACACTTGTTTCAAGTGTAGCGTCTGAAAGTGCTTTTAGCACGGGTGGAAGGATTTTAGACATGTATAGAAGCTCTTTGAGTCCAGCAATGGTCTATACGATGACCCGCGCCCGTCCCGTTCAACATCCTAACGCAAGGTTGTTCACCAAATACAATGGTGAAACAACACTGTTAAAAGGGTTAAAAAACATGAAAAAGATCTTTGAGTAAAATTAGGGTAGATAGCTCTTAGTTACTTGATCAAACTTTGAAAACATCCTTGCCATTTTTCAAACACACATCTCCACACAATTTCAAAACATTGAAACATCTTTTCAAAAAGACATACACCTTTGTATATACTCAAACAAGAGTCATTACAAAGGTTGCCTAGACAAGGCATCTTTTTCAAAACATTTTCAAAAGCACACACAAAGCACCATTTCAAACAATTGAAAAGCAAAGGCAAGTGATCTGAGCAAGTAACTAAGAGCCCATGGATAACCATGGATAGAAAGGGTGCTAATACCTTCCCTTTCTATAATCTACTCCCCGAACCCAAGAAAACATCTCAAAGGTCTTTCCTGTGCTTTTTGACCTTTCCTTAGGATAAAATAAAAAGACGGTGGCGACTCTTGCTAAACCACAACATTTGCGAAAACAATTGTTAACAGGGGTTTTCTTAAAAAGTATTTATTGAGTATCCATCAGGCGTTGGACACCCGACTTCAACATTGGACAATCATCTTGAATATTCAAACAAAAATAGCAATCTTCATCACAACCAGGAAAGATCCCGACTCTCAACAAATTTTCTTTTATCACTAACAATGGAGTCAACAGATCGGCAACATCAGTAACATGGAGATTTTCCAAAACAGCATGCACATTGTGACCGTGCTTGGGCATTGGCGCGGATATAACATTGGGCTTTTCAGGAGCGTCAAACTCGACCTCTTTGGCGTCAATTAAATCCTGAATTTTGTGCTTGAGTGCTCAACAATTATTGGTATCGTGCCCAATACTGTCAGAATGGTAAGCACACTTGGCTTTGGGATGATAATGTGGGGAAGTGGTATTTACATTCTTTGGCGCTTCTTTTAAATTAGCAAGGTTCAATTTCAGGAGATGCGGAAGAATCTGAGCAGGTGACATATTTACTGGAGTAAACTGTCGTGGTGGCCTTTGCTGATAAGTTATGGGCTGATCATTCCTCGGTTGATTGTTTCTAAGTTGGTCTGATGCATACTTTTGTATTAATACGGCCCCTACTGTTGGCCGACGTTCCTCTCTTTCCCGATTTTTCTGAGCGTACACAGCAGATGCTTCTTTCTTGGCTGGGAAAGGTTTTCTAGCAGTTGTGGATGCGGAAGCATCCTTTTGAAATTTTCCACTTTTGATACCGGCTTCCACCCTCTCGCCAGTCAAAATCAACTCAATAAATCCTGCTGAAGAGCTTCCGATTAGATGGTTGAAGAAAGGGCCAGATAGGGTCCCCAAAAACATGTCGACTAATTCCCTATCTGCTAGCGGTGGCTGCACCCTTCCAGCCAGGTCGCGCCACTTCTGGGCGTACTCCTTGAACCCTTCATTTGAAGCCATTGCCATACTCTGTAGCTGAGTACGGGTCGGCGCCAAATCAGCGTTGTACTGATACTGACGATAGAAAGCGGCTGCCAAGTCTTCCCAATTGTGGACCTCTGATCTCTCGAGCTGGTAAAACCAATCTAACTGAGTGCCAGACAAGC
The DNA here is from genome assembly GCA_948472305.1 of Vicia faba. Lineage (NCBI taxonomy): Eukaryota > Viridiplantae > Streptophyta > Magnoliopsida > Fabales > Fabaceae > Vicia > Vicia faba. Next base: position 1,425,805,831 of record OX451737.1, on the reverse strand, counting down.
TGTCTTGGAAAAAGTGCACCCAGAGGTTTTTGTCGGATGAATGTGGCTGGATCTTTCTAACATACGACCTCAAGTGCATCTTAGGGCAAGATAGACCGCCGTACTTGGCGAACGTTGGCACTTTGAACTTAGGAGGGATAACAATCCCAGCTACAAGCCCCAGCTCCTCAAAATCCAATCCGGGCACCCTCTGCAACTCCATAGCTGCCAATCTGTCTTCAAGGTTCTTATACTTGTCATCCGCTGGTGGATACTGTTGTTCTGAATAGTCTTCGTCTGCTTCCTCTTCCTCCTCTTCTACCTCAGATTCGGAAGGTACAGTAACTCCTTTCCCCTTGCCAATCCCCTCGTCGGATGTTGACGGAAACTCAAGAGTTCTTCTAGCATCACCCTCAAATCTTCTTCTGAAAGTAGCTACCCCCAGTCTCTTTTTCTTTTTCTTCTCTTTACTCTTCTCTAGCAGAACTTTGAGATCCTCCTGACCCTTTGCCAAGGTCATGAGGAGTTGTTGAAATTATGAATTTTGTGCCTGTAGGTCCTTCACTGTTTGCTCCAAATCCATCTTGCTGAAATAAACAGCAGAAAGATAAGGAAACCTGGCTTGAAGACCTGTTTGTGCATATGATGAATGATATGTTTATTCATGTAATGCATTCAAGGATTTAGAAATTCAAAGTTATTGCAGACAAAAGAACACGCATCATATTAATAAGAATAAATTTTGTCAGTACATAAATGCCCCATGGGCCAAATATTACAAAGCTTCTTAAGGTAAAAAGACGTTGCGCATCCTTTTTGGTGTGATGTAAGTGTTGAGAGTCTCTTCCTAGTGAAGTCGGCGGGTGAGCTCTAAAACCTTCTTCTCACTGGCATAGAAGCTGGCTTCAAAAGTATCTCGTTCTTCCTTGAGTTGGATCCAACTCTTTTGCATTTCCTCCCATGATGTTGGCATGTTAGGGTATAGGATGGTGTATGGAACCTCTCCTTCCTTAACAATCTCTTTAATCAAGGGGAGAATGTGAGGATATGGCATCATAAGATTCTGAGAGCGGGTTCGTACCCACTTGAGGTAAGGCTCAAGGGGGATAGAATTCTTGTGCCCCAGTGTCTTACTATCCACCTTGTTAGGCATCCTCCAAACTCTGATGAACCTTTGTCGAAGTCCTTGCGCATCGTTGTCGAAGTCAAAAACTAGGTCAGGAATCAGCATGTCATGAGGGTCATCCCTCCGAGCATATCCAAATTGTCTCAAAGCTAGACAAGGGTTGTAGGTAATGCCTCCTCTAATGCCAAGTAATGGGACATTATAGAATTCACCACAACGATCAATGATGATGACATTTTCTCTGGACCGAAAACACCAATGTACATCAGAACGTGTGAGGGTCATCAACCGTTGTGACCACCTTAAACCCTGCTCATTCTTCAAAACTGACTGTGGAAGGTGAGAAATAAACCACCTTGCTAGGAGAGGAGTACAGCACATGAGAACACCTCTTTTCCTCATTGTTCGTGTGTAAAATGAGTGTAGGATATCCCCAACCAATGTAGGTATGGGATTCTTAGACATGAAAATCTTGACAGCATTCACATCTATAAGTTGGTCAGGGTTTGAGAACAAGACCACCCGTACTAAAAGCAATTTCAGATGCTACACTTGAAACAGGTGTTGCCAAAACATCCCTAACCAAAGTAGCTAATATAGGATAACGAGTTGAATTCTCCTTCCACCATTTAAGAATGTTAAAATTTTCAGCATCAACCCAACATGGATCACCTAAGTACTTCTCTAGTTCATTTTTATTATCAACAATGACTTTATCCTTCAAGTGTTGTTTAAATGCACCAGCCCTTGTAAAAAGTGTAGGTTTTCTAGCTTGGGTACTTGTTTCTCCAAGAGAAGTGCTCTCGGATGGTGCATCTAAGAGGGCAGCCTCAACATTCTTACTGTGCTCAGATTTATACCAATTGTATAGTGTAAATAGACTTTTCTTGACACACTCAATACTTTTCTTAGCAATTGGACTACCAGCCCCATGCATGTCATTGAAAGACCACTCAACATAACCGAACTTAAACCTATGGTCAAATATCACTCCAAAAAATAGGAAATGATTCACTTTTTCAACGTCCCCCCAATATTTATCAAATTTGGTCTTCATATTTGAAACCATTGGAGCCACATAGGTATTCATGTTCAAGGAAGCTTCTTGAAGCTTACACAAAATTTCAGACAAGTTATGAAAGGCAGAATGTAACGACACTTCTTGCGAATATGAAAACAATTTGGTTGCATCATAGAATGTTTTCAAAAAAATCACAAAAGCCCTAGATTTTTCCCAATCAATAGAACAAGGAGGACCTGAGAGGTTAAAAAAGTCCATGTACCCAGGATCCTCATCCTCTAACTTCTCAAATGCTTCCTGAAACTTCTCAACAGCATCCAACATCAAATATGTAGAATTCCATCGTGTGGAAACATCAAGGCCAAGTTTTCTTTTACATGTTATCCCTACAATTTCAATACACTCCTTAAACTTTAAAGCTCTTTGTGGTGAGGACCTCACAAACCTAACAGCTTCGTGAACACTTTCAATAGCCAATTCATGATCTTTTTGCCCATCTCTCACTACTAAGTTTAAGATATGGGCAGCACACCTCATATGAAAAAAACTCCCATCACCAACTAAAGCATTCTTGCTTTTAAGTCTTTTTCCCAAATAAGAAACAACCACATCATTACATGTTGCATTATCAAGGGTAATTGTTGAGACTTTTCTAAGCCCCCATTCCTTCAAAACATCCTCCACTTTCTTACCAATGGTGCCACCCTTGTGATTTGGAACTAAACTAAAACTGATAATCTTTTTATGATAGTTCCATTCATTGTCAATGAAGTGTGAAGTTATGGCCATGTAACTAAGATTTTGAATTGAAGTCCAACAATCAGTGGTTAGTGCAACCCTAGGACAATCAGATTTAAAGAAGGCTTTAAGTTTCAACTTTTCGGCTAGGTAAAGTTGAAAACAATCCCTAGCAACAGTCCTCCTTGAAGGGATGGTCATTTGTGGTTGTAGTTGTTTGCATAGTCTCTTAAAACCCCCACCCTCTACCACTCTAAATGAATGCTCATCAAGAAGTACAAAGGAAGTAATAGCCTTCCTACATGCTTGAGCATTGAACCTTTGGCTTGTTGAACCTAAAAAACCACCTTCACCACTTACAAGGTTTCTTTGAGTGGGATCTTTCTGTAAAAGGTTAGGGTTTTTGTGACACTTTTGAGTGAGCTAACATGTTAGATGTTCCATGTGTTTTAGGGTCGCATCGATATCTTTTGTGATAATGTTTACACGCAGCTATTGGTTCAGGTTCATCCGGAAAAATGTTAAAGTCTAACCAAACGGTGGAAGTTTTCCTAGATCCACTAGCATTAACTAGTCTTTTTTTCCTAGAAGGGGGGAAATGAGGAAGTGCGGTTTCTACTGCTTGTGTAGGTTCAACATAGGGAACAGGATGTTCCATCACTGAAAATATTTTGGTCAACAAAAACACTTAGTCCTATATGAATAATCTAAAACAGTTACTTACATGACCAATTTAAATGTTAGACTAAAAAAGATCATTAAACATCAACCAATATTACTCAACATACACTAAAAAACCCACCAATACTACACAACATACACGACATACACAAAAAAGGTCAGCTACCAATCATGTATTATGTTCAGCAATATATAAAAGTAGAATTGAATCTCAGAGAAAACTTCAAATTACTACTTCTGTCTTTAAATATAAAACTTTTTAGAATAAATTTTTTTTAAAATTGATTGAAAACTTTCACTTCCACAAGGTATCTTTCAATGCAGGTATGAAAACAAACATTTCACAAAGACACAAAGACAACATAACCAACAAACATATAAAAACTTATAAACCAGCAAACACACAAAGACAACATTAGCCAGCAAACACACAAAAACTTATAAACTTAACCTAAGCTCAAAAATTATAGAAACCTGAAGTATATTTACTTTTCATGCCATACCCACAAATAACAAGTAAGTTGTTGTAAAATCTTACCTTCACTCAGTCCTTGGAAGCTTCCCTCACTGAGTCCTTGCAAGCTTTCTTCTCCAGCTTCTCCACCTCCTTGAAAGCTCCCTTCTCCATGTTCCATCTTTCAATAAAACAAAATATATAAATGGATTAGCATAACAAACATATGGTTCACTGTTCTTTAAGAAACAAATAAAGAGAGTTAAGAGGGGAAAAAGAGAAAGAGAGTTAAGAACCAACATTTTTAAAGAAACAAACCAAGAATGAATTCCACATATACAACCAACAAAACAGCAATTGTCAATTACAAATTACTACTTTCTTTCATCAACATACTTTCACAAGAGCATCAAGACTAATATAAGTGAGTATACTTTGCATTTTTTTTTTTCATTTTCACAATCAAATAGTTCATCTCTCTATACACATTTGTCAATATTTTTTCATTATTGTAACAAACTTTTAAAAAATAATTATGTGCTTAGAAACATGACAATTTGGAAAACTATTTAGTTTAATTTCTACATGTTTATTAGTTTAATTTCTTAACAGCCTGTTGAATCTTCAATTGTAAACAATTGTTTGAAAATCAACTTCACTAAAAGTTGTCCAGCTTTTCAACAGATTAATGGTTGTTAAGGAAACAAATTTATATTTTAAGTCGTTGTTCGACTCCATTAACAGTTTTTCATCAAGTCCACAAAAAACTTGTTTGCAAGGATTCATCTTCCAATAGAAAACAACAAAAGAATTAAACTCAACAACAAAACAACCAAAAACTCAAACTTAAAACAACCAAAAATTTATTTTACTTGACAGAGAGAGAAAGATAGAGAAGGAGAATCATAACAGATAAGTACTTACATCGGAGGTGATTCGTGGCTGGTTGGCGTGGTGGTGCTTGACCAAACGATGACAGTTGCTAAAGAAGAAGATGAAACCCTAGCGGAGAGAGATGCTGATGAAGAGGAACGAATTTGGAATGATGAGATTGAGAGAACTCATGAAACCCTAGTGGAGATACTGACTAACTAAGTGAAAAATATCTAATTTTTTGGGCCAAGTAAAATCGTTGTTGTAAAAAAATTGACTTCCTTGGGCTCTCCATTAATATGCCAAGTCCAAATCATATCATTCATACCTCCCCTTCTGGGTCAGTCGGTTATGGTTAGCCATGGGTCTAAAAACATAATCTTAAACCGACCGACAAAATCCACCTGCATCCATTTCTTGGCAAATCGATAAACTGTTGATCTGTTTAACCCGACTCACGTGTTCTCGGATCCCTTGAGTAGGTCGGTTTGGTTTGGATCGAAGAAATTTGTCCACCCCTACAAGAAAGCATATTAACACTTAGTAGGGAACAGACTTCTAATCGTTGAAGTAAACAAGCCAAAAACGTTGTTGTTACGATGATGGCTAACTTCACATTAAACATTCGGTAGAATTCGAAAGCTGAACGGGTAAGATAAATGATAGAAGGATTGTTACAACTTCCATTGGTAATGAATTTAAGCATATGACATGTATTATTATTTAAGCATTATCAATCTTAAAAAAATGAAATACTAACACATGTGGGATATATAATGGAAAAAAAGCAAATAATAAAATGCAATCAACTTAAACACCAAATAATAAATTAATATTACATAAGTAGATTCACTTCATGAACTAACACATCAAGATTCATAACATATGAACCAAACCCTAACAGAGCAATAACTACCTAGCGAAATTACATAGAAAAAGATCTAAGCCCTCTCGCCTCTAATTCTGCGAGCGAGTTGAATATCCTTGGGCATGATGGTAACTCTCTTGGCGTGAATCGCACAAAGATTAGTGTCTTCGAACAAACCAACGAGATAGGATTCAGCGGCTTCTTGAAGAGCGGAAACGGCGCTGCTTTGGAATCGGAGATCTGTTTTGAAATCCTGAGCGATTTCACGAACAAGTCTTTGGAATGGAAGTTTCCGGATGAGAAGCTCAGTGCTCTTCTGATACTTTCTGATCTCTCTCAAAGCAACGGTTCCTGGACGGAATCTGTGAGGCTTCTTGACGCCACCGGTGGCGGGAGCAGATTTGCGAGCGGCTTTGGTTGCGAGTTGCTTCCTTGGGGCTTTTCCTCCGGTGGACTTGCGAGCGGTTTGCTTGGTACGTGCCATTGAGAGTGGAGAAAGAAAAACAAATATGTGTATGTATGTTAATTGAGTTGTGATTGATGAGAAGGACGTTGGTGTTTGGGTAATATATATTGGAGGAGAAATGAGGAGCGAGCGGGAATTGGAAAAGGAAAATAGAAAAACGGAAGAGATGGTGATCGTTGATTAGAGTGGCTATCTACGGTTGAATATCTCTGAGGAAAGGGTAATGGGATCGAGATCCGTGGCATTTGAAACCAGCCAATAGAATTTTCTTAACATTCTTTTCTTGCTCTATTTATTTTCTTACCTTACATTTCAATCTAAAAGTTGGACAACCCATTAATGAATAAGACTAATAAACTAGAATTATTTCTTACCAATAGGACTATTTCTTAATATTGCTTTTTTTCTTTACTTTCTTTTTTATTTTTCGGTAAAAATTAAAAAGCTAGACAATTGATTAATGAGTAAAAATTAGGGCACGTTGCTTTCGGTTTTTTTTTAAAAGAATCTACGGTATAAGAAAATTTAAATTTTATGTTTTGTTTATTATCGGTTGTTTTCGGTTTTTTTTTAAAAGAATCTATTGTATAAGAAAATTCTTCTGCTCCATAAATGAAATACATGAATGACTTCTCTATCTGGCTTTCTTTCTTATGTTTTTCAACTATTTCCAATGTACAATAAAGATGTAATATAATATTATGTAGTTTTAATGCACAACTCTTTTGATGATAACAAATTTATACTTAAGTTTACAGGAGATACGTTCGTTGGTGATGATAACAAATCTGACATACTTGCGAAATCACTGTTGTTTACTGGTTTTTCCGATATAATCAGTGGTAATTATAATAAGGATGTGTTGATAGGTAATAAAAACCCAACGTTGTTTTTTATCTTTTCGTCGCGTGATTGAATTCGATATATTGTTATTTTCTTATGCGGTGTGTTGTACCCCAAAATTTGCCCTCTCATTTCATCAACATTTTTCATCATAAGACTCTTGGAACTCAAGATCAAGCTAGGGTTTGCTCTGCTCAAGGCACCTCCTTGCACTGTTGACCTAAATTAGGGTTTGAGTTTGCACAGGGATATTTTGACCTACAATGACCAAAGTGACTTTCATACTTCATGTTGGACTCACAAGTTTGTCCATACCAAGTTTCAAGCCTTGATTCAAATTTTTGCCCAGTCAATTGGACAGTTGACCTATAAATCAACTGTATTGGGGAAAAAGTCAACTGTGGCCAATTGACAGTCAAACCTCATGAAATTTGACCCACATCAACATTATGAACTCATATGAACCATTTGATCAAGTTTGGATCACAATTCCACAAGAAATTTGATCAGATCACCAAAAGGGCAAAATGGTCATTTTTAAGGTTTTGACTGCACAAAGGCAATTTTGACCGTTTGACCTAACCAATGGCAAATCAAGCTCAACCATGGACTCAAGGACTCAATGACATTATCTTGATCCATTCAACAAGTTCAAAAGATCTCAAATGCATAAGATTGACAGATGAATTTTTCAGTCAACTGATCAAAATTTGACTGTACACTGAGAAGTCAAACTTTAACTTTTTGGTCAAAATCAAGTACCAAGAATCATTTTTCATCAAGACATGTCAAATTATGAGTTTGTTCATCAAGAAACCCAAAAATGCAAATTAGGATTTAAAATGGAAAAATTTCATAACTTAGAGTTTTTCTAAGTTATGAAATTTTCTTATTTTTTCCTAACTTTGTCCAATTTTTTCATCAAGATGCAAATGGATTCAAACAAAACTTGCAACATAAAAGTTGTAGTACATCACAAAGTCTACAACTTTTATTCACAAAGTTTTCTCAAAAGAAGCTTGTATCTCAAGTTATAATTTTTGGAACAAGGGTACCTAAAACTTTTAACTTAGAGAAATTTTGCCTTAGTTTAGGCAGGATTTTGACCCATCTTCTTGGCCATTTTTCACATAGTTCCACTTGGAGTTTCAAGTTTTATTTCAAATATGGATTATAGTAAATGTTGCAAGCTTTCCAAATTATCCAAGAACTCCTCAAACACCTTTGTGGTTAGGGATAATCGAATGCTTGAAGTTGGCAAAAACTCACTTTGGTCCATGGCCAATACATGTTCATACCACTTGCCAAATCTGATCTAGCTAGCTTGGTTCACAATTACAGGCCTCTAAACCAGTTTGTACTCCATAATTTAATGCATATCCATTGAGCCAAGGCATTATCTTGATCATTAGGGCATTGTACACTAGATTAAGCCTTAAATGGAAAAAGTAACAATGCCATTTTTGCTTGAACTTTACTTTATGTCAAAACAACATCCTAGAGCATTGAACCAGATCTTATGCTGCAAACAAAATCCACTAATTAGAGGGGCCAAGAGAGTTGTGTGCAGGGTGATAGGATGGCCTGTACAAGTCTATAACCTCACTTCCTCTCTTTTGCTTCAAAAAAGAAAGAAAACTTGAAAAACACAAGGCATCTCTCACTTCTGATATATTGAACTCAAACAAAGTTGTCAAACAAGTTTCATACACCCTATCAAGTCAAACAACAGCCCATACAACAACTCAAACTCCAAGCACAAATTTCAGTTTCAAGGTAAGTTTTCTTGGCTTTAAACTCTTCATTTCAATCATCATCATTTGGTTCATTTTTTAGGCTAAAATGCAGTGACCTTTGGAGAAAAGGTTTGTAAAAAAATCATGAACAATTTCCAAGATTGAGTGATAAGTTTTCCATGAAATAGTATCATGAACAGGCAGGTGTAAGACAACTGTTTTTTCAAAATCATACAGCGTGTAATCGATTGCACAACCATGCAAATCGATTGCACGGGGTTCCAGTAGCCAAATTTCCAAAAAAATTGAGTGTGCAATCGATTGCACAACCATGCAAATCGATTGCACGGGGTTCCAGTAGCCAAATTTCCAAAAAAAAATTAAGTGTGCAATTGATTGCACAACCATGCAAATCGATTGCATGGAGTTCCAGTAGCCAAATTTCCAAAAAAATTTACTGTGCAATCGATTGCACTGGAAGTCAGTAGCCAATGTTTTGAAAAACTGAAGCGTGCAATCGATTACACTAACATGCAAATCGATTGCACACAAATAAAAATTGATTTTTTAATTTGAAAGAGCTTGAATAAATGATTGGACAATATAAAAATGTTTCTTTTGGTCATTGAGCATCTATATCTTAAGTTCAAGGTACATATTTTCATTATACCTTGAAATTTGCTAAGGACTTGAATCAAAGACTTAATCTAAAGAGGCTTTTAGCTTGATCAATAATTCTTGCTTTCTTTATCAATCATGACTTGTATTCATCAAAACAAGAGTGCATTCAAGAAGCTTGTGTTTACGGCATGGGTCGACACCTAATGATCCAAAGTGTTTTCTCTTCCTTTCATTTTTATTGATTTTTACATGCTTCATATATTTTCTTCATGGCTATTCAATATGGTTGTAATAGATAATTAGGACTTTAATTTCTTGAAATCCCCATTTGTAAAATTTTACACCCCATTCCCAAATGATTGTAATAGTGTAGAATTTAAATTCTCGCACTTTTAAATGCTTTCAATTATGCCATGATTAGACCTAGGGTTTGTATGCAAAATAAAATCAACAAATAGCTTGACCTAATCCAAAGATAATAATGCATGAAAAAGAAACACAATGCACACTTGCACCCCTAGGGTTTCAATCCACTTGTTGCCTTCAAAAATGGGCCATGGTTGCATGTCAAGTACTTTGGCAAAACAAAAACAAAACAAAAGATCATAGTCCCTCGATGACGCTATCTGGGTTGCCTAAACAAAGTGATCAAGTCCCTCAAGAAAATTGCCAAAAATACTTGACACTATTGCTATCATGGTCTATACGATGACCCGCGTCTGTCCCGTTTAACATCCTAACACAAGGTTGTTCACCAAATACAATGGTGAAACAACACTGTTAAAAGGGTTAAAAACATAAGAAAGATCTTTGAGTAAATAGGGTAGACAACTCTTAGTTACTTGATCAAAACTTGCAAAAACATCCTTGTTATCTTCAAAATACACTTTGCAACACAAATTTAAAACCCTACTTTCAAACATTGAAAACTTTTCAAAAAGACAAAAACACCTTTGTATGCATTCAAACAAGAATCATTACAAAGGTTGCCACAACGATGGACTCTTTTCAAAACATCTTTCAAAATCACACACAAAGCATGATTTCAAACAATTGAAAAGCAAAGCAAGTGATCTAAGCAAGTAACTAAGAGCCCATGGATAACCATGGATAGAAAGGGTGCTAATACCCTCCCTTTCTATAATCTACTCCTGAACCCAAGAAAACATCTCAAAGGTCTTTCCTGTGCTTTTTGACCTTTCCTTAGGATAAAATAAAAAGTCGATGGCGACTCTTGCTAAACCGAAAACATTTGCGAACACAAACGCAAAACCCTCAAGTCAGTTCTCCCACCGTATCACAGAACTGGCGACTCTGCTGGGGAATACTTTAAAAGTGGAGTAACCTTAGGGCTTAGATCACCCTTTGCATGATTATATTGTTTGCTTTGATTGCTTTACATTTGGATCTCTTGTTTGGGCTTGAAATCCTCTACCCGGATTTGGGAAACATTCATAGGTAAATAGCAATACGTTGTGGAAACTGTGCGGGGTATACCGACATGGTTGAAGCAATAGCTATATTAGTGCGACATATTTGTGAGTATCGGTAGCCTTTGAGTCAATCAAAGAGAATACGGGGCCGTTGAGTGATGTCATGAAGCACTAATGAACTCTTAGAATCTTACTTGACCATCTTGGCCTTTTATTAGGGGTAGTGAGATGACCAGCTTTGGTGCAGTCCGAAGTTGGTAGATACTCGATACTACACTCATTGAGGATTGTTTTCTTGGAATATTTTGGTCGCTAGTTAAGTGGCTAAACCAAAACAATGAACATAGAAAACAATCCAGTGATATTGAGCTCCTTAGAACCCGGTCACTATTTATAGGACAGGTTTTGAGCCAACTAAACTCAAGAGGGTACTTACCTATGAAACCTCATGCAAGCCTGAAACTAGGGTTTTGTGTGACTTGCTTGTACATGTGCTTGTGCATACATCATGAACATCAAAAAGTGTCATATGCATCTGTGGCGGTAGAAATGTGCAAGACTAAGCCATTGGATTGACTAGACTTTATACAAATCAAAATAAAAATCGCCACCGCGCTTTATTATTTCCAAAGGAATGGAAAAAGAGCGAATAACCCAAAAAAAGGGGGAAAGATTCAAGGTAAGGGGGTTGGTTATGCAAAGGGAAGGTATTAGCACCCTAAACATCTATGGTACTCCGCAGGAACCTCTTTGAAAAATCTGTATATTTGGCTATAAAAATGTGTTGTATATAAAATGGATGGTGGAGGTGAGAAAAGAAATATTTTTATGGTTTTTACACCCGTCGTAGTTGCGAACCTTTAGTGCCTACGTACCACCTTTCGTGCAATAGGGGATCAGGGTACACGTAGTTCCTCTTTAAAAAATTTGAAACACAAGTGTGTTGGTTGATTTTATGAGATAAGACATCATCACAATTGTCCGTGTGAAAAAACATACTTACTACCCACAATCATGAGAAAGGAGAATTTGCATCATCTCAAAGTGGAGGATATGGCTTGGATTTTAAAATCAACAATGCCTCACTCAACACCCAAGTGGAAAATATCTCACTTCACTACATATTGTAGAAGTATAGTTGTTTGCATCACTACAAGGATTGACAAGAGTCTAATATTTTGAGAAAAGTTTAAAGATAAAAGCCAAAGTGGCAAAAATGGTTTGAAATGAGATTGATTGACTTTTAGTCTTCTCACAAAAAAAAGGTCAAGGTATTATTAAATTGATTGAAATTTATTTATGAAAATGTTTTGAAGATGCATGGACCTAAGTCCAAGTTTATTATGAAAATGTTTCAAGTTTTAAAACAAGAAGAGTTTTTTTTTTAAAGGAGGGAGAAGATTTTTGAAATTAAAGAAGATGGGAGGAGAAGAAGAGGCTATCCTAAAGCATAAGGTAAAAGCTAGGGATAAGAACCATCTAACCAACAAGAAGCAAATACTTGACATTATGAGTCAATATAGAACTCCCATTCTTCAGATTGAAACCAAGCAAGCAAAGATACTAGACCTCTTGAGAGAACCAAACTTCAAGTGTTTTAAGTCTTCGCAAAAATTGGGCAGAGTAACAGTTCTATACGGGTGAATTCCAGATTACAAACAAAGATCGTAATCTCAATAACCTGCACACAAAACAAACAAACAACCCAATGTCTCGAGGTAAACCTCAAGAACTCCAGACAAAATATCAAATAAAGTCACAAAGTCTCCAAGATAGGCCAAGGTATCTAATCCTAAGTCCAAGAAGTCCATCACTCCATAATGCAAAGGATAGTAACCATGTAGTCCAAGTATCATTAATGATTTTTATGGTTCATGTTGATTATTAGGTGTCTTTAAAAAGAAAGAAAAGCTCAAGTGAGCAAAATAAAAATGACATAAAAGTAAATGCTCAAGTAAGCAAAGATGAAAATAGCATGAAATGTAAAATGCTAAAAGTAAATGGTACATAAAACATGAAAATAAAAGCGTAAAGTAAAGTTAATTGTTAGTAATTAGTGGTTAGTTGGATGACCATCTTGAAACTTGCATTTGTAACTAATTAGAGGATTGATAGAACCAAAGCCTCCACACAACAAGTTGCATTTGCTTTTTGTCAAGTATATCATCCATTTTGGAATTCTCACAAGGCAACGTGTAATGATCAACGATGTTTAAGTGATCTGCATTGACCAAAGGTGTTGTAGATCCATTAGAGGATTGGTAGAACCAAAGCCTCCACACAATGAATCTCAAGGTTATTGTATCAAAGAGATAAAATTAACATACTTGGGCTTGCAATCATAAGTTTGGGCCACGAATGATCATTTATTTGAATTGGGACAAAATTTAGCGCTATGTTAAGCAATCGTAAGTGGACTTATGTAGAAGTCACACCTATTTTGAGGCTGGTCAATAGCAATCTATGTACTTCATGTTTGGATAAATGATATAGATATCACCATCCCTTAACATGTAGCATAATTAAAAAAAGAAAGGGATAAGATGAAGAGGGAGGGGAATGATAAGCTAATTTGGATCACTATTTCAAAATCCTTTCATCTTTAAATTCAACCACTCCTCTAGATGGATTAAAGCACTAAACATATCATTAATCCAAAGTACCAAAAATGAATTAAATAATTCACTCTTAGGTAGATTTGAATTGATGAAAATTTATCCAACTTCATCTACATCACAAAGTCCATTGAGTTTAAAGACAAATTGGACATTTAAAATTGCAATCCAAACCAACAATCAAAAAGGAGTGAGTAGAAAAATCATTTTGGATCAAAGCTGCCCCAAAACAAGGCAAAAAAGTGCATTCTGTCTCTGTGTAAATCGATTGAACTATTGTGTAAATCGATTTACACAGTACAGTTTTCAAAAATCTGTGTGAAATTGCTTCTGTGCAATCGATTGCACTACAGTGCAAATCGATTGCACACAGTTACAGTAGCAAAAACAACATTTTTAAAGACCAATTTCTTGTTCAAACTTTCCATCAAACACCTTATGATCATGGATCCACTTGAGCACGAAAATTCCATCAAATTATGAGAAAATAACACCAATGGAATCACAAAATAATGCTCAAAGAATCAAACCCAAAGATCAACAAGAGATCACATCGTGAAAGATGAATTATCCAACTTACCAAAGGTAGATCTAGAGAATTATCAAAACAACTTCAAGAATTTGCTTCAATTCAACCACAAGAATCAATTAACCAAGCTTGGATGTAGAGAATTGATGGAGAAAAAGTGTTTGAATGAAGGTTTAGCTCAAAGATTAGTAAGCTTCAATGCAAAGCTTACTAACTTTTTGAAAATGGAGCTTTGAGTGAATTTGGTAGATGGAGAGAATTGAGAGATTTTTTAGCAAGGTGGATTTGGCTATCAAAAGCTTGAAATTTGAATGAAATGAGAGCTCTATTTATAGAGTTTTAGGATTGGGATTAGTGGTAATTTGGTAATTGATTCTTGGAGCCAAAATTTGAATTAATGATAACTCTTTCAAAAATTAGAGCCAAAATTTGAATTAATGATAATTCTTTCAAATATTAGAGCCAAAATTTGAATTAATGATAATTCTTTTTAAAAATGAAAGATTGACACTAAAATTTGAATTAATGATACATCTTTCAAAAGTGAAGGAAAATTGGAGCCAAAATTTGACAAGTTTAAAATGCTAATTTTTTTTAATTTTCACGCTGTGCAATCGATTGCACTACAGTGCAAATCGATTGCACAGTGTATTTTTTTCAAAAATGGCGCAAAATACACTATGTGCAATCGATTGCACTTTAAGAGCAATCGATTGCATCAGTGAAAAAAAAATGAAATTTTTTAATTCTTTTTCTTTGCAAATAGAGATTTTAGGAAAATAATACCAGAAATCCTTATTTGTCAGATGCTTCGACTTGGTACCTACAAAACAAAAATATACAAAGACAAAGACAAATATTTTTTATATTTCGATTAGAAGTTAGTCAACAACACATATACAAAATACACAACCAAGGTGCTTAGAGATTCCTCAAGAGCAAACTTAAAGATAGGAAAAAAGAGGAAGAACCAACCCTAATGTGATCTTGTTATGATCGAGTTAATATGATATGATAGAGGAATCTTAGGGGCAAAAATTGGGGTACAACAACTGCCCTTATTTAAGTGTCTTCTATCCGGAGATACGAAGGTTACAAATCTTCGTGTCGACGCGATTGAAGATACTTAAATATAAAACAAGCCCTATTTTTGTCTCTAAGATGCCATGCAATGCTCATGATTATGGATGCATATGAACAGAACAAAAGAGACGCAAAGTAACACTGGGGATGCCACAAAAATGAAGAAACAAAGGAGCAACCCCACCAGGAAAATAAATCACTGGTGGACCAAAAGAATAGAACCAGAGAGGAGGATAACAAGCATCAACGTTCACTGCCGATGTCTACCAACATTCACTGAAGGTAGAGAGAAGAAGATATACCGACTCACAGATGACGGTAAACTACCAACTCAATAGTTGAAGGTAGAAGAGAAAATATATCATACCATCGCCGTTCACTGACGAGGAACTATCACCGTTCACTGATGATAGCAAAAGATAAGAAACACCGACGTTCACTGCCGATGCACTACCAACGTTCACTGAAGGTAGATTTTGAAAATATCATACCATCGCCGTTCACTAACGAGGAACCACCATCGTTTACTGATGATAGCAAAAAGATAAGAAACACTGACGTTCACTGCCGATACACTACCAACGTTCACTGAAGGTAGATTTTGAAAATATCATACCATCGTCGTTCACTAACGAGGAACCACCACCGTTCACTGATGATAGCAAAAAGATAAGAAACACCGACGTTCACTGTCGATGCACTACCAACGTTCACTGAAGGTAAATTTTGAAAATATCATACCTTCGCCGTTCACTAACGAGGAACCACCACCATTCACTGATGATAGCAAAAAGATAAGAAACACTGACGTTCATTGCCGATGCACTACCAACGTTCACTGAAGGTAGATTTTGAAAATATCATACCATCGTCGTTCACTGACGAGGAACCACCACCGTTCACTGATGATAGCAAAAAGATAAGAAACACCGACGTTCACTGCCGATGCACTACCAACGTTCACTGAAGGTAGATTTTGAAAATATCATACCATCACCGTTCACTGACGAGGAACTACCACCGTTCACTGATGATAGCAAAAAGATAAGAAACACCGACGTTCACTGCTGATGCACTACCAACGTTCACTGAAGGTAGATTTTGAAAATATCATACCATCACCGTTCACTGACGAGGAACTACCACCGTTCACTGATGATAGCAAAAAGATAAGAAACACCGACGTTCACTGTCGATGCACTACCAACGTTCACTGGAGGTAGATTTTGAAAATATCATACCATCGTCGTTCACTGACGAGGAACCACCACCGTTCACTAATGATAGCAAAAAGATAAGAAACACCAACGTTCACTGCCGATGCACTACCAACGTTCACTGAAGGTAGATTTTGAAAATATCATACCATCGTCGTTCACTGACGAGGAACCACCATTGTTCACTGATGATAGCAAAAAGATAAGAAACACTGACGTTCACTGCCGATGCACTACCAACGTTCACTGAAGGTAGATTTTGAAAATATCATACCATCGTTGTTCACTAACGAGGAACCACCACCATTCACTGATGATAGCAAAAAGATAAGAAACACCGACGTTCACTGCTGATGCACTACCAACGTTCACTGAAGGTAGATTTTGAAAACATCATATGTTCCCCAAACTTCTGTTGTTTCACCTAGAACAGGTCTCAACTTCTTCCTTAACCAAGGAATTCCGCCTGGAAAGGGTAATATGTAAGTTGTCTCGAATAAAGAGACTTCCACTTGCAGAGATTTCACAATGAGCAATTTCTGTGAATTTGAAAGTCTTGCTATCCACTGGCGTAAACTGACGACGGACTGCAAGCTAACCACTCATAGAGGAAATAGCAAAAAAAGTTACGTCGACTTGTACAGGGAAGCACGAGTTGCTCAAACAAAGATACCTGTTGCTTGTTATCATGGAGGATTGCAAAAAAGAAACGACTTTCTGGGGATAGAAATATGGCTTCCTGGGGAAATATATATGACTTCCTGGGGAAATGAGATATGACTTCCTGGGGAAATGAGATATGACTTCCTGGGGAAATGAGATATGACTTCCTGGGGAAATGCCACATTATTCCTGCTGAAGAGATAAAGTCTTCTCGTGCAAAATAAATGCACAAATCAAAGCTCAAAGTCCTCAGAAATCCAGAGTAAATAATATTGTCATGCAACCATGAATCTAATTAGAAACAAACTGGAGCAAGACGGCCAAAGAAGATACATCCTTTGAGAAATAAACTCAAGAGAGAAAACCAAATCCAACTAAGCAAGGAGCGCTGCAGGAAGGTTTGAACATAATGTCAATAAAAAATGATTTGTAATAATGCATGATGCATGTATGAATGTATGAGTGATATCGTGCATATGCTGGTAAAAGGATACATAATCAAACAAAACTGCCTCAGGTACTAACAACATTGGTCTAAACTTCAACCAGAAAGATCAATCCAAGAAAGGTAAAAGCAACTGCGGGAACCAAACTTATTGTCTGTCCTAACTTCACTGAGGAGAAACATAATCCGGATGTAGATAAATCAAACAGATACCGGGATAGAACATCTTTCTTCCGTTTTCATCGGAGAAACCAGTTTTCCAAAAACAATGTGCCTACTGAAGATTGCAAAACTAGTCTCAAATAAAGCAGACTGACGCCGAGACAACCAAACCTCACTGAGGAATTCAAACCCACTTCCCTGGAGAGAGAAAAACTGAGGATTGAAAACTTTTCATCATGAATACTCATTCCAACAAGAGATGCCATGGGATAACCTTCCCAGGGAATAACACACAGACTTCCATGGGGAAAACAAATGTTTCACAGTCCGTACTCCTACTGAGGATTTCAATACTGATTGTGAATAAGGCAAATGGAAACCAAATTGTCAAAACATTCACTGGGGAAATCAGGCCCACTTTAAAGGAAGAAAAACATATGGACTTCACTAAGGGAGACAATACTTCATCATCGAGACCTCTACCGGGGACTTCATGCTGACTTCATTGGGGAGGTCGATACCATATTATCGAGGGGAAACCAAGATACGTTCTTTACTGGGGGAAAATGGACTTCTATCAAATAAACAAGGCCTTCACTGGAAAATACTGGATTGAGTCTTCATATCAACCAAACCTATTCCAACAAAATATGCACTGGTGTAGTCTTCTTGGGAAATCAAGAAGTCAACACTAATGCCAATACTGCAAAAAGAGCGATATCTTAGTACACCAAGGGAATAAAACCTTTCATCATATGAGGGAAAACTTTGCTGGGGAACCTGGGACAGAGGCTTCTGACCATGCAAACCCAAAATCAAAAGTGAACCAAGACTTGGCCGGGGATCATGGGATCATAAACCTAATACTGTACCTTACGCCAACTGGTATCGTCTTTAATTATCTGAGAAACACACAAAGATTGCGCATATACCAACAAGATAACCTGAGAAAAACCTTCACGAAGGAAGTAAATATTCTTAAAACAACCGGAGTTTGTTCATTCCAGGGATCTCCATTTTTGTTGTCATTGTTTCATCACAAATCCCAAAGTAAATTGAATTGTAAAGATGTCTTTCTTTTTGAAAAGTCAATTTTTTTTAAATCTTTTTGCTTCGAAAGTTATTATCAGTAATAAATGAAGTCTTTGCAAGCTAAATAAAAATAAGAACACAAAGAATTGGGCAAAAGCTCGAATTTTATTAATAGAATGGTAGTCCGCGAATGGCGAGACTCCATGGATGATTACAAAGTTTGGGAAATGGTAATATATAATGGAAAAGATACATTGAGATACAATGACCACCATTCCCCTAACAACTTTCGAAGTCCTGAGCAGCAAATTTTTTTGAAGTATGGTGAGGATCTGAGAAGATTGTTGCTTCAACGATCAAGTCTTGTCTGACGTAGTTACTTGCCAAGAAAAATCCCTAACTTTTGCCTAAGCTGCCCTTGCGGGTTTTCAGCTTAGCGGGAAATTTATTCTGTTTATGTCTCTAATTTTTGCCTAGACCGCCCTTTCGGGTTTTCAGCCTACCGAGACGCTCCTTTTTTGCCTAAGCCGCCCTTTCAGGTTTTCAACTTAGCGAGCTGTTCTTTTATTTCTTTAGGCGAAGTATTTCTTGACTGCGTCAGCATTCATGGGACGTGGGAACTCCTCGCCATCCATAGTTTCAAGAATTAATGCACCACCAGAGAAGGCTTTCTTGACAACATACGGGCCTTCAAAATTGGGAGTCCACTTGCCCCTAGAATCAGTGTTAAAAGACATGATCTTCCTGAGCACGAGGTCGCCTTCTCTGAATTCACGAGGTTTGACCTTTTTATCAAATGATTTCTTCATTATTTTCTGATATAACTGCCCATGACATAAAGCTGTCATCCTCTTCTCTTCAATCAAATTCAATTGGTCAAACCTGTTCTGGACCCATTCAGCCTCTGTCAACTTGGCTTCCATTATCACACGCAACGAGGGAATCTCTACCTCAACAGGGAGTACAACTTCCATTCCATATACCAGGGAGAACGGGGTTGCTCCTGTTGAAGTGCAGACAGATGTTCGATATCCATGCAGAGCAAAAGGGAGCATTTCATGCCAATCCTTATAAGTAATAACCATTTTCTGGATAATTCTCTTGATATTCTTATTAGCAGCCTCAACAGCCCCATTCATCTTTGGCATGTATGGAGACGAATTGTGATGGACAATCTTGAATTCTTCACACAGTTCTATCATCATTTTGTTGTTCAAATTTGAGCCATTGTCAGTGATGATTCTACTCGGCACACCATACCGGCATATCATATTGTTTTTGATGAAATGCACAACCACTTGTTTGGTAACATTGGCATAAGAAGCAGCCTCTACCCATTTGGTAAAGTAGTCAATCGCTACCAAAATGAAACGGTGTCCATTCGAAGCTTTAGGTTCTATCATCCCGATCATGTCAATACCCCATATAGAGAAAGGCCATGGGGAGGAAATTACATTGAGAAGTGTCGGAGGCACATGGATCTTATCTGCATAAATCTGGCATTTATGGCACTTCTTTGCAAATTTACAACAATCAGATTCCATTGTCAACCAATAGTAACCTGCCCTTAGCATCTTTTTAGCCATCGAATGTCCATTAGCATGAGTGCCAAATGAACCTTCATGAATCTCATGCATCAACATGTATGCTTCGTGTCTATCCACGCATCTGAGCAAGACCATGTCATAATTTCTCTTGTATAGCACATTTTCACTGAGGAAGAAACTGCCTGCCAATCTTCTCAATGTCTTTCTATCTTTCCTCGATGCACCAATCAGGTATTCCTGAGTCTGAAGAAAATGCTTGATATCATAATACCAAGGTTTTTCATCTGCTACCTCCTCTGTCGCAAACACATAAGCGGGCATATCCAGCCGTCGAACTGTAATACGGGGTATATCATTCCAAGAATTCACTTGATACATGGAAGCCAGAGTTGCCAGAGCATCCGCCATTTGATTTTCATCTCTAGGGATGTGATGGAATTTAACTTTATTGAAGAAGGGTAGCAATCTTCTAGCATAATCTTTGTAAGGGATCAAGTCAGGGTGACGAGTATCCCATTCTCCTTTAATCTGATTTATTACCAAAGCTGAATCACCATACACATCTAGAATTTTGATTCTGAGATCAATAGCTTCCTCAAGACCCATGATGCAAGCCTCATATTCCGCCATATTATTAGTGCAATCAAATGCTAGCCTCGCAGTAAAAGGAATGTGCGATCCATGAGGAGTGACAATCACAACACCAATTCCTTTACCATAAGCATTCACCGCTCCATCAAAAATCATACTCCAATGAGATTCAGGGTCAGGGCCTTCCTCAGGCAATGGTTCATCACAATCTTTCACTTTCAAGAACATCACATCCTCATCAGGGAATTCAAATTCTGCAGACTGATGATTTTCCACCGGTTGGTGAGCAAGGTAATTTGCCAACACACTACTTTTAATAGTTTTTGAGTGCGGTACTCAATATCATATTCAGACAACAACATCTGCCAGCGGACAATTCTCCCCGTAAGAGCAGGCTTCTCAAAAATATACTTGATTGGATCCATTTTGGAGATCAACCAAGTGGTATGATTCAACATATACTGCCGCAAACGCTTTGCCGCCCAGGCCAAAGCACAACATGTCTTTTCTAGCGTGGAATACCGCAACTCACAATCAGTGAAATTTTTGCTGAGATAATAAATGGCGAACTCTTTCTTTCCCGTTTCATCCTGTTGTCCCAGAATACAACCCATGGATTTATCTAACACCGTTAGATACATAATCAACGGTCTTCCTTCTACGGGAGGGAGCAAGATAGGAGGTTCACGCAGATACTCTTTAATACTCTCAAATGCCCTTTGGCAGTCATCCGTCCACACACAACATTGATCTTTCTTTAACAACTTAAAGATCGGTTCACACTTTGCAGTCATGTGGGAAATGAATCTGGAAATATAATTCAAACGCCCGAGGAAACCCCTGACTTGCTTTTCAGTTCTTGGTGCTGGCATTTCTTGAATTGCTCTGACTTTATCAGGATCAACTTCAATTCCTTTCTGGCTAACAATAAAACCCAACAATTTCCCCGATCTAACTTCGAAGGTGCATTTATTTGGATTCAAGCGGAGACGAAACTTCCTCAAACGCTGAAACAACTTCAACAAATATTTTATATGCCCTTCTTCAGTTTGGGATTTGGAAATCATATCATCAACATATACTTCAATTTCCTTGTGCATCAGATCATGGAATAGGATTGTCATAGCCCTCTGGTACGTTGCACCAGCGTTCTTCAACCCGAAGGGCATCACTCTGTAACAGAATGTTCCCCAGGGTGTGATAAACGTTGTTTTTTCCATGTCCTATGGATCCATTCTTATTTGATTATACCCGTAAAATCCGTCCATGAACGAGAATACTTTGAATTTTGCTGTGCTATCCACTAACATATCAATGTGAGGCAATGTAAAATCATCTTTTGGACTAGCTTTATTTAGATCTCTGTAATCTACGCACATGCGGACTTTTTCGTCTTTTTTCGGTACTGGGACAATATTGGCAATCCATTGAGGATACACTGACATCATAAGAAAACCAGCATTAATCTGCTTTAGGACCTCCTCTTTGATCTTTACTGCCATATTTGGGTGGGTTCTTCTCAACTTTTGTTTAACTGGCGGACACTCTGGCTTCAATGGCAAATGATGCTCAAGAATGTCTGTATCTAGACCAGGCATGTCTTGATAAGACCAAGCAAAAATATCCACATACTCTTTCAACAGCTCAATCAACCCGCTCTTCACATCAAGATGCAACGATGCTCCAATCTTAATCTCTTTCGGATCTTCTTCTGAACCCAAATTAATCACTTCCAAAGGCTCCTTATATGGATGAATGGTATTATCCTCGTGCTCAAGCAACCGTGAGACCTCTTCTGGAATCTCATCATAATCTTCTTCTTCAGCCCCAAACACAGGACATTCAAAGTTGGGAGAGGGTGCAGGGTCATTGTATTCAACGTGTTTTTTAATTAATCTGCACATATGATTTATGATTGCTTTTAGAAACTGACACATATAACAAGTGATCATGCAAATTAATTTTCAGTTATCATTTATTTTGAAAGGGTTTTTTATTTGATTACCATTTCCCAAGAAAAAGCAGAAAATAAAGACATATTTTTGGAAGCAAAGACAACTTTTATTAATGATCTTAAAAATCAAAGCAAACAGATAAGCCCATACAATACTTTCACCTTGGGCAAAGTGAAAGCTTTTCGAAGAAAGAAACAGATTAACAAAACAAATTACTTTGAAATATGTATGCAAGAAGGAACATCAATGGTGACCCAGTTCTGAACTCGGACTCCATGCATCACAAAATTCGGTACTTCCTGCTCTGCTTCATCTTCTTCAACAGTATTGATTCCAAAACCAATTGGATGGAGGTAGCCTCCGCTGCGAAAAACATCATGATAACTGTTCACAAGAGACTTTGACTTAAAACTTTCTCCTTTGCCATTCTTCGAAGAAAAACCCAAACCAGTTATGTTCTTGTTCACTGGTGGATCCACCAGTCGTCCCCAAACTGCATTATAACCATTGCGCACAACCTATTGCGCGTCCTTCAGGGAAACTACAGAATTCTCATTCCTCCTTATGTTGTCAATGGATAGGGCTTGTGTTGTACCCCAAAATTTACCCTCCTTTTTTTCCCACAAGAAATCACAGCTTCGGGCTTTTCCTGATTTTTCAGACTGGCTCGAGAATCGGTCAAACAAACTTTTCTCGTCAGTCAGACAAAATTTAGGGTTTTCATTGATTTTAAAGCAGTTCAAACAGGTTGCTTAGGATTTGGTTGAGTTGGCTCAGGTTTTGATCAGGCGGACGCTTCTTTGACATTTAACCAAGAACTAGGGATTTGTGCGCGCATTCTCAGAAAGAATTAATTTTACAGTTCTTTTCAGTTTACTCTGAGATTTGGATTGAAGCATTTGAATTGAGAACTTGCAGTTGTCTTGTTCAATCAGTAAAGGCATATGGACGTTGTTTGATTTGACTGTGCATTGCTGTGGCTATTTGAAACGCCAGGTTTATTATTGATTGACGCTAAGACCACAGTGTTTATCAATTGTTTATTTATTCTAAGATTAGAATAATTGGGATTTATTTCCATTTTATTATAATTTAAGAATTATAAACAATTAAATAAACATTTGAAGGAGAATTAATATTAACTGATAAAAAAAGGGGATGTTTATTTATTTTGAATTGTTTGTTACAGATATTATTTAAATACTGTAAATTTATTTACAGTTATTTACATTAATACTATTACAAATAATTAAAATGGAAACAAAACTATGTCCTAAATTTCCTAAGTCTTCATCTTCTATCCAATGCTCCTTTGCTCAATTATCTTTACCTGCAAAAACAAAGAAAAGAAAAAGTCAAATGCAGATAAAATAATTAAGAGCAGACAGATAAAAATGGGTTCATCATTAAAAGCAACTGGCCGGAATCAGTTTGCCCTCTCTGCAAATCACGAGATTTCTCCCGGTTCACAAAGAGGGATGAAAGTTTGCTTGCAATTAAAAAAAATGAAATGCACAAGTTGTAATATTGCACAATTTCAAAATGGTCAAACAAAGTGCATAGTTCATGATTCAAAATTGTCAAGCAAGACTGCATAAAATGCCAAACGAAATCCAAAGGCAAACTGAACTGAACTAGGCCTAACCAAGGTCACAATTTCAAACTAAGCCAAAAGCTGTCAAAATTGTCCAAGTATATCAAAATCTCAAACCAAGCCAAAGCTGTCGAAGGAAAGTACATAAAGTATGCAAGAAACATGGAAATATGCAGTGGAAAAGGGACAAGTGCAAGCAACATTCAGAATGCATCATCTTCCTAGGCCATTTGTTTTTTCAGAAAAGACAAAAATTAAGCAATAAAAGTGCTTTTCTTTAATCTGGAGAGAGAAAGAGAGAGGAAAACAGCTTACAGTACAGCAGGCTAGAGGCTAAGCAAAAGATATAAACAGCATATCAGAATACATAGAGAAAAAGAGGCAGAACATATGCAGCAGGATATCACAAAGAGGGAAAACCTCAAGCCTTGCAAACCTGTCCACAGATTTGACCAAGAAAATATAGCGCCTCTTGCCCTTAAAAGACAAGAGGGCAAAGACCTTGAAAGAATATACAAAAAGCCAACAACCTGCATAATATATCTCTGAAGCCAAAAAGCCTAAGAACTTCCAAGTCCATCAAACCTTAAGCATTCAAACATACACGCCCAAAGCCCAAAAACCTGTAATGTCAACCAAAACACCAAAAGCCAAACCTGCATAAGCCTTTGCCTCTAAAGACCATAAGCCTTAAACCATTGTTAACCCAACCTGTCAAACTGATACAAACATACAAACCATACCCTCAAAGCCCTCAAGCTCTAAAACTGTCAAACTCACAAACAAATTCAAACTGAGGCCTTAAGCTTTGTAGAAATTCCAAGCCTAAACCATAAGCCTTGAACCAGCACCATAAGCCAAACTCTCAGAACTCAGAGAGTTCATCATCGAGGCAACCAAACATACCAACAAAATCCACCACAACAATATTCCCCAAATGTCTCAGCATATCAAACACTAAGCAGTTCTAAGCAACCACGCCCTCAGAGTGCAATCATCATAGGGCCACAATAGTCATAAACATACAACTATACTCAAGCACAACATATCAATTAATCTCAGAGCAATAACATCATGTTCAGAGGCAACAGAAGCGAGTAAAAGAGAAGAAGATAAAGAAGCATCACAGGGTACACAGGCAACTCAGAAGGGCAAACAGCAGAAGAGAGAAAGAAGTGTCAAAGCTAGGGTTCTCAGTACCTTCATCATCAAACCAAGAAAAACAAATACAAAAGTACCAGGAATTCCAAAGCGCACATCAAGCTTCAAGCCCTTCGCCTCCGGCCGTCCAAAGCACCTCCGATTCCATCTCCTCCTCCGTCTCCAAGAGGTAGTATCCCTCGCTTTTCTTTCAGTTCATACACCTCAACAGAAACAACAATAACAAAGCTTAAAATCAGAATCCAAAACGAGTGAAAGCATGCAAAAAATGTAAAAATGTACAAAGCGTCAAAACCAAACCTTTTTCGTAAGGTCACCGTGCTCGACTATGGAGGAAGGAGAGATAGATGGTGGCGTTGGTGGCCTTGGGCAAAGAACGATTATTCAGTGGCTATGGCATGGAGGAAACAAAGTGAAGACGAAGAAGAACAACGCTGTAACTCTCAAACTCACGAACCCTAATGACACAAAACAAAGAAACCCTAAGACAAAAACTTGTCACAAAGCTTGGGCCTTGCCCGTTATAATGCCCAAGCCCATTCATTTTCTAAACTAATCTTTTTTTTTTACATAAATTATATATTATCTTTTTGTTAAACAAATTAACATACTTTTTTTACTTTAAATTTTTATACTAATATATAATACTTTTTGTTTTGTTAAATAAAATAACACCTTTTTACAAAATACTATCAATTGTTACATTTTAGAAAGTATACAAACATTAACCTTTTTTTCTTAAATTTGAAACATTTTTTTTCTTTTTTTTTATATACATAAAAATATTCATTAAATACATTAATACATAATACATATAACTTAAAACAATTTTCATTTTCTTTTCTTAAAATATTTTCTTTGTACATATTAACAAAATACGAGAATACAAAATTTAATAAATAAAACACTTAATTTTTCATTAAGTTCACATCTCAACTTGTAAATAAATCACATAAATCATACACTTACACAGTTACAATACACAAATACGTCGATACATTTACTTTGCTTTACACATATACATTTGCTATTCTTATACATTGCTATACACTATATTTTACATTTGCGCAATTCGATTTGATTGTAAATTATTTGGATACTACTCTCCTAAAGTCTCATCTCCATTTGTAAATTTGTACCCCCACTCCCGGATACTTATTTGTAATAGCGTAGACGTTAAATTCCCGCAATTTACTGCTTTCAAATATACCATGGTTAGACCTAGGGTTTGTATGTACAAAAAATCAAACGCTAGATAACCTAATACAAGACAAATACATGAAATCAATACACAATCACACTTGCACCCCTAGGGTAATCCCGCTTGTTGCCTTCCAAAATGGGCCATGCTTGCACGTTGAGTATCTTTGGCAAAACAAAACAATTCAAATGATCATAGTCCCTCGACGACGCTTTCAAAAGTTGCCTATCAAAATGATCATAGTCCCTTCAAGCAAAATTGCCAAAGACACTTGGCACCATTGCATTCATGGTCCATACGATGACCCGCGCCTGTCCCGTTAAACATCCTAAACACAAGATTGTCCACCAAATGCAATGGTGGAACAAAATTGTTAAAAAGGGTTGAAACATGAGAAAAGCCTTTGAGTACAATAGGGGTAGACAAAACTCTTAGTTACTTGAATCAACTTGCAAAAACGCTTGCCTACTTTTCAAAATCCACTCCACAAACACTTTAAAAAAAACAACTTCCAAAAAACATTTGAAACATCTTTTCGAAAAGATACACACCTTTGTAAAACATTCGAGTAAAGAATTGTTACAACGGTTGCCGAGACGAAGGCGTCTTTTTCAAAACATTTTCAAAAACACACACAAACACACACACCATTTCAAAGCAATTGAAAATCAAGGCAAGTGATCTAAAACCAAGTAACTAAGAGCCCATGGATAACCATGGATGAAAAGGGTGCTAATACCTTCCCTTTTCATAATCTACCCCCCGAACCCACGAAACATCTTAAAAGGTTTTTCCTGTGCTTTTTAACCTTTCCTTTAGGATAAAATAAAAAGTCGGTGGCGACTCTTGCTAAACCGAACAAATGCGAATACAAAACGCAAAACCTCAAGTCAGTTCTCCCACCGTATCACAGAACTGGCGACTCTGCTGGGGAAAACTTAAAAGTGGAGTAACCTTAGGGCTTAGATCACCTTTGTTTTCAATTGTTTGCTTTGTTTGCTTTTATATTTGTGGGCTTTGCATCGGAGTTTCATAGATCCTAACCCGGATCTGGGGAATACCCTTTTAGGTAGCATAATCTGTGAGGGACCTGTCCGGCGTAGACCGACATGGGTGAAGCAGTGGCTACGTTGGTGTGGCACCTTGGTCTGTACTGATATCCCTTGTGTTGAAACAGGGAGAATATGGGTCTTCTAAGGAGTCATTAAGCACCAACCGACCTTAGAACCCTAAATTGACCCAACTTGGCCATAGAACAGTAGCAATATGCTACACTCATTGAGGCTAAACTCTCGCGATGGTTCTGGCCGCAAGAAAAGATTGCGATGCTAGAGTTATGACCGATTGAGGGTAGTCAATGATATTGAGATCCTCTAGAACCCGGTTACTTTTGATAGGACAGGTTTTAACCAACGAAACTGAAAGAGGGTAGTACCTGAACCTCATGCAAGCCTAAACCTAAGGACTTGTTTGCTTTGTGTGAATACGATTACCTGTATATACACTAACTTGCTTTTGCATACATGTACATAACATCATAACATCATACCATAGCATTTTCAATAACCATTTCAAGGATCTCGAGGGTTCTTTTGATGCAGGGTTACGTTGAACCAGACGTCTACCAAAGGGCAAGAGGTTTCTCCTCTAAAGAAAATGCCATCAAAGATCAAGTGCAACAACTTGAATCAGGGGCTATGACCCACTTGACATGGTGAGCTTGATTCTCGTGGAAAGACATCCACCGATGCAAAGTTCTCCAATCAAAGATCAAATGCAAAAACTTGAATCTAGGGCTATGACCCACTTGACATGGTGAGCTTGATTCTCGTGGAAAGACATCCACCGGTGCAAAGTTCTCCAATCAAAGATCAAGTGCAACAACTTGAATCAGGGGCTATAACCCACTTGACATGGTGAGCTTGATTCTCGTGGAAAGACATCCATCGATGCAAAGTTCTCCAATCAAAGATCGAAGTTCAACCTCTAACATTCTCTTGTGTTTACCCCAAGAGATCCTTGAAAACATGCATCCATATATCATGCATTGCATCTTGACGATTTTTCCTTTTCAGGTTTCCTTACTCCCCTACTGTTTATTTCAGTAGAGATGGCTCTGGAGCAGAATATCAAGGGCCTCCAAGCTCAAAGTGCTCAACTTCAAGAGGTATTCTTGAACCTATCCAGGGGGCAGGAAGAGTTGAAAGTACTCCTCACAAGGGACCTGGCCAAGAGAAATTCGGAAGACAATAAGGACCAATAGTTGGAACAACTGCGAACTGAGGTTGAAACAATGAGAATCCAGATGCTGGGGCATATGGCTCTTATCCAAGGCCTAGCCCGAAGACAAGAGGAACTGGGAACCATTATCAATCAATTTCGTCAAGACGGTCACAACCGTATGGGGAAAACACTCAGGATTGGAAATCAAGGCCTTACTCAACTTCCCATGAGACAAGAAACCGGTTTAAAAGAGAGAAAACCTTCTCACTTTGCTTCCACATCACGAGCCCAACAATGGCCTCATCAACACCAACCGGATAATCATCCAAAGGGAGAAAGACTTCAAAGGCAATTCACCCAAATCAACATGCCATTGTCACAAGCATTGCAGCACCTGTTGAAGATGAATCTGATTTCGGTGATAAACCCTCATCCGAACCCCAAAACTTTTTCTCCCAGCTACAATCCAGATGCCAGGTGTGCCTATCATTCTGATAGTCCTGGACATGATACAAACGATTGTTGGGCGTTGAAGTACAAAATCCAAAATCTGATCGACAAAGGGATGCTGGAGTTCACACAAGATGGCCAAACTGAATTCTTCTGCCAAGGGTTCTCCGCTTGAAATGACAAAGCTCAAACTGGGAGAATTTTGTTCCATTTGGATTTTCAAGTTGTAATCTCTTTGTTATTCAAACAATTATTTATTAATGTCAAACTTTGTTTCATTAATGCATTGCATATGTTTGTCTTGAATTCATCCATTCGTTTTCACTACTCTTATGCTTTCTTTTTGACAATTAACTCTTGATAAAAAGCTGCAAGCCTTTAGAGGGAGGATGACGAAACAATACCGTAATCTCATACAATATGCTTTTGAACAGACCTTGCTGATGATGTACATACATTTCTTTCAATTCCCAAACACTGGATTTATAAGGAAGAAAATCCCTAGTCAACCCCTTCGAGCCAAAGAAGTAGGAGCTTTCTGTTCTAAAAATCAAAACCTTTTATATAAACCTGGGGCAGGGTAGTCTCTCAGTTAATTCAAAAAGGTGCGCATTGAAGTCGCAAACTCTCAGTTCGTAGTACAGTGAACGACATCAAAAAGAGAAAAGCATTCTTCCGGAATCAAAAGACAGTGATGGTTCCCTATTACATAGGCAGTCAATCTCTCAAAAAAAAGAAAAAGCCCACTGAGCCAAAACCTGTAAAGGAAGCTCAAGAAAGCTGGGGCATCCCGCTGACTGTAATCTCGAAAACAGGAACAGTCAGGCAAAAGTTAGGGATAACAAATCAAAATCAAAATAAAGAGGTCATTACAAATCCTCAACAACATGAAAAATGTTGCAAAAGAAAAAAGGAGATGATGATTGTCTTCCTAAATTCAACTGGTGAACCATCACCCAAAAGTCATTCCAAACTCAAACAGAGTGCGACGCACAATTAACTGAGCTTAGGATTGAAGAACATCACGAAGAGCGGGTGGGTACAAATATACTTTGAGCCTTTATCCTTTGTTTCTTAAGCCGTGAACCAAGCCACGTTACTACCCTTCAAAAGTCCTAATTGAAGCATGGGTTAGTTTGAAAGCATACTGTTACAAAAGGTATCCTGACTCCTGTAAGGCTTTGCTCTAAAATCTTGTGTTGATTTTGTCTTATGAAAAGTTTTCTGCTAAAAAACGCATTTTTCAAAACTTTGAGACAAACATAAACTTTGCATTGCTTGAATACCACTGTTTGCATTTGACTATTTGTTTGACAGCGAAGAAATTCATACAGCGAATGTTCGGAGGAACGAAAACTCTCTCAGTGAACAAAATCACTTCAAAAAGGATGACACTTCCATTTACAATCGCATATCAACAAGGGGCATGACATGCCACCATCCAGCACGCCTGGGGCAGTCCGGTCAAGGTTTCAACAGATCTTTCGAAGTTCAGTTAACCTGGGGCAGTCCAGTCAAGGTTTCAACAGATCTTTCAAAGTTCAGTTAACCTGGGGCAGTCCAGTCAAGATTTCAAGAAATCTCTCAATTCGTAGAGTAATCTGATTCAAGACTCCTTCACCATCACTTGGGGCATTCGAATGTCAACGGTGTTCAACATTCCTTCATCATCTGTTAGAAGCTACAGTCGTCAAAGATCAAATTCTCACAAAATTCAAGTTATGAAGCCCGGATTTAACCGGATAGTATCTTGATCTCTACAGCACATTGTGAAGACCGGACTACGACCGAATAACAGTGTCAGATTACCGCAAAGCCTGGATTACGACCAGATAGTGGGATCTCCTGAATTCAAGTTATGAAGCCCGGATTTGACCGGATAGTATCTTGATCTCTACAACACATTGTGAAGACCGGACTACGACCGGATAACAGTGTTAGATTACCGCAAAGCCTGGATTACGACCAGATGGTGGAATCTCCTTGTAGCGATAAAAAATGTAGCGGGGTAAATCGGAGATCGAATTATTGATTAATTCGTCTCACAAAAGCAAGAGTCGCCACCGCGCTTTATTATTTCCAAAGGAAAAGGGAAAAGAGCGAAATAAAACCCTAAGTATGCAATGTAAATAATAATAAAATACAAAGCGTTTTTGAAAAGAGATCTATGGTTCGGGGGTTGGTTATACAGTGGGAAGGTATTAGCACCCAATGTATCTATAGTATTCTATAGGAACCTTTTGAAATATCTGTTTTATTTAAAATTGATCGCTTGATTGAAAATAAATCGTTTTGGCCGAAAAAGGGATACGGACGGGTTTTTAAAAATACGACGACCTAATGTCGAAGTTTTTGTTTAAAAGGTATAGGTCTTGAAGAGGTTGAAATTTTGAAGTAATGTGAATGTTTGAGGAAAAGTCATCCTAAGTTTTGATAAAAATGCGAAAATTTGCGCAGTTAGATTTGGAGACATGAAGTCAACAAATTTACTGTTTTTCCTTTTAGATTTAAACATAAATCGAGTAAACAAAGATACATGAACAAAGAGAATATGCGAATAATAATTAAATAGCAATAATATAAATAAAAGATGCGAACAATGCGTTTTATGATTTTTGCTTGCTTAATGTTAACGGAAAAATAAACATCTTAAATCTTTTTACGCATTTTTTGATAAGGATAAATCAAAAGATTTAATTAATGAGGACGTGGCATTTTTCTAGTTTTTTTTTAAGTTATTAAGTTTTTTTATATATATTTAATATTAATTATGGTGATAAAATATTTTTTTGGTTTTTTTCTATTCTTATGTCTTTTATTATAAAAGTATTAGGAATTATTTTAGATTAAATAAAACTAACTAAAACCTATTTTTTCAAGAAAAGATATTAAGGATATTAAATCTTGAAAGTTGGATTGATAAAATGGTCTATTATCAAAATGCTTTAAATTATTTTGGGTTGTCTAAAATTATAATCAAAATTAATAAGATTTTTAAGAAGGTAATAAAAATGGAAATGGATTAATGGAGGTGCAACTAAGTCTGAATGGGCCAGGTGGTTGGGATAGGGCCCAAAGCGAAAATGAACACAGGGGGGTGTACAAAAATTTCGTGGGCTTAAGCTGAACACATTAGGGGTCCAAGAGATTAATGTATCATTAGGGTTATGTTATGTTTGTGCAAATGGGATTTAGGGTTTGTCTTAAGGCAGAACGGCGCTCACGATCTTCATCTCTTTCGCGCAGCTTCTTCATCTTCGCCTCCAGTGTTGACGTTTTTTCCTTGTTCCGGCCACCCCCGCTAGGCTCTTCTTCCCTCCATTGAACGAGACGGCTTAAGCGGAGACGGTAAGGACATGTTTTTCGTTAACATTAGATTCAATTCGCATGTTGATTTTACAGTTTCGTTGTTGATTTTACGGTTTTGTTGTTGATTCTGACTGGTTTTTATATTTATTACCCATGTCGATTTGAATGCCATTTAAGGAATAAGAGGGAAGAAAACTTGTTACCTAGGTGGAGAAGGAGGAGGAGCTAGGGGTGATGGAGGCCGGACAGCAAGGAGGCGGCGAGCGATCACAGTGGTGAACGGTATTTGCGGTTTCCCTCTCCTTCTTGCTTGAACGTGCCACTGTGTGTTTGTTTTGCTTTTCTTCTCTCTTGAATACGATGCTACACTTGCCCTTCTGTCTTTGCTTGAATGATGCTAGGCTTGGTTTTGTTGAAACTGATACTACACTTCTTCCTCTTCGTTTGCCTATTATGCTTGCTTTTCTTCTCCTTCTTTGATCATGCTACTGTATGGTGATTCTTGAATGAGATGGGCTTGAGGAATATTGCTCAAAAGGGGGCCAATGATGTTGTCACTGAGGCCAAGTCGGTTGCCTTAGAATTTTTTCAGATTTTTGGATGGATAATGCACAGGTTTGGGCAATGGTTGGACATGGTGATGGATGTGGGATTTCTGTGTAGTTTTCTGATATTTTTTTTGATGGCAGTGGGATGATGATATTGGCTCTAGAGGCTCAATCGGTTATGCAGTGTTTTTTTGTATGGTTTTGAAATGGTTTTCTCAGTATGATTATGCAGGTTTTTTCAATCTCTAAGGTTTTTCCTTGGAGGCTTTGATATGTTCTCCTTGTGTTGGTAATATTTTTGTTATGTAATATAACTACTCTTCCCTCCTCTTTTTCGCTACAGGCCAGGAATTTTGAAAACAAATGCCTTGGGATCTCCCTGAGCATTCTGCACTATGCTGACCCTCCAATTTGTTTCTATTCTTATTCTGTGCTATTAATTCTACTGGCTATATTTTGTTTGTCTTGTATAACCTCTTCTGCCTATGCTAAGCCTGCAAATCCCACACTTCTCCCTCTCTTTTTTTCTCTCAGTATGGCTTTGACAAAAGAGTGATAAGCTGTACATTTTCTGAAAATGTAATGGCCAGAAAATGATGAAAAAGGTAATTTTGTGTTGCTTGCAAAAATGGTCAAACTGCATATTTTTCCTTTTAATACAAATATTGTTTGTTTCCTGCTGTGTAGGCTAAGGCTAAATGAGCATGCTTGCATATGTGGTTACTGCATGGTTTTGTATGCTTATGCTGTATGCTTTTGAAATTACATTTGGGATTTTAAACAAATGTAATTAGTTTAAATATGCAGTTTTAGAAAACATAACTTGTGCATATGCCTTTAAAATTCTTTTTCTTTTTTTTGTGAACCGGGAGTAATCTCGTGATTTGCAAAAAAATAATAACTGATTCCGGCCATTACATTTAATGATGAACACTAAATTTATTTTCTGCATTTTAAATATTTATTCGAATTCTAATTTCTTTCTTTTAATTGCAGGTAACATTAAATGAGCGGACAAAACGCATTGGGTCGGAAGCTTTAGAATTAGGATAGATTAGTTTTTTTTTATTTCATTTTAGTTTTGGCAATTCATTATTGTAATCTACTGTAATATATACAATATTTACATAATGACTTGTACAAATAAAAAAAAATGAATAAAAGAAAACTATTTGTCCATTAAATTCTTCTTCTTTAATTATTTATCGCTTATTATTTCTCCACACGAATAATAATTGAAACCAAATTTTCAATTACCTACATTCAAAATAATAAACAGATAAATAATAATTATCATTGATCAACTAATATCTTCGGTTATTTAATCCGTCATTCCCAACTAAATTATAATAATTAAAATAGGATTTCAATTATTTAACTTAGAACGACGAACGATTAAACAGTCATTATTGACCAATGAATTTTCTCGAATGCTTATTTATATTATTCATGACCTTTAAATTATGTAATAACTAAGAATAAATTCTAGTTACTAAAATTTAAAAATAATGAGTAATAAATAAATACTGTCCACACAATTAATGCGCCTCTTCTCCGATGTTTATTTTATTATCCATACATCTTTAAACTAAATAATAATCAAAAGGTGAATTTCAATTATTTAAATTTTAGATAATGAATAAGTAATAATCATTATTTTTTGCACGAATCGATTAAATGATTTAATGTTCAGCATAAATAGCTCTTGGCCTGAAAAAGTCATGAATTTTGAAATCGATGGATCAAAACAAATGTAATATAAAGATGCAGGTAGGAGACGATATCTTAGGTCAAAATTTGGGGTACAACACTCCTGAATTCAAGTTATGAAGCCCAGATTTGACCGGATAGTATCTTGATCTCTACAGCACGTTGTGAAGACCGAACTACGACCGGATAACGGTGCCAGACAACCACCAAGCCTGGATTGCGACCAAATAGGGATATCCCCTCAGGGAAAGCTATGAAGTCCGGATTCGACCTGATAATAGTTTAGTCCCTAGCAAGCTATTGAGAAGCCTGGATTACGACCAGATGACAATACAAATTTCTGCAAAGCCTGGATTACGACCAGACAGCAGTCAAGAATACTGCAAAGCCTGGAGTCGACCAGATAGTGGTATATCTTCAGCACAAGCCGTGAAGCCCGGATTTGACCGGATAACAGCTTAGCAAGCTATTGTGAAGCCTGGACTACGACCAAATGACAATACAAATTTCTGCAAAGCCTGGATTACGACCAGACAGCAGTCAAGAATACTACAAAGCATGGAGTCGACCAGATAGTGGTGTATCTTCAGCACAAGCCGTGAAGCCCGGATTTGACCGGATAACAACTTAGCAAGTTATTGTGAAGACTGGATTACGACCAGATGGCAATACAAATTTTTGTGGAGCCTGGATTACGACAAGATAACAGTTAACCAAACAGAATGAAGACTCCCATCCTTAAAGCCTCAGAAGATTGGACCTTCAGCAGAGCAAGAGCTTTCTCAAAGCTGATTTCCCCAGCCAGAGAGCCTTACAGAACTTAATTCCCCTCAGAGTTAAGTTTCAAAATCCCTAGTGAAGCCAAAACTGTCAATCCCCAGCGGAGCTAAAACTTCCAACTATCAATCCCCAAGCAGAGTGAAGACTTTCATTCTCAGTTCCTCACAGAATATTCGAATATTCTCCAGTAAAAATCTCCTCCAGACAGGATTCCCCAGTAGATTGGCATACGACCCAAGCTTCTGATTCCCCAACAGTGGTCCCAGGACTTCTCATTTTCAACGATCAAAAGATTCTTGCCCTCCCCAGCAGCAGCCAAGGAATTGTTCTCCCCGGCAGCAGTCAAGATTCTTTTATCTTCAGCCATCCAGGATTCATCTATCCTCAGCAAGATAGCTCATCAGCTTACATGCGCATTCATCACATTCATATCATAAACATTGATATAACATCCATTGCATCATGCATCGTGACATTGCATACAACTAACTCTTTACCTTTTCAGGTAAGATCAGTCGACAGACAAAGATCAGCATCTTTCGAGATTTCTTTCTAGAAATAGTTCAGATATGACCCAGACATGGCGACATTTTGATACTTATTCCAGATTCATCCAGATGCAGTTTTTCAGACTCATCATCAAGAAACCCTACACTGGTTCCTCCTCCACTTCAAGACTTCTGAAAACAGTTTATGGACGCTTCCCAACATGGATGCTGATCTATTGCTTATTCAACTTCAAGACTTTTGAAAACAGTTCACGGGTTCTCCAGTAACGGATGTTAACCTATCGCTTGTTCAGATTCTTCTCAACTTTTGAAAACAGTTTACGGACGCTTCCCAACATGGATGCTGCTTTATTGCTTATTCAACTCTCAAGACTTTTGAAAACAGTTCATGGGTTCTCCAGTAACGGATGTTAATCTATCGCTTATTCAGATTCTTCTCAACTTCTGAAAACAGTTTACGGATTCTCCAGTAGCGGATGTTAATCTATCGCTTGTTCAGACTCTTCTCGACTTTTGAAAATAGTTTACGGACGCTTCCCAACATGGATGCTGATCTATTGCTTATTCAACTTCAAATCCTGAAAACAGTTTACGGATTCTCCAAACATGAATGTCAATCTATTGCTTGTTCAGACCCCCAGTTCAGAGATGTTCCAAAACATGGATACCTTTCTGATACTCACTCACCAATGACGTACAGTCCAACAATCACCTTCAGATGGCATCTATAAGCCCATCCTCCCACCAGCAATTTCCAGATGGAATCTCTAAGCCCATCCCCCGACAAGACTCTGTCACACTTCCAGATGGCATCTCTAAGCCCATCACCAGATGGCATCTCTAAGCCCATCCTCCTACCAACAATCGCCGAATGGCATCTTTAAGCCCATCACCAAATGGCATCTGTAAGCCCATTCCCTCTACCATCACATCACCGAGTGCAAAATTTTTGGGCACTCTAGTGTCCAATCTCCTTTTACCCTCGAGTCGCAAAAGGCAAACTTGCCAATCTAACTCTTCAGGTTCAAGAAGATTGAACAGGGGCAACTGTTGTACCCCAAAATTTGCCCTCCTTTTTTTCCCACAAGAAATCACAGCTTCGGGCTTTTCCTGATTTTTCAGACTGGCTCAAGAATCGGTTAAACAGACTTTTCTCGTCAGTCAGACAAAATTTAGGGTTTTCATTGATTTTAAAGCAGTTCAAACAGGTTGCTTAGGGTTTGGTTGAGTTGGCTCAGGTTTTGATCAGGCGGACGCTTCTTTGACATTTAACCAAGAACCAGGGTTTTGTGTGTGCATTCTCAGAAAGAATTAATTTTACAGTTCTTTTCAGTTTACTCTAAGATTTGGATTGAAGCATTTGAATTGAGAACTTGCAGTTGTTTTGTTCAATCAGTAAAGGCATATGGACGTTGTTTGATTTGACTGTGCATTGCTGTGGCTATTTGAAACGCCAGGTTTATTATTGATTGACGCTAAGACCACAGTGTTTATCAATTGTTTATTTATTCTAAGATTAGAATAATTGGGATTTATTTCCATTTTATTATAATTTAAGAATTATAAACAATTAAATAAACATTTGAAGGAGAATTAATATTAACTGATAAAAAAAGGGGATGTTTATTTATTTTGAATTGTTTGTTACAGATATTATTTAAATACTGTAAATTTATTTACAGTTATTTACATTAATACTATTACAAATAATTAAAATGGAAACAAAACTATGTCCTAAATTTCCTAAGTCTTCATCTTCTATCCAATGCTCCTTTGCTCAATTATCTTTACCTGCAAAAACAAAGAAAAGAAAAAGTCAAATGCAGATAAAATAATTAAGAGCAGACAGATAAAAATGGGTTCATCATTAAAAGCAACTGGCCGGAATCAGTTTGCCCTCTCTGCAAATCACGAGATTTCTCCCGGTTCACAAAGAGGGATGAAAGTTTGCTTGCAATTAAAAAAAATGAAATGCACAAGTTGTAATATTGCACAATTTCAAAATGGTCAAACAAACTGCATAGTTCATGATTCAAAATTGTCAAGCAAGACTGCATAAAATGCCAAACGAAATCCAAAGGCAAACTGAACTGAACTAGGCCTAACCAAGGTTACAATTTCAAACTAAGCCAAAAGCTGTCAAAATTGTCCAAGTATATCAAAATCTCAAACCAAGCCAAAGTTGTCGAAGGAAAGTACATAAAGTATGCAAGAAACATGGAAATATGCAGTGGAAAAGGGACAAGTGCAAGCAACATTCATAATGCATCATCTTCCTAGGCCATTTGTTTTTTCAGAAAAGACAAAAATTAAGCAATAAAAGTGCTTTTCTTTAATCTGGAGAGAGAAAGAGAGAGGAAAACAGCTTACAGTACAGCAGGCTAGAGGCTAAGCAAAAGATATAAACAGCATATCAGAATACATAGAGAAAAAGAGGCAGAACATATGCAGCAGGATATCACAAAGAGGGAAAACCTCAAGCCTTGCAAACCTGTCCACATATTTGACCAAGAAAATATAGCGCCTCTTGCCCTTAAAAGACAAGAGGGCAAAGACCCTGAAAGAATATACAAAAAGCCAACAACCTGCATAATATATCTCAGAAGCCAAAATGCCTAAGAACTCCCAAGTCCATCAAACCTTAAGCATTCAAACATACACGCCCAAAGCCCAAAAACCTATAATGTCAACCAAAACACCAAAAGCCAAACCTGCATAAGCCTTTGCCTCTAAAGACCATAAGCCTTAAACCATTGTTAACCCAACCTGTCAAACTGATACAAACATACAAACCATACCCTCAAAGCCCTCAAGCTCTAAAACTGTCAAACTCACAAACAAATTCAAACTGAGGCCTTAAGCTTTGCAGAAATTCCAAGCCTAAACCATAAGCCTTGAACCAGCACCATAAGCCAAACTCTCAGAACTCAGAGAGTTCATCATCAAGGCAACCAAACATACCAACAAAATCCACCACAACAATATTCCCCAAATGTCTCAGCATATCAAACACTAAGCAGTTCTAAGCAACCACGCCCTCAGAGTGCAATCATCATAGGGCCACAATAGTCATAAACATACAACTATACTCAAGCACAACATATCAATTAATCTCAGAGCAATAACATCATGTTCATAGGCAACAGAAGCGAGTAAAAGAGAAGAAGATAAAGAAGCATCACAGGGTACACAGGCAACTCAGAAGGGCAAACAGCAGAAGAGAGAAAGAAGTGTCAAAGCTAGGGTTCTCAGTACCTTCATCATCAAACCAAGAAAAACAAATACAAAAGTACCAGGAATTCCAAAGCGCACATCAAGCTTCAAGCCCTTCGCCTTCGGCCGTCCAAAGCACCTCCGATTCCATCTCCTCCTCCGTCTCCAAGAGGTAGTATCCCTCGCTTTTCTTTCAGTTCATACACCTCAACAGAAACAACAATAACAAAGCTTAAAATCAGAATCCAAAACGAGTGAAAGCATGCAAAAAATGTAAAAACGTACAAAGCGTCAAAACCAAACCTTTTTCGTAAGGTCACCGTGCTCGACTATGGAGGAAGGAGAGATAGATGGTGGCGTTGGTGGCCTTGGGCAAAGAACGATTATTCAGTGGCTATGGCATGGAGGAAACGAAGTGAAGACGAAGAAGAACGGTGTTGTAACTCTCAAACTCACGAACCCTAATGACACAAAACAAAGAAACCCTAAGACAAAAACTTGTCACAAAGCTTGGGCCTTGCCCGTTATAATGCCCAAGCCCATTCATTTTCTAAACTAATCTTTTTTTTTACATAAATTATATATTATCTTTTTGTTAAACAAATTAACATACTTTTTTTACTTTAAATTTTTATACTAATATATAATACTTTTTGTTTTGTTAAATAAAATAACACCTTTTTACAAAATATTATCAATTGTTACATTTTAGAAAGTATACAAACATTAACCTTTTTTTCTTAAATTTGAAACATTTTTTTTCTTTTTTTTTATATACATAAAAATATTCATTAAATACATTAATACATAATACATATAACTTAAAACAATTTTCATTTTCTTTTCTTAAAATATTTTCTTTGTACATATTAACAAAATACGAGAATACAAAATTTAATAAATAAAACACTTAATTTTTCATTAAGTTC
This sequence comes from Vicia faba, assembly GCA_948472305.1. Classification (NCBI taxonomy): domain Eukaryota; kingdom Viridiplantae; phylum Streptophyta; class Magnoliopsida; order Fabales; family Fabaceae; genus Vicia; species Vicia faba. The sequence continues at coordinate 1,425,765,526 of OX451737.1, read as the reverse complement.
ACATCTCAACTTGTAAATAAATCACATAAATCATACACTTACACAGTTACAATACACAAATACGTCGATACATTTACTTTGCTTTACACATATACATTTGCTATTCTTATACATTGCTATACACTATATTTTACATTTGAGCAATTCGATTTGGTTGTAAATTATTTGGACACTACTCTCCTAAAGTCTCATCCCCATTTGTAAATTTGTACCCCCACTCCCGGATACTTATTTGTAATAGCGTAGATGTTAAATTCCCGCAATTTACTGCTTTCAAATATACCATGGTTAGACCTAGGGTTTGTATGTACAAAAAATCAAACGCTAGATAACCTAATACAAGACAAATACATGAAATCAATACACAATCACACTTGCACCCCTAGGGTAATCCCGCTTGTTGCCTTCCAAAATGGGCCATGCTTGCACGTTGAGTATCTTTGGCAAAACAAAACAATTCAAATGATCATAGTCCCTCGACGACGCTTTCGAAAGTTGCCTATCAAAATGATCATAGTCCCTTCAAGCAAAATTGCCAAAGACACTTGGCACCATTGCATTCATGGTCCATACGATGACCCGCGCCTGTCCCGTTAAACATCCTAAACGCAAGATTGTCCACCAAATGCAATGGTGGAACAAAATTGTTAAAAAGGGTTGAAACATGAGAAAAGCCTTTGAGTACAATAGGGGTAGACAAAACTCTTAGTTACTTGAATCAACTTGCAAATACGCTTGCCTACTTTTCAAAATCCACTCCACAAACACTTTAAAAAAAAACAACTTCCAAAAAACATTTGAAACATCTTTTCGAAAAGATACACACCTTTGTAAAACATTCGAGTAAAGAATTGTTACAACGGTTGCCGAGACGAAGGCGTCTTTTTCAAAACATTTTCAAAAACACACACAAACACACACACCATTTCAAAGCAATTGAAAATCAAGGCAAGTGATCTAAAACCAAGTAACTAAGAGCCCATGGATAACCATGGATGAAAAGGGTGCTAATACCTTCCCTTTTCATAATCTACCCCCCGAACCCACGAAACATCTCAAAAGGTTTTTCCTGTGCTTTTTAACCTTTCCTTTAGGATAAAATAAAAAGTCGGTGGCGACTCTTGCTAAACCGAACAAATGCGAATACAAAACGTAAAACCTCAAGTCAGTTCTCCCACCGTATCACAACTTGGAATTGGGTTCCAATAGCAGCCTCGTCCGCTTCTACAATACTGAAAGAGGATAGATGGGATATCAACAATGCCTGCTCCCCATTTATGATCACTACCTTCCCTTCACGCACAAATTTTAGCTTCTGATGTAGAGTTGAAGTGACAACCCCTGCTTCGTGTATCCATGGTCATCCAAGCAAACAACTATGTGCGGGAATAATATCCATAACCTAGAAGGTTATCAAGAACAAATGTGGTCCTATATGGATGGGCAGGTCCACTTCACCGATGACAGATTTCCTCGACCCATCAAAAGCCTTCACAATGATGCCACTCGGGCGCATAGATGTTCCTTGATACTTTAACTTCAAGAGGGTACTTCTCGGTATGACATTCAGCATGGATCCGTTATCAATTAGCACATTGGACAGCGAATCATTCTTACAGTTCATGGATATGTGGAGGGCCAGGTTGTGATTCCTCCCTTCATCTGGTAACTCATCATCACAGAAGCTCAAATTGTTACATGATGTAATGTTTCCAATTACGCTGCTGAATTGATCTAATGGCATGTCATTCTCTACAAAAGCTTGGTCTAGTACTCTCATCAACGATTCTCTATGAGTAGAGGAATTAATCAATAAGGCTAGAATAGATATCTTTGAAGGAGTCTGCAATAGCTGATCTACAATTCTGTAATCGCTCATCTTAATTATCTTCAAGATATCATCCACTTCTTTCTCTAATGTAGCTCCACTAGTCCCTCCTGCAGACTTCTTAGGCTCATCATTCTCAGCAATCTTCTTTCCAGCAACAACATCTCTTCGAATGACCGGCGCAAATACACAACCACTACGGGCCACTCTGCTATTATCAGCTATATTTCCAACATCTGGCATCGGCTGGATGGGAATCTCCACCCCATCTTCTAAGATCATAGCGTTGTATTTGTAAGGCACAACCTTATCTGATTCATAGGGAACATGACCTGGCAGACTAATTACCAATGGGGCAACAGCTGGTTTGCTATGGTACTCCACCTCAAGATGAGTGGGTGCACCAAAACAAGGTACAATGACATTCACCCCTTCCTCAACACAATCAGCCATCAAAAATTCATTTCCGGCAAACAAATCTTCGTCTGAAGAGAAATACTCATCTGCGGAGGCATACTCTTCCTTTGACTCTTCCATCAAACAGACTTCAACCATATCAATCTCATGATAATCATCTCTCTGACCTGTGATCTTGATGATTCCATTGTCTAACAGCAACTGAACACCTTCCCTCACAACATAACATCCTCGGGGATTTCGACAACAAATTATGCAAGATCCATATTGGTGTTCCACCTGACCAGCAGTATGGCAGAAGGTAGCATGTAACTGCACTAGATCCTCATTCAAATGATCCACATCAAAAATTCTGAATTCACCCGGACATCCAGAAACCATATTCACTTCCTCTTCATGTTCTTCCCTAGGCCTGATTATATGGATTAAACCTTCATCCATCATCTCCTGCAAATCAGCATTTATCTTCTCGCAACCCTGTATATCTGTACTGCAAACAACACAACTGGTATGGTCATGCGTATAATAACTGAATTTACAGAGATCTGCGTGCATCTTCACCAAATCCCCTATAACCAGATTAATGTCAAAAATTCGAAAGTCACATGGACAACCGGCCACCATATTCACAACATTCACTCCCCCGTGCTTGGGTAGAGGATTGTCTTTCACATTAGGTCCCACGTCTTTGAAAGATAAAATTCCAGACTTCAACAAACTTTGCACTTCAGTCCTCAAAGGATAACAATTCTCAACACTATGCCCTTGTGCTCCCTGATGAAAGGCACACATCTGGTCTGCTTTGTAATACCACGACAATGGTGATGGTACAGTGAGAGGTGGTCGTGTCTGGACCAACTTCTTCTGAACCAATGCTGGTAATAGCTCTGCATAGCTCATGGGAATAGGATCATAGTTCTCCCTTCTCTGATTATACCCTTGATTCCCCTGCTGGGATGGTCTCTGATAAGCAACGGTAGTTGGAGCGGTATTCATAACAGGAGAAACTGAGGCGACTTGCTGATGACGCTGATAATTCCTTCTAGGAGCGTTTACCTTTCTCTCTTGCATAACAACATTTGTATCCCCCTCTTTCTTCTTTGTAAACCCGTAAGATGGCTTCTTTACACCTCCAGATCCTTCACCCTTTGTCAAACGACCTTCTCTTACTGCCTCTTCTAGGAGGACACCCATTCCTACCATCTCTGTAAAATCACTTGGGGCACTTGCTACCATTCTTTTGTAGTAGAAAGCTCATAGCGTCTTTAGAAAAATCTTGGTCATTTCTTTCTCTTCCATGGGCGGAATCACTTGCGCAGCCACTTCGCGCCATCTCTACGCATACTCTTTGAATGATTCTTTGTCTTTCTGAACCATGGCCCTAAGCTGGTCACGGTCAGGCGCCATGTCCACATTGTACTTGTATTGTTTAATGAATGCTTCTCCCAAATCATTAAAAGTATGGATGTTGACACTGTCTAAACTCATGTACCATTTCAACGCAGCACCGGTCAGACTATACTAGAAAAAATGAATCAACAGACGCTGATCATCAGTATGGGTAGACATCCTTCTCACATACATCACCAAATGAGCACGAGGGAAAGTGTTGCCCTTGTACTTCTCAAATTCTGGGAATTTGAACTTAGCAGGCACTTTAACATTCGGGACCAAACACAACTCATTCACATTCTGCCCGAACAACTCTTTTCCCCTAAGAGCCTTCATCTCTCTTTGCATTCTATCAAACTGCTCTTGGAAATCATCCATTCTGTCATAAAGACCCAAGTCTTCACTCGGCAGAGGGAAATGCCGACACACATCTTCATTAACAAACAGAACCAAATTCACTGAAGGAGGTGCAGCAGGAACAGTATGCACCACAAGAGGTGCAGGAGTAACAACATTTGGAACCACTGGAGCATCTTGAGGACCCATATTGAAACCTTCAGGTGCAAAATTCTCTGGCATTCCCCACGGATAACCCTGAGGCATACGGTTTTGAACAACAGCCGGAGTAGAGGATACAGGAACAATCAGAACTTCAGTACTTGCCCTTGTTGGTTGAGGTTGAACACTCGGTGGCTGATTCTGAGCAACCACCAGAGCTTCCATCAGAGTAGTCAAGTTGGCAAAGCCAGCCTTCAAAGCAGAAACTTCTTCGCGCAGCTCGCGATTCTCCTGTTCTAAGTTGTCCATCTTCTTTTTGAAATTAGCCCGAGTGTTATAGTGATGAGTCAGCTTGCTGAATGAAGCAAAGAAGCTGGGTAAGACACCTGGATATGCATAACAAATGCAAAAAATATGTGCAATATGATGCATGATATGTAATGCATATGATTATTTTTACTTTATCATTTAATATTTCAAGAGATTTATGATTTATAGACACATTGCAAACATCCAAGTAATAAAGCTTTTGAAATACTGAAAATTTTCATTATAATAATTTCAAAATGGATTACAAGTTTCAATGATCCCAAGTACAAGATGAAAATACAATCTAAAACCCTGAGAAAAGGAACTAATAGAGATCAATCTGTACGCTGACGCTTCCCTGTGAGCCTGGCAATCTGAGCTCTCAACCTCTGGTTTTCTTCCACATGTCTGATGGCAACCTTCTTCCAATCATCTGAATCATGAAGTGAACAAATAGCACCTGTTTGAGGCTTAGGAGAAAATAAATCTCCTTGCCTCTCCATAGACTCTACTGCTCGACTCTCAAGGATCTCGATCAAATCATCTCTCTCCTTCAGGTCTGCTCTGTAGGAACTCTCTAAAGTCTAGAACTTGTTCTTCCAAGCATCTCTTTCCTGTTGCATCCTAACCAAAGCAAGCTACAGCTCTTCTAGATCATCTAATAAGGGAGGAGTGGTCTTCACAAACAAATCAGGCATGGGTGTCTCCTGAGTATACGACATCTTCAACTGAATGGCTCTCGATCGGACCCACTAAAGATATGGCTCCAAAGAAACAACACCCCTAGGTCCCAAATCCTTCCTACTCTTCTTATGAATGTGACGCCAGGCCTTCGCAATCTGCTCCCTAGCTTCCCTATGGTCTTCTCCTTCCTTCAGAAAGAAACTACTCAGATGAATATTGTTCGGTTTATCCCTCATCGGATAACCAAGCTTTCGCCGTGCAAGAACAGGGTTATAGTTAATTCCTCCCTTTGTACCAAGAAGAGGCACATTGGGGAAACTACCACAACTGTCAATAATCTCCGCATCTTGGTAAGCTCGATGATACCAATTAATATCCAAGTGAGTAAGTTCCATGATCTTAGGAGCCCAACGGGGTTCCTTCTTGACATCCTAAAAAGCGCCAGACTGAGGCATATGAGAGGTAAACCACCGATACAACAAAGGCGTGCGACAGATAATCATTCCCCCATGATAAGAATTCCGAAGATGAACAGAGTAATAAGCATCACCCAACAATGTAGGAACCGGGTTTCCAATCATGAAAATCTTGATAGCGTTAATGTCGACAAACTTGTCCATATTAGGAAATAAGAATAATCCATAGGCGAGTAAAGCAAAGATGGCCTCAAAAGCAACCGTACTCTTCATCCTGGCAAAGTAATGAGCTTTCTCCAATAAGAACTGAGCTGGTAATCCTCTAATCCCTCCTTTGGTAGTCATATGAGCTTCCACCTTAGACTTCCCCAGATGAATCAAAGCAGCAATCTCATGTGGTTTTGGCTCACCCTTCAAACCAGTAAAAGGAACGCGATCGGTAACAGGTAAATCCAATAGATAGGAATACTCTTCTAGTGTTGGCATCAACTGATAATCGGGAAAAGTAAAGCAGTGATACACCGGATCATAGAACTGGACCAAAGTTGAGAGAAAACCCTCCTTCATCTTCAGCTTCATGAGAGGAATAATGGATCCATACTTCTTCCGAAAGTCTGCAGAACACTCGATCTCGGGAATTAGACTGATCAACTCATCTATCTTAGGATCCTTGAAACTGTATTTCCCAGTCTTTCTCTTTCCAGAATCCATGGTTTAAAAGTACCTGAGATATTTACAAATAGTCAACCTTTAAATCCCTTGAAATATTGTTTTTTCAAAAGATGCTTATGAGTGCATGGATGCATGATGCAACAATCACTCATAAGATCACACATATAAGGTTCATAGGTTCAACGTCACGAGCATGAGGTCGAAGGTACTACCCATAAGGTATTGGTCTAAAAAGTTATCACCTGCCGAACAAGGTTCTAGAGGTTCTCAGAGTCTACATCCTTCCTTCGGATATTACCAACTTCCCGATTAACTCGGTAATTAGTAATATTCTCAAGAAAGACTCGTCCGAGCGTAGTATCGCGTGACAACTACTTCCGGATTACTCCGTTATAGCTTCCGCACTACACCTAAAAGGCCAAGAGGGGTTAGGTAATCTACGGTCCTCAACTTTGGGGCTCCCAGGTCGAAAGCAGTACGTCTTCCCGATTACTCGGTAAACGACACTACAGTCAAAGGGGCCTCCACTGAGTGGGGGATCTCATGCCTCTTTTTTTGGGATTACTCCCTCAAAGTTAACATGACTATACCGCCCATCCTATCTTAAAGTTTTCCCAAGTCCGGGTATAGGACTTATGAGTAATCACCAAGCACCCTGTAAACAAGGAAAATCCAGACAAACGTATATACAAAATATAACACATAAACAACAATAGCACATATACAGATATAAACAAAGATAAGTTTAACCTAATTAGGGATGGACCAGCAAGAGGTCAATCTCTCCCCAGTGAAGTTTCCATTTTTCTGTGGCGGTAGAAATGTGTAAGACTAAGCCATTGGATTGACTAGACTTTATACAAATCAAAATAAAAATCGCCACCGCGCTTTATTATTTCCAAAGGAATGGGAAAAGAGCGAATAACCCAAAAAAAGGGGGAAAGATTCAAGGTAAGGGGGTTGGTTATGCAAAGGGAAGGTATTAGCACCCTAAACATCTACGGTATTCTGCAGGAACCTCTTTGAAAAATCTGTATATTTGGCTATAAAAATGTGTTGTATATAAAATGGATGGTGGAGGTGAGAAAAGAAATATTTTTATGGTTTTTGCACCCGCCGCGGTTGCGAACCATTAGTGCCTACGTACCACCTTTCGTGCAATAGGGGATCAGGGTACACGTAGTTCCTCTTTAAAAAATTTGAAACACAAGTGTGTTGGTTGATTTTATGAGATAAGACATCATCACAATTGTCCGTGTGAAAAAACATACTTACTACCCACAATCATGAGAAAGGAGAATTTGCATCATCTCAAAGTGGAGGATATGGCTTGGATTTTAAAATCAACAATGCCTCACTCAACACCCAAGTGGAAAATATCTCACTTCACTACATATTATAGAAGTATAGTTGTTTGCATCACTACAAGGATTGACAAGAGTCTAATCTTTTGATAAAAGTTTAAAGATAAAAGCCAAAGTGGCAAAAATGGTTTGAAATGAGATTGATTGACTTTTAGTCTTCTCACAAAAAAAAAGGTCAAGGTATTATTAAATTGATTGAAATTTATTTATGAAAATGTTTTGAAGATGCATGGACCTAAGTCCAAGTTTATTATGAAAATGTTTCAAGTTTCAAAACAAGAAGAGTTTTTTTTAAAGGAGGGAGAAGATTTTTGAAATTAAAGAAGATGGGAGGAGAAGAAGAGGCTATCCTAAAGCATAAGGTAAAAGCTAGGGATAAGAACCATCTAACCAACAAGAAGCCAATACTTGACATTATGAGTCAATATAGAACTCCCATTCTTCGGATTGAAACCAAGCAAGCAAAGATACTAGACCTCTTGAGAGAACCAAACTTCAAGTGTTTTAAGTCTTCACAAAAATTGGGCAGAGTAACGGTTGTATACGGGTGAATTCCAGATTACAAACAAAGATCGTAATCTCAATAACCTGCACAAAAAACAAACAAACAACCCAATGTCTCGAGGTAAACCTCAAGAACTCCAGACAAAATATCAAATAAAGTCACAAAGTCTCCAAGATAGGCCAAGGTCTCTAATCCTAAGTCCAAGAAGTCCATCACTCCATAATGCAAAGGATAGTAACCATGTAGTCCAAGTATCATTAATGATTTTTATGGTTCATGTTGATTATTAGGTGTCTTTAAAAAGAAAGAAAAGCTCAAGTGAGCAAAATAAAAATGACATAAAAGTAAATGCTCAAGTAAGCAAAGATGAAAATAGCATGAAATGTAAAATGCTAAAAGTAAATGGTACATAAAGCATGAAAATAAAAGCGTAAAGTAAAGTTAATTGTTAGTAATTAGTGGTTAGTTGGATGACCATCTTGAAACTTGCATTTGGAACTCATTAGAGGATTGGTAGAACCAAAGCCTCCATACAACAAGTTGCATTTGCTTTTTGTCAAGTATATCATCCATTTTGGAATTCTCACAAGGCAACATGTAATGATCAACAATGTTTAAGTGATCTGCGTTGACCAAAGGTGTTGTAGATCCATTAGAGGATTGGTAGAACCAAAGCCTCCACACAATGAATCTCAAGGTTATTGGATCAAAGAGATCAAATTAACATACTTGGGCTTGAAATCATAAGTTTGGGCCACGAATGATCATTTATTCGAATCGGGACAAAATTTAGCGCTATGTTAAGCAATCGTAAGTGGACTTATGTAGAAGGCACACCTATTTTGAGGCCGGTCAATAGCAATCTATGTACTTCATGTTTGGATAAATGATATAGAGATCACCATCCCTTAACATGTAGCATAATTAAAAAAAGAAAGGGATAAGATGAAGAGGGAGGGGAATGATAAGCTAATTTGGATCACCATTTCAAAATCCTTTCATCTTTAAATTTAACCACTCCTCTAGATGGATTAAAGCACTAAACATATCATTAATCCAAAGCACCAAAAATGAATTAAATAATTCACTCTTAGGTAGATTTGAATTGATGAACATTTATCCAACTTCATCTACATCACAAAGTCCATTGAGTTTAAAGATAAATTGGATATTTAAAATTGCAATCCAAACCAACAATCAAAAAGGAGTGAGTAGAAAAATCATTTTGGATCAAAGCTGCCCCAAAACAAGGCAAAAAAGTGCATTCTGTCCCTGTGTAAATCGATTGAACTATTGTGTAAATCAATTTACACAGTACAGTTTTCAAAAATCTGCGTGAAATTGCTTCTGTGCAATCGATTGCACTACAGTGCAAATCGATTGCACACAGTTACAGTAGCAAAACAACATTTTTAAAGGCCAATTTATTGTTCAAACTTTCCATCAAACACCTTATGATCATGGATCCACTTGAGCACGAAAATTCCATCAAATTATGAGAAAATAACACCAATGGAATCACAAAATAATGCTCAAAGAATCAAACCCAAAGATCAACAAGAGATCACATCGTAAAAGATGAATTATCCAACTTACCAAAGGTAGATCTAGAGAATTATCAAAACAACTTCAAGAATTTGCTTCAATTAAACCATAAGAATCAATTGACCAAGCTTGGATATAGAGAATTGATGGAGAAAAAGTGTTTGGATGAAGGTTTAGCTCAAAGATTAGTAAGCTTCAATGCAAAGCTTACTAACTTTTTGAAAATGGAGCTTTGAGTGTATTTGGTAGATGGAGAGAATTGAGAGATTTTTTAGCAAGGTGGATTTGGCTATCAAAAGCTTGAAATTTGAATGAAATGAGAGCTCTATTTAGAGAGTTTTAGGATTGGGATTAGTGGTAATTTGGTAATTGATTCTTGGAGCCAAAATTTGAATTAATGATAACTCTTTCAAAAATTAGAGCCAAAATTTGAATTAATGATAATTCTTTCAAATATTAGAGCCAAAATTTGAATTAATGATAATTCTTTTTAAAAATGAAAGATTGGCACTAAAATTTTAATTAATGATACATCTTTCAAAAGTGAAGGAAAATTGGAGCCAAAATTTGACAAGTTTAAAATGCTGATTTTTTTTTTAATTTTCACGTTGTGCAATCGATTGCACTATAGTGCAAATTGATTGCACAGTGTATTTTTTTCAAAAATGGCGCAAAATTACCTATGCGCAATCGATTTCACTTTAAGAGCAATCGATTGCATCAGTGAAAAAAATGAAATTTTTTAATTCTTTTTCTTTGCAAATAGAGATTTTAGGAAAACAATACCAGAAATCCTTATTTGTCAGATGCTTTGACTTGGTACCTACAAAACAAAAATATACAAAGACAAAGACAAATATTTTTTGTATTTCGATTAGAAGTTAGTCAACAACACATATACAAAATAGACAACCAAGGTGCTTGGAGATTCCTCAAGAGCAAACTTAAAGATAGGAAAAAAGAGGAAGAACCAACCCTAATGTGATCTTGTTATGATCGAGTTAATATGATATGATAGAGGAATCTTAGGGGCAAAAATTGGGGTACAACAGCATCCACTAACCATTTCAAGGGTTTGGATCTTCATCTTTGTTCTTGTTTTGTAGGTCATGGAATCTCTTCGCAGGAAAACAATTCAAGTCAACCTTATAAGAATCCCTCCTCAACTCAAGGAGCTCACTTCCAGGATTCCAGAGAATTCTATCTTCAGTGAAAGACATGGTAGACTGCTCAACTTGGTCAACACCAACATTGAAGAAGACATGGTGAAAATCCTCTTCCAGTTCTTTGACCCCCTACACCACTGTTTCACATTCCCTGATTACCAATTGGTACCTACTTTGGAGGAATTTTCTCAACTCTTGAGAATCCCTATTCTTAATAAACTACCCTACAACGGTTCGGAAAAAGAACCAAAGCTTGAAGATGTTGCTCAAGCATTACACTTGCAACCATCTGACATCAGAGGACACTGGGAAACCTGAAGTGGTGTCAAGGGTTTCTTAGCAAAGTTTCTGTTTGAGAAGGCACAAGACTGCTGGAATTCTCTTGATTTACAAGCCTTTGAAGAGATTGTGGCACTCCTCATCTATGGGTTGGTCTTGTTCCCAAACCCTGATCAGCTTATAGATGTGAATGCTGTCAAGATTTTCATATCTAGGAATCCTATACCTATATTGCTTGGGGATATCCTACACTCATTTTACACACGAACAATGAGGAAAAGAGGTGTTCTCATGTGTTGCACTCCTCTCCTAGCAAGGTGGTTTATTTCTCACCTTCCACAATCAGTTTTGAAGAATGAGCAGGGTTTAAGGTGGTCACAACGATTGATGACCCTTACACATTCTGATGTACATTGGTGTTCTCGGTCCAGAGAAAATGTCATCATCATTGATCGTTGTGGGGAATTTCCTAATGTCCCACTACTTGGCATTAGGGGAGGCATCACCTACAACCCCTGTCTAGCTTTGAGACAATTTGGATATGCTCGGAGGGATGGCCCTCACGACATGCTGATTCCTGACCTAGTTTTTGACTTCGACAAAGATGCGCAAAGACTTCGACAAATGTTCATCAGAGCTTGGAGGATGCCCAACAAGGTAGATAGTAAGACACTGGGGCACAATAATTCCATCCCCCTTGAGCCTTACCTCAAGTGGGTACGAATCTGCGCCCAGAATCTTATGATGCCATACCCTCACATTCTCCCCTTGATCAAAGAGCCTGTTGCGGAAGGAGAGGTTCCATACACCATCCTACATCTTGACATGCCAACATCATGGGAAGAAATGCAAAAGAGTTGGATCCAACTCAAGGAAGAACGAAATACTTTTGAAGCCAACTTTTATGCCAGTGAGAAGAAGGTTTTGGAGTTTACCCGCCGACTTCATGAGGAGGAAACTCTCAACACTTACATCGCACCAAAGAGGATGCGCAATGTCTTTTTACATTAAAAATTTTGTAATATTTTGCCCATGGGGAACTTATGTACTAACAATTTCTTCTTAATATGACGTGTGTTCCTTTTTGTTTGCAACAAATTTGAATTTATGAATCCTTGAATGCATTACATGGATAACATACCATTCATCATATGCATAAACAGGTCTTCACACCAGGTTTCCTTATCTTTCTGCTGTTTATTTCAGCAAGATGGATTTGGAGCAGACGGTAAAGGATCTGCAGGCACAAAATTCACAGTTCCAGCAACTCTTATGACCTTAGCAAAGGGTCAAGAGGACCTCAAAGCTCTGTTGGAGAAGAACAAAGAGAAAAAGAAAAAGAGACCTGGGGTAGCCACTTTGGGAAGTAGATTTGAGCATCGGGCTAGTAGAGTTCTCGAGTTCCCCTCAACGTCTGACGAAGGGGCCGGTAAAGGGAAAGGGGCTGCTGTACCTTCTGAATCTGAGGTTGAAGAGGAGGAAGAGGAAGAAGACAAAGACTACTCTGAACAACAGTATCCTCCAGCGGATGACAAGTATAAGAATCTTGAAGATAGACTGGAAGCCATGGAGTTGCAGAGGGTACCCGGTTTGGATTTTGAAGAACTAGGGCTGGTAGCTGGGATTGTTATCCCTCCCAAGTTCAAGGTGCCAACATTCGCCAAGTACGACGGTCTGTCTTGCCCAAAGATGCACCTGAGATCGTATGTCAGAAAAATCCAACCCCATTCATCTGATAAAGACCTTTGGGTGCACTTTTTCAAGACAACTTGTCAGGAACGCAGTTGGACTGGTTTTATCAGCTCGAGAGATCAGAGGTTCACAATTGGGAAGACTTAGCTGCCGCTTTTTATCGTCAATATCAATACAATGCTGATTTGGCGCCCACTCGTACTCAGTTACAAAGTATGGGGAGGGCTTCCAATGAAGGGTTTAAAGAGTACGCCCAGAAGTGGCGTGATCTGGCGGGAAGGGTGCAGCCGCCGTTGTCAGATAGGGAGTTAGTTGACATGTTTCTGGGGACCCTGTCTGGCCCCTTCTTCAATCATCTAATCGGGAGTTCTTCCGCGGGATTTACTGAACTAATTTTGACCGGCGAAAGGGTCGAGGCCGGTATTAAAAGTGGAAAGATCCAAAAGGATGCTTCTGCATCCACAATTGTTAAGAAACCCTTCCCGACTAAGAAGGAAGCATCTACTGTGTACTCTCAGAAGGGTCAGGGAAGAATCGAGCGCCGACCGACTGTAGGGGCGGTGATGATTCAAAATTCGTCAAATGATCAACCTCGTAACAATTAGTCGAGACCAAATCAACAACGGGTAGCAAGGCCACAACGGCAGTTCACCCGTATCAATATGACGCCAGCTCAGGTACTCCCCTACTTGTTGAAGTTGAATCTTACCAGTTTAAAGGAAGCGCCAAAGAACCCTAACACCTCCTCTCCATACTACCACTCCAATGCCAAGTGTGCTTACCATTCCGACAGTGTTGGGCATGATACTAATAATTGTTGGGCACTTAAGAACAAAATCCAGGACTTGATTAATGCCAAAGAAGTAGAATTTGATGCTCCTGAGAAGCCCAATGTAATATCTGCTCCAATGCCCAAGCACGGTAATAATGTTCATGCTGTTACGGAGGACCTTCATGTTACTGATGTTGTTGACCTGTTGACGCCGTTACTTGTGATTAAAGAAAATTTGATGAGAGCCGGGATCTTTCCTGGTTGTGGTAAAGACTGCTATTTTTGTTTAAACATACGAGGTGATTACCCAATGTTGAAGTCAGGTGTCCAACGCCTGATGGATACTCAAGAGATACTTTTCCAGAAAACCCCTATTGATACCTTCAATCCTGTTACTCCTGATACTTTTGCTACTTCAACCAACGATATTGCGATCATAACCATTTCCGACAATCCTCCCAAGGCTTGCAAAAGGCCTGTGAGGATTACACCCAACTCTAAATGTGTACCTTTAAAGATCACCATGCCGGGACCTGTCCCATACCAATCAAGCAAAACAATACCATGGAACTATGGGGGAGAAATATTCTACCATGGTATCAAACAAATTGAGGCAGTCCAAGAAAATTCTGAAGAAGAAAACCCTGATATAGGGAACATTACGGGTACAAGCAAGATAACCCGCAGCGACCATATCTTTTCTCCGGAGATTGCTCCCCCTCGAGCAGTTTTCGGACCCTTGAAAGCTTCTGTACCTGTCGGACCATCTGTGCAAGGCCCAATGATTGAAGAATTGGATACTCCTGAAGAAAGACCATCTTCTGATACTACCAATAAGGGTAAGGGGATACTAGAAGTGCCTGTCAGGATGAAGGCTCATGCTGTGGTTATCCCCGAAACCACTCAAAGAAATGGATGAAATCTTGAAAATAATCAGAAAAAGTGACTACGACGTTGTGGAACAGTTAGGGCAGACCCCTTCTAAAATTTCAATGTTGGCTCTTCTGCTCTGTTCTGAAGCCCATGCTAAAATCAAGTTCTTAAAGGCGGCACATGTACCCCAGGAGACTTCGGCTGACCAGTTTCAGGAATGTGTGGCCAGTCTTACTGCTGATAATGGCCTTGGTTTTTCCGATGCTGACTTGACTCCCAAAGGAAGGAAACACAACGACGCGTTACATGTCTCAGTTGAATGCCGGGGAACCACTCTCGCCCATGTCTTAGTTGATATTGGTTCTTCCTTGAATGTGCTGTCGAAGAAAGCCTTAGACCGTTTGGACTGCAAAGGACTGACCCTCAAACCTAGTAACATCATTGTTAGGGCCTTTGATGGGTCCAAAAGAATGGTTCATGGAGAGGTTGATATTCCTATCAAAGTAGGCACAAAAGTTTTCAATTCCACCTTCTACGTGATGGACATTCGTCCATCATATTCGTGTTTATTAGGAAGACCATGGATCCATTATGTCGGGGCAGTTACCTCCTTTTTGCACCAAATGCTGAAATATCCTGTTAAGGGTAAGATTATAATAGTGCACGGCGAGGAAGAGTACATGATAAGTCATATCAATTCCTTCCGCTATGTGGAGTTGGATGGCAAGTTCATCGAAACGCCTTTCCAACATTTCGAGGAAGTTTTTCCTGAGGTAGCAGTTGTTAAGACAATGGTTGAGGTGCCTATCGTTCCCAAGCATGTGCCTAGGATGGCATCTCTCAAAGACGCAGAGGCATTGATCAAAGAAGGGAAGAGCACAGTGTGGGGGAAATTTCCTGATTTTCCCCATAAAACGGATAAGTTCGGATTAGGGTTCACTGCTGCAGGACAAAAGGCTATGCGTCTCTCCAAGGCTGGAGGACCACCCGTCAAGATCTCTCACCATGGAATCAATGTTGTAGAAGATGAAGACGAAGAGATCCACTTTGAAGATTGGATCTTTCTGACCATCGAATGGGGTTTGAGCAACTGGGAAGCAAAGGATTTTATTCCCATCACCTTTATCAACTAATAATTTTATCTTTGAACAATTTCCCATTTTATGGTCTGTAATAACTAAACAATTTGCACACTATTTTCACCTCATGCCTTTGCCCGGGGTATGTAGGTCCATTTGTAAGGGCTTGATTTTCTTCATAATCATATGCCATGTTTTAATGAATCATTGGACGTTTTCATAAACTGCTGTGTTCATTTTTCTTTCCTTTTGCATTTTTGTTTTGTTTAAGGATGGCTATCCCTCACACACACCCACACTCACAAATGCAGGTATCCATCCATTCCAGATTCCATGGGTATCCATCCATTCCAGATTCCAGATTCCAGGTATTCCATTGGTCAATCATGCTGAGTACGAAGTCGACGAAGATTGTGAAGTGCCGGGAGAGTTAGCCAGACTTCTACAACAAGAAGAGAGGGCCATTCTGCCTCATGAAGAGTTGCTAGAAACCATCAACTTGGGGACAGAGGAAGACATGAAGGAAGTAAAAGTGGGTGCCAACCTGGAACCAAGTGTCAAGGAGCGCTTAGTGCAGTTGTTGAACGAATATGTTGAAATCTTCACCTGGTCTTATGAAGACATGCCAGGGCTAGACACATATATCGTGGTTCACCGTCTCCCTACAAGAGAAGACTGTCCACCGATCAAGCAAAAGGTTCGTCGGATGAGACCTGACATGTCTGAGAAGATCAAAGCTGAGGTAATGAAGCAATTCAATGTTGGCTTTCTGGCTGTTACTTCCTATCCACAATGGGTCGCTAACATTGTGCCCGTGCCTAAAAAGGACGGCAAAGTCAGAATGTGTGTGGACTATCGGGATTTAAACAGGGCTAGACCTAAAGACGATTTTCCACTGCCAAATATCGATATCTTGGTTGACAACACAGCTCAGCACAAGGTCTTTTCCTTCATGGATGGATTCTCGGGATATAACCAGATCAAAATGGCCCCCGAGGACATGGAGAAAACTACTTTTGTCACGCAATGGGGTACCTTCTGCTACAAAGTGATGCCATTCGGACTGAAGAATGCAGGGGCAACTTATCAGTGCACCATGGTAGCTTTGTTTCATGATATGATACATCATGAGATGGAAGTTTACGTAGACGACATGATAGCTCGATCACAGACAGAAGAAGAACACCTTGATCATTTGCAGAAGCTATTTGCTAGGTTGAAGGAGTATAAGCTCAGACTGAACCCAAGCAAGTGCACCTTTGGAGTTAGGTCTGGTAAAATTTTGGGATTTATTGTCAGCAACAAAAGCATTGAGGTTGATCCAGCTAAAGTAAAGGCTATATAAGAAATGCCTGCCCCCCGCACTGAAAAAGAGGATAGAGGATTCTTGGGACGCTTAAACTATATTGCGAGGTTCATCTCTCACCTGACATTTATCTGTGAGCCAATCTTCAAGCTGATGAAGAAAGATCAGGTAGTTGAATGGAACAATGATTGTCAAGTTGCTTTTGATAAGATCAAGGAGTACTTACTAGAACCTCATATTCTGATGCCACCCGTCGAAGGAAGGCCGTTAATCATGTATTTGACTGTTTTAGATAATTCAATGGGGTGCGTGCTGGGCCAACATGACGAGTCTGGCCAAAAAGAGCATGCCATTTATTACCTTAGCAAAAGGTTTACCAACTGTGAGACTCGCTACTCACTGCTCGAGAAAACTTGTTGCGCTTTGGTATGGGCTGCTCGCCGGCTGAGACAGTATATGTTGACTCATACCACTTTGTTGATTTCCAAAATGGACCCGATCAAGTATATCTTCGAGAAGCCTGCTCTATCTGGAAGAATCGCTAGATGGCAAATGATCCTGACTGAGTATGACATTGTTCGCTCCTAAATTCGACACCCTTGTTTTATTGATGTCAGCCATTAAAGCTGAAGGATGTTTTCGACTGGCTAAGTCTGTCGAAATGCCCGTCGAAAGATGGCAAAGTACTTAGAAGATTTCTTCCCAGGGAGAAGTTGGTTGCCTTCGGCGTCGAAGGAGTTTCTCGTCGAAGATGTCTCTCGACGAAAGTGTTCGATGGTTCAGAGTGGAGCAGTTTGAAATTCAAGCGTTTGGAGGGAAAACGGTTTCCAGCAGTTACCACGTGCAACGTGCAAAGATCTGGAGCGTCGAACGTTGAGAACGTGCCAAGTGGAATCATCTCGAAGCAGTGTAACTGCCCGACGGTTACTTGGGATGTTTTAGTATAAATAGTAGTAGACATGTAGTTTCTCGCGTGTGTTCACAATTATATACAAAGTCACTCATATAGATTCGAGTACCCAGCGTGTGAGAAAGAATTGTTGAGAAATGTATGTGTGAAACACCAATTTTATTAATCAAAGTCATTTACTTTTCCAGAAATTTACTTGCTTTCCTCTTTACATTCCTGTCGAAGCCTTTTACTTTAAGCCTTGTTTATTTTACCCAGTCCTTTCTTCATGCAATTTACTTGAAGCCTCTTTATTTTATTTAAAGCCTCTTTATTTAAAGCCTTATCCAATTTAATCAAACTTCAAAATCAACCTATGTCTTAGGATCAATCTGATCGATCCTGCGAGTAACCAAATAAGTAACCATTTGGAGGATCAGCGGTTGTTTACCAAATACCAAGGTAAACAAATTGGCACACATGATGGGACAGTGTGTTGATTGTTGAAAATAATCTCATCTTTTCGAGTTGTATGTTATTGAGAAGTGGTAGAATATACACTAACGATAACAATACTGCCAGAAGAAGGGAAGAAATGGCGAATCCGCCAAACAATAACGAAATCCCACAAACGAACGTGGGAGCAACGGTTAGTACGACCGTAAGTGAAGCGACGACTGTTGGTTCGACACCAGCAGTAACGGTCACAACAACGGGGCCAATACCTTCGTTAACAGGCCCCAGGATGCCTTTGGGAACTCCCCCACCAAGGGGAAATTTAGGCACAAGGCCTTTTGTTCCCCCAGGATTTATTCCACTCTATGGTATGCCAACTTCTGAATTGGCTATCTTGACGAATGCTACGTCCACTTTTTCAGACCCTTTAGTGAGTGCCTCTTCGCCACTCCAAGGTTCTGGAGTAGGCATGGCGAATAGAAATAGGACCCAACTCTTAGGAGGAACGTCCCAAGTAGCCCATGGCCTTACAAATGCTTCGACAGCAGTCTTGAGGCAACAGATGGACGAAAGCAACCATGATATGGTGCAAATGTTGGCACAGACTTTGAGTACAGTGCTAAACCCTCTAATACAAAACACTACTCAATCGAATCAGCAAGTGACAGCGCAAATGACGCGTTTGGCTGATTTCTTTGGAGTACCCCAACCTATTCGACAGCCCCAAAGGGCGCAAATAAGGGGAAACCAGGGGATATTTTTAGAGGAAGAAACCACCATCAACCAGGCTCAACAGCCTGTCGAAGAAAACCTTAGGGCACGATTGGAGCAACCTGTCGAGGAACCTAGGGTAATAACCCCAGAGGTAAGGTTAGTTAACAGAAACCAAAATGCTGACGAAGTAGTTCAGCATATCCAATACCAAAATACGGGTTTGGAAAATAATCTGGCAACCATGATCGAAAGGATCATGACTCAAAATGGGATGAACATGGGCTTTCGAAGGCCCAACTTTACATCCCCATTGTCAGAATACGTGTTACAAACAGACTTACCTCCTAGATGCAAAGTCCCCAAATTTACTAAGTTCTCTGGGGACACGACAGAATCTACTGTCGAGCATGTGGAGAGATACTTGATCGAAGCAGGTGACATTTCGAATAACGAAAACCTAAGGATCAAGTACTTCCCAAGTTCTTTAACAAAGAACGCTTTTACTTGGTTTACAACTCTCCCCCCCAATTCGATCCATCATTGGACCCAGTTGGAAAGATTGTTCCATGAACAATTCTACATGGGGCAAACCAAGATAAGCCTGAAAGAATTGGCCAGTGTAAAGAGACGTTTCACTGAACCTATAGACGAATATCTAAATAGGTTTAGGCTGCTCAAGGCGAGGTGTTTTACACAAGTGCCAGAACATGAGTTAGTTGAAATAGCCGCAGGCGGTTTAGATTATTCCATTGGGAAGAAGCTAGACACCCAATACCTGAGAGACATGGCCCAATTGGCCGATAGAGTTCGACAGGTAGAACGCCTCAAAGCTGAAAAAGCTAAGGCAACGAAAACTCACAAGAGAGAGAGGATAGCGTACGTTGAGATGGATGACGAAGATCCAGAATCCTTCGACGATACTTTAGCTGTCGAAGAAGGAGAAGTCGATTTAGCAGAACTGAAACAAGGGCCACCATACTCTTGTAAACTGTTAGTCCCCTCAAATGGGAAAAATCCCATTGGTCCAGAAAGGACCAACGATAGGTTCCCAAAAAAGACTTATAGTTTCGACATCACAAAATGTGATGAAATATTCGACTTGCTGGTTAAAGATGGCCAAATGATAGTACCCCCAGGGGTAAAAGTGCCTCCTCTTGATCAAAGAAAGAAGAGAGGTTTTTGCAAATATCATAATTTTTTGGGCCATAAAACTTCTCAATGTTTTCTTTTCAGGAATCTTGTGCAAGACGCTATCGAAGAAGGGAGATTGAAGTTTGCTGACAAATCCCCCATGGCTGTCGACTCAAATCCATTGCAGGCTGAAGCCCACTATGCTGAGCCCTCTGAGGTGAACGTGATAGAGGCAACCAGGATCCAGTCGAAGAAGCCAGGAATTACCATGGTCGAAGTCTCAAAGGACCACATCAACATGCCAATCTTTGGCAGTTTTTCTGGAAATTTATCCAGGAAGACAATTGAAGCTGTCCAGAAAGCGGTCGAAAACCCGAAGTCGGAGACCGCTGAAGCACAAAAAACTGGACCAAAACCCAGTTCCCACTTGGCCGCAGTTCAAGGCCAGACGGAGAATCTGGAGGTACAAATGAAGCAGTTAACTCTTGCTAACAAAGATACAATGAATATCAACATGGTCGAACTTTCTGACCCAAAAGCATCAGAAGAGGCCATGAGGCAAGAACAAGCTAATAAGACTGCTTTCCCTCGGGAAAATGAAAACTTGGCAGATTTTCTACAAAGATGCCAGAAAAAGAAATCAGAGGTGATGCTGTGTCCAAGATGCAGTTCGATCTTTGACAAAAAGGCTGCAGAGCACATTCAAGGCGTAAGAGAAGCGAATAAGAGAAGGGAAAATGTTGACCTTCGACATGATCCCAGAAGAGCCTCCCAAAGAGGTTCTAACCAAGAAAAGAGGCCATTGACTTTTAGGCCTCCCACAAATGTGCCAGTAGATACTTGGTACAAAACCTCTGGTCGGAAAAGGCCAAGTGAGGAGAGATGGCACTCTTTCGACGTGCCAAGAGGTTCCTCTTTGACTCAAAAGAAAGAGCCTCAAGTTGCTGCACCTAAGGTTGCACAAGTGTCCAGCAACTACAAAGGTAAAAATCCCATGTCTCGATCTCAATGGAGGAGATATCAAAGGAGACGAAAAGCTGAAAGGGAGGCTGCCAACGAACCAAAGGCAGAAACCAGTTCGAACGTTCCTCAAAGGAAGCAAAGGAAACCTCTAGAAAGAGAGCCAGTAACCAACAGGCTAGTTTGGCCTAACCAAAGTGAAGTCGAAGACGAAGACGATGCTGAGTCTGATGATACTTTGGATATAATGGTGAATATAGTCTCAGTGCTGCCCAGAGAATTCAATCGACAAGTAGAAGTCGAAGCAAGTGACTGGGAAGTGGAGCAAGAAATGGCCAAACATAGGCCAGTGTGCTATTTTGTCATGGACAATGGCACTACTGAGGAACAAAATGGCTTCTTCGAGCCACCTACAGAGGCGATGAAAAATCACCTCAAACCTTTATTCATAAGGGCTAAACTCGAAGAAACAACTGTGAATAAAATATTGGTGGATTGTGGGGCAACCATCAATATTATTCCTCACTCTATGCTAAGGATAATTGGCAAAAGGGATGAGGACATTAAGCCTCACAATATGGTCTTGTCGAACTATGAGGGCGGCATAGGGACCACTATGGGAGTGATCCAGTTGGATATCAAAGTAGGGTCTATCCTTCGACCAACGATGTTCATGGTCATATCGGCCAAACCTAACTACAATCTTTTGTTGGGCCGTGAATGGATTCATGGTGTTGGAGTTGTGCCATCATCAATGCATCAGAGGCTGCTCCTATGGCGTCCAGATGGGATGGTCGAAAACATAGAGGCAGATCAAAGCTATTACCTTGGCGAAGTGAATCACCTGGGTTTGGCAGATTTCGACGAAAACTTGGCTCACATAGGGCCATGTCCAACACCTGACTTCGACATGGCGCCAGCGCCAAACACTTTTTGTTCCCTATACCTGCATCCTGAGCATGGTTTCCAATGGGACAGAGAAGACTTGTCCCACATAGACTTCAGTGGGTTAACTGATATCCAACCAACTGGTTGGGGAAGTGAATTCAGTGATAATGACTGAGTCACAATCTTTGAAGCGAATTTCGGCTTATGTAGCCGAAACCAAGATGATAACGACTCTCGAAGCCGAAGTAAAGTACATGGCCACACAGGCCAATGATCAACAATTATCTGCTGTAGGCCCAGGAAAGGATTTCGATCCAAAACCTCCTGATATCATGCCAGAAGAAATGCAGGAACAGAGGCTCGGCGCAATCTATGACGATGAGCCTTTGGGCTTCGAAAAGGACCCCTTGGCGAACAACATTAAAATGTTAGCGCAAGACCCTTTAGAAGAAATCAACTTAGGCGAAGGATCAGAGAAAAGGCCAACTTACATCAGCGCCAAAATCGATCCAGAACTTAGGTTGGAAGTAATCCAATTGCTGAAAGAGTTTAAAGACTGTTTTGCATGGGATTATGACGAAATGCCTGGTCTCGACAGAGGATTGGTAGAACTTCAGTTGCCAATCAAACCTGGGAAGAAGCCAATCAAGCAAAATCCAAGGCGCTTCGCTCCAGAAATACTGTCGAAGATCAAAACGGAGGTCGAAAGACTTCTGAAATGCAAATTCATCCGTGTTACAAGGTATGTCGAATGGATTGCAAACATTGTGCCAGTAATTAAGAAAAATGGTACGTTAAGGGTATGCATAGATTTCAGAGATTTGAATGCTGCTACACCCAAAGATGAATATCCTATGCCTGTGGCGGAAATGCTAGTCGATTCTGCCGCTGGCTATGAATACCTGAGTATGCTCGATGGTTATTCAGGATATAATCAAATATTCATTGCTGAAGAGGATGTGTCGAAAACAGCTTTTCGATGCCCTGGGGCCTTAGGCACTTACGAATGGGTAGTGATGCCTTTTGGCCTAAAGAACGCTGGGGCAACGTACCAGCGAGCAATGAATACTATCTTCCATGATTTTATTAACACTTTTATGCAAGTATATATTGATGACATTGTTATAAAATCTGTTTCCAGGAAGAATCATATTGACCACCTTCGACAATCATTCGAAAGAATGAGAGAACATGGTCTGAAGATGAACCCTTTGAAGTGTGCGTTCTGTGTGAAAGCTGGAGATTTCTTGGGCTTCGTTGTCCACAAGAAAGGAATCGAAATCAACCAGAACAAGACGAAGGCAATTTTGGAAGCGAAAGCGCCATCGAATAAGAAGGAACTGCAATCTCTGTTAGGCAAGATAAACTTCTTAAGGAGATTCATATCTAATCTAAGTGGGAAAGCCCAAGCCTTTTCACCCTTACTTCGACTGAATAAAGAGGGGTTCGAATGGGGGCAAGAGCAACAAGAAGCCTTCGACAAAATCAAAGGGTACCTCACTAAGCCACCTATTTTGGTGCCTCCTTGTAGCAATAGGAGTATGAGATTGTACATAGCTGCATCCGACAAAACTCTGGGAAGCATGTTAGCCCAAGAGGATGAGAATGGAGTCGAAAGACCCATTTACTATCTCAGTAGAGTTTTGAACGATGCAGAAACTAGATATAGTGAAGTTGAAAAATTGTGTCTATGTCTGTATTTCTCTTGTACAAAACTCAAGCAATATATAAAACCAGTTGATGTGTATGTTTCGTCTCATTTTGATGTTTTCAAATATATGTTGTCGAAACCTATCTTGCACAGTCGAATTGGCAAGTGGGCATTAGCATTAACTGAATACTCCTTGACCTTTATGCCTCTTAAGGCAGTAAAAGGACAAGTGGTTGCAGACTTCATAGTCGACCACTCAATTCAAGTCGAGGATATTAATTATATGGAGATAGAGCCTTGGAAATTCTACTTCGATGGTTCCAGCCATAAAGATGGAACAGGAGTGGGAGTCTTGATTATTTCTCCAGATAAAATTCCAACAACATTCAAGTACAAAATATCAGGTTCTTGTTCGAACAATGAGGCTGAGTATGAAGCTCTAATTACTGGCCTTGAAATATTGTTGGAATTGGGGGCAACTCGAGTCGAAATAATGGGAGACTCAGAGTTAGTCATTAAGCAAGTCACAAAGGAATATAAATGCATAAGAGAGAATCTCATTATGTACTTTGTGATAGTAAATCGTTTATTGAAAAAATTTGAAACGGTTAATATTCGACACATACCCAGAGTCGAAAATCAAATAGCCAATGACTTGGCACAGATTGCATCTGGGTATAAGATTTAAAAAACGAGATTGCAAAGAGCAATCAAAGTTCGAGAAAAGATAAAAGCAACTTGTCTATCACCAACAGACTTGGAATCGACGAGACTAGGATATGCTGATCACAGTAACTTCGAGATTTCGTTCATTGATAATTTGTCAGAGCAAGATTGGAGGAAACCCATTGTGGACTATCTTCAAAATCCAAGAGCTTCGACAGAACGAAAAACAAAGTACAGGGCGTTGAGTTATGTACTCATGGGTAATGAGTTATTCAAGAAAACGCCTGAAGGGGTATTGCTAAAATGCTTAAGTGAAACTGAGGCATACGTAGCCCTTTCGACTACGCACGCTGGAGCATGTGGGGCTCACCAAGCAGGCCATAAGATGAAATGGTTGTTGTTTCGACAAGGACTATATTGGCCCACTATGCTGAAAGATTGTGTTGAGTTCGCCAAAGGTTGTCAAGAGTGTCAAGTCCATACAGGCATCCAACATGTACCAGCAAGCGAACTTCACTCGATAGTGAAGCCTTGGCCCTTTAGAGGACGGGCATTGGACCTCATTGGAGAGATTCGACCAGCATCATCAAAGAGTCAGAAATACATACTGGTAGGCATTGATTACTTTACTAAGTGGATCGAAGCTATCCCTTTAGTCAATGTAGACCAGGAAAATGTCATTGAATTTATTCAAAAGAACATTATCTTTAGGTATGGAATCCCTGAGACAATAACAACTGATCAAGGATCAGTTTTCACTGGTCGAAAGATGCAGGAATTTGCTCAGGAAACAGGTTTCAAACTCATAACATCCACGCCTTATTATGCACAGGCGAATGGTCAAGTCGAAGCAGCTAACAAAGTGGTGATTGGCTTGATAAAGAAACATGTTGGGAAGAAACCAAAGAATTGGCATAAGACGTTAGACCAGATTCTGTGGGCTTGTCGAACGTCCCCAAAAGAAGCCACTGGCACAACATCGTATAGGCTAACTTTTGGCCATGATGCAGTGTTGCCAGCAGAAATTTGTCTTCAATCTGCAAGGGTTCAGAGGCATTATGATATTCCCTCTGAAATTTATTGGAACATGATGCTAGACGAACTGGTGGATTTAGATGAAGAGAGACTGCGCGCTCTTGACCTACTCAGGCTTCAGAAGAAAAGAGTGGAAGACTCTTATAATAAAAAGGTAAAACCTAAGGTATTTTTACCTGAAGAACTAGTTTGGAAGGTAATTCTTCCCATGGATCGAAGTGATCGAAGCATGGGGAAATGGTCACCCAAATGGGAAGGACCATTCAGAGTTATCCAAACTTTTTCTGGTGGAGCCTATGAAGTCGAAGAGTTAGGTGAAGATAAAAGGCTCTTGAGAGTAAATGGTAAATATTTGAAAAAATACAAACCTACACTCCAAGAGATAAAAATAAAATAATAAAAGAACAAGACTAAATTAACCATAAAAATGCCAAAATGGAAATTTTATAAATTTCAGCCAATATGGCAATGTTGTCGAATATAGATTACAAAATATGGTTACAAAAGCTGAATCAATCAAAAGGAAATAGAGTCCTTAAGTCGAAGGTACTTGGCTTGCTGCAGCTCCAACCTTTTCTTACACCAGGCGTTCTCCTGCACCAGTTTGGCAATCTGAGCGTCGAAGCTTTGGGCTTTCTCAGCAAATTCCAGGCCCTGTTTGATTTCAGTTTGACTCTCGGTGTCTGGGATGGTCGAAAGAAGTTCCTCCTTGCGTATAGTGTTGGCATTTATCTTCGCCTCTATTTCTTCGATTTGTGCCCTGAAGGAAGCATTCTCTCGATCGATGGCATCGACTTCTTCATGCGTAGACGCTTTTTGCTTCGACAACTCCGCAATTCGAGAAGTCGTATCCGAAACAGCAGTCCACGCAGATGAGCTTTTGCCATACAACACCTCAAGCTGACTGTTAAACCCCCTTTGGCGCCTGTAATCTGCTGAGACTTGATCAATCATAGAGTGTAACTCCATGATCAAGCCTGAAACTTCTGGGGCTACAGCCAACAAGTCGACAGCATTCAAGACATCCTTCAAGTATGATGGAGCAGTGGGGTCCCCCTCTAAAGCCTTCATCAAGTCCCTCTTGAAGAACTGGGCCTTAACCTTCGCCAAAGCTTCATCGAGAGGAGAGGTTTCAGTAGACTTCCCCGACAGGGTAGGAATCTCCTGACTAGCATCAGACGAACTCTTGCTCTCGATGATTGCGTTGAGATAGCTAACAGGGTCAGTTTGTTTCAAGAGTTCTAAGTCCTCTTTTGACCTGTGCTTCGTTGAGGTAACCCTTGCAACAGCATTGTCTTGGGTTTGAGGCTGTTGAGTGTTAGGTGCCTCGACTTGTTGCTCTTCGACTCGGACTGGGGCAGTACCAGCATCATCTTGGTGCTCTTCGCTAGCGTCACCTTGGTGCCCTTCGCCAGTGTCACCTTGGTTCTCTTCGCCAGCAGCACCTTGGTTTTCTTCGCCAGCATTGCCTTGGTCCCCTTCTTCGCGATTCTCTTCCGACAGGTCCACCACCTGAACCTCTGTTGGCTGTTGTTTTTCCGTTTGAGGATCTTCTACTGGTTTTTCTACCGTCTCAGCATTGGCCTCATTTATTTCGGTATGGGCTTCGTCAGTTTCTAAACCTTTTTCTTGTGGCCTGCTGAGTTCAGCAGACTCCAGTGTTTCAGAGGTCCTTGGCGGAGAGCTTTCAGTGGTGTCCTAAAAAAGGAAAGAAGAAGAATCTTCAGAGAACGAAAGAGACACAATCGAATATGGGTATCTATACCTAAGTTATAAAAGGGTCTAAGAGATTACCTGTAAATTAGCTTCAGC
Source organism: Vicia faba (assembly GCA_948472305.1). Classification (NCBI taxonomy): domain Eukaryota; kingdom Viridiplantae; phylum Streptophyta; class Magnoliopsida; order Fabales; family Fabaceae; genus Vicia; species Vicia faba. The sequence continues at coordinate 1,425,738,527 of OX451737.1, read as the reverse complement.
CCCAGGGCTGGAATTGTCGCTTTCGACAGGCTTGTTAAGAAGAACGTTTAGTTCCTCCTCCGTTGGCTCCTCAATGATCACTGGAGGTGGCCTAGGCTTTCTCCCAGCAACCTTTATTCTGATGGTTCGACCTTCAGGAGCAGGAGCAGGAACAGGAGCGTCCTTCGTCAGCTTTCGCCTTTTTAGAGGGGCAGGAGGAGAATCACTTTCTTCATCGCTCCCAGATTCGACCACCAGTGCTGGCCGTTTCTTGGGCGAAGGTGCCTAGAAAACCAATGGGAATTCGATTTAACAATTGCATCGAAAGTCAAAAATCGAAAGCCAGGAGGAAATAATGAAAGTCTGGTTACCGATATAGAAGGCTTCTTCGAAGAGCCTTCCCCCTGTCGGTTGTTTGCGGTCTTCGCCGGCGCTGTAGTCTTCGCCGGCGGTGGAGGTTTTGTTGAAGGGCCTCCTCCCTGTTGGCCTTCTGTAGCCTTCTTGGCTACAGGCTTTCGAACAACTGAAAGCAAATAAAAGTTAACAGGCTAGCAGTCGAAAAAGAGACAAAGTAATGTAAAAGGATGAACTTACATTTCTTTATTTTGTCCAACACAAGGACAAAAGATTTCTGAAGCTCATCCATGAAGTCCTTCTCGTCGAAGAACTCCTCAGCATAATAGCTTTTCCACCACTCCTCGAAGGATGGTGAGCAAAGAAAATTGAGCTGGTAGTCAAACAACGAGAGAACTGTTCGACCAGCATATCTTCCGATATGCTTGATGGCAGCTTCTTCGGTGTAATCATTGCAGAAGTACAACATTGACTTCTCTCTTGGAAAAATCGGAGAAGGTAGGGTTTGGATAATACCAAACTGGCGAGATACCAGGTTTGGTTGGTATGCAATCAGACTCAAGTGAGTCTTAGAGCTCCTGAATCGAAGAGGCATGATCCTTGGTGTGAGGAACGCCTCCCACAGTATTGTATGTTCGTCAACATTAGGACCACTCGACGTCCTTGGATGTGGCCTTGTGAACCATGCTGGGCCTACCTGCCGTCGAGCAAATGGAGCCATAGTTGAAACAAACTCTTTCCTTCGAGCAAACATCAGAACGAAGTTGGTGAAGGTTTGCTGAAACTCCAGTCCATCTTTCATAGGTGTCAACAGAGCCAGCCTGGTTCCTTCGACGCGTCTGTTCGCTATCTCTGGAGCCTGCTCATTTATCTGAACCTTCTTAGGCAAGAAAGATTCGAAAGTGGCATTGAGCCACAGTTGGAGCAGCCAAAAAGGCCCAGCAAGTAGCAAACTGGCCCTGTTCTCGATAATTTTTAGAAGAGTTGCCCCATTGCTGATCGAATCATAGAGGCTAGCCAGAATCAGTTCTGCCAAACAGATATTTTGGCGATGATGCAGTTGAGTGGCGAGAGTGACCATCTTTTTGGTCACCTGTAAAGACTTCGAGCAAAATACAAAGCGAGTCAGCCATAGGGCTAGAAACGCTATGTGTTCGACATCCGACACAGCATCTGTCGACCTATCGTGATAGTGGTTGATGAAAGTGGTGTATGTTGGTTTGGTGTCAGAGAAGCCAATTTGATCCTCCGACATCTCCTCCGGATCGAAGTAGTCCCCGGTGGGTCGAAGGCCAGTAATAGCGGCCACATCGAAGAGTGTGGGGGTTAGCATCCCACAGGGAAGATGGAAAGTAAAGTGGGAGTAGTCCCAGAACAGCAGAGAAGCTATCAGCATCTCCGGAGAATAGTTCAAACCTGTCTTCGACAGCATCACCAGGTCGAAAATCCCCATATCCTTCCAGATCGAAGTTTGGTGCTTCTCCATCTTTTCTAGCCAAGCAACGTAATCGGGAGTAAGGCTAGGGCCAGACCTGAAGGCCCTAACACCTCTGTTAAAGAAGCGGAGGTCGATTTTTTCATGTGCAGGATCTTCATTGTCTTCTGCGTCTTTCTTGGCGTATGCAACCAGTTTGAGTTTCTCAACTACCGGGAAATAGCTCTTGATCTTCATAGCCTCAGAGATACTTGGATACATGGGGCCAAACATAGCAAAGATCTAGTTGGAGTATCCAACCGGGATCATAAGGTGGCGTGAGTAGGCATCGCGAACGGCGATGTCCAAGGGTTCAGGAACCCTTCGTTTGCCTGCAGAAGTTACTACTGGAGCAGTGACGAAAACCTTAGGTTTAGCGTTTTCATATGGTACAGTAGCGCCAGGAGCATTGGAAGCAGATGCCATTGTTAGTGTTGAGGTTGAAGACGAAGTGAAGGAGGAAATGTTTTTGCAAAGATGACAAGTTGTATGAAAACAGAGAAGTTTGAAAGCTAGATGGCGTAAAAAGTCCCACAATGGGGTACTTACTGCTATTTATAGTAGTGGGAGAAAATCCCCAAAACCGAGGACATTAAATGCCATTTAATTATTGCAGGAGCTAGTGGGACGCGTGGCAGCCCCCTGTTGTTTTAGCCGTTCTGCAGAAATAGAGGGACGCATCGTGCGTCCTCGTTTTTGGGAATTGTCATAATGACAAATTCTGAAATGACGTTTGGTACTGCACGCCGTACTGAAAGTGACGTCCTAGGTACGGATAAATGATGGGTTTCTTGGGATTGCCAATAGTTGGTAGAAAACAACAAAAAGTGCACAAGTTAATTTGTGACTAAGCGTGAAAAGACAGGTGTCGAATGGCGTTTCAAAGAATGCCTTTTTCTTTCAGAGTCGAAATAAGGCATTCTTGGGGGGCAATTTGTTGGCTCCTAAATTCGACACCTTTGTTTTATTGATGTCAGCCATTAAAGCTGAAGGATGTTTTCGACTGGCTAAGTCTGTCGAAATGCCCGTCGAAAGATGGCAAAGTACTTAGAAGATTTCTTCCCAGGGAGAAGTTGGTTGCCTTCGGCGTCGAAGGAGTTTCTCGTCGAAGATGTCTCTCGACGAAAGTGTTCGATGGTTCAGAGTGGAGCAGTTTGAAATTCAAGCGTTTGGAGGGAAAATGGTTTCCAGCAGTTACCACGTGCAGCATGCAAAGATCTGGAGCGTCGAACATTGAGAACGTGCCAAGTGGAATCATCTCGAAGCAGTGTAACTGCCCGACGGTTACTTGGGATGTTTTAGTATAAATAGTAGTAGACATGTAGTTTCTCGCGTGTGTTCACAATTATATACAAAGTCACTCATATAGATTCGAGTACCCAGCGTGTGAGAAAGAATTGTTGAGAAATGTATGTGTGAAACACCAATTTTATTAATCAAAGTCATTTACTTTTCCAGAAATTTACTTGCTTTCCTCTTTACATTCCTGTCGAAGCCTTTTACTTTAAGCCTTGTTTATTTTACCCAGTCCTTTCTTCATGCAATTTACTTGAAGCCTCTTTATTTTATTTAAAGCCTCTTTATTTTATTTAAAGCCTCTTTATTTAAAGCCTTATCCAATTTAATCAAACTTCAAAATCAACCTATGTCTTAGGATCAATCTGATCGATCCTGCGAGTAACCAAATAAGTAACCATTTGGAGGATCAGCGGTTGTTTACCAAATACCAAGGTAAACAGACATCCAGTATACTACCCAAAAAGCTATAAAGGGGAGTGTACTAGCTGACCATCTAGCTCATCAAGCCGTCGAAGATTACCAATCTATGAGATTCGACTTCCCTGACGAGGACATCATGTCATTAGACAACATCGAAGGTAACAGACCGTATGACGAACCTGAACAAGGATCCCGATGGACCCTGTACTTTGATGGTTCTTCAAATGCACTTGGCAATGGTATCGGTGCGATACTCATTTCTCCGGAAGGTTGCCATACACCCTTCACTGCCCGACTTTGCTTCAGCTGTACCAACAACATGGCCGAATATGAAGCTTGCATCTTTGGTCTCAAGGCTACTATAGACTTGGGAATCAAATCGTTGGTCGTATTTGGGGACTCGGCTTTGGTTATCAGTCAAGTCAAAGGAGAGTGGGACACCAAACATCCTAATCTTATCCCATACAAAGAACATGTCTTGACGTTGTTGCCTCATTTCGAGCAGATTACCTTCGAGCATTTATCGCGAAAAGAAAATCAGCTAGCAGATGCTCTGGCTACAATGTCTTCCATGTTTAAACTCAACTGGGATAACGAAGCTCCCCAAATTACCATCGAGTGAATGGACGAACCTGCGCACTGTCATGAGATTAATACCGAAGAAGTAGTGGAACAACCCTGGTTTCATGAAATCAAAAGGTATCTCCAGACTAGAGAATACCCTGAAGGAGCTTCCGTCAATGACAAAAAGTTATTAAGGAAATTTGCTACCAAGTTCTTCCTAAGCAATGGCATCCTTTATAAGCGCAACCATGATTGTGTTTTACTTCGTTGTGTGGACAAAGCTGAAGCAGAGTTGATCATGACCGAGATACACAGTGGCACATTTGGCACCCACTTGAGCGGACATACGATGGCTAAGAAGATCCTAAGGGCAGGCTACTACTGGTCTACCATGGAAGCTGATTGTCATCAACATTCCCGTACTTGCCACAAATGCCAAGTCTACACCGACAAGGTGCATATTCCTCCTGTTCCTCTCAACGTTCTGACAGCTCCTTGGCCATTCGCAATGTGGGGCATTGACATGATTGGAGAGATCAAGCCTACGGGATCCAATGGGCATCGCTTCATCTTGGTCGCTATTGATTATTTCACCAAGTGGGTCGAAGCAGCTTCCTTTGCCTCAGTTACAAAGAATATGGTTACCCGCTTCATCAAGCAGAACCTCATATGCCGGTATGGTGTCCCCGACAGGATTATCACAGACAACGGTACGAATTTAAACAACACTATGATCACCGCTCTATGCGAACAGTTCAAGATTTATCATCACAATTCATCTCCCTATCGACCGAAGATGAACGATGTTGTTGAAGCTACGAACAAAAATATCAAGAAGATCATTCAAAAGATGACAGTCACCTACAAGGACTGGCATGAGATGTGAAGATGTGAAAAACACAAGAAGGGGGGTTGAATTGTAAAACTTAAATCAAATGCTTAGACAACACAGTATTTTTATCCTGGTTCGTTTGATCTCAAACTACTCCAGTCCACCCGTCAAGGTGATTTCGCCTCTCTCCAACGAGGTCTTAATCCACTATATTCAAAGGATTACATAGCTACTTTAACAACTGTTAAAGCCTTCTTGAGTATAACCACAAACCGGTTTATCTCAAGGAAATCTCTTACAAAATAATTGAACAATAATGTGCTTAATGTTTTCTAATAAAATAGTATATCACAACTGTGATAATTACACAATTTTAAGCTTGGGATAAAACTAGATTGCTAATGCGTTTGAGTAAGCGTGGTTTTAAGGCTTAGCAAAAATGTATGAGTGCATGCGTGCGTCTTTTCTCACAAAGACTTGTTTATATAGCCAAGGTAGAGATACGTTGTCCATAAAACACTTTTACTAATAATAACGTACTTTCCTTCTTGAGAAGATCTTGTCGGAAGAGAGCCGTTAGCATTTAATCTGTCTTGAATACTTAGTAACGCTTCAGAGTCTTCTTTGCTTTAACTTGTGATAACGCTTCTGAGTGTTGATGACTAGGTGAAGATCTTTGATCAGAGTCAGAGTGTATATGTTTATGCGCAGATTCTGGTCATCAAGCTTCAGCGTATGATCTGGTAGCTTCAGCGTGTAGCATATGTTACTGATCTTCTGATGCTGACATATTACTGATCTTCTGATGCTGATGATGCTGATGCTGATTCCATCAGAACTTCTGTATATACAGAACATAATTTTAAGAAGCATATTTTTCATATATATAAATCTTACAATTTATTTATTCTTTGTATTTTGTTATCATCAAAACTCTAATTAAGGGTTGTAGAATCAAACTATGTTCTAACAATCTCCCCATTTTTGATGATGACAAAAACAAGATTTTTTCAATTAAAAACAAAGAATAAAAAGTATAGAATTAAGAAGAGAAAACTCCCCCTAAGTTGATTACTTCCCTTTAATTCCATGAGTCTTTGAGCATCAGAACTTTACTGTATCTTTCAACAAAATTTTGTACCTGTTCAAGCTTTTCAGAAGAAAAAATTTAAATGGATCAGAATGTTTGAGACTTATGTCTTAGTAATCCGTTATTGAAAAATATCATTCTTTCTCCCCCTTCTTGTCAGTTATCAAAAAGAACAAATAATCAGAGCCAAAATGCAATTATATTCAAAAACCATAAGCAATGATAAGTTCAAAACAATGTAAAAATATTACAGATAAACAAGTTATAAAAAACAAGGAAATTCTAAGAGGGAGGAGGAAGACGTGTGAACAAAGCCTCCAACATGCTCTTGATCTGGGTGTTGGTTTCCAGTTGCTGGGTTAACATGCTTGCTATTGCATCAATTTTGTTGTCCTGCTTATCCATTCTTTCCTTCATCAACATATCAGATCTTTTCAAGTCTTCTAGAGTCTGCCTGTCAAGGGAGGAAGCTTGAGGATCTTCAGAAACATGATGCTTCTCAGAGCTTTCTGCAATATCTTCTTCTTGACCCAGTGCTTCACCAAGAACCATCTGCTCTTGAGTATCAGTCATAACTTTGGATGCTGGACGATGTTCAGACCAGGGAGCATTGTCCAGAGGGAGAACTTCTTCCTTAAGCAGCTTGCTCAGAACTGGACCTTCAATTTCTTTCAGCAGATTGCTGAAGTTCTGTTGAGCTTGTCCGTAGCTCTGTTCTTGCAACTTAAAAGTTTCAGAGCATACCCATCTTCTGAACTTTGTCCAAAGGTAGTCTGATGCAGCAGGATCAACCAACTCAAGACTAGCTTATTTCAGAGAAGTGATCCACTTCTGTACTTCTGTTTCAAATGTCAATAAGCTGGTACCAACATCTGGATGTTTTGGTTTTGGGATAGCTATTTTGTGGTTTATGGCAGCAAGACGTTCAAAAACTGTTAAGTCAATGACAATCTTGATGTTGTCTTCTGGATTTTTCTTTGGTGAGGGAGTGGGAGAGTCAGAAATTATGATTGGACTTGATGGGGAGTTTGGTGGAGTTAATTCTGGTGAAGAGGGAAGTTGGGGAATATTCATAATGGTACCAAGGGGCATACAAATGGCCAGAGGTTCTGTGATTCCAGGAATGGGAATGGTATCAGAATCAACAGTTTGGTTATGAGGTTCTGGTTCAGGGGATTTAGAAGGTTGAGCCTCAGAAGTTTGAACTTCTGGTTGAAGTAGTTCAGGTTGTGGAGAAGGTGGATTAATTTCTGGTTGAGGAGATGAAGGTAGTGGGATTTCTGGTTCTGGAGAGAGGGGAATTTCTGGTTGTGGTGAGATGGTTTCAGGATTTGGATTTTCTAGCATGGGAGCAGAAGTATGTTGGTCTATATCAGATAGAACTTTTGCAAGTTCTTGTTGGGTTGCTTCAGTATTTGGATTTTGAGGTTGGGAGCGAGATCTTCTAAGAGTTAAGGATTCAGAGGGGTCAAAATCGATGTCAAAGTCATCAAAAGTTTGTGGTGTGGGGTTTTCAGATTGAGTGGGAATTGGTATAGATGTTGATATAGAAATTGAATCTAAAACAGTTACAGAAGAAGGATTACCTCTCTTTTTAGGAGTCTGCTGGGATGATCCTTCTGCTACAACTTTCCTTTTCTTGGTTTTCTTCAGCACAACTTCTGGAGCCTTCTGCTGCAGATCCTGAATGTCAGATTAGGTGTTGTCCCATCCGCCTTGCAAGCATCCAGATATCTGACTATTATATCTGGTTTAGAATCAATCTCTGAGAACAGAGGGAAGTTATCCAGAGGGACTCTTCTGCTGGAGATTGTTGCAAAAGGAGTGACGTTGGGTTCCTTCTTGATGTTCTCAATCAACTTCATCTTCTTTAGATTCTTTGCATTCAGCTGTTTGCCAACAGTAGCTTCCAAAGAGCTGATTTCCTGAGCCTCTATAAGATGATCAATCAGCTTATTCTCTGTTAGAATATCTTATATAAGTCTTCCTAGGGGTATCCAGTCCCTTTCTGTGCGCTCCTCTTCTCTGGTTTCTTTAACACTGGTCCTGAGATGGTTAAACAGCAGATGAGCCAGATTCACCTTAACCTTATGGGAGATGAAATAGATCAGAAATTGCTGATTAATATTGATGTAATCAGGAGAGCTGGTAGGCTTCCTGTGGTTTATGCATCCCAGAATGATCTTAGCCCATATTCTGTGATGGTCTTTTAAATCCCTTATCTTGCTGGAGAGAAGCCCCAGAGTGAAGATTTCTCTAGCAATTAGGGCAACATCAGCGCATCTTTCAGCCATGTCAATGCAACGAACACCACCACCACTGTAGCCTATTAAACGTGCAATGAGGTCCTCAGTAATAACTATCTTCTTCCCCATTATGTATGAAGTGACTTGATGGTTGGAAGATGAAGCATGAATCCAAAATTCCTTTACCAGAATTAGGAATGTTGGACCCACCAGTCTGTTAAAATACTTTTCCCAGCCTTGAGCTTTAACTTCTTCGGAGAGATTAAACCCATTCTCTTGAAGGCTGTTGAAATCCACGATCAATTCTGACAGAACTTCTAGATTTTTGATTGGTGTGAGAAGCGTTCTGTAGGGTTCTTCATACTGTTCAGTGGAACCTGTTTTCTGAGAACTGGAAGTGGGGATGCTTGAAGAAGCCATGTTCACACGAAGGTTTTGAGAAAAAAAATGAAAGGGTTTTGAGAAAGTATGCAAACTGAAATCAGTAAGATTGAGAGAAAATGAAAGTGAAGGTAAAAGAGTGTTAATGGTGAGAAATGTGTTTAAATAGATTTCTAAACAATTTTGAAAACATAAACGGCAAGAGGGAGAAATTAAATATAATGATTATTAGTATTTAATGATAGCTGATTTTGGGGGATTTCAGAAAGATATTGGAACGGTTACCCATGACATGTGTCTCAATGCATCCAATCAGCGCTTTTGCCTTTTCAGAAACGTGAACGCATGTTCAGCCTCAGAAAGTAGCTGATTACTAGATGACACTTGTTTGCTTGAGTGAACTGCACATTTCTATCCTTGAAATGAAGCGCTCAGATCTTCATGGATAGATTCTGATACAATCTGTACTTCTAAAGATCTGAAGAAAGATTGATCAGTAGTTCACAGAAAAATAAACAAAGTTCTGAAGGTTAATATATGGAATCAAAACAGTTTTATTCTGGACAGAGCTTCATGCTGAGATGTTTCATAATGAAGTTGAATCTATCTTCAGAAATAGGTTTTGTAAAAATATCAGCCCATTGATGGTTTGTGTTAATAAATTTAAAATTTAAAATCCCTTTATGAATATAGTCCCTAATAAAATGATGTTTTATTTCTATATGCTTAGCCCTAGAATGCAAAATAGGATTTTTACTGAGACAAATAGCAGAAGTATTGTCACAGGATAGGAATGTTACTCTCAAATATCTGGAAGTCCTCAAGTTGACTTTTCATCCAGAGCATTTGTGTACTGCATCCAGCTGCTGCTATGTATTCAGCTTCTGCTGTTGATAGAGCAATTGTGGATTGTCTTTTGCTGGACCATGAGATCAGATTTTCTCCCAGAAACTGGCAGCTTCCAGAAGTGCTTTTACGTTCTACTCTGTCTCCAGCGAAATCAGCATCACAGTATCCTATCAGGCTGTAATTACTTAATTTTCTATAAAACAGACCCATATTAGTAGTACCTTTTAGATACTTGAAAATTCGCTTAACTACTGTTAAGTGAGATTCTCTAGGATCTGATTGGAATCTAGCACAAATGCAAACACTGAATAGAATGTCAGGCCTTGAAGCCGTCAGATAGAGAAGAGAACCAATCATACCTCTGTAGACCTTTTGTTCTACATTTTTACTTACCTCTTCTCTTTCCAGAATGCACGTGGGATGCATTGGAATCTTTGATGACTTACATTCTGAGAGATCAAATTTCTTCAGAAGTTCTCTGACATATTTACTTTGATGAATGTAAGTTCCTTCTGGGGTTTGATTAATCTGAATGCCCAGAAAGAATTTTAGTTCTCCCATTAGGCTCATCTCAAATTCTGCCTGCATACATTTAGCAAACTTTCTTCCCAGAGAGGGTTTAGTAGATCCAAATATGATGTCATCAACATAAATCTGACATACTAAAATGTCATTCTTAACAGTCTTACAGAACAAGGTTGTGTCCACTTTCCCTCTGGTTGCCTCCAAAACCTACGTGGCCTTCAAGCTTAAGTTCCAGGCTTTGGAACATATGCCTTCTTCTCGTCATCTGTCGTGAGAAGCCAGAGTCCAGGTACCATGATTGGTGTTTTTGCTTTGCTGCTAAAGATATCTGCCACATGTATTATTTTATCCTTAGGTACCGATATTTTCTTGGGTCCTGATTTGTTAGTTTTACCAAAACTCTGGTTGAATTTTGGTTTGACAGAGTAATCACTACTTGTATATTTTATGTCATGTGTGTGCCCATATATAAAGGTGAATCAAGTGGAGTACATTTTATAACTAAATCCATGGCATTTTTTGGTGTAGGTACCTTACCTTGATATCCTATCCCTTTTCTGCCATTCCTGCTAACTCCACAGATCATTGAAGCCATTTTGCTTTTGTCTATGTTTTTAGCTAGAAACTTCTGAAAGCTGTGATCATACTCCTTGATGATCTCATCAGCACTGCTGGGAGTTTCAGGGATTGTTTCCTTCTGAGAGTTTTGCAATTGGTTTTCTAATTTTGAAATTTTGTCTTTTAACTCAGAATTCTCCAATTTAAGACTCTCAGTCTTATCAGAGTCAGAAGCAAGATTCCTTTTCAGGTTTCTGAATTTGACTCTGATCTGCTGATATCTTTCCAGAATTTCATTAAGGCTTTCAGCTAGTTCAGCCTTGGTAAAGTTTATAGTAAAGTCAGGGAATACCTCTTCTGTATCTGATTCAGATTCTGACTCAAAAGCTTCACTGTCTTCTGTTATGTTTGCCATGAGAGCTATGTTTGCTCTTTCATCATCTGATTCTGAGTCAGCTTCAGATGTGTCAGAATCATCCCATGTAGCCATGAGACTTTTCTTCTTTTTCTTGCCAAACTTCTTTTTGGGCTTTTCCTTCTGAAGCTTTGGGAAATCACTTTTGTAGTGCCCTTGCTCGTTACATTCATAGCAGATGATGTCTTTGTTGTTTGGCTTTCTGTTTCCTGAAGAGCCTTCAGATCTTGTGTCCAGAGGAGGATTCTGACCTTCTGTATCTGGAGAAAGATTCATTCTGATTTTCTGATCTTCTGGGATTCCTGAACTTCCTTTGCCTCTGCTTCCACAATTGGTTCACCCTTCTGGAGAGGAGAGATAGTTCATCTTCTTCTAATGAGGACCCATCAGAGGTTTCTTCCACAGCCTGCAAAACTTTGGAGTCAGATTTTCTGTTAGATTTTAAAGCTAATGGCTTACCTTGTTTTTGAGGTTCATCTGCTTCTAGCTCTATCTCGTGACTTCTGAGGGAGCTGACAAGTTCCTCCAGAGAGATTTTGTTGAGATCCTTGGCTAGCTTAAGCGCTGTGACCATTGGCCTCCATTGTTTTGGCAAGCTTCTGATGATCTTCTTAACGTGATCAGTTGTAGAATACCCTTTGTCAAAAACTTTTAGACCAGCAACCAGAATTTGAAATCTTGAAAACATAGTCTCTATTGATTCACTCTCTTCCATCTTGAATGCCTCATACTTCTGAATGAGTGCAAGAGCTTTGGTTTCTTTGACTTGAATTTTGCCTTCATGCGTCATTCTCATAGAGTCAAACATATTCTTTGCAGTGTCTCTGTTTGATATCTTCTCATATTCTGAATAAGAGATGGCGCTGAGAAGAATTGTTCTGGCCTTGTGATGATTTCTGAACTCACGCTTTTTCTGATCAGACATTGTTTTCCTGTCAATCTTCTGACCACTTCCATCCACTGGGTGCGTGTATCCATCAGTCACCATGTCCCACAGATCAGCATCATGGGCCAGAAAGAAACTCTCAATTCTGTCTTTCCAGTAGTCAAAGTTTTCTCCATCAAAGACTGGAGGTTTGCCACTGAATCTGTCTCTTTCTTCATTGTTGTCATTGCTGATGTTTTGATTTGGTCCTGCCATTGTGTTTTTCTAGCGCTGGATCTTTTACTGACACGGTTAAGTGTTATAAGCTCAGAACCAGGCGCTCTGATACCAATTGAAGATGTGAAAAACACAAGAATGGGGGTTGAATTATAAAACTTAAATCAAATGCTTAGACAACACAGTATTTTTATCCTGGTTCGTTTGATCTCAAACTACTCCAGTCCACCCGTCAAGGTGATTTCGCCTCTCTCCAACGAGGTCTTAATCCACTATATTCAAAGGATTACACAGCTACTTTAACAACTGTTAAAGCCTTCTTGGGTATAACCACAAACCGGTTTATCTCAAGGAAATCTCTTACAAAATAATTGAACAATAATGTGTTTAATGTTTTCTAATAAAACAGTATATCACAACTGTGATAATTACACAATTTTAAGCTTGGGATAAAACTGGATTGCTAATGCGTTTGAGTAAGCGTGGTTTTAAGGCTTAGCAAAAATGTATGAGTGCATGCGTGCATCTTTTCTCATAAAGACTTGTTTATATAGCCAAGGTAGAGATACGTTGTCCATAAAGCACTTTTACTGATAATAACGTACTTTCCTTCTTGAGAAGATCTTGTCTGAAGAGATCCGTTAGCATTTAATCTGTCTTGAATACTTAGTAACGCTTCAGAGTCTTCTTTGCTTTAACTTGTGATAACGCTTCTGAGTGCTGATGACTAGGTGAAGATCTTTGATCAGAGTCAGAGTCTATATGTTTATGCGCATATTCTGGTCATCAAGCTTCAGCGTATGATCTGGTAGCTTCAGCGTGTAGCATATGTTACTGATCTTCTGATGCTGACATATTACTGATCTTCTGATGCTGATGATGCTGATGCTGATTCCATCAGAACTTCTGTATATACAGAACATAATTTTAAGAAGCATATTTTTCATATATATAAATCTTACAATTTATTTATTCTTTGTATTTTGTTATCATCAAAACTCTAATTAAGGGTTGTAGAATCAAACTATGTTCTAACAAGATGTTATCGTTTGCTCTGCATGGATATCGTACCATGACACGTACTTCAACAGGGGCAACCCCGTTTTCTTTGGTGTATGGCATGGAAGCTGTTTTACCTATGGAAGTTCAGATTCCTTCCTTAAGGATTATGAAGGACGTTGGTTTGAGTGAAGACGATTGGATTCTGACCCGGCTTGATCAACTTAATTTGATCGATGAGAATCCACTTACTACTGTTTGTCATGGTCAGACGTATCAAAAACGGATGATCAAGGCTTTCAACAAGAAAGTCAGGCATCAGGTATATCAAGTCGGAGATCTTGTAATCAAGCAGATCATTTTATCTCAAAGTGATCCCAGGGGCAAGTGGACTCCTACCTACGAGGGACCATTTGTGATCAAGAGAATCTTTTCTGGTGGGGCAATGATTCTGACCACCATGGACGGTGACGACTTGCCACACCCTGCGAACACCGACATAGTCAAAAGATACTACGCATAAAACAACCCGGCAAGTTGAAAACCCGAAAGGGCGACTTGGGCAAAATGGGCATCCCGGTGAATCGAAAACCCGAAAGGGCGGTTCAGGCAAAAATTAGGGATAAAACAAAAAAAATGTGTACACCCGGCAAGTTGAAAACCCGAAAGGGCGACTTGGGAAAAAAAGGGTTTCCCGGTGGATCGAAAACCCGAAAGGGCGGTCCAGGCAAAAGTTAGGGAATTAAAGCATATGACTATGTCTCGTCGGATCACTTTAAGAACAATCTCTTCACCAACAAACTCCAAGCTTTTGATCAATCCAGTCATCAACGGACGAAGCAACGAATGGACAAGATATTCAGAGTTGTGAAGGCTATAGCAGAATGGGAATCCCATGGAATTGTTACACATAGCCATCTTTCTTTTTTATAAATTTTTTTCAATTTTTACGATAACATTCTCTTACTAGGATGTTTGTCTCCTTTGTACAGAGATACTTACAAAAGTTAATACAAAGATACTTCAAAGTGCAGAAATTCGCTTGCCTTTCTTTTCTTTTTACACTTATGTTTATTTGAAAACGTCCAATGTTTTGTTAAATAGGCATATGCATTTGAATATAATCATTGCTTACAAATAAAGCGAAATTGAGAAAAGATAGTTACTATTAGGTTGAAGGTGTAGGAAGATATATTTATGATGTTCTAGAAAGGAAATCCCCTACGACATACCTTTCAGATCCACAACAAAGCAAAAATTTGGAGTTAAGCTTCAAGATCCCCAGCGGAGCCGGTACGCTCTAAACTTGATCCCCCAGCTGAGTTGAGTTTCAAAGTTACCATCAGAGTTCAGACTCCTGATCCCCAGTGGAGCCCGAAAACCCTGAAAACCTATCCCCGGTGGAGCCAGAATATTCTAAACCTTCTTCCCTAGAGAAGTAGAATTTCCAACTATCGACCCCCGGTGGGAACTGTTCAACTTCCCCCAACTTCCCCAGAAGTTTGGCATACAACCCAAAACTCCTGATCCCACCGGTCGAGTGTACATTCTCCGCAGAGTTATCTCCCAGCAGATCGAAGATTCTCAGTCTCATTTCTCCAAACATAAACATCCCAGGTTCCAACTCCCCAGTAGAGGCTTGTAGAATTTTCCTTAGTTCCCAGGAAAGTCTTGAAGAATCCTCATTCCCCGCAGAAGTTGTCAGAACCCTTGTGAATCCCCATAAGTCACTAAGAATCCCTCAAACAATCATAAATTCTTTAACCACCAAGCGGTCAGCAAGAGTTACTTATCTTCAACAAAGATTTTTGAGTCCTCAGCATCGGTCGGGATTTACTTTCCCCAGCAGCAGCCTAAGAATTTTCAATCCCCAGCAGTTATCAAGGATTTATTTCCCTCAGCAAGATAGCTAGCCAACTTACATGCACATCCATTACATTGATATATCATAAACATTGATGAAATACAGTTCATTGCATCATACATATCATGCAACATAACTTCGTGTTTTAGCTAACATTTTACCCTTTTCAGGATAAGATTAAAAGGCTGTCGTTAACGATTATTCAGATACAGTATGGATACACCCCAGACACGGCGGTCATTCTATTACTCATTCAGAATTTCAATTCAGATACAGTATGGATACACCCCAGACACGGCGGTCATTCTATCACTCATTCAGAATTTCAAGTCAAATACAGTACAAATACACCCCAGACACAACGGTCATTCTACTACTCATTCAGACTTCAGCAATCAGATACAGACTAGATACGCTCCAGACACGGCGGCCATTCTATCTCTCATTCAGATTCAACTATCAACTTCAAGTTCAGATATGCTCCAAACACGGATGCCATTCTGGCCCTTACATCAGTTGCTTGAGTCTCCCAAGTGCAATCGCCACGGTTGCCATTCTGTCACTCATTCAAAATTTATCCTCAACCCAGAGATGCTCTATACACAGATGTTTCTCTGTTGCCCATTCAGAGTTCAGATACAATACATATACACCCCAGACACGACAGTCATTCCGATATTCATTCAAAATTCAAATACAGTTACAGCTCGGATACTCCCCAGACACGGACGCCATTCCTTTGTCCATACAGACTCAATCTCCAGATACAGTTCAAATGCATTCCAGACTCGAATACCATCTTGATGCTCATTCTTCCGACCTACAACATTATTGTTCAACAAACATTCTTAGATGGCATCTTTAAGCCCATCTCCAACAAGATTCTACCATCTCCAAATGGCATCTTTAATCCCATCTCCAGCAAGATTCTACCATCTCCAAATGGCATCTTTAAGCCCATTCCCACATCTATGTTTTGGCGAGTGCAAATTTACGAGCACTCTAGTGTCCAATCCTCTTTTACCTTCGAGTCGCGAAAGGAAAACCTGCCAATCTAACTCTTCAGGTTCAAGAATATTGAACAGGGGCAACTGTTGTACCCCAAAATTTCCCCTCTCATTTCATCAACATTTTTCATCACAAGACTCTTGGAACTCAAGATCAAGCTAGGGTTTGCTCTACTCAAGGCACCTCCTTGCATTGTTGACCTAAATTAGGGTTTGAGTTTGCACAGGGATATTTTGACCTACAATGACAAAAGTGACTTTCATACTTCACGTTGGACTCACAAGTTTGTCCATACCAAGTTTCAAGCCTTGATTCAAATTTTTGCCCAGTCAATTGGACAGTTGACCTAGAAATCAGTTGTATTGGGGAAAAAGTCAACGGTGGCCAATTGACAGTCAAAACTCATGAAATTTGACCCACATCAACATTATGAACTCATATGAACCATTTGATCAAGTTTGGATCACAATTCCACAAGAAATTTGATCAGATCACCAAAAGGGCAAAATTGTCATTTTTAGGGTTTTGACTACACAAAGGCAATTTTTGACTGTTTGACCTAACCAAGGGAAAATCAAGCTCAACCATGGAATCAAGGACTCAGTGACATCATCTTGATCCATTCAACAAGTTCAAAAGATCTCAAATGCATAGGATTGACAAACGAATTTTTCAGTCAACTGATCAAAATTTGACTGTACACTGAGAAGTCAAACTTTGACTTTTTGGTCAAAATCAAGTACCAAGGATCATTTTTCATCAATACATGTCAAATTATAAGTTTGTTCATCAAGAAACCCAAAAATGCAAATTAGGGTTTAAAATGGAAAATTTTCATAACTTAGAATTTTTCTAAGTTATGAAATTTTCTTATTTTTTCCTAACTTTGTCCCATTTTTTCACCAAGATGAAAATGGATTCAAACAAAACTTGCAACATGAAAGTTGTAGTCCATCACAAAGTCTACAACTTTGATTCACAAAGTTTTCTCAAAAGAAGCTTTTATTTCAAGTTATTATTTTTGGAACAAGGGTACCTAAAACTTTTAACTTAGAGAAATTTTGCCTTAGTTTAGGCAGGATTTTGACCCATCTTCTTGGCCATTTTTCACATAGTTCCACTTGGAATTTCAAGTTTCATTTCAAATATGGATTATAGTACATGTTGCAAGCTTTCCAAATTGTCCAAGAACTCCTCAAACACCTTTGTGGTTAGGGAGAATCGAATGCTTGAACTTGGCAAAAACTCACTTTGGTCCATGGCCAATACATGTTCATACCACTTGCCAAATCTGATCTAGCTAGCTTGGTTCACAATTACAGGCCTCTAAAACAGTTTGTACTCCATAATTTAATGCATATCCATTGAGCCAAGGCATTATCTTGATCATTAGGGCATTGTACACTAGATTAAGCCTTAAATGGAAAAAGTAACAATGCCATTTTTGCTTGAAGTTTACTTTATGTCAAAACAACATCCTAGAGCATTGAACCAGATCTTATGCTGCAAAAAAAATCCACTAATTAGAGGGGCCAAGAGAGTTGTGTGCAGGGTGATAGGATGGCATGTACAAGTCTATAACCTCACTTCCTCTCTTTTGCTTCAAAAAAGAAAGAAAACTTACAAAACACAACGCATCTCTCACTTCTGATATATTGAACTCAAACAAAGTTTTCAAACAAGTTTCATACACCCTAGCAAGTCAAACAACAGCCTATACAGCAGCTCAAACTCCAAGCATAAATTTCAGTTTCAAGGTAAGTTTTCTTGGCTTTAAACTCTTCATTTCAATCATCATCATTTGGTTCATTTTTTAGGCTAAAATGCAGTGACCTTTGGAGAAAAGGTTTGTAAAAAAATCATGAACAATTTCCAAGATTGAGTGAGAAGTTTTCCATGAAATAGTATCATGAACAGGCAGGTGTAAGACAGCTGTTTTTTCAAAATCATACAGCGTGCAATCGATTGCACAACCATGCAAATCGATTGCACGGGGTTCCAGTAGCCAAATTTCCAAAAAATTTGAGTGTGCAATCGATTGCACAACCATGCAAATCGATTGCACGGGGTTCCAGTAGCCAAATTTCCAAAAAAATTGAGTGTGCAATCGATTGCACAACCATGCAAATCGATTGCATGGAGTTCCAGTAGCCAAATTTCCAAATTTTTTGACTGTGCAATCGATTGCACAACCATGCAAATCGATTGCACTGGAAGTCAGTAGCCAATGTTTTGAAAAACTGAAGCATGCAATCGATTGCACTAACATGCAAATCTATTGCACACAAATAAAAATTGATTTGTTTACTTTGAAAGAGCTTGAATAAAGGATTGGACAATATAAAAATGTTTCTTTTGGTCATTGAGCATCTATATCTTAAGTTCAAGGTACATATTATCATTATACCTTAAAATTTGCTAAGGACTTGAATCAAAGACTTAATCCAAAGAGGCTTTTAGCTTGATCAATAATCCTTGCTTTCTTTATCAATCATGACTTGTATTCATCAAAACAAGAGTGCATTCGAGAAGCTTGTGTTTACGGCATGGGTCGACACCTAATGATCCAAAGTGTTTTCTCTTCCTTTCATTTTTCTTGATTTTTACATGCTTCATATATTTTATTCATGGCTATTCAATATGGTTGTAATAGATAATTAGGACTTTAATTTCTTGAAATCCCCATTTGTAAACTTGTACACCCTATTCCTAAATGATTGTAATAGTGTAGAATTTAAATTCTCGCACTTTTAAATGCTTTCAATTATGCCATGATTAGACCTATGGTTTGTATGAAAAATAAAATCAACAAATAGCTTGACCTAATCCAAAGATAACAATGCATGAAAAACAAACACAATGCACACTTGCACCCCTAGGGTTTCAATCCACTTGTTGCCTTCAAAAATGGGCCATGGTTGCATGTCAAGTACTTTGGCAAAACAAAAATAAAATAAAAGATTATAGTCCCTCGATGACGCTATTTGGGTTGCCTAAACAAAATGATCAAGTCCCTCAAGAAAATTACCGAAAATACTTGACACTATTGCTATCATGGTCTATACGATGACCCACGCCTGTCCCGTTTAACATCCTAACACAAGGTTGTTCACCAAATACAATGGTGAAACAACACTGTTAAAAGGGTTAAAAACATAAGAAAGATCTTTGAGTAAATAGGGTAGACAACTCTTAGTTACTTGATCAAAACTTGCAAAAACATCCTTGCTATCTTCAAAATACACTTCGCAACACAAATTCAAAACCCTACTTTCAAACATTGAAAACTTTTCAAAAAGACAAAAACACCTTTGTATACATTCAAACAAGAATCATTACAAAGGTTGCCACAACGATGGCCTCTTTTCAAAACATCTTTCAAAATCACACACAAAGCACCATTTCAAACAATTGAAAAGCAAAGCAAGTGATCTAAGCAAGTAACTAAGAGCCCATGGATAACCATGGATAGAAAGGGTGCTAATACCTTCCCTTTCTATAATCTACTCCCCGAACCCAAGAAAACATCTCAAAGGTCTTTCCTGTGCTTTTTGACCTTTCCTTAGGATAAAATAAAAAGTCGATGGCGACTCTTGCTAAACCTAAAACATTTGCGAACACAAACGCAAAACCCTCAAGTCAGTTCTCCCACCGTATCACAGGGTGTTTGTCTTTTTTTTGGCAAGATGTAATTGGAATGGTTGAGGGCATTGGGTATTCTCAGACGCAGTCGGGTTCAAAAAAACTGCAGGTTAATATGATGTTAAGGGACCACTGGTATGTAATCTGGCGCTTTCATCGTTGTTGTTGTATCATATATTATATTGTGATACATCTTAATTTTCTTTTGTTGACCAGATGTTATGTATTCATTGTTTAGCAACAACACTCTGAATTGTACTCTTTTGGAATCGTATGCCGAATAATTTATCAAATTCAACTAGGATCGTAACAATAGTTCTGGTCCAACTATGTTGTTGTTGCAGTATGCTAAAGTCAAACAAGAGGGTTGGTTGGTTCGTTTTGTTATGAGATTATCTATTTATTTTTGAACACTCACACTGCCTCCTGTTTATCTTTGTATATGGAAGTTTCCGTTGCCAGTCACAAGCACCTACAATGTCATGTTGCTCTGCCTCGACGCTGGTTTTCCTCCGATCAAAGACTTATTGACTGGTATGTTTTATGTATCGATTCAATGGTATCTATTTTGAGGTTGGAATTCTCATGTTGTTGTGTGTACATTTTTTTAATTCACTTATTCGTGCGACATACCTAAGGAGTCTATTGTTACTGTCTCTAAGCATATGGGTTTTGGTTCGTAACTATCATCACAAAATTTTGAAAAAACACAACTCAACCCTGCTCAGATATTACTCTCGAGTGTTACTGTTTTGCCTATTGGTGAAATAATCAAACTTCGTGATGTATGCTACAGTTTTATTGTTGCTTTTGTTTTTTTCCATTTGTGTTGGTCACTTCTTTTTTTTTAATTTGGGATTCATGTCATGGGCTATTGATGCAAATTACTTTTTGTTCCATTGTTGCTGAAATGAGGATTCTGGTTGCATCTTTGTTTGGGTGGTGTTATCGTTCCTGCCATCTATGTCATTGCATTGCACGTGGTGACACTCTGCCGTTTGACTGTTATGTTGGTCATTCAACTGAGGCTGAAATCTTTAGGTCTTATTACTTGTCCTTTAATATATGTAGTGGTTGTTAAAGCTATTTTTGTTTATTTATGTCATCATATTTTTTAACTTATGACATCATGAAATTGTAGGTACAAGATATAAATTCAAGTTTTCCATGGGGGCAGCAGTTGTAACTTTGTGTTTTGGAATAGAGAATATGAGCTTATGTTGGGTTTGTCTGTTGTCCAACTACGTCATACTATGATCAAAGTTTACTGTCTTATTCCCCACCGTTGGTATATTCATTTTTGTAATGTTTTGGTACTCATTATTGAGGTTTGTTATATAGGCGGGAATTGATGATCCATTGGAATTCCCATTGGCACTGGATCAACTGATGAACTTGGAGATGGCATTTAAGGTGAAGTGACAGTTGCGATGGAACAATTGCTTTGTTGTGAGGATCCTTAGGAATGAGCCTTTTATCATGCAGCTTAAGGCTTCATGGGACATAGACGAGGTATAATCGTTTTTAACATGTTTTTGGTATTTTAGGTTGTTTGATAATTTAGGTATTACAGAACTTTTATGATGATACTTTGTTTGCCTCAATAAGGATGTTGTTCGGGTCCCCTCCATAACATCTGATCCTCTACAGGTATTTACCCTATTTCAGTTTTTTGTTGTTCCTTTGTTTTACGATAATTGTTGTTATATGGTTATATTACAAATACTGATTACCGTTATATTATGCTTAGATTAAGGAGAGTGTGGATGAGGCTAACACATGTACGCCTGAAGATTGTGTAAAGGAAACGATAATTTATGCCCCCCTCCCTATTTCTGCCTGGGTTTATGTTGTCTTAATAGTATAGAATGAAATATTTTGTTTGATTCATTGTGTAACAGGATCTCGAGATCACCTCTAAGCATAAACCAGATCCAACGGCACCTATTGGTAAGAGATGAAAGAACAAGATTAGTTCTGACCTATCTCAAGAGTTTTAATGATAACTAAATTATATTTAAGATAATTTATGCTCTGATGAATGTGTTTTGAATGTCTTAGTTAATGTTCTGACAGAAAATATTCTAAAGTACTAAGCAAAGATTATGAAGAAGTTCTTTGATTAAAGAACCTTTTATTCAAACGCATCTGCTTACTCTAGTAAGAACCTTTACTTGTTAAATGTATCTTCTAACTTCTAGCAGGCTCCTTGATTCAGAAGATAACTTGAAAGCAAGCGCTGTTCAAAGTTCTTAGCAAGCAACGCTCTGCCCAGAAGTTGAATGAAGCATGTTCTGACTTAAAGACATTGGAAGCAAATTCTAAAACAACGTCTAAATCAACTTGTCTTGTCAAAGCAAAGGAAACACGTTCTTACATTCTGACGTTTGCTCATTAATGCAAAGACGGCTGAAAGCACTCAAGTGCCTATAACTAGTTTCTTGGAAAATGGAATATTGCAAGGATACACGCAAAGCATTTAATGCTCTCCATTTTCTCTGAAGGAAGCAACGGTCTTATTATTCCTACTATAAGTAGAAGGACATTTATTGCAAGCTAACAACAACGTTGAAATAAGAAACTACGTGAAAAATACAAAAGCTCACAAACTCATTATTCATACAATTTGTGTATTATATTCTAAGTGAAAAATCACAGTTGTGATATAGCTTGATTAGAAGCAAACTCTATTTCATTATCTATAAAGATTAAACTCATGTATTTGTTCCTTGAGAGACCAAGTTTGGTCAGATTTCTCAAGCAGACTAGGACTAGATTTAAGTCTTAGTGGTGTTAGTCACTTGTAAGTTTACTTGTGCATTGTTAGTCACAACAGTTGTTGTGTGATTGTAATCAGTTGATTATAGTGTATTAAGTCCTTGTTGAGAAAGGCGAAATCACCTTGGCGGGTGGACTGGAGTAGTTTGAGTTCAAACGAACCAAGATAAAAATAATTGTGTTATTCCATTATTGTTTGAGCTTTGTATTGAAAACGAAAGAGTCACTTATTCAACCCGCCCTTCTAAGTGTTTTCTTACCCCTTCAATTGGTATCAGAGCTTGACTCTGAGCACAACACTTAACCGAGTCAGGAAAAGATCCATAAGAAAACACAATGGTCGCTGAACAAAACAATAATAGTTACAACAAACCTCCGGTGTTTGATGGAGAAGATTTTGAGTACTAGAAAGATAGACTAGAAAGTTTCTTTCTAGGTCATGATAGTTATCTTTGGGATATAGTCTTGGATGGTTACAAACATCCTACAGATTCAGAAGGAAACAAAGTGGATAGAAAAAATATGGATAGACAACAAAAAGCTGATTTTAAAAATCATCACAGAGCTAGAAATATTTTTTTAAATGCTATCTCTAAAGTAGAATATGAAAAAATCACTAATAGAGATACATCGCATGATATGTTTGAGTCTCTCAAAATGACTCATGAAGGAAACGCTCAAGTTAAGGAGTCTAAAGCTCTGGCTTTAGTTCAGAAGTATGAAGCCTTCAAAGTTGAAGAGAGTGAGTCTATATAAGCAATGTTCTCTAGGTTTCAAACTCTGATCGCTGGTCTGAGAGTTTTGAACAAAGGGTATACCAAAGCAGATCATGTGAAAAAGATCATCAGAAGCTTACCCAGAAGATGGGCACCAATGGTCACTGCCTTCAAGGTGTCAAAAGATCTGAACAATGTGTCTCTGGAGGAACTCATCAGCGCTCTCAGAAGTCATGAGATTGAACTGGATGAGCATGAGCCTCAGAAGAAAGGTAAGTCTCTAGCCCTTAAATCAATTAAGAAATTTGATACTAACGCTTTTCAGGCTGAAGAAGAAAACTCTGAAGAATCAGCTTCAGAAGAAGACGAACTATCTTTGCTCTCCAAAAGGATCAATCATCTGTGGAAGCACAGACAAAAGAAGTTCAGGAACTTTAAGAAGTCAGAAGATAAACCAGAATCTTCTGGACACAAAAAGTCAAACAGAAGAGAGATCATCTATTATGAATGCAAAGAACCTGGTCACTTCAAAAGTGATTGTCCAAAGCTTCAAAAAGAAAGACCAAAGAAGAGATTTGGAAAGAAGAAAGGAATGATGGCAACCTGGGATGACTCAGATTCTTCTGAAGATGAATCTGGTTCTGAAGATGAAAATGCCAACCTAGCTCTAATGGTTATCACAGAAGATGATTCAGACTGTGAGTCAGAACAAAGAGAGGTATTTTCTGAATTTTCTAGAGAAGAACTTGCTGATAGTTTATCAGAACTTCTGGAAAACTATAGTAAGCTCAAAATCAAATACAAGAAACTCAAGAAGATTCTTGAATCTGATTTTGAGAAACTTGAAACAGAAAAATCTGAACTTTTAGAAAACAATTTTAAACTTAAAAAGGAAATTCAAATTGTTCAAAAGAATTTTAGTTCAGAGTCTGTGTCTGGTTCAAAAGATATTCTGAAAGAATATGACTAAAGCTTTCAATCTTTTCTTGCTAAAGGCATAGACAGAAGCAAAATGGCTTCAATGATCTATGGAGTTAGTGGGAAAATAGAAGAGGAATTGGATATGAACCTCCCAAAGGGAAGGAGACATACATTCCAAAACCTGTTGCTAAAATGACCTTCACTTACAAACCTCTGAATAAGCAATTCAAGTTTGGACACTCACATAATATAAAATATACATCACATTCTGGAAACTCTTATGCTAACCCAAAAGGACCCAAAAAGATACGGGTACCTAAGGATAAAATAATATTTGTTGCAGATGTCCTTAACAGCTCAATTGAAACACCAGTCATGGTACCTGGACTCTGGGTGCTCACGACACATGATAGGAAAAAGGTCTATGTTCCAAAGCCTGGAACTTAAAGCTGGAGGAGATGTGAAGTTTGGAGGTAATCAGAAAGGGAAGATTATTGGTTCTGGAACCATAGGAAATGGTAACCTTCCTTCTATCTCAAATGTTTTATTAGTAGAAGGATTAGCTCATAATCTATTGTCCATAAGTCAATTAAGTGACAATGGCTATGACATTATCTTCAATCAAAACTCCTGTAAAGTTGTAACTCAAAAGGATGGATCAATCCTCTTTTCTGGCAAGAGAAAGAACAACATTTACAAAATTGATTTATCAGATCTTAAATCTCAAAATGTCAAATGTCTTTTGTCTATTAGCAATGAGAAATGGGTATGGCACAGAAGATTGGGACATGCCAGTCTTAGAAAAATCTCTCAACTAAATAAATTAAATTTAGTCAGAGGACTTCCCAATCTGAAGTACAACTCAGATGCTCTGTGCGAAGCATGTCAAAAAGGAAAATTTTCAAAACCTTCCTTTAAATCTAAGAATGTTGTCTCTTCCTCTAAGCCATTAGAGTTACTTCATATTGATCTGTTTGAGCCAGTTAAAATTGCATCCATCAGAGGCAAGAAGTATGGATTGGTCATCGTTGATGACTTCAGCAGATGGACATGGGTAAAGTTTTTAAAACACAAGGATGAGTCACATTTTGTATTCATTGAATTCTGTACTCAAGTGCAAAATGAAAAAGATTTTAAAATCACAAAAGTTAGAAGTGATCATGGTGGTGAATTTGAAAATCATTATTTTGAAAAATATTTTAAAGAAAATGGTATTGTTCATAATTTTTCTTGTCCTAGAACTCCCTAGCAAAATGGAGTTATAGAAAGAAAGAATAGAACATTACAAGAGATGGCCAGAACCATGATCAATGAAACAAATATGGCTAAGCACTTTTGGGCAGAAGCTGTGAACACAGCGTGTTACATTCAGAATAAAATATCTAGAAGACCTATTCTTGAAAATACTCCCTATGAATTGTGGAAAAATAGAAAGCCCAACATTTCTTATTTCCATCCTTTTGGATGTACTTGTTTTATTCTAAACACCAAAGAAACTCTGAATAAGTTTGATTCCAAAGCACAAAAGTGTTTCCTGCTTGGATACTCTGAACGCTCAAAAGGTTATAGAGTATACAACACAGAAACTCTTATTGTTGAAGAATCAATCAAAGTCAGGTTTGATGATAAGCTTGGCCAGCAACAGCCAAAGCAAATTGATTTTTCTGTAGGTACAGAAGATCATCACTCAAACTCTAAAAGTTTAGAAGCAAAATAAGACGTAGCAGATCATCCTCTTGACAATGCTCTGAACAATCTCTGAATCTCTGACCAACCCACACAAAAAAGGTTTCCTAGAATATCTTCAGCTCACAAAGAAGACGTAATCATTGGAAGAAAAGAAGATCCCATCAGAACAAGATCCTCTCTCAGAATCAATGAAGAATCTTTGTTTGGTTTAGTCTCTCTGCTTGAGCCAACTACCATTGATGAAGCTCTGGAAGATAATGATTGGATCTTAGAATAGCAAGAAGAACTAAATCAATTCTCCAAGAATGATGTATGGAGTCTAGTTCCAAGACCCAAAGGATTCAATGTTATAGGAACCAAATGGGTTTTCAGAAACAAATTGAACGAACAAGGAGAAGTAATCAGAAACAAAGCGCGACTGGTTGCACAGGGTTATAGTCAACAAGAAGGAATTTATTATAATGAAACATTTGCCCCAGTCGCCAGGTTAGAATCTATAAGATTATTAATTTCTTTTGATGTACAAAATAACATTTCACTATATCAAATGGATGTTAAAAGTGAATTTCTAAATGGTTATATTGAAGAAGAAGTATATGTCCATCAACCTCCTGGATTTAATGATTCAAAGCATCCAGAACATGTTTTTAAATTGAAAAAGTCTTTGTACGGTTTAAAACAAGCTCCCAGAGCTTGGTATGATCGTCTGAGTAATTTTCTATTAGAAAAAGATTTTACCAGAGGGAAAGTGGACACAACTCTCTTCAGAAAAACATTTAAAAATGATATTTTAATCTGTCAAATTTACGTTGATGATATAATTTTTGGAACCTCTAATATCTCCCTTGGAAAAGAATTTGCTAAGACCATGCAGGCAGAATTTGAAATGAGCATGATGGGTGAATTAAAATTCTTTCTTGGAATTCAAATCAACCAGACTCCAGAAGGTACTTTCATACATCAGACGAAGTATGTTAATGAACTTCTGAAGAAATTTCAAATGTCAGAAAGAAAAGATGCCAAGACACCTATGCATCCAACCTGCATTCTAGGTAAAGATGAGGTAAGTATGAAAGTAGATCAGAAGCTCTATAGAGGTATGATTGGATCCCTTCTCTATCTGACTGCATCTAGACCTGATATATTATTTAGCGTGTGCTTTTGTGCTAGATTCCAATCAGATCCTAGAGAATCTCATTTAACAGCTGTTAAGAGAATTCTTAGGTATCTGAAAGGTACTGCTAATCTTGGTCTGTGTTACAGAAGATCACAAGATTACAAACTAGTAGGTTATTATGATGCTGACTTTGCTGGAGATAGAATTGAAAGAAAAAGCACCTCTGGAAGCTGCCAGTTTTTGGGTGACAATCTTATCTCATGGTACAGCAAGAAGCAAGCAACAATTGCTCTATCAACCACAGAAGCTGAATATATATCTGCTGCTGGATGTAGCTCTCAAATGATTTGGATGAAAAGCCAACTAGAAGATTTCAACCTTTATGAAAGTAAGATTCATATCTTCTGTGACAATACTTCTGCTATTTGTCTTTCTAAAAATCCAATCTTACATTCTAAAGCCAAACATGTAGAAATTAAATATCATTTCATAAGGGACTATATTCAGAAGGGAATATTAAACTTGATTTTTGTAAAAACAGACCATCAATGGGCTGACATTTTTACCAAACCCCTTTCAGAAGATAGATTTAATTTCATTCTGAAAAATATTTGTATGGAATTATGTCCTGAATAAAATAATATTTATTTTCTGTGACTGACTTCAGAACTTTCTGAAATGAATGCTCTGATCAACAACTCTTTAGAAGTTAGAAGAGAAGTTGTAACAGAAGCTATATGAAAAGTTATGAAACATTCTAACGCTTCATATCCAAGTGTAGTTTAGAAATTCATTAGAACAAACAGCTGTTACATGCATCCTTCAGGAGATGAACACATGGTGTGTTTCTGAAAGGTCGAGCGTGCAAAAGCTAATGATGACGTTCTAGGTAATTTGTTGATGATTAGCCATAATCTCACGTTTTCCCTCATTTTTAGCAAATCATTAAATGCAAGTAATGATGAGATTCGTTTTTAAATCCATTTTAATCTTTATTTTAATTGTGTCTTAAATACTTTTAATTTTAATTCTTAACCTATTTTCTTAAATTAATGCCTATAAATACTTTTTGAAAAACCCTTTTCATTCTTTACTGTCTCTTTCAACTCAAGTTTTTTTTATTGTACATTTCTCTTAAAACCCTTTTCTTCAATTTCTCATTTCTAAAGAACTTCAATGGCTTCTTCTTCTTCTACCCACTCTGAGCAATACATTATACCTGAAAGGACAACTCTCATTCTGGTAGAAAGTTTGGAAGTTTTGAGTGAGCTAATGGAAGACTTTGAGAATCTCAGAGAGAATGGATTTGACTTGTTCTCTGCTGTGAAGTTTCAAGGTTGGGAAAGCTACTTTGATCGTCTTATTGGTCCAGTCTTTCCACTTTTGGTGAAAGAATTATGGATCCACGCTATTGCAACCCCCAAGGTTATTCTCTCCTTTGTAATGGGCAAGGAAATATCCATTACAGAAAATCAAATCAGAAGGTTGCTGGGATTTAAAGGACTTGGAGTTACAGGAATGCCCAGTGGAAGAATGGAGATGTTTAGGGTATTTTCAGAGATTTTTACCAACGGTCAAGGTTCCTCCAAAGTCAGGGACTTGAAAGACAAATATAAGATTTGGGCAAGGATTCTTCATGGATGTATTCACCACAGGAAAGACACCAGTTCTCCTGATTACATCAATGCTGATCAACAATATTTGTTGTTTTGCCTTAGAACCAATGTCAAAATTGATTTGCCCTACTTGCTTTTTGAACATCTCTGGAACCATGTCAAAGAAACCAGAGAAGCTGAAAGGATGAAGAATCCCAAATCAAAGAGGATTTGGATTCCTATGGGGAGGTTATTATCAGACATTCTGATTGAGAATGGTCTGATTGCTCACCTAAAAGAAGCAAATCTTATGGGGGAGCTTGAACCTATCTGTGGTAAGACTATGACTGGAAAGAACTTGCTGAAAAGGAAAATTATTGACAAACTGCTGGTGGAACCCACTCCATGTCTGTCAACTATTGTGAAGAGGAGAAGAATTCCTATTGCTGACTTTTCTATGTTCAACTCAGGGGAGCATCCTCGTATGGTTTTGCACTATCTTGAGACCTGCAAAGAAACAGGATCGCCTATTGATCCAGCTTGGCTTCAAGGAAGAAATCAAGATGCTCTTGATGTTGTTCTCCAAGAGTCAGTGAAGAGAAAAGCTGTAGAAGGACCTTCTGACACTCCTCAGAAGAAGAAAAAGAAGACAGGTAATCATGTTGAAACTATACCTGTTTATAATTCTGAAAATGTATCTGCATCTGCTGAACCCTCTCAAACCTTAGGAGACTTAGATGTAGACATTGATCTGACCTTACCATCTGAACCCCTTGCTGACAACCCTTGTAAAAATCAGTTTTCAACAGATTTAAGTGATTCTGACTCTGATGAACATTCTGACAGCCAATCAGAACCCTTTCAATCAGAACCCCCTGAACCATCTATTTTTCAACCTATTCCCGCTGAACGTTTTTCAAGACCCCCTCTCAAACCTCGATCACCCAGACCCACTGGATGGTATGATGCTGACTCTTGGAGAATTCCAGGGATAAATGAACCTCTAGCAACCATAAAACCTCCTTTCAACCTACCATCTAAGAATATTTTTGCTATGAATCAACCACATCCTCAAAATCCCATTCCCACTCCTGCTTATACAATAATAATTTCGCCTGATGTCACTCCACCCACTTCACCACAACATACAACACCACTCTCAACTCCTCAAATTCCAGAACAACAAACTTTTGAACAAACTGAAACTGTTGAACCATCCGTACCTCATGAAATATCATAACCTCCTATTTGTGTTAACCAACCTGAACCTACAAATAATCCTGAACCCAATAGCTTTTTAAGAAATGTAGTGTACTTTCAATCTCTAATATTCTTGAAAAACAAAACTTACAGAACGACTGTCCCTAAACCCGTTTAGCCAGATGTAAATACTTTGTTTTAGAATTTTATAACAAATGTTCAAGCATGGTTACAACCGCTGAAAGAAGATTGCTTCAGAAGTGTGAACACAACAGCAACAGATCTTCTATGGGAAACCTTCAGAAGAACCTTGGTTGTTGAATCACGAAAGTTACAGGATTTGTGCCATTCTCAGGTGCTGGACAACTTTTCCAAACTTCTGCATGCTTTCAAGACAGAAGCTGCTGACACTTGGAATAAGAAGTCTTCGCTAATGATTGATGATACACCAGTTGATAAGATGGACATATCAGAAGATGAATCTGAAGAATCCTCTGAAGATTCAAATCCTCTGGCTATTTTTCTTTTGAATCAACCTTCAGTTAAGGCTGGACCTGAACCTGTTCCAACTCTTACAATGGATCTGGGCACTCTGCTTTCCACCTTTGTGAAGTCTGACTCAACAGTTGCCGCTTCTGAGCCTGTTTCTACTAAAGCTTCATCATCTTCTGCTCCTACCTCACTCATTATGGACACTCTGAAAGAGCTAAAGAAGGAGAATGAAGTCTTGAATAAACGCATGGATAAGCAAGATCAAACAAATCTAGAGTTCAACAACTGGATGGCAATGCAAAACGAATCTTCCTCTGAAATCAAGAATCTTCTGTTGGCTCTTGTCTCTAAGAAATCCTAGTTCTTTTTTGTCTCTTTTTTGGATGTTTTGTTTGTACTTCTGGATATCTATTTTTAACTTTTTTATGAAATCTTTCAAAATTTCTCATTTATTACACTTTTTGATTATACCAAAAAGGGGGAGAAAATGTGAATTCTTGAACTAATCACTATTTAACAGTTATGGGACTAAGTCCCAGACATTCTAACAAATTTGCAAGAAATCCTTCTGTGCAAAAGAATTTTTTTTGCAGGTATCACATTAACTCTGAAAGAATATTCCAGCTAAGATTTATCTTCTTGAAGAAGTTCTGAAGAAATTCAAGAAGGTTCGGTATTACTATGACTAAATAATCTCAGGATGTCTTATGCATAGAAATATTTAATTTAGGGGGAGATTCTTATCTCTTAATCCGTTTCTTTTCTTTATCTAAAATAATTTTTTGTCATCATCAAAAAGGGGGAGATTGAAAAAACAAGATTAGTTCTGACCTATCTCAAGAGTTTTGATGATAACTAAATTATATTTAAGATAATTTATGCTCTGATGAATGTGTTTTGAATGTCTTAGTTAATGTTCTGACAGAAAATATTCTAAAGTACTAAGCAAAGATTATGAAGAAGTTCTTTGATTAAAGAACCTTTTATTCAAATGCATCTTCTGACTCTAGTAAGAACCTTTACTTGTTAAATGTATCTTCTAACTTCTAGCAGGATCCTTGATTCAGAAGATAACTTGAAAGCAAGCGCTGTTCAAAGTTCTTAGCAAGCAACGCTCTGCCAAGAAGTTGAATGAAGCATGTTCTGACTTAAAGACATTGGAAGCAAATTCTGAAACAATGTCTAAATCAACTTGTCTTGTCAAAGCAAAGGAAACATGTTCTTACATTATGACGTTTGCTCATTAATGTCGGCTGAAAGCACTCAAGTGCCTACAACTAGTTTCTTGGAAAATGGAATATTGCAAGGATACACGCAAAGCATTTAATGCTCTCCATTTTCTCTTAAGGCAGCAACAATCTTATTATTCCTACTATAAGTAGAAGGACATTTATTGCAAGCTAACAACAACGTTGAAATAAGAAACTACGTGAAAAATCCAAAAGCTCACAAACTCATTGTTCATACAATTTGTGTATTATATTCTAAGTGAAAAATCACAGTTGTGATATAGCTTGATTAAAAGCAAACTCTATTTCATTATCTGTAAAGATTAAACTTCTGTATTTGTTCCTTGAGAGACCAAGTTTGGTCAGATTTCTCAAGCAGACTAGGACTAGATTTAAGTCTTAGTGGTGTTAGTCACTTGTAAGTTTACTTGTGCATTGTTAGTCACAACAGTTGTTATATGATTGTAATCAGTTGATTATAGTTGATTAAGTCCTTGTTGAGAAAGGCGAAATCACCTTGGCGGGTGGACTGGAGTAGTTTGAGTTCAAACGAACCAGAATAAAAATAATTGTATTATTCCATTATTGTTTGAGCTTTGTATTGAAAACGAAAGAGTCACTTATTCACCCCCCCCCCCCCCCCCTTCTAAGTGTTTTCTTACTCCTTCAAGAGAGACTTTCCAGAGGGATCTACTGAATCAACAACCTCGGAGGAATTCTGTGATGGAGAGCTATCTTCTAACAAGCTTAGGAAGACAATTAAGCATGAGAAAAGTGATTAGTCGTGGATGTTTTTTATTATGAGTCTTCGTATGGTTTTAGATTGACTATGTGTTAATAATTATCATTGTTTTATTTTTATATTTGTTTGCCTTTTCGATTTGTAATTGTGATTTTAAAGAATATTGTGCTATTAAGTTATGATAAGTTGATGTTAACTCAATTTCCTGCATCTGTGTGCTTCTTTGTAATGATCCTGTATACATTATGTTTATGTTAAATTATTGCGAATTTATCATTCTATTATCACTCCTATTGAGCATCAACTTTTACTCTATTGTTTTGAATCTATATACTCCTGTATAACAGCAATGACAATTTTAGATGTGGCTTTGTGCCAGCATATGCAGATAACCCTCTTCAAAATGGCACCGGGAAATTAGTGTGTGTGCACGACACTTCCAACCTCTGCATTGTCGGCAAGTAACTGGGCACAAATTCAGTTATAGGTTTTCCCTGTCAAATCAGGACGATTCCCATCTAACGTACCCCAAATTTGTCAGCCCCTTATTTCCACAATCAAAAAATATTTTAAACATGGTTTTTATAATATTATTTGATTTTATAAATATTCGCTTACAAACCTATTTAAAAATACAATGATTTATTTAAGATCATTTGTACTTTTGAATAAATAAATATTTGCACACCGTTCGTATACTTTTAAATTGAATTTATTTACAAATCAGTAACATAGCACAATCGGTGAAGAGTGGAGCTTGCAAGCGTAAGGTCACAAGTTAAAATCTCTTATGCCGCACTAATATTTTCTACTGTGTTTCTTATTGGCAATTTGTGTCACACTTTATTTTTGATTGGTCAATTTTGTTTTATTTCCGATTTGGATGATTTTTTTAATCTATAAATATGACATGTTTTTCACACTTCTAGATCATCCACAATTTCCCACAATCCACAAATTTCACAAATCACACATTCACCTTCTCGCTTTTTTACTACTCTTTTGCAATCTCTTTTTTCAAAAGCTTTTCAAAAGCATTGGTGATTTCTATATTTTATCGATGATTTAATATGAGACCCCTGTTTTCAATATTTTTTTTATTTATTTAATTTGTTTGTTCTTATTTTTCAACCAAATGATTAGTATCTGATGGTTTTTTATGTTAAATTATACCATTCCATTACAGTCGACCATCCTCTCCCTATTACTTTCTATTTTTCAATTTTATCCATTTTTCCTTTAAATCTTATTTTATTTATTTTTAACCACATAATAATTTCTGTTTGGTTAAGTTTTTTTAAATCGTTATCCTTACTAACACATTATGTATATTTTTTTCTCGCAAATTCTAACACATTTTTTGGCATAAATAAAAATAAAACCTTCTATACTAAATAGTAAAACATTTTTTTTCTTTGTATATACTACTAATTTTATCCACAAAAAAAAACATTAATTTTTTTTCTTTCTTCTTCACATAGAGTTTATAGTGGCCACTTTAGCATCAAACCATTTGCCAATTTTCATCAAATAATTATTATCATCACCACCCATAAGTTCAAACAACACATATGACAATACCATAATAAATACATCCTTATCAATTTCATATGTTCATACTAATAATAAATTTTAAATTGTAAAGGGAAATTTTATGCAGGTTCATAACAATAATCGCGACAGAAGAAAGGAAAAATAGGAATCGTCGCAAGATCCCTTGTGCACTGCCCAGCCCAGATGCATCAATATGATTGGTTTCTCACCAGACCAGCGACTAAACTCTGTCCTCTTTCAGATCCGCGAACAGTCGGCAAGCACAACGCTCATTCCATCGCGTTGCACCGTCAGTATTGCTCCGCCATTCGCTTCCTTCGGCACTGACGAATAACACTCTTTCGGCTCTGTCCTTTTCGACACTGCGTACCCCCTCTGTCTGCATCGTAACACGCATGAGTACCCAGACTCTCTCTCCTGATCGAAATCACAACTTTCCTGATGAGCATCTCCGCACAAAGTCCACTGGATGCATCGTCATGAACCTCAGATGGGAAAAGGGTTTTCGAATTTGCTTTAGATCTGGGAGAAGAAGGTTAGTTTTGATTTTTGACATATTGAAATTTTCATGTTAGTTGCTCTGTATTTTTTCCAGAAAGGAAGATGAAAGAAGGTGAAAGAATGAAGAATGGAATAAAGCTGAGAAAGACAACGAACGATTGGGCTGGAAAAATCAAGTAAAGTAAATGTGAAAGATAGAGATAACTATGTTGTACAGTATGTTTTATATTCTCACATTTTTTTAGTTCTTAATTGGTGAATAAGAGTTTGTGAAAATTACTATTGAATCTGATTTCAATATTTGAGTTAAGCTTGTTTTGTTTACACCCTTGCCCTCGGTATAACACCCTTTTAGTTTTTATTTTCTATTTGTTTCTTTTAATCTAATTTGCTTAGTTAATTTCTATATTGTCATTTATAATTATTTGATCTATTCTATTAATCCATAACCCAACATTCATTCTAATTAGTTTTTATTTTATTATGGACCTTTAATTTTGGGTCATCCATTTCATTGATATATCACTTCATCTCAATATACCTCTTTTTGTTCTATTTTTTATTTCTAATTAATTATAAAATTGATGATTATTATTAAAAACATCAAAATACTATAAAAAAACAAATCATATGTCATAAATCAAATCACTTTTACTAATATCCCACGTCTATACTATTTTTGTTTCATTCAAATTTAATTTTATTTGTTTAATTAATAATTTATAATAGTTTAACTAAAATAAGTTAGTGTAGGATATTTAATTTTATTATCTAATTTTGATTATTACATAAACAGGAAAAATGAGAAACTAATATTTTTTCTTTTCATTAACATTTTATTAGATTAGTTTTATTTTAAATTAATTTAGTCATTAAACTTGTATTTAACTAATTTAAATTATCTTAATAGATTAATTAGTTAATTTAGATAATTGAGATAGTTATCTAATTAGGTTATTCCTTTTATTTAAATCATATTAAAAATATTAAAATAAGCTTTCTTGTACATAATTTCTAAAACATTATTTTAATTAAATTAATTCAATATTTTAATTAAATTAATTCAATATTTTAAAAATATTAGAATATCAATCTTTGGGTAATTAAATCTATTAATTTATTATTCAAAATTACATATCAAAATCCAAATGACTAATGAAATATTTCATACTTTTACGAATACTCCAACATGTATTCAACTTCTCATTATTAATGAAATGATTTAAATGTTCCTATGTCAAAAAAATTAATAATTCCTTCTAATACTATATGAAAATCACAATTTCACATTTAACCAAAACTCCTTGAAAACACTAAACACCAAATTCAATCCCGAGTCACTAAATTTGAGTATAGAAACAACACAGAAAGACAACAAGAAATAACATCAAGGTTAAGACAAATAACAAGAAATCCCAACCAAAGCTATATCTTCTACATATAAGAACATCTCTTAACATTGAGCACTCGTCAAACATAAACGCGTTATATTTACCAAACTTCAAATACAGTTAGTGAATTGAATTTGTTGGGATAGTTAGTTTGGGAGCAGCTTTAAACATTCATATTACAGAACATCAGTTAGTAATGAATTAAACCATATGACAAATATTTTACCATTGAATCCAGAACATTCATATTACAAAACACATAGCAGCAGATTGTTGCATTACTTAATCAAGATTCATAACAGATGAACCAAACCATAAAAGAGTAGCATCTAACTAGCATCAAAACTAAGCCCTCTCGCCTCTAATTCTGCGAGCGAGTTGAATATCCTTGGGCATGATGGTAACTCTCTTGGCGTGAATCGCGCACAAGTTAGTGTCTTCGAACAAACCAACGAGATAGGATTCAGCGGCTTCTTGAAGAGCGGAAACGGCGCTGCTTTGGAATCGGAGATCTGTTTTGAAATCCTGAGCGATTTCACGAACAAGTCTTTGGAATGGAAGTTTCCGGATGAGAAGCTCAGTGCTCTTCTGATACTTTCTGATCTCTCTCAAAGCAACGGTTCCTGGACGGAATCTGTGAGGCTTCTTGACGCCACCGGTGGCGGGAGCAGATTTGCGAGCGGCTTTGGTTGCGAGTTGCTTCCTTGGGGCTTTTCCTCCGGTGGATTTGCGAGCTGTTTGCTTGGTACGTGCCATTGAGAGTGGAGAAAGAAAAACAAATATCTGGTATGTATGTTAATTGAGTTGTGATTGATGAGAAGGATGGTGGTGTTTGGGTAATATATATTGGAGGAGAAAATGAGGAGCGAGCGGGAATTGGAAATAGAAAATAGAAAAATGGGAGAGATGGTGATCGTTGATTAGAGTGGCTATCTACGGTTGAATGTCTCTGAGGAAGGGTAATGGGATCGCGATCCGTGGCATTTGAAAACAACCAATAGAATTACTTCTTAACATTCTTTTCGTACTCTATTTATTTTCTTGCCTTACATTTCAATCTAAAAGTTGGACAACTCATTAATGAGTAAAACTAATATACCAAAATTATTTCTAACTAATAGGATTATTTCTTAATATTGCTTTTTTTCTTTATTTTTTATTTATTTTTTGGTAAAAATTAAAAAGAGCATTGTATTGTAGTACTCACATTCTGCACTATATTATTATCCATAAATCTAAAAGTTAGACAATTGATTAATGAGTAAAAATTATGGCACGTTGCTTTTAGTTTTTTTTAAAAAGAATTTATTATATAAGAAAAATTTATGTTTTGTTTATTATCAATCTGTTCTTCTCCTCCACAAATGGAACACATGGATGACTTCTCTATCCGGTATAAAAATAATTATTTATGAAAGGATTATAGAAATGATTATTATTCAAAAATTTAAATATAAAAGTTGTCATGTGAATATTCGTGTATATAACAATAATTAAAGTGATTCTTTCAAAATTAGTGGTTTGCTCTAGAAAATTTATTTTCCCAAATTATACTTTTGCATTCTTTTTTTTTCATAAAATCATTTCTATCTATCTACCTAAAACTATATTTCCAAATATTTAGATATGATTTAAAATATTATTAAAAATATGCAATTTTTATTTAGATATGATTTAAAACGATTTATTTTTATATTACTGGTCTAATAGATTTTTTTTAATAGATATTGAGATGAGATACAATATAGAAAAAATAAATAGAGATGAATAACTCTTAAAATATGAATTTTAGTATTTTTTTAAATGTAAAATTTCTATACAAAAAAAAAATTATTATTGATTTAAATATTTTTATACAAAAAATACTACGCCAAAAATAAGTTTTAGCAGCACATAAAAGAAAGCGTTTTTAGAAAAAAGCACTGTTGTAGGTTTTTAAAAAAATTCGCTTAAAAAGCGTTTTCAAAGGGTGCATTAAGAAAGCGCTTTTCAAAAGCGCTGCTAAAGGTCACCCTTAGAAAGCACTTTTTGAGAAGCGCTGCTAAAGGGTGCCTTACAGAGGGTACCTTAAGAAAGCGCTTTTCAAAAGCGCTGCTAAAGGTCGGCCTTAGAAAGCGCTTTTCCAAAGCGCTGCTAAAGTTGGCCTTTAGAAAGCGCTTTTAAAAGCGCTGCTATAGGATATGCTACGAAAACGCTTTTACACTAAAAAGCATTGTTATAGGTGACCTTTAGAAAGCGCTTTTAAAAGCGCTTTCGTAGGTAGTTTTATAATAAATATCAAAATTTTGTATCATCACTTTTCTATTGTTCTTCACGATCAAAACCCTAAACCAAAGCTCACAATCAAAACCCTAAATCAGATTTTCTTCACGATCAACGACTACCACTTTTCTATTCGTATCCTCTACGTCTTCTTGTTTCAGGACTACTGGGGCCGTTTTAGGACTTCTTCAGGACCTATGCCTCCTTTAGCATCTGCAGAGAGAACAACGACTACCGCTTGATTTGTAGAAAAGAAAACAACTAGACCACCGCTTGCCACAAGACAACCGCAAGGTGAAATCACAAAGTTTGCTGCATCAGAAATCACAACAATATACAACACAAAGTTACACAACTCAGCTCCAGGTATTTCAATTTCTAGTATAGTTTTGTATGAATAAATTGTTCTATGCTTGCTTTGATTCTAATTTATTATATTTACATACAATTAATTTGTTTCCTTACGTGTTGTTCTAATCTGATTAAATTTTATGGTCCTGATATTAATAGAAAACAACACATTTTCAAACTGATGTCTCCCTAAGGTCCCAACTAAGTAAAAAAATTGAAGTTCCTCTGTCCAATTATTTTATCAAACATCATTTATATTAACAAGTTGTGCATTGGTAAAACAAGCTAAGAGAGAAATAATATAGAGCGTAACAAAATATTTAATAAAGGTAGCCATATTGTTAACTATATTAATATATTGTTTTTTTCGTGTGCTTTTTATGATTGATTTTGAGCAATGATGGTTTCTTGTTTATGTGTTCTACTCGTCTCTTTTCTTAGTAGGAATGTATTATACTTGTGTACTAAAGTAGTTGATAGAATAAAATGAATTTAGTGATTTGAGTATTGGTTTTGTTATATGGTTGTGCAAGAGCAAGTGCAAGTTTTGAGTATTAGTTTTGTTTTCGAATTTATCATTTAGCTCAGATTGACTCAGAAACCGTAAACCATGGATAAGACATGGATGTATTCCAATCGATTGTTGAAAGAGTTTGAGAACGGGGTATCGGAATTCGTTAAGTTTGTTGTTGCGCACGCCGAAGACCCCAATCGAATGACATGTCCATGTTTGTGTTGCTGTTATGGGAATTGGGTTGACGCGGTTCAGTTGGCATCGCATTTAATACGGTATGGAATTGATAGAAGTTATACATGTTGGAATATGCATGGTGAGAAAAGTGACGGGAATGATGAATCGGGGGATAATAGGACCTATGCTTCAAACGACAATGGCACAGATACATATGATTATGATCGAGTTGAAGAGATTGCAAAAGCGCTTGAAGAAGATCTTAATGATTGTCCCAAAATGTTCGAGAGGTTGGTAAGCGATGCAGAGAAACCGTTGTATAATGGTTGTACAAAATTCACAAGATTGTCTGCGGTATTAAAGTTGTACAACTTAAAGGCGGGCAATGGATGGTCGGATAAAAGTTTCACATAGTTATTAGCCCTTATGAAAGATATGCTACCAGAGGATAATGTTCTCCCCAATCGAATGTATGAGGCCAAAAAGATGTTGTACTCTATTGGCATGAGCTATGACAAGATACATGCCTGTCCAAAAGATTGCGTTTTGTTTCGAAACGAGTATGCATCGTTAAATGAGTGTCCTAAATGCGGTGCCCCTCGATATAAGAAAAAGTTGTCTCCGGAAAAAGTCTTATGGTATTTTCCTATAATTCCGAGATTTAGACGAATGTATCGTAGTGAAACTGATTCAAGACACTTAACTTGGCATGTAGATGAAATAATTGTTGATGGAAAGTTTCAACATCCGGCAGATTCACCACAGTGGATAAAAATTGATAATGATTATCCTGAATTTGGAAAAGAAGCAAGAAACCTTCGCTTGGCATTGTCTACTGATGGAATGAACCCACACGGTATTCAAAGTATCTTGCATAGCACATGGCCTGTGATTCTTATGATTTATAACCTACCTCTATGGCTATGTATGAAGCGTAAGTACATGATGTTATCTATGTTAATTTCTGGGCCTAAACAACCAGGAAATGACATAGACGTATATTTGGAACCTTTAATCGAAGATTTGAAGATTTTGTGGGAGAATGGTGTGGAGGTTTATGATGGGTATAGGAAAGAAAGTTTCAACTTGAGGGCGATGTTGTTTGGAACAATTAACGATTTTCCAGCGTACGGAAATCTATCCGGGTATAGCATTAAAGTTGAAAAAGTGTGTCCTATCTGTGAAGATGGAACCGATACGATGCGATTGAAACTTTGTCAGAAGAATGTCTTTCTCGGTTATCATAGATTCTTAAATTCTAAACATCAATATTGTGGATGGAGAAAAGCGTTCAACGGAGATACCGAACAACATAGAGCTCCGCCTGGATTGACAGGTGATCAAATATTTGAAAAGGTGAAAGATGTGAGTATTCAGTTTGGCAAGCCTTTTACACATAACACTTCGGAAGATTTACTTCACCATAGACCGCTTCCGGATGGACACATGAAAGTATCGGTTGACGTTGATTTAGATATGGATGCGTTGCTGCCGGTACCTGACATTGTTGCTGAGACCATATTGCTGCGAGATGCAATAGGATCTTTTGTTGCATGGCCATCGGACCTCATTTTCATAGATGATCAGGTATGTTGAAAACAATTATGAATCTTTAAGTCTTCAACTGTCAGTTCTGACCTCAGTTATTTCCACGGTAATTATAGACTCCTACAAAACCCGCATCTAAGGGTAAAGGGATTTTACGGCACGACGAGTCTGATGTATCACAAAAAGAGGTACGTTTAAAGTGTTAATTATATGATCTGAATAAAAAACTGCATAATTTTATAATTTAACTGAGTCTATATGATTTTTAGGTACCTTTTCAAGGGTCACAACAAGTGAGCCAGAAAATCATTGGCGTACCACCCAAGAAAAGGGTTCCTACTAGATTTTTCCCTCGATACCGGCAGTGTCTTGAAACAAGAGTGGGAACAACAGATTTGATGGATGATGGTATTCGTCAAATGGATATGGATCAAGGTATCTTTGGTTTTTCTTGCACCGAAATAATTGGACATGAGGACGTGGAACAAATTTTCCGTCATAAAGAATTAGGCGTCAGTATTATGCACGCATA
The DNA here is from genome assembly GCA_948472305.1 of Vicia faba. NCBI lineage: Eukaryota > Viridiplantae > Streptophyta > Magnoliopsida > Fabales > Fabaceae > Vicia > Vicia faba. The sequence continues at coordinate 1,425,697,617 of OX451737.1, read as the reverse complement.
CATCCGGTAACCCCATCTTTATATTATGTAATTAGCTGAATTTTTTTTTAAACATTTCAATGAATATAGTCTAATATTAATTATGTTTTTATTTAAGGTTGTTATATGACAAATTGATGCCCGGGAATCAATAGTCAAACAGATTCCATTTTGTGTCTTCCTCCCGTGTCAGCAGAGCGACAATTGGTAGAGAACCAGATTCAGTAAGAGAGCACTTAGTCGAAAGATTCATGGCAACTGGAAGTACATAAAGCTCATATCTTTGGGCGTATAATATTATTCCTACAGGGTTAGATTTTCATTCTAAGTTGATTTTAATATTTGTAATTTTTGCGTAGAAAATTTTCTTTTAAACTGTTGTTTTAAATTATAGACGTCACTGGTTGTTGGTTGCTATCGATCCTATAAAAGAAGTGGTCTATTATCTGAATTCGGTTGACGGTGATTGGACAAATTATCCGGATATGAAGTTAATGATTGATACGTAAGTGAGATTATTCTAAATATTTGTGTGTATTTATATATTTAATTATTTCTGTGACATTGTTCTAAATATATATTTTTATTTTGTTAGAGCGATACAAGTATTCTGGTGTTAAATAGCAGCTCGGATACGACGGTCTAAATCAAACAACATTAATTGGATCAAAGTACAGGTATATTAATTTCCACTATTTTGCTTATAATATTTATGCTATTTGATAAAACAATACAACTATATATTCTTATTTGTTTTTCTATGTAGTGTCCTCAACAGCAAAACGGTATAGATTGCGGATACTTCGTTATGCGGTTTATCAAAGAAATCATTCAACTGAATCAAATAGAGATTCCAGTCACGGTATGAATTTATAACTTAGGATTTGTTTTATTATTTCTCGGATATTTCATATAATTTTTTACTTTTAACTAAATCATGCATATTATGTTTTGTTATGTAGTACTTCGATGAATACAAATGTGCATATTACACGAAACTTGAGTTGGAAGAAATCAAAAAGGAATTGTGTCAATATTTTATTGAGCAGAGAATCATATAAGGTATGCATACATTATTATGTGAAAATTAAGTGTTATGAATATGTTACATGTGAACATGGAATACCATATTGACCGTGTTATTATGTTCAAACCTCGCAGGACAAAGACCTTAATACATAATTGACCGTGTTTCTTTCATACATTAGGACTGGTTTAGTTGTTGTTAGGGTTGATTTTGTAAGACTGGTTTTGAGTTACAATGCTGATAACAATGGTTTTTATATATTTTGAGGTACAAAAATGGTGTATATATATTTTGGATTATAATGGTATACAATGCATTACCGCGGTTTATGAATTACAGGTTGTTGCAACTGGTTTATATAAATAATATGCTGCAAACAATGCAGGTATATGAATTATATAAATTATACCTCTAAAAAAAACACCCTATAAAAGCGCTTTTTCAAGAAAAACGCTGCCTTAGGTAACCTATGAAAGCGCTTTTTCACAAAAAGCACTGTCTAAGGTAAACATATGACAGCGTTTTTCCAGGCAAAAGCGCTGCTAAAAGACCACCTATGAAAGCACTTTTGCAGAAAAAAGCACTGCCTTAGGTAGACCTATGAAAGCGCTTCTTCATAAAAAGCGCTGCCAAAAACCTACTTAAGAGAGCACTTTTTAGAAAAAGTGCTGCCAAAAGCCTACTTAAGAGACCGCTTTTTAGAAAAAGCGCTGCCTTAGGTAGACCTACGAAAGCGCTTTTCATTAAACAAAAAGCGCTGCTAAAACCTATAGCAGCGCCACCTTAGAAAGCGCTTTTAAGCGCTTTTAAAGGCAAAAAAAAAACGCTTTCGTAGGTCTTTTTTGGCGTAGTGAAGGTACTTAGGATCTAAATATTTTTTATCAAAAATGGTATACGGAAAAAAATTCTATTATTATCTAAATTTTTTTATATATGAAAATTATTATTGATCCATATATTTTTGTAAATGATATCTAAACAAAAAAAATGTATACAGGAAAAAAATCTATTATTGATATAAATATTTTTATATACAAAAAATAGTATTTATGATTCAAATATTTTGGATTCAATAAATGGTATACTGGAAAAAAATCTATTGTTGATCTAAATATTTTTATATCCAAAAATTTACTATTGATTCAAATATTTTTTATAACAATGCCTAAACAAAAATAATATTTATACACGGGAACATGAAGTTATTGATCAAAATATTGATTATTAACGGAAATATAAAGATACTGATAAAAAAAAATTTATTTCTCTCTAAGAACGTTCTACCTACTCAAAAGTCTTTTGTTCATTTATCTCTTCCTTTGACATTGATATCTTATCATTGATTGGTAAGTAACCCTATATTTGGATGTGAAGGGACAGACATTGGTCATCGTATAGTCATGGATAGCAATGTTGTCAGATACCTTAATATTTTTCTTAAGGGACTAAGATCATTTGTAAGACAATATTCATAGCATAATCGAGGGGCTATGATCTTGTATTTTTTATTTGTTTTGGCTAAGATGTCTCACATGCATATCATGATTATTTGTTTAAGGCAACAAAGTGGAGTTAACCCTAGAGGTGTAAAGTGTGCAAGTGTTTTATATTTCATGTTTAGTTTAATCTTGAATTAGGGTTTTATAAGATTGATTTTATCTTTCCATACAAACCTTAATTAACTATCATTTATATTTGAAAGCAGTAAATTACGGAAAGTAAATGTCCTACGCTATTACATCATTTGGGGATGGAGTGTACAAATTTTCAAATGGGGATTGCAAAAAATTAAATCCTAATTATCTATTACAATCATATTAAATTTGAAATGAATAATGTACAAAAATAAAGAAATATACAAGACTATAAAGATAAAGTAAATGTAAAAGAAAATTGGTGTTTATATTTTTGTGTCAAAGAGTTTAACCTAATTTACACTAAAAGAAAATGGTTAATTAGTTTAAATAAAACTAAACCTAATTGGTTTTGGAAAAGAAATTAAATTAGTTAAGAAAAATAAGTTTTTTAGGATTTTGTATGAAAAATATTTTATATTAATTAAATTAGTATACAAAGTTAACTAATTAAGAAATCCTAAATCCTAAATTAATTTTAATTAAAAAAGAAAATAAACTAAATCTAAGTTTAATATGTATTTACATTAAAGAAAAGAAATTAAATAGGAAATTTTTTTTGGTCTTTTTAGTTTTAAAAGAAATAAAAGTATATTAATATTCTAAATAAAACTATAAAATGTTTTTGGTATTTTTTTAATTAATAAAAATGATAATAATAATAATAATAATAATAATAATAATAATAATAATAATATAATAATAATAACAATAATAATAATAATAATAATAATAATAATAATAATAATAATAATAATAATAATAATAATAATAATAATAATAATAATAATAATAATAATAATAATAATAATAATAATAATAATAAAAGGAAAAAGGAAAAAAGAAAATAAAGAATATGAAAGTTTTGGTCAGGGGTGTAAAAATAGAAATTAAGGAGGTTAAAAAAAGTAAAGTTGTTAGGGCTCAAACATTTTTTGTATAAGTTAAAAAGAAGAGAAAGTTGGGCCTGTGTTATATGAAGCAAATAGGGGTATGCTAAAAATGAATTCGTTGGGCTTAAATGCTCTAAGCCCGAAAATAATATGTTGGGTAGTATAAGTAAAAGGGGGTGTTAGACAGCAAGGAAAGGGTTGGGTCTGGTAGTGAGTTGGTATGGGCCTTGATTTTTAAATAAATAAATAAAAACAGAGAAACAAGTCATTTCTTAAAACATTTCCTCTCTCTCCTTCTGAGACTCTCTCGCTCTCTCTGACTTTTGTGATTCTCCGGAAATCGCCCTAGGCGGCGGTGGACGGAGGTCTTCACGGAGGAGACGCGTCGATCTTAAATCTTCTTACATCATTCACTTAATTTCCTCTTGCTGGTTTCTAATTTGTGGTTTGATTTTGCAGATTTTGCCTAATTTCGCGTAGATCTAAAAGGGGATGACCGGAACCCTAAGGGTTCTGATTTGCTTTTTCTACATGATTTTAGTGAGATCTTTCCTCTTTATCTCTATGCTGCGTACCTCTGAAGGGTTTAGGTTTTTGAAAATGATGATAACATTTGTTAGGGTTTTGATATTTGCGTTGTGATTCTATGTTTTGTATATTTTGCGTATTTGCTGAAAATAAAAATGGAAGAAGATGATGTTTTGTTTGGTTGTGGCTCGATTTTTGTATATATTTTTTTACTGGAAATGATTTTGAGGAATTTTTTTATAGAACAAAGGTTTTGGGTTTTTGGTTTTTTTTCGGTTTTGCTGTATGTTTTTGTATATTTTATTGAACAAAAATTTGAAAGGGTTATGTGAGTTGTTACAATTTGTTTTTGTATCTCTGTATATTTTCTTTCTTGGAAAAATTCTCTCGCTTATTATGAATTGTGGCTATGTTTTTATACTGTGAAAATTATATATCCAGTTTGACCTTGGGACTGTTTTTTGAGATAATAGACTTGTCACTTTTCTCTGATTTTCTGAACCCTGTGGTACTTTTACTACGCTGACTTTGCTTGCTTGAGGTTGTACTTGTTTGCTGACTTTGCTTGCCTGAGGTTGTACTTGTTTGCTGACTTTGTTTGTTGGATTGGTTGCTTGTTGGTTGTGTTATTTCACTTGTGATAGATGCTGGCTTTTGTATCGGTTATTTGTTGCTTTGGTGTTGGTCGTATGTTGCTTTTCTGTACAAGTTTTTGTACTTGTGGCTGACTTTTAACTTTGTATTTTTCTGGTTTTTTCTCTTTTGCTGTGAACAAAAGCATGGTCTTTGAAACAACATAGCTATGAGGTCTGCTGGTTTTTTTGCGTGAAACATGATGTTTTCTTTTGAAATCTGATTTGATTATTCTTTGTACTTTTTATGAACCAACTTTGTCTTTGTGATTTGTAAAAATTAACATTTTCCAAGCCAATAATATATATTCTGATTTTGTGAAATAACACGTATGAGGCTTTTTTCTGTTGGGCTTGAATTGAAATTTTGTTGGGCTTAAATTCTGTTGGGCTTCTTTTCCTCTATTGTGAACCAACATAGTTTGTGATTTGCAATAATATTGGCATATGATAAAACTAAATGTTTGAGGCCTTAGCACATAAAAGCACCTTATTTTCTAATTCTTAAAACCACCCTAATGATGAGTTCAACATTGTTTGTAGTTTTGTTCTTTTTGAATTGTTTGATAAACTAACTCTTGCTTGATTTTTTTGTTTCATGTATGATTGATGAGGAGTGGAGGAAGATGGCAAGGAAACCGTGACATGGCTTGGAGAAGAAGCTTGAAGGCTAGGAGCATGAAGAATCTTTTGCTTGAATGGTGTATTAGAAAAAATAGAAAAAATAGGATAGAAAAATGTAATAGGCCTTTAAAATGTAATTTGAACTTTGTAATTATTTGGAATGTATTTGAACAATAAATTTCCAAAATATATTGCATAAAAATGGGATGAAACTTGTTTGATTTGAATGAAGATCGAAATGGATGATGAAAGAATGATATGAACTTTGAATCTTTTAAGTTGGATTTGGAGTTTTAGACTTTATGATATAAGATCAAATGAAACTTCAAATTTCAAATCTCATTCACAAACTTAAAATCTCTTGCATCCTTAACTTAAAATTTTCACAAATCCAAGATGATTTCGTAGTTGAAACGACAAATCTGCCTTTATCACATCATTAATCCAACAATTTTAACGCTTATATCGTGCTTTTCCTTTACTCCATTTTCAAACAGTAATGCTCTAGCCTTGCAAATAAAACCTTAATTCTTTGAAAGAAGTTTGAATACGAAAGCCTTGTAGCTTCATGAAACAGAAAAAATATTCAGTAATCTCGAATACTTGAACCTTTAAAACCAAAGCAACCTTGAACACTCTTGACGACATAAAGCTTCAACTTGAGATGTCACAAATCCTTAGAGATCTTAGTAGCTCGAACCAATAGGACACATGGTCTATCTCAGATTGACTGTCAGCAATTAAATTCTACTGTTTGAAGAAAGCCTTGATCCTGTCTAAGCGCATGAACGCATATGATGAAACATAAGGTAAAATGAAAAGGGAAAATTTGGGGTACAATAGGTTGTAAGTTGTGTTTTCCACTCGAATACGACAAAATGTCTTTTCAATTTAAAATCAATCAACAAACTTTAACGGTGAAAATAATAAAAATACTTATTTTCTCATCACCCCAATATTTTTGGAAACAACTTAGTTTTATCATAAAACATATTGTCAAGAGGTTCATATGGAGTACCATAGATGTGAGGGGTGTTAATACATTCCCATTTCATAACCAACCCTCGCACCCAAATCTCTCTATTTTTTTCCGTGTTGGGTTTTATCGATATTTTCCCTTTCCTTTAGAAATAATAAAGTTCGATGAAGACTCTTGTTTTTTTAGTTAAGTTAATCAATAACTTAATCTCAAATTTTCCCACTACAATACCAAGTATCGCAAAAGTTCTTTGTAAGAATCCTCCCAATTTTCGTATACTTATTCAATTGCCTCGGTCCTTTCTAACCGCGCTTTTTGTACAAGGGAATATAAGTGTATATTGTAGCAATGTGAGAGATTATCGTACTCACCTTTAATGATTGGTCATTGTTTAAAAGAGGTAAGATTTCGTGGGCTATAAGATCATAGTTTAGTTTACATTGATCTTGCATCATATTGGTGGTAACACAAGTGTGGGCTTGAGAAATAGAACATATCTGCCAAGAATTACTTCTCTTCCTATATGAGGATGCAAGCCTAAACATAAAATTTGCATTCACACATTAATTTGTGTGCATCTTCGCATTTGTGCAATCTACTTTAAAACCCACAGAGTTTACCATGTGAAACTTTTTTATAACTCGCTCGTAGTCTTCTTTTAAACGAAATATGTCTCCCACTTTTAATTGTTCATCTGACTGCATATACGAGTTATAGAATATATCTGATGATGGCTCATCTCTATCCAATTTAAAGTTTGTCATATGAGCAGGTGGTGTGTACACATGCGTTGGAGGTAAGGGACCTTGATCATCATCTTCAGGATCATTGTTCACCGTGTGATCAACTTCTAGCTCTGGTTCTTCTTCTTCTTCTTCGTCAATGGCATCGACCTCAACTTGTTCTTCATTAATGAGATTAAGAACTTTTGATGCAATTGTTTGTAACAATTGAGGTTGTTAGAGCAAAATGTGCAACTCAATATAATCATACCCAGAATATTCATGATTACAAAACATATTTTTAAGATCTTCGTCATCTTGAACCTCTACCTGGTAAAATTTGATTTGGTTCATACAAAAAAATAGGTTAATTGTTGAAGATTTACGACACTGGACCTCGTTCAAGTTTGGCCTCTAATCGCTTTTTGAAATACGAGAAATTGACTTTTCTATTTAAACAAATGCGGGTATTGTCGGTGTTCTGAAACACAAAACTGGATACATCATAGTGTTTTAACGTGTCAACCATGCACACCCACCTTCAACCACCTCATGCATTCACATTAATACTGATTAGACTATAAATACGGACCTCAATTGGTTCATTTTCATCACCAACAATCACATTCTCTGATACACTGCTCCCCGAGTTTTCAATTATGTCTCTCCTAACCATGGGCGATAATCATAGAGGAACAATCGAGAACATTGCGAACTTTGTAAGTGTTATATCATATATGCGTTCATTGTATTTTATTTTATTTATACACACTTAATTTTATCTATTCATTTATATATGCATTTTTTGTTTAGGATGTATCCAGATTTCACTGTCGTTCACACTCTTATACCGCTTTTGATCCGTGGATTGTGTCATGTCTAGAACGTGTGAGTTTCAGACATGTGATCAATATAATAAATTTCACCATTAATCCAAAATTTATACTCGCATTTTTAGAAAGATGGAGACCCGAAACACACTTTTTTCATCTTCCAATGGGTGAATGTACCGTCACACTAGAGGATGTGTACATATTGTTGGGTCTCCCAATTGAGGGTAAGGCGGTTAACAGATCAATTCAACAAGTCAATGCACTATATGAGGAAGTTTTTGGTCAATATATGATAGAGGGAGAGAGGTCGAGGGACCATCGTAGGTCCTTAAAGAGTATTATAACTCTCTTCATTTGGATGAATATTCATCAGAGGATTCTAAATTACTTAAAACTAGATGTTATATTATGTTACTATTTGGTAACCTGTTATTTCCTAAAAGTACGTGTAATAGTGTAAATTTTATGTATTTAAGTTTGTTTAGGGACATTGATAAAATAAGAAGATATAGTTGGGATTCTGCCGTTTTAGCCCATCTATATAGTTCACTGTGTAAAAATGCCAAAAATGATACTTGTACGTTTTATGGATGCGCTTTCTTGCTCCAAGCATGGGGTTGGGGGAGAATGCCAACCATATCCCCCATCAACAACAACTACATGTTCCCCCACGCTACAAAGTAAGTGCATATCGCTATTTCAGTTTATTCACTTTATACTGAAAATAATTGTAAATAATTAGTTTTCTCTCTTTTTGGTTTAGGCTTTGTGTTAGAGGGATAAATTACAACAAAAATTCTAGACGAAATGTAGAGTCGTATCACAATCTTTTGGATCACATTGAACCAAATAATGTATTACCACTAAACTATTCATCTTCTAAGTAATTTATTTTTACTATTAACCATCTTCTAATATTATTTTTTCTCTACAATTTATTTGGAGACATTATCTAGGTCTGGACCATCAACCTAACCCCAAGGTTGTAAAAGTTTGGACTGCAAAAACTGTGATCATACGGTTCAACATTATAGAGATGTATCACAATGGCTGTGTCAAGCTGCAGTTTAGCATGCATCAAGAAATACCAGCCCCCCGACTTGTTTGACACCATGGCATATCCTTAGAGTCGACGCCCAGTGAAGTTTTAACAATTGGAAATAATTCGCCCCTGAATGGTATCAGATGTGGAAGAGGTGTCCAACTACAAAATGAAACAAAGTGAAGAATATATGCGTTAGTACAAATCGGTCACTACGCCTTAGATGTTTGTATTCCATCCAAGGTATTTGATCGATCCACACACACGAGATTTGTGGGTCAATCAAATGTCTAACATACATACACCACCCAACAACAAACCCAACACACTTCCACCACTCAACTAACACAACAAAGTTACTAATCCACAAGCACCCAACCCCAACCTCGAGACTAATACCAAGACAAATACATGCCACACACACAAACATAGTACCAAGAACAAAGACCATACTACCAATAATCCGATGTGGGCTACTCCAGTTCTCACCTTAGCCCCAACACGAGCCTACATGAGGAATATAACCCAAGCAACCCAACATATCTGCAAACATCACACCACATTAGCACCCAAGAAACCTATGGCTAAAAAACACCATAAGAACATTTCCTATTTACCCTACCAATTCAACTGGCCAGTACTACTGACCACCCATCCATCCCAATCCCCCACCAACACAACCAAACTTTGAGGGCATGGGCAACTAGCTTTTTGCCAGCAAATCTTCGGGACTATTTGGTGACCTAACATATTTCATGGACCTTGATCACATTGACCTCCCTGGACCCTCGACCCAAACACAAGAGAAACCTCAAAGGCTTAGAGGACAACGAATTAGGATACCACGGAGGTGCAAAACTAATTACTATTATCAACAACTGCACAGATAAATAATATGTAATTTTTATTCCTCAAATGTAATGATTTTATTAAATTAAATAAATAGCATTTTTTATTTTTGTTTATTAATTTTTTTTATTATTTAAAAAAATTAAAAAAAAATTAACACATAGGCGCCATATGAGATGGTTGTCCAAAATGGTCACGACCCTAGGCGACATTGTAACCGTAATTTAATTATTTATTTAATTAAATTATTTTTGGATTATTTGTGAATTATGCATGAGGTTAAGAATTATTGATATAAGTTGTTGGATTATTATTAATTAATTAATTAATTAGTGATTAATAATAATTATAATGTGGAATTAAAGAGAATATATGAAATAATGTTGGACTTATGCTATTGGTTAGAAGTAGTAAAGTGGGGGTGTAGGTTAGGCCCAAGAGGATTGTTATATAAGGAGAAGCTAACACAAGGATTTTTTTTAGTTGGAGAATAAGGATTTTTGTATGTTGACCAGTGGAGCTGCGCAGACGAGGAGCAAACAGCCCGATGTCGAGCAGAGCAAAGCAAAGTTGTTGGCTAGAGACTTTGGTTGAGCGACTTTCAATCTAGGTAAGGGTGGGGTTCTGATCTTATAATGGGACTTATGATGTGTATTACATGGGAATTGGTCATTTTATGACTTTTATGCATGGATGTTTCTGAATTTCTATTGAAGTTGCTCGTTTATTCATGTTGTGGCCATTGGGAAGAATTGTAAGACCGTTTAATGAATCCGTTTTAGGAAGTTGTCTGGTTATGTGTTGTGGATGTTGTATGTATCTGTGTGACTGCCCGGCTTAATCGACGAGTAGGTTAATGTAGATTGTTGCCTGTTGTTGTGGTTGTTAGGTTGTTGTAGTCGTTAGGTTGTTGTGGTCGTTATGAGGGTACGATCGTTATGATGTTAGGAATTATTGTTGAAGTGGTCGTTTTAGGGAGGTTTTGTGTGATTGTCTTGTATTTTGATGAATCTGTCGATAAGAATCTAGTTACCCGTTATTGTGTTATTCTGAGCGGTTAGCCGAAAGTTATGAATTATAGTGGTATGGTCGTGAAGATGTTATATCGTGACTGTGTTATTGTCCGGATTAGAGGTCGGGGAGGATACTGAAGTGGTAGGTACCGAGCGGCATTTTAGGCTGCAAGGTGTGTCAGGGAATGACGCGTTGGATTTTTCGAGCAGAATTAGGTTGCAGGATGTGTCGAGGAGCATGGATTGGCCGCTACCCTGTTTTCCCCTGTGCGTGTCGAGGAGTATGATTTAGTTGTTATGTTGTCCTAGTTGATATGTGTGATATGGTGGGAGAACTGACTAGGATGTTTTGCGTTTTATCGTAAATGTTGCGGTTAGCAAGAGTCGCCACCAACTTTTCTTTTATCCAAAAGGAAAGGCTGAAAAGAACAGGAAATACCTTTGAGATTGTTTCTTGAGTTCGGGGGATAGATTATGAAAAGTGAAGGTGTTAGCACCCTTTTCATCCATAGTTATCTATGAGCTCTTAGTTGCTTGCTAGATCACTTGCTTTTGTTTGAAAATATTCTTTGTGTGGTTTTTGAAAGTATTTTGAAAAGGAGCATTCGTTTAGGAAAACTTTGTAATAGTTCTCGTTCGTAAGAACGTATACAAAGTGTTAAGCTTTTGAAAATGTTTCATGTTTGGAAAATGTTTTGAAAGTGTTTTTGAAAGTGTTGGTGTTGGTTTTAAAAATAAGCAAGAGTGTTTAATTTGAAATTGAGCAAGCAACTAGGAACAATCTACTTACTCAAAAGTCTTAGTTCATTTCTTCCTTTCCTTTGATATTGCTATCATATCATTGATTGGTAAGAAGCCTTATCTTTGGGTATAAAGGGACGAGCGTGGGTCATCGTATAACCATGATAGCAATGTTGTGAGATGTCTTAGCAATTCTCTTTAAGGGACTAAGATCATTTTGAAAGGCAACATTGATAGCATCATCGAGGGACTGTGATCTTGTATTTTTTGATTGCTTTTTGCTAAGATATCTCACATGCATAACATGGCCATTTTTGTAAGGCAACAAAGTGGAATTACCCTAAGGGATGCAAGTGTGCAAGTGTGTTGATTTACATGCTTGTTTATCTTGAATTAGGGTTTGCTATTGTTGATTTTATCTTTCCATACAAACCCTAATTACTAGCATTTATATAAAACGATAAATTACGGAAAGTAAAAATACTAAGCTATTACATCATTAGGGGAGGGGGTATACAAATTTACAAATGGGGATTTTGCAATAAAATTAAACCTAATTATCTATTACAACCATATTGAATAAATGTACAAAAATTAAATAAATAATGTAAAAATATAAATGGATAAAGAAATGATTTTTGTTTGGTTTTCATGAAAGGGTTTTAATCTAATTAAGAGAGACGATTAATTAAAATTTAAACAAAACTTAAACCTAAATTAATTAAGAAAGAAATTAAGTTAAAAATGTTTTTAGGTTTTTTTTATGAAAATGTTTTAAATTAATAAAAATAAAATGAAGATTAATCAATTAAAATAAACCTAAGTTCTAAATTAATTTTAATTTACAAGAGAATAATATGATAATTAAACCTAATTATCTAAATATTAATTATTTATGAAAAGACATTAATTTATTAGAAAATGTTTTTTAGTCTTTTTGTTTTATAAGAAAATAAAAGAAATAAGTGTAAATAATAAACAAAATATGTTTTGGATTTTTTATTAATAATAATAATAATAATAAAGAAAATATGAAATAAAAATAAAATAAAATAAAGAAAATGAAATAAAAAATAAAGTTGGGTCAGGTGCAAAAGCAAAGCAGGGGGTTAGAGAAAGCAAAAAAAGGGGAAGGCCCAGGCGCCTGGCTGCAAAAAAGAAACAGAAAAATGTGAAAAAGGAACAAAAGGGTATCACTGGGGCTTGAACTCAAGTCCCAAAGGTTAACAGGCGCACGCTTTACCACTGGGGTGGCTATACATCCGTTAATATTGACAAAACAATAAATATGTAACATAAATTAAGTCCTGAATGAACTTCGTCTTCAACCTCCAGCCATGGATCCTGTAACTTCACCATTTCTCATTCACAAAACTTCCAACATCAAACTTGTTAGAAATTTCCTCACGATTCTGAATATGTAAATAACTTAAGCTAATTCTCAAAGTGAGCACGAATTTCTAAAAGTACCAAATTTTGACCTAAATATTTCAGCAAGTTCAAACTCAAAATTCTTACTACTCAAGCAATATAAATGAAATATGTGGACATGTATAGTTTCAGGGTAATGATGTCTACATTTTATCTTCACAAATGCAAGCCTAACAATTCCTAAATGAGAAGATAGAAGTTCAAAAAAATACCTCAAAACTGGAAATCATGAAATGAGTTTGAGCTTGATTCAAGGTGCTGCAATGATCAGGTTAGCTTCCTCAAGTTCCCAGGAAGCTAATGCAATGGTTAGCTTGAGCAATGGATGGCTGAAATGGCTTGGAAAAGTCAATGTGAAATGCTCTATTTTTGGTGATGGAATTTGATGAAGATGATGTTACAGTCGTGTAACAGGGTGTGGGGTTGTTTGTATTTGATGTAAGGAAGCTTTAGGAACTAAAAGGCCAAAGAGCGCACGAGGGAAATATGAGTTTGGAGTTCAAGGTCATAAACTATGGAAGAATGGAGTTTTTGGGCAATTTCTGATTTGAGGAAGCTTGGGAGTGTTTCAGGGTCTCAATGCTCGTGTCATAGCTTACAAATAGTGCCTTTATTTATAAGCAATAAGTTTGGAAGCTTGTTGTTGATCGGAATTCAAAATCACAAGTTTAAGCATAACATGTGATTTTTGAGAAATCCAAGTTTCAAAGTCTTGTGCTTGCTAAGATAAAGTGGTTATGCTTTAAACACACTTGCTTCTGACTTTGTAGATGGAGTGTGATAAAAGGGAACAAGTTAGAGGCTCAAGAATTGACTTTGTGCATAAAACTTGCTTTTCAAGAATGACATTCTTCACTTTCTTCCCAAAATGGCAATGTGAATTGGATAAAGCTTAAATCACTTGGATTATAGCTCAAAAGTTTATGTAATCCATTAATGATGGATAGATACACAATTTAGAAGGCATGCAAAGCAAGATTATGTAGCCTAACATTGAAATTCAATTATGTGTTCATCAAGAAATGACTTGTAATTCAAGAATGAAACCCTAACTTCTTGCCTTCGATTCTCGTTGCTCAAGTATGATCTCAATGAGTTCTTGGACATTTTGGAAAGCTTGTAACATCCCCTACAACCTCTATGTTGGAAATTTTTGAAAATTAATCTTGGAACTATGTGAAAAATTTCCATGAAGTTAGGTCAAAATCCTGCCTAAACTAGGGCAAAATTTCATTAAGTTTCCAAGTTTCATGAACATGTATTCCTAAAATCATAACTTGAAATACATGAATTTCTAGAATAAGTTGTGTTATACAATGTTTTAGATATCATTGATATCTACAACTTTCGTGTTGGAAGTTTCCTTTGAATCATCTTGCATCATGGTGAAAATTTGGCTTAAAGTTATGAAAAAATATGAATTTTCCAACACTTAGAAAAATTTCTAAGTTTAGAAATTTTGACTTTTCAAAAATGAAATCTTGATTTTTTTTGATTTCTTGATGAATAAGTTTCACATTATGACATGTTTTGGTGAATTGTGATCTTTGACACTTGATTTTGACCAAAAAGTCAATGTTTAACTTTTTAGTATACAGTTGACTTTTCATCAGTTGACTGAAAATCAACTATCAATCAATTGAACTTGAGGAATGTTTTGAGCCATGCCATTAGATCAAAATGAAGTAATTTAATCCTTGAGATCATGTCTCAAACCAATCAATCATTTTCTAGGTCAAAAATCAGAAATTGCCCCTTCTTAGTCAAAACCCTAATTTTGACCATTTTGACCTTTTGATGATCTGATCAAATTTCTTGAGGAATTGTGGTCCAAACTTGATCAAATGACATATATGAGTTTATAATGTTGATATGGATAAAAAATTATGAAGTTTGACTGTAAATTGACCACAGTTGACTTTTTCCACAATACAACTGATTTTAGGTCAACTGATCAATTGACTAAGCAAATTTGTGATCCCAGACTTGAAACTTGACATGAGCAATATTGAAAGTCCAAAATGATCCATGAAAGTCATATGGGGCATTTAAAGTCCATTTGTCCTTGTGCAATCCCAAACCCTAATTTTCAGTCATTAGTGCTTGAGGAGGTGTCTTGAGCTCATCAACCCTTGTCCAGTCTTAAACCAAAGGAGATCTTATGAGAGATTACTTGAGAAATGAGAGGGAAAATTTTGGGGTACAACAGCTTCCCCTGTTTAATATTCTTAAACCTGAAGAGTTAGATTGGCGGATTCGCCATTCGTGACTTGAAGGTGGAAGATGATTGAACACTAGAGTGCCCATAAATTTGCACTCGAAGATGTAATGGGAATATGCTTATAGATGCCATTTGGAGGAATGATGGTAAACACTTGGAAGAAGTATTAGCACAAATCTTTGGTCGACTTATACTAAAACTTGATGTTTTACCTGTGGGAAAAAGAAGTTAGTTAAATGCAGATGTATGCATGATGTTCACAAGATATGGTATTATGCTAGATGCATTTGTATGTATGTGCTATGATGTATGAATGTGAGATGCAGGTTTTTTGTCTGGGAAAATAAATCCCTGACTGTTGCTGAGGAATTTTGGGAAGTTGAGTCCCGGATCGCTGTTGGGGTTGAAGAATATACATATCTTCAAACTTTATTGGAAGAATGCTTCCGCTGGGGAATATCTCTTTAATGTCAGTTATTATCTGGTCGGATCCAGGCTTCACAACTTACTGAGGATGAGGAAGTCAATTGCTATCTGGTCAGATCCAGGCTTCACGGTAACTTACTGGGGAAGAAATAAATTAATTGTTATCTGGTCGGATTCCAGGCTTTGTAGAAAATTTCTTGAAGTTGAATTGTTATCTGGTTGGATCCAGGCTTCACAACAACTTGTTTGGGATAAGGAAGTTAATTGTTATCTGGTCGGATCCAGGCTTTGTAGTAACTTGCTAGAAAGGATGAAGTTAAACTGATATCTGGTCGCGTCTAGGCTTTATAGTAACTTGTAATGGTAACTACTATCTGGTCGGGTCTATACTCCATAGTTTTTGAAAAGTTATACTATTATCTGGTCGGGTCTAGGCTTCATAGTGTCTTGCTGACATTGTAGCTAGTTGTTATCTGGTCGGGCTCCATGCTTCATAATAACTTGCTTGAAAATACAAAGTTGAGCTGATATCTGATCGGGTCCAGGCTTTACAGTAACTTAATGACATTGAACCGCTATCTGGTTGGATTCCAGGCTTTGTAGATTTCTGAGATGGATGAGGTTAATTGTTATTTGGGTGGGTCCAGGTTTCATAATAAACTGCTTGGGGATTTAGTTGTTATCTGGTCAGATTCTAGGTTCAATAAATTTCTGAGGGGAATTGTTATCTGGTCAAATCCAGGATTCACAATAACTTGTTGGGGTAGAGGCAAACTCTACTGGGGAAAAGAATTTGAACCTTAGTCTGGTTGAGTCCAGGTTCTTCTATATCTTTGAAGAGTTAGACTATTATATGGTCGAATCTAGGCTCTATAGTGAATTGAGAAGTTGACTACTATCTCGTCGGGTCCAGGTTTCATAGCAACTTGAAAGTTATACTAATATCTGGTCGGATCCAGGCTTCATAGCATTTTTTTTGAGGTAGTAAAAGTTTTGTTAACGACTTTACTGGGGATTAGGGGTTGTGGCCCTACGATTCGTAATAATCTTAAAGACAAACTCAAGCTGGAGAGTATGGACTCAGTCAGGGAAGACAAACTCAACTTAGGGGATATACTTAGCTTAGAGAGGATATACTCAACTTGGAAAGGATATACTCAGCGAGTATAACAGATTTAGGTGGGGAAGTTAGGCTATGCCGGGGGAATTTGAACTCGGTTGGGGAGTTATGCTACTCGTTGTTTGTTGGGGAAATAAATCATGTTGATGAATATTTGATGAACTGCTAACGAGGTGAATTCTTTGAGAAAGAGATCCACCAGGCTTTTTCTTGTAGGATCAACTTAGTCGGGAGAGAGCTGCCAAGATATTGAGACTCTGGTTGGAGATTGGTTTATTGTAACCATCTTGTGGGGATAATGTTAATGAAAGAACTCTATGGGGATATTACATATACATTAAAGAGGTGCTTGTTGTTGCTTAGCAGGTAACATGTGCCAAATAGTTTTAATTATGTTCATATGCATATGTTCGCTCAATTTTAGTTATTGGACAAGTTTGCATTCAAAACAAAATAGAAAGTTTGCACTTCAAAGTATATTTGTATTGATATTTTACCCATGAATAAGCGTTTTGTACAAAGAGATGGAGATCCTAGTAAGAGGAAATCGTCGAAAGGAAAACAAAGAATTGAAAACAAAACAAATAGCAATGTGAAATAATCTTATTGCATTCTAACTCTACTATTGCCCCAATGTCTTCGAATGTCCCTTGTCGTTGACAGAAGATGATTGGATTGATCTTGGACCGTTTGAACTCGGACCTTGGTGATAAAGTTGATTGTGGTGATTCCACGAGACATAGTCATACACTTTCAATCCTTAACTTTTGCCTGGACCGTTGTTGTACCCCAAAATTTTCCCTCTCATTTTACTCAATACATGTCCATTGAGATCTTCAATTTGCTCAAGGTTGCCCAAGAGTGAACCAGACAAACTCTCTCCTAAGGCAGTATACCTCAAATTAGGGTTTCATTCTTCATCAAGATGGGTGAACCACAAAAATCCCAAATTCTTTCCAAGGTCCTAATATGTCCCCAAGATCATCCATGCCAAGTTTCATGCCTTGCACAAGAAGTTTGCTCAGTCAACTGCTCAGATGCTTGAGAATCGACTATACTAGGTCAAAAGTCAATTGTGGCCCACATACAGTCAAACTTCAAGATTTTTGGTCAACATTATCATTTTGGAGTTATATATATCATTTGATCAAGAGTTGATCATGATTCCTCAAGGAATGCTCCAAATTCATCAAAACCCAAAAGTTGTTAAATTAGGGTTTTATAGGAAAAGTCAACCCAACTTTGACCAAGCATAAATTCTTCATACTTTATCAGAAATTTTCCATCCAAGGCTCATTTCGAAGAGGATACAATTCCCTACAATTCATCTTCAGGTCTCAAGTTCAAAATATGCACTCATAAAAAGATATGAATTTTGACATTATAGGTCCTTTTGAAAAGTCAACAAAAACACCTTTTAAGTCAAAGCTTCATACATGAACATGGAAGATCCAATTGAGATGAAACAAAAAGGTTTGTTTAGAGGACATCCTAAGATTTCTAAAAAGGTCCAAGAACACCCTCCTAGGGTCAAAATTTAGAGAGTTGTGCATTGTCAAAGTTGGCAATTTTTGGAAAATTGTCAAAAGTCAACATTGATCAAATTTGCATTTTTTTCCAAAGGGGCCCATGTTTTCTTGTTTGAAACACGTTTCTAATAGGACCCACAACCCATGATCTTTTCCACCTATTATTTTATTATTTTTATCATTTATTTTGATTTTTTATTCATTTAAACCAAAATAAATCAAATTAAATGGTAAAATAATAAAAGCAAATCAAATCTTGGGATTTTTGTGCACATTATGAGTCCATATACAGCTAGCATGGCATGTAATTTGTGCAAGGATGATTTAGATTGAAAAAGTCATGATTGGAGCTATTTTGGAAAGAAATCATACAAGGCCAAAATCAAATCAAATCTTCATAATTCCTCAAGATACCATGAGATTTCTTCCATTATTTTTGACCTAATTTCCTCCTCTATATAAACACAACACCCTCATACACTAGGGAGCACGAAATTGGCTGCCCAAGAACGCTCTCTAAAAACCTCAAATTCTGTCAAAACTAATGCAAAGTCAAAACCGAAGATCCAACCACTTTCAGTCCAAGCCATCAATTACAAATCATTCCTGAGGTATCTAAGGGTAAGAATAGGTCGAAAGTCATGGCCATTGATGCTTGAAACAAGCATACTCATCTTCTCCGATTTGCTTTTCTTTCAAACATTCATATAATTAATTTCACGCATCGCTAATGTTTATTAACTGTCCAAATGAGTTCTTGTTGTTACGTAGAACAGGTTTGAATCATAAACAATAGCTTGGCTTGGTGGATGAGGCGCCTAACTGTGACCCAAGGGGCATGGGTTCATCACCCACCCCATGCATTTTCACTTTTTTGACTATTTTCTTTTCTAACCCTTTTCATTTATTTATTTTTCACTTGATTTGTTTTCTATCATTAATTTAATTAACATATAAAATCACAAAAAAATCATTAAATATTAGTTTTAGGCTTTCAATTAATTAAAATAATTTTTTACATAAAAGTTGTTTTGATTTAATCAATATTGATTTTGTTTCATAATTAACTTGTAAATTAATCAGAGTTAGGTTTTTAATTATTAATTCACACTTTTATTATTTTCCTAACAATTTACTGCAAATTCAGTACATCACCATTCCATGCGTCCATCATACGCTCACAAATCCTACCCTTTGGATCATCCCTTGGTCCAGATCCAGCGTCCAATCACAGCAGCTCATGGTGCACTCTCTGAAGCTAATCCACATGGGATCACACACAAGAAACACGGGCCAACCAATTTGGGCCTAACAATTTGGCAATGCACCCCCCAGTCTGCATTTTACCACACAGGCCCAATAAAAACTTGGTCAATAAAAACTGTTCACACCAACACCTTTCAAAACAAATTTTCAAAACAAACTTCGTCACATCCTTGAGGACTGATACAAGGGTTATCACGAAGTAAAAACATTTTCAAGACAAACACACACAAGCAATTTGAAAAAAATGAGTAAGTATCTAAGAGCCTGTAGATAACTACGGATAAAAAGGGTGCTAACACCTTCCCTTTCTATAATCTACCCCCCGTACTCAGAAACATCTCGAAAAAGGTTTTTTCTGTTCTTTTTCCTTTTCCATGATTGAATGAAATAAAAGTCGGCGACGACTCTTGCTTACCGCGACATTTTGCGAACAAAAAACACAAAATGCAAACCAGTATTAAACAGTCGGTTCTGCCACCGTATCACAGAACTGGCGACTCTGCTGGGGATATATAAGTGGGGTATACCTTAGGATCTAAGTCATTAAATTGCTTCTCTTGATTGTCTTGATTGCTTTACTTTTAAGGGTTTTGTCTGGGGTTACTATAGATCCTACACCTGGATCTGGGGGCACTTTTTAGGTAAACAACAATAGATCGTGGAGACTGTACGGTGTATAACGATATGTTTTAAGCGATGGTTGTATTGGTGTGGCACTTTGGTTGGTACCGGTATCCTTCATTGGGAAACGAGGAGAATACGGGGTCGCCGCATGGTGTCATGAAGCACCAACGGACCTTAGAACCTTAGTTGAGAGCTGAAACAATGCCCGATAAAGGATGGTCAGTGATATTGAGAATCTATAGAATCCAGTTACTTTTTAGGACATGTTTGAACCAACTAAACTTCAAGAGGGTACTGCCTTTAACCTCATGCAAGCCTTAAACCTAAGGACTTGGTGTGACTTGACTGTGTTTGTTATACCTATGTTTGCTATACTTGTGGTTTATCATGACATCATGCATCATAACATGGCATCCATGCTTATTACACTAACCGTTTCAAAGACCAAGGGAATTTATCTTTGTTCTGTTTTGCATATCATGGTTTTCGTTCGTAGAAACACTTCAGAATTAGCCTTGTGAAGATACCTTCCCAACTCAAAGAGCTAACATCAAGGGTTTCTGAAACTTCTGCGTTCACTAAGAGACATGGTCAACTTCTCAACCTGGTTACTTTAAGCTTTGATGAAAAGATGATGAGTGTACTCTTTCAGTTCTTTGATCCCAAGCACCACTGCTTCACTTTTCCAGACTATCAGTTGGTGCCTACCTTGGAAGAATTCTCTCAGCTATTGGATATACCCATTCTTGAAGATGTACCCTTCACAGGCCTAGAAGAAGTTCCTAATCCAGAAGTCATTGCCTCGGCTTTACATCTGAAACGGGTCGACATGGTATCCAATTGGGAAACGAGAAGCGGAGTCAAGGGTTTTCTAGCTAAGTTTCTAATAGACAAAGCCCATTGGTTTTGGGATGTTATGGATTTTCATGCTTTTTAGGAGGTCTTGGCTCTTCTTATCTATGGGTTAGTTATCTTCCCTAATCCAGACTCGTTTGTAGATGTGAATGCTATCAAGATCTTTCTCCATCGCAACCCGATGCTTACTTTGCTTGAAGATATTTTGTACACTCTCCATACTCGTACCATGAGGAGAAGAGGGATTCTTATGTGTTGCACGCCATTGCTGTCGAGGTGGTTTATTTATCACCTCCCTAAGTCCACACTGAAGAATGAAGAAGGTCTGGTTTGGTCACAAAGGATAATGTCACTCGCTCATACAGATATTCTTTGGTGTTCTCGATCTATGGAAAACATTTCTATCATTGACCGTTACGGGGAGTACCCTAATGTCCCACTGCTTGGTATCAGAGGGGGTATAACCTACAATCCTTGTTTAGCTCTGCGACAATTTGGTCACGCTCGAAGGGATGGTCCCCATGAGTTACTAATCGAAGGCATTATGTTCAACTATGAGGAGGATATTCAAGAGTATCGCCGAAGGTTCATACGAGCTTGGGGCATGGTAAACAGATCAACCGTCAGGGCTTTTGGGCCAAAGACTTCCATTCCAATGGAACCTTATCTACAATGGGTACGAGCTCGTGCTCAACAGCTTAGGATGCCCTGTGTGGCTGTTTTGCCAGTGATTGTGGAACCCACTACTGAAGAAGGAGTTCCTTACACGGTTCTCTATCCTTACATGCCCACTGATCTTGGGGAATTACAGAGGTCTTGGATCTAGATGATGAAGGAGCGGGATACTTACAAGGACCAGTTCCATGCTCAGGAGAAGAAGGTTTTAGAGATCGCGAAGCAATTCCGTGAGGAAAAAGGACTGAATGATTATCTTGGCATAAAGAGGAAGCATCCATAGGAATTTTGGTGTCTTTTATAGTTTTAGATTTGTTTATTTTTTTATTCTAACGCCTAAAGGGCATTTGAACTTCAAATTCAGCTAATAAAGTTTTTGTTTATTTTTGGTTTGCAAATTTAAATTTCCCGAAGTCTTTGAAATCATTGCATGTGCATACCATTATCACACACATCATTACAGGTACCATTACAGGTTTCTCATCTTCTTCGCTGTTTATTTCAGCACGAGATGTCTTCCGAACAAAGCATTAAGGACCTGCAGGCACATAACGCCCAGTTCCAACAAATGTTTATGTCTGGCAAAGGGTCAGGAGGATCTGAAAGCCCTCATTCTGAAAGAGAGGAAGAAAAAGAAGAAGGCTGCTGGTATTCTGAACATGGGCCGAAGGTTCAGAGAGCGGTTGAAGCGTCAAACTGATATAACCTCTTCATCCAAGGAAGGGGAGAATCAAGAAGAAGAGAAAGACCCCAGTCCTGCAGTGTTTGACAATGATACTGACTATAATGATGAGCAGTATCCTCCTGCTGAGGATAAATACAAGCAGTTAGAAGACCGTCTGAGTTCCATGGAAGTTCAGAGGATACCTGGAATGGATTTCGAAGAATTGGGATTGGTATCGGGAGTAGTCATCCCGCAGAAGTTCAAAGCTCCAGTTTTTGCCAAATATGAAGGGGTATCTTGCCCAAAACTCCATCTCCGTTCTTACGTCAGGAAGATCCAGCCCCACATAACTGATAGAAATCTGTGGGTTCACTTCTTTCAAGATAGTCTGTCAGGGACTCAACTTGAATGGTTCTACCAACTAGAGGGAACCAATGTCCGCAACTGGGAAGATCTGGCTGCTTCTTTCTATAAGCAGTATCAGTACAATGCCGACCTTGCTCCCACTCGCACTCAACTCTAGAGTATGTCCATGGGTGCAAGTGAAGGTTTTGAAGATTATGCCCAAAAATGGAGAGACTTGGCTAGGAGAGTTCAACCCCCGTTGTCTGATAGGGAGTTGGTTGATATGTTTCTGGGGACGCTATCTGGTCCATTTTTCAATCATTTGATCGGAGCTCGCCAGCTGGTTTCACCGAGATGATTTTAACTGGAGAGAGAGAGTAGAGGTTGGGATTCGAAGTGGAAAAATACAGAAGGATGCCTCGTCAAGTTCAGTAAAGAAGCCTTTTGCTGGTAAGAAGGAAGCCAGTGCCATCTAAAGCCCGATGGGCCAGAATGGGGCTGAACAACGTCAGACAGTAAGTGCCGTAATGATACCTAGACCTGCAGTTGCTCCATAACGCAACAATCAACAAAGGGTGGAGAGACCATAACGACAATTTACCCGCATCAACATGACATTGGCTGAAGTTCTACCTCATATGCTGAAATCCAAATTGGCAACCTTGAGAGAGGCTCCCAAGAATCCAAATACTACATCTCCCCAATATAATCTGAATGCCCGGTGTGCCTATCATTCTAAGAGTCATAGTCACAATACAAATGATTGTTGGGCTCTGAGAAACAAAATACAAGACTTGATTGAAGCCAAGGAGATAGATTTTAATGCTCCGGAGAATCCAAATGTCATAACTGCTCCCATGCCTAAACATGGTCGTGGGGTTAATGTTATTGATACTGTTTTTTTGTTACCTCTGTTGATGAAGTTTCTACTCCTCTCATGAATGTCAAGAAGAATTTGTTGTTGGCCGGTTTATTTCCAGGTTGTGGTGAAGGTTGCCACATGTGTTCGCTTCTACCTTCTGGTTATCATTTGCTGAAATTAGGTGTCCAACGCCTGATAGATAGCAAAGAAATTATGTTTGAGAAAACTATGGTTCCTGTTTTTCCAGTTGAAGACGTTGCCATTATAACCATTTCCGCCAATCCTTCCAAGGTTTCCTCGAGAAGACCTGTTAGGATTACACCTGCTCCAAGAATTGCTCTTCTGATAATCATTGTTCCTGGTCTTGTCCTGTATGTCTCTGATAAAGCTGTCCCCTGGCATTATGGTGCCGATGTGTACTATCATGGCATCAAACAAGATCTGAAAGATGAAGAAGCTGATCTTGACATCAATAACATTGTTGGAACCAGTAAAATCACCCGAAGTGGAAGGGTCTTCTCTCCCGAGATTTCCCCTAAGACTGTTAACAAGCCTATTGTCATTACATCTGTTGTTCCTGCTAGTACATCAACTACTGTTCCTGTTCTTACTCCAGTCAATAAATCATCTGATACCTGCGGCAAAGAGGTTGTAGGTGAGCCTGCCCGGACGGAGGCGCCTAAGAAAATCGTTGTGGAAGCCTCTAAGCAAGAAATAGAGGAAATACTGAAAATCATTAAGAAGAGCGACTACAATATGGTCGAGCAGCTGGGGCAGACCCCATCAAAGATATCCATGTTGTCTTTGCTGTTGTGTTCTGAGGCCCATGCGAAGGCTTTAATTGCATTCCTCAAGACTGCGCATGTGCCACAAAAGACTTCCGCTGATCAGTTCAAAGACTGTGTGGCCAGCCTGACTGTTGATAATGGGTTGGGCTTTTCAGATGCAGATTTGACACCAAAGGGAAGGAAGCATAATGATGCTCTGCGTGTCTCGATTGAATGCAGGGGCACCACTATGGCTCATATGCTGGTAGATACTGGGTCTTCACTGAATGTTCTGCCGAAGAAGGAATTAGACCATTTAGATTGCAAGGGTTTAACTCTAAAGCCTAGTAATATTGTGGTAAGGGCTTTCGACGGATCAAAGAGAATGGTGCACGGGGTGGTGGACATCCCTGTCAAAGTAGGTTCTTAGAATTTTGGGTCCACCTTCTATGTGATGGATATCAGGCCGTCGTATTCTTGTTTGCTGGGTCGTCCTTGGATCCACGAGGCTGGGGCAGTCACCTCCACACTCCACCAAATGCTGAAGTATCCGGTGAAAGGAAAGATCGTCACAGTGCAGGGTGAAGAAGAATATATGGTGAGCCACCTCAACTCCTTCCGCTATGTAGAGATGGACGGGTAATTCACCGAAACTCCTTGTCAGAACTTTGAAGAGGTCCCTCAAATCTTGGCATCGACTGAAACTGCTAGCAACAAACCTCCTTTGAAGATGGCTTCTCTCAAGGACGCCAAGGCTGTGTTGAAGAAGGTGGGTGTGCCAATTGGGGTCAGCTCCTTGATTTCACTCATAAAACTGGCAAATTTGGTTTGGGCTTTACTACAGGGGCTTAAAGGGCTGTTAGGCGCGCTCGGGCTGGAGGACCTCCCTACGCATTAGTAATCGGGGAATTAATGCCATTGAAGATAGTGAAAAGGACTCATACATCGACAGATGGATCTACCCAACTACCAATGGTGGACCGAGTAATTGGACGGCTAGGGACTTCATACCTGTTTCTTTTATTCCACAGTAATTGACCTATTTGTTTTAAGATTTGTAATGAACAATTTGAAACTTTACGGCCCGGTGCCTTTCCCGAGGCACCTTGACTTTGCTTGTGAAGGCTATTATTTGTCATTTCATAATCATTAATAAAGCATTGGACGTTTCCTGCATACAAATTTTGCGCTCTCTGTTTTTCTTTTGTCTTTCACTTTACCAAAATAGCTATTCTCTTACACACACTCACGTATCGTAATGCAGATCCATATCCAATATGGATACCATTGATAACAGCTCTGCTATTGCCAGTTATGACTTCAAAAATCTAATCAACCAAGCCGAGGACGAAGGTGAGTATGATTGTGAGGTGCCTAGAGAACTTGCTAGACTACTACAACAGGAAGAAAAGGCCATACAACCTCATGAAGAGCCGGTCAAGACAATGAACTTGGGTACTGAGAAATACAAGAAAGAGGTTAAAATAGGTGCGGATCTGGAGCTTAACGTCAAACGGAGGTTGATACAGATGTTGCACAACTATGTTGAGATCTTTGCCTGGTCCTACGAAGACATGCCTGGTTTGGACACTGATATTGTGGTATATTGGCTACCGACTAAAGAAGATTGTCCTCCAGTTAAGCAGAAGGTCCATCGTATGCACCCTGAAATGTCAGAGAAGATCAAGGCAGAGGTCATGAAACAATTCGATGCAGGATTCTTAGCTGTCACTTCATATCCATAGTGGGTTGCTAACGTTGTTCTGATACCTAAGAAGGACGGTAAGGTACGGATGTATGTTGATTACAAATATCTGAACCGGGCAAGCCCCAAGGATGACTTCCCACTTCCTCATATTGATGTTCTAGTCGATAACACCACGCAACATAAAATCTTCTCCTTCATGGATGGTTTCTCTGGCTACAACCAGATCAAGATGGCTCCTGAAGACATGGAGAAGACAACCTTCATTACACAGAGGGGCACCTTCTGCTACAAGGTGATGCCTTTTGGGTTGAAAAATGATGGGGCGACTTATCAGCGCGCTATGGTCGCTTTGTTCCACGACATGATTCACCACGAGATCGAAGTTTATGTTGATGATATGATAGCCAGGTCTCAGACTGAGGAAGAGCACCTTGATCATCTCCAGAAATTGTTTGACAGGTTGAAGATATACAAACTGAGGTTGAATCCGAACAAGTGCACCTTCAGGGTAAGATCTGGTAAGCTTCTGGGTTTTATCGTTAGTGACAAGGGTATTCAGGTAGACCCTGCGAAGGTAAAAGCCATACAAGAGATGCCAGTTCCCTGCATAGAGAAAGAGGTTAGAGGTTTCTTGGGACGTCTGAATTATATCGCCAGGTTCATTTCGCATCTGACTGCTACTTGTGAACCAATCTTCAAGCTACTGAAGAAAGATCAAGTGGTAAAGTGGAATGATGAATGCCAGACCGCTTTCGAAAGAATCAAAGAATACCTTCAAGAACCGCCAATTCTGATGCCTCCAGTTGAAGGAAGACCTTTGATATTATACTTGACAGTGCTAGACAATTCAATGGGGTGTGTGCTGGGGCAACATGATGAGTCTGGTCGAAAAGAGAACGCCATTTATTACCTTAGCAAAAAGTTTACCGACTGTGAGACACGACACTCATTGCTCGAGAAAACTTGCTGCACTTTGGCATGGGTTGCTCGCCGACTAAGACAATATATGCTGACTCACACTACCTTATTGATATCAAAGATGGATCCGATCAAGTATATTTTCGAGAAGCCCTCTCTCTCCGAAAGGATAACAAGGTGGAAAATGATCTTAACCGAATACGACATACAATATACAACCCAAAAAGCTATAAAGGGGAGTGTATTAGCTGATCATTTGGCTCATCAAGCCGTGGATGACTACCAGTCCATGAATTTCGAGTTCCCGTATGAGAATATCATGTTAGTGACTGACTACGAAGAACCTGGACCGGATGAAGGACCCGAGGAGGGATCCCGATGGTCTATGTATTTTGATGGAGCCTCAAACGCACTGGGTAACGGGATTGGCGCTATAATCATGTCTCCCGAGGGTTTCCATACTCCGTTCACCGCCCGATTATGTTTCAACTGTACCAACAACATGGCAGAGTATGAAGCATGTATTATGGGTCTTCGAGCTACTATTGACCTAAGGATCAAGTTCTTGAGTGTATTCAAGGATTCCGCTTTGGTAATAAGTCAGATCAAAGGCGAGTGGGATACGAAATACCCGAATCTTATTCCTTACAAAGAGTATATACTAACATTGTTCCCACACTTTGAGGAGGTAACTTTTGAACATTTCCCATGAGAAGAGAACCAGTTGGCGGACGTGCTAGCTACCATGTATTTTATGTTCAAGGTTAGGTGGGACAATGAAGCTCCCTAGATTAACATTGAGAGGTTGGATGAACTAGCACATTGTTGCGAGATCGATACCGAAGAAGTGGTAGGCAAACCCTGGTTTCACGAAGTCAAAAGGTATATTGAGGCTAAAGAGTATCCTGAAGGGACATCTGTCAATGATAAGAAGTTTCTGAGAAGGTTTGCTGCAAAGTTCTTCCTCAGTAATTGAATCCTCTATAAATGCAACCATGACTCCACACTACTACGGTGTGTAGACAAGAGCGAAGCATAGAGGATCATGACAGATCTGCATGAAGGCACTTTCGGAACCCATTCTAGTGGACATACCATGGCTAAAAAGATCCTATGGATAGGATATTATTGGTCCACCATGGAAGCCGATTATTATCAACACTCTCGAACTTGTCATAAGTTCCAAATATACGTTGATAAGGTGCATGTGCCTCCAGTTCCTCTGAACGTCCTGACAGCTCCTTGGCCTTTTGGGATGTGGGGTATTGATATGATCAGCAAAATCA
Organism: Vicia faba; assembly: GCA_948472305.1. Taxonomy (NCBI): domain Eukaryota; kingdom Viridiplantae; phylum Streptophyta; class Magnoliopsida; order Fabales; family Fabaceae; genus Vicia; species Vicia faba. Next base: position 1,425,669,424 of record OX451737.1, on the reverse strand, counting down.
GACCTACTGCATCTAACGGGCATCATTTCATTCTGGTGGCTATTGATTACTTCACGAAGTGGGTTGAGGCAGCCTCCTTTGCTACAGTTACTAAAAACATCGTGGTGCAGTTTATCCGACACAATCTGATCTGTCGATATGGTGTACCAGAGAGAATTATTACTGACAATGGTAGGACTCTCAACAACATAATGATCACCGAGCTCTGCAAACAGTTCAAGATACAACACCATAATTCGTCTCCTTACCGGCCAAAGATGAATGAGGCTGTTGAAGCGGCTAACAAGAACATCAAAAAGATTGTGCAGAAGATGACCGTGACATATAAAGACTGGCACTAGATGTTACCATTCGCTCTTCATGGGTACCGTACCTCAGCACAGACATCGACAGGGGAAACACCCTACTCTCTGGTGTATCGCATGGAGGCAGTTCTACCCATAGAAGTCCAGATACCTTATCTCAGAATTATGAAGGATGCAGGTTTGAACAAGGACGACTGGATCCAGACTCGACTTGATCAATTAAACTTAATCAATGAGAAGAGACTTACTACTATTTGCCATGGTCAGACGTATCAAAAGCGAATGATTAAGGCTTTTAACAAGAAAGTCAGGCGCCAAGAATATCAAGTCGGGGATCTAGTGATCAAACGCATCATACTGCCGCAAGGTGATCCCAGGGGGAAATGGACTCCCACATACGAAGGACCATTTGTGGTTAAGAATATTTTCTCAGGAGGAGCTATGATTCTAACCAACATGGATGGTGACGACCTTCCTCACCCCATCAATGCAGACATAGTGAAAAGATACTACGCATAATCAAAGACCCGCTAGGTTGACTGGCCTAGGCAAAAATAAGGGCTTCCCGGCGAACCAAAAGGGTTCGGGCAAAAGTAAGGGATGAAAATAAAAAGATCTGTACACCCGGCAAGTCGAAAACCCGAAAGGGAGGCTTGGGCAAAAAAGGGTATCCCGGTAGACTGAAAACCCGAAATGGCAGTCCAGGAAAAAGTTAGGGATTGAAGCGTAAAACTATGTCTCATTGGATCATCTTTCAACCAGACTTCGATATTAACTATCAAGCTCAGACGGCGCCAATCAATCTGATCCACCTTCGACCAAGCAACAAAGTGATGAGACGCTTGAAGATATAAAGGCAATAGCAGAGTTGGAACCCAATGGGATTGTTTCACATAGCTGTTTTTCTTCCTTTTACAAATTGTAATTTCTTTTGGCAGCGTTATCTTACTAGGACGTCATCCTCTTTGTACAAAAACGCCTATTACAGGCCAATTTCAAAAATCAATACAAGTCATTTTTACAAAACTTCAATTTGTTTCTTTTTTTTTCTCTGTTTTGTTTTGCAAGAACGTCCAATGATTTATTTTTGATATATGCATTTGAAAATGATTGTTGCTCATAAATATTTGCATAAGAAACAAAAGACGATTACTCGTAATTCCAGAAACAGGGAAAATAAGAAGTACCAAACCCTACAGTCATTTTGCCCCGCAGGTATCGGGATAGAGTCATGCTTGGGAATATGATTATTGGTATACACACTCCCTATAGAGTAAAAATATCCAAAGTCATTGATGTCAGCTTTCCTGAAACAGGACATAAATATCCCCAGCCGAGGTTCGTAATTGCAGGTGAGTCAATAAATTTCATTCCCCGAGCGGAGTCTATTTCTACAGATACAGAAGCTCAATCTCCAACAGAGCTCATCACTTCCCATCACTTCCAGCAATAGAATTTCATCCCCAGTTGAGTTTATTCCTCCAGATCAGCAGGTCGACCAACAAAGTATCTCTTTCCCAAAGTCTGGTCCCCGCAGAGTTATTCTTCAGCGTCTCTTCTCGGCAGAATATTCACAAATCTCCAACAACCGTCAGGGATTTATTTTCCCAGACACGAGCATACCCCGACAGCACTTCATGAACATACATCATGACATACACATACATATCATATCCAGCATAATCTCATTTATTTTGAGAACATCATCTCACCTTGCATTTCATGCATCGCATACAACTAACCCCGATATCTTTTCAGGAAGAGACAATTAGCTTCAACAAATCCAACAGTTATACGGATCACATCTACAGACAACTAATGGAAACTTAGTTCCCGAAATCAAACGGATCAACTAATCTATATTATCATACTGAAGTAACCATACCATGGTTCTTTCTGAAGTGTTACATAAACTTATCCCAAAGTAACCTTACCCCGATTCTTTCTGAAGTTTTACATAAACTTATCCCAAAGTAATCTTACCCCGGTTCTTTCTGAAGTTTTACACAAACTTATGACCTTACCCCGGTTCATTCTGAAGTTTTACACGAACTTATCACGAAGTAACCTTACCCCGGTTCCTCCTGAAGTTTTACACGAACTTATCTCGAAGTAACCTTACCCTGGTTCATTCTGAAGTTTTACACAAACTTGTAACCTTTCCCCAGTTCATTCTAAAGTTTTACATAAACTTATCTCAAAGTAACCTTACCCAGGTTCCCGCTGCAGTTTTACCCAAAATCCTCACAAAACAACCTTACCCAGGCTGTCATATTAAACTAACTTTACCCCGGTTCCTTTGAAGTTTTACACGAACTTATATCGAAGTAACCCTACTACCCAGGTTCCTTCTCACAACCCTACTATCCAGGCTTTTTCGTATCGAAGTAACCCTATCACCCAGGTTCCTTCTCACAGCCCTACTATCCAGGCTTTTTCATATCAAAGTAAGCCCTACTATCCAGGTTCCTTCTCATAACCTTACCATCCAGGTTTCTTTTCTCTTATCTCTAGACGGCAGTCCACAACATTGTAATACCTGGACCTGATCAAACACGATCAGTTTCACCTTTCCCCAGTAGGTCGCGATGCAGCCTATACACTGACCAAGATATGCAGTTCACCTCCGGAGTTAATTCCCCAGTAGAGTAACGGAGAACTGAAGCTCCTAAAATTCTATTTCTCCCAAGACAGATACCAACATTCCTTAACAGATTCCTCCTCAACGACAGGAGAAAGGATTCTCATCAAAGGAATATCTCAGGAAATCCACATTATCTAGATGGCATCTTTAAGCCCATCTCCGACGATTCTCCGTCACATCCAGGATGGCATCTTTAAGCCCATCTCTGACAATATTTTATCATCAACCCCCAAATGGCATCTGTAAGCCCATTCCCGATATCACAAATCAAGTGCCACTTCATGCGAGTGCAAATTTCTGGGCACTCTAGTGTTCAATCATCCTCCACCTTCAGATCACGAAAGGTAGGCTAGACAATCTACATCCTCAGGTTTAAGAAGATTGAACAGGGGCAACTGTTGTACCCCAAAATTTCCCCTCTCATTTTACTCAATACATGTCCATTGAGATCTTCAATTTGCTCAAGGTTGCCCAAGAATGGACCAGACAAACTCTCTCATAAGGCAGTATACCTCAAATTAGGGTTTCATTCTTCATCAATATGGGTGAACCACAAAGATACCAAATGCTTTCCAATGTCCTAATATGTCCCTAAGATCATCCATGTCAAGTTTCATGCCTTGCACAAGAAGTTTGCTCAGTCAACTACTCAGATGCTTGAGAATCGATTGTACTAGGTCAAAAGTCAATTGTGGCCCACATACAGTCAAACTTCAAGATTTTTGGTCAACATTATCATTTTTAAGTGATATACATCATTTGATCAAGAGTTGATCATGATTCCTCAAGGAATGCTCCAAATTCATCGAAACCCAAAAGTTGCTAAATTAGGGTTTTGTAGGAAAAGTCAACCCAACTTTGACCACGCATAACTTCTTTATACTTTATCAGAAATTTTCCATCCAAGTCTCATTTTGAAGAGGATGCAATTCCCTGTAAATCATCTTCATCTCTCAAGTTCAAAATATGCACTCATAAAAATAAATGAATTTTGACATTATAAGTCCTTTTGAAAAGTCAACAAAAACACCTTTTGGGTCAAAGCTTCATACATGAACATGGAAGATCCAATTGATATGAAACAAAAAGGTTTGTTTAGAGGACATCCTAAGATTTCTAAAAAGTCCAAGAACACCATCCTAGGGTCAAAATTGAGAGAGTTGTACATTGTCAAAATTGGCAATTTTTGGAAAATTGTCAAAAGTCAACATTGATCAAATTTGCATTTTTTTCAAAGGGAACCATGTTTTCTTGTTTGAAACATGTTTCTAATAGGAGCCACGACCCCTGAGATTTTCCACCTATTATTTTATTATTTTTATCATTTATTTTGATTTTTTATTCATTTAAACCAAAATAAATCAAATTAAATGGTAAAATAATAAAAGCAAATCAAATCTTGGGATTTTTGTGCACATTATGAGTCCATATATAGCTAGCATGGCATGTAATTCGTACAAGGATGATTTAGATTGAAAAAGTCATGATTGGATCTATTTTGGAAAGAAATCATACAAGACCAAAATCAAATCAAATCTTCATAATTCCTCAAGATACCATGAGATTTCTTCCATTATTTTTGACCTAAATTCCTCCTCTATATAAACACAACACCCTCATACACTAGGGAGCACGAAATTGGCTGCCCAAGAACGCTCTCTAAAAACCTCAAATTATGTCAAAACTAGTGCAAAGTCAAAACCGAAGATCCAGTCAATTTCAGTCCAAGCCATCAATTACAAATCATTCCCGAGGTATCTAAGGGTAAGAATAGGTAAAAAGTCATGGCCATCGATGCTTGAAACAAGCATACTCATCTTCTTCGATTTGCTTTTCTTTCAAACATTCATATAATTAATTTTATGCATTGCTAATGTTTATTAACTGTCCAAATGAGTTCTTGTTGTTACGTAGAACAGGTTTGAATCACAAACAATAGCTTGGCTTGGTGGATGAGGCGCCTAACTGTGACCCAAGGGGCATGGGTTCATCACCCACCCCATGCATATTTCACTTTTTTTGACTATTTTCTTTTCTAACCCTTTTCATTTATTTATTTTTCACTTGATTTGTTTTCTATCATTAATTTAATTAACATATAAAATCACAAAAAAAATCATTAAATATTAGTTTTAGGCTTTCAATTAATTAAAATAATTTTTGACATAAAAATTGTTTTGATTTAATCAATATTGATTTTATTTCATAATTAACTTGTAAATTAATCAGAGTTAGGTTTTTAATTATTAATTCACACTTTTATTATTTTCCTAACAATTTACTGCAGATTCAGTACATCACCATTCCATGCGTCCATCATACGCTCACAAATCCTACCCTTTGGATCATCCCTTGGTCCAGATCTAGCGTCCAACCACAACAGCCCATGGTGCACTCTCTGAAGTTAATCCACATGGGATCACACGCAAGGAACATGAGCCAACCAATTTGGGGCTAACAATTTGGCAATGCACCCTGTTGTACCCCAAAATTTTTCCTCCCATTTCATCATTATTTTCTCACCACAAGACCCTTGGAGCTCAAGAACAAGTTAGGGTTTACTCTGCTCAAGACTCCTCCTTGCACTGTTGACCCAAATTAGGGTTTGAGTTTGCACAAAGATGTTTTGACCTAAAATGCCCAAAATGACTTTCATGCTTCATGTTGGACTCACAAGTTTATCCATACCAAGTTTCAAGCCTTGATTCCAATCTTTGCCCAGTCAATTGGACAGTTGACCTAGAAATCAGCTGTATTGGGGAAAAAGTCAACTGTGGTCAATTGATAGTCAAACTTCATGATTTTTGACCCACATCAACATTATGAACTCATATGAACCATTTGGTCAAGTTTGGATCACAATTCCACAAGAAATTTGATCAGATCACCAAAAGGGCAAAATGGTCATTTTTAGGGTTTTAACTGCACAAAGGCAATTTTTGACTGTTTGACCTAGCCAATGGCAAACCAAGCTCACATATGGACTCAAGGACTCAATGGAATTGTCTTGACATATTCAACAAGTTCAAAAGATCCCAAATGCACAAGATTGACAAATGCATTTTCCAGTCAACTGATCAAGATTTGACAGTATACTGAAAAGTCAAACTTTGACTTTTTTGTCAAAATCAAGTGCCAAGATTCATTTTTCATCAAGACATGTCAAATTATGAAACTTGTTCATCAAGAAACCAAGAATTACAAATTAGGGTTTGAAATGAAGAAATTTCATAACTTATAAATTTTCTAAGTTATGAAATTTCCTAATTTTTTCCTAACTTTGTCCCATCTTTTCATCAAGATACATTTGGATTCAAACAAAACTAAAAACATGAAAGTTATAGTCCATTGCAAAATCTACAACTTTGATTCACAAAGTTTCCTCAAAAGAAGCTTGTAGCTCAAGTTATGATTTTTGGAATAGGGGTGCAAAACATTCTTAACTTAGAATTTTTTGACCTATTTTAGGCAGGATTTTTGCCTAACTTCATGACCACTTTTCACATGCTTACACTTGGAATTTCAACTTGCATTACAAAGATGGATTGTATTACACATTCCAAGCTTTCCAAATTGTCCAAGAACTTCTCAAACACCCTTGTGGTTAGGGAGAATCGAATTTGTCAATATGGGCAAAAGTCACTTTGTTCATGAGCCAATTTCATGTTCATACACTATGCATTTTCAAACTCAGCTTGCACAAACTAGGTTACAGGCCTCTAATCCCATTAACACTCAATAATTCAATGCTAAACCATTGTGCCAAGATGTTATTTTATGCATTTGGTCATTACATGAAGGTTTAGTCTTAAAATGGATAAAGCATTTTTGCCATTTTGGAAAAGAAGCACTTTATGTCAAGTTCACATATCTTTGAAGTACAAGAAAATCTCTGAGGCACAAATGTATGGACATATCCCATTGATCAAGAACAAACTTTGCAGCATGTTTGAAGGGCCTGTGATAGCCTATATTGAAAGTTGACAACTTTTGCTTAAGGAGGAAGAAACTTTGCAAAACTGACCACAACTCACATTCTTGTCAAGACAAGCCTAAACAAACTTCATGAGCATTTTCCAAACATCAAACCAAGTTTGAAACACGACCAAACCATCTCTCAAACCTCCATATATAGAAAAACACAGTTTTGTGGCAAAACAGGGCATAAGCTGCAACTTGAATCCCACAGTCCATTCCTATCGTGCGTTTTGGCTGAAACCTCTTCAAACACACTCCCTATCATCCATTGAAGCTATTCCAAGCATTGAACTAGAACTATAACATCCATAGCCAAGTGTGCCATTTTCATTTTTCATCTGTGCAGGTTGACTTCTGTAGCTCGATTCAGTAAGATTCAAAGCAAGCCAAGCATAGAGGAAGCATCCCTGGACCTCAAGCAAGCTGTACAAGTCCTCACACTGCATTGAAAGTGCCTCCATTGTTGCACACGATTCAAGATGAACAGGTAAAAGTTTGGACTTCTATCTCTCAATCTAGGAAGAGTTAGGCTTAGGTTTATGAATGAAACATGTTCTACTCATGGCCCTGAAGCTACCTGTATCCTCACTTTTCATTTATATTGTGTGTGTTAAGAGAATTTGGAACCTGAACATTAGAAAAAAGTTAGGTCAGGAATTGGGGAAGAAGAAATTCTCTCTCATTTTTGAGAGTTAGATCAACTTCTTTATATGTTTAGAATCGTGACATGATGCTCTATAACATTGATGTTGTAAGTTTTTGTTGAAAGTCAAAGAATCAAGAGATAACAGGGATGGAAGGAAGCGCGCGTTTTTTGTGTTTGAAAGGTGCTGGAGGTTGAAGACAAAGCCTCTTTGGGCTGGGCCTGTTTTGTTTTTTCTGTTTACACCACCTTTTCACACTCACACCCCCTTGGCCCATTGTGTTTTATTTTTATTATTTTTGATTTTTTCCTTTTTTATTCTGATTTATTATTTTTTGTCAAAGTATAAAAAACATAAAAAACATTTTTCCATTCATTTTTGCATTTTATTTGGATTTTTATTTGTTTTATTTGAACTTGTACATTATAAATAAACATAATACCTTTTATTTAAAATACTAAAAAATAACACAAATGCATTTTATTTTCTGATTTTATTTTATTTTATCTTTTGAAAACATTTCCTAAAAAATATACTTTTTTTTTGTAAATAATAAATATTTTATTTTTGTATATATTTAATATATTTAATACATAATATAAATACTTATATATTTATTAGAATATTTAGGATAAAAATACAAAATAATACATTTTTTTATTTTTAATAATATTTAACCTCAAAAATACTTTTTTTACAATATACTTCCTTTTTATTTATTTCTTGTACATAATTAATAAATATTGTATATAATAAATAATTAATACTATTTATTTGCAAAATTAGGGTTTTTGCCCTAAACATGAAAATATACAAATTAACTTTTATTTATTTATTTTTATTTCACTTGTAAATAAATCATACACATACACATTTTATTTTTCTTATACATTGCTATTACTTTATATTTACATTGCGATTGATTCGATTTGGTTGTAAATATTGGGATACCACTCTCCTATTAAGTCTCATCCCCATTTGGACATTTGTACCCCCATCCCCATGATTATTCTGTAATAATTTAGGACTTTTAATTCCGCATTTTAAAGCTTTCTAAATAGGCCATGATAAACTTAGGGTTTGTATGCAAAAATCAAATAACAAATAGCTTGACCTAATTCAAAGACAACAAAGCATGAAAATGGACAACACCAATCACACTTGCACCCCTAAGGTTACTCCACTTGTTGCCTTCAATAAATGGGCCATGTTGCATGTTGGGTGTCTTTGGCAAAACAAAACAATTCAATTGATCATAGTCCCTCGATGACGCTTTCGAAAGTTGCCTAAACAAATGATCAAGTCCCTTAAAGGAAAAGTTGCCAAAGACACTAGGCACTATTGCAATCATGGTCTAAACGATGACCCGCGCCCGTTCCGTTAACATCCTAACACAAGATTGTCCACCAAATACAATGGTGGAACAAAATTGTTAAAAGGGTTAAAACATAGAAAAGGCCTTTGAGTAAATTTAGGGGTAGACAACTCTTAGTTACTTGATCAAACTTGCAAAACACGCTTGCCTACGTTTCAACACCTCACTCCACAAAAATTTCAAAACAACTTTCAAAAACACTTTCAAAATAACTTTCAAAAACATTGAAAACTTTTCAAAAGATATACACCTTTGTATACATTCAAACATGAATCATTACAAAGGTTGCCACAACAAATGGCCTCTTTTCAAAACATTTGCAAACCCATACACAAAGCACCATTTCAAACAATTGAAAACACAAGGCAAGTGATCTAAGCAAGTAACTAAGAGCCCATGGATAACCATGGATAGAAAGGATGCTAATACCTTCCCTTTCTATAATCTACTCCCCGAACCCAAGAAAACATCTCAAAGGTTTTTGCTGTGCTTTTTAACCTTTCCTTAGGATAAAATAAAAAGTCGGTGGCGACTCTTGCTCAACCGAAACATTTACGAAAACAAACGCAAAACCCAAGTCAGTTCTCCCACCGTATCACAGAACTGGCGACTCTGCTGGGGAGAACTTAAAAGTGGGGTTACCTTAGGACTAGACCACATTTGTTTTCAATTGCTTGCTTTGTTTGCTTTTATATTTGTGGGCTTTACATTGGAGTTTCATGGATCCTAACCCGAATCTGGGGAATACCCTTTAGGTAGCATAAGCTGTGAGGGACCTGTCCGGCGTAGACCGACATGGGTGAAGCAGTGGCTACGTTGGTATGATACCTTGGTCTGTACCGATATCCCTTGTGTTGCAACGAGGAGAATATGGGTCTTCTAAGGAGTCATTAAGCACCAACCGACCTTAGAACCCTAAATTGACCCAACTTGGCCATAGAATGGTAGCAGTATGCTACACTCATTGAGGCTAAACTCTCGCGATGGTTCTGGCTGCAAGAAAAGATTGTGATGCTGGAGTTATGACCGATTGAGGGTAGTCAGTGATATTGAGGTCCTCTAGAACCCGGTTACTTTTGATAGGACAGGTCTTAACCAACAAAATAGAAAGAGGGTAATACCTAAACTTCATGCGGGCCTAAACCCTAAGGGTTGTCTTGTGTGACTTGTGTGCCTTATCATGTTTGCCTTTGTGAATACTTGTGGTGCGCTTTATCATAACATCATACCATCATACCATTGCATGCATCCTGCATAAGGACTGACCCATTTCAAAGACAAGAGGGTTTCATCTTTGCTCTGTTCTGTAGGACATCATGATGCCCATGCGTAGGAATACTATCCGACTCAACTTTGTTCAACCACCTACTTTGCTCAAGGATTTGGTTGATAGGATTCCAAACACTACTTCCTTCATCAAGAGGCATGGTTCTCTCCTCGATTTAATCACTTCAAAGTGGGACCAACAACTGATGAGTGTCCTGGTCCAGTTTTATGATCCCCTGTACCATTGCTTCACTTTTCAAGACTTCCAGTTGGTCCCTACCCTGGAAGAATTCTCTGATTTGCTTGGTATCCCTGTTTTGGAGCAGACTCCATTCACTGGTTGGGAGAAGACTCTTAGGCCTGAAGAGATTGCTGCAGCCCTTCCCTTGACCAAAGAAGAGGTAATGGCTAACTGGGAGACTAGAAGTGGAGTTAAGCGCTTTTTGGCTAAGTTTCTGGTTGGCAAAGCTAATAGTTTCTGGAATGACTTAGACTTCAAGGCGTACGAAGACATTTTGGCTCTCTTAATCTATGGTCTAGTATTGTTTCCAAATCCTGATAACTTTGTCAATATCAATGCCATAAGGATTTTCATGTCTCGGAACCCTGTACCCACTCTCTTGGGTGACATCCTGCAACAACTCTATGCTCGTACTGCCCGAAGACGGGGAACTCTGTGGTGTTGTGCTCCTTTGTTAGTGAGGTGGTTTATTTCGCACCTCCCTAAGTTCGTGCTGAAGAATGAAGAAGGAAAGGGCTGGGCTCATAGGTTAATGTCTCTCACTGACAATGACATCATTTGGACTCTCAGAGGTTTGGATGAGGTAACCATTATTGATTGTTGCGGAGAATATCCTAATGTTCCATTGATCGGTACCCAGGGAGGAATCTCTTATAATCCATGTTTAGCTCTCCGTCAGTTTGGAAGAGCCAGAAGAGCAGGGCCTCATGAGATGTTGGTTCCTCACTTCAGTTTTGAGTTTCAGGTAGACAGTGACGAGCTGCGCCGTAGATTCATTAAGGCTTGGGACAGAATTCACAAAGCTGACCCACATGAGTTAGGATCGAAGACTTCTCTACCAATGGAATCCTACTACAGATGGGTCCGCATCCGTGCTCAGAAGTTAGGTATGCCATACGAAGCTGTCGGGCCTATCATTCTGGAATTTCCTGATGAAGACGGGGTTCCTCCAACTGTCCTCCCTCCTCAGATACCCACTGATGTTGATACACTAAAGAGATCTTGGGCGCAGCTACAGGAAGAACGGGATTTTTATCGGGAAAAGTTCAACGAACAGGAACGAAAGATCCAGAAGCTGACTAAGCAATTGGAGGAAGAGCGGATCCTGAATGACTATATCCGTACTGAGAAGAGGAGGCCATGGGAGCACTGATGGCCTTTGGATGTTTCTTTTACAACTTTTATTTCCTTTTCAGTATTTTCATTCTTGTAATGCCTAAGGGCAAATTGTTGAACAATTTAAAGTTTGAATCTAATGAAGTGTGTTTCCTTTTTGTCTACAAAGTTGAATCCCGATTGTCTTTGAAAACATAAATCATAAACATCTCATTGCATCATATGCATAACAGGTACCTTTCTTCTACAGGTTGCTTAATCTTCTTCGCTGTCTATTTCAGCACTCAATCATCATGTCTTCCGAGCCTACTACCGAACAAGCTATCAGGGCCCTCCAGGCCCAGAACGCCCAGTTTCAAGAGCTGGTCATGAGCTTAGCCCAAGGTCAACAGGAGTTGAAGACTCTGCTCCTAAAGAAGAAGAAGAAGAAGAGGACTGCGCTGTTTAACACTGGACGGAGGTTTGGGAATACACTACATAATGAGGCTGATCAGGCTACTTCCTCTGCAGGGAAAGACAGTCCCCAAGGGGGAAGGGCTCCTAGTCCTATGGTCTCCGACAACGAGACAGATTACAACGACGAACAGTACCCTCCTGCTGAAGACAAGTACAAGCAACTAGAGGACCGTTTAAGTGCCATGGAGATTCAAAATGTGCCGGGGCTGGATTTTGGAGATCTAGGTTTATCTTCTGGGGTGGTGATCCCACACAAGTTCAAGGCACCTGCCTTTGCAAAGTACGACGGGGCTTCCTGTCCTAAGCTGCATCTCAGATCATATGTAAGGAAGATCTAAACTTACACTGCAGACAAGAACCTATGGATCCATTTCTTCCAGGATAGCCTTTCAGGGGCTCAACTCGAGTGGTTCTATCAGCTGGATGGAGCCAGTATCCGAAACTGGGAAGACTTGGCTACTGCATTTTATAAGCAGTATCAGTACAATTCCGACCTCGCTCCCACGCGTACCCAACTCCAGGGTATGTCACTGGGGACGGGCGAAGGATTCAAGGAGTATGCGCAAAAGTGGAGAGACCTGGCTGGTAGGGTGCAGCCACCTTTGACGGACCGTGAGCTTGTCGACATGTTCTTAGGGACCCTGTCCGGTCCATTCTTCAACCATCTGATTGGTAATTCTTCTGTTGGGTTTACAGATTTGATCTTGACTGGTGAGAGAATAGAAGCTGGTATCAAGTCGGGGAAGATACAGAAAGGTGCCTCCTCGAGTACTGAAAAGAAGCCCTTCAAGAAGGAAGCCAGTGCTATTTATGGTCCCATAAGACAAATTAAACCGGAACGCCGCCAAGCTGTCAACGCGGTGGTAATCTCAAAGGCCGCTGCTGCTCCTCGGCAGTATAACCAACCAAGGGGTGAGAGACCCAAAAGGCAGTACACTCGACTCAGCATGACCCTGTCTCAGATATTGCCGCAACTACTGTCAACCAATCTGGTAACTGTCAAAGAAGCTCCGAATGTAGTGAACACAACTTCTCCAAAGTACAACCCCAACGCCCGTTGCGCTTATCACTCTGACGGCCCGGGGCATACTACGGACGATTGTTGGGCTCTGAGGAATAAGGTTCAGGACCTTATTGATGCTAAAGAAATACAGTTTGAGGCGCCCAAAAGGCCCAATGTTGTGACTGCTCCCATGCCCCAGCATGGAGTGAATGCTGTGGAAGAAGATCGGTATGTAGCCTCCGTGGAAGAGATTGTTACTCCGTTATTGATTGTTAAAAGGAACCTGTTGCTAGCTGGTTTATTTCCGGGATGTAGTAATGGTTGCCTTTTATGTGCTGTTTCACCTGTTGGTTGTCCTTTGCTGAAATCAGGTATCCAAAGCCTGATGGATAGCAAAGAGATCTTGTTCGAGAAGATTGTTGTTCCTGTTGTCCCTGCTAAAGAAGTGTCTATTGTTACTATTTTCAACAAACCTTCTAAGGCTCTCTCAAAGAAGCCTGTCAAAATCATGTCCACTCAGAAGATTATTCCTATCATCATCACTGTTCCGGGGCCCCTCCCCTATACATCCGACAAAGCTGTCCCATGGCACTATGGGGCAGATGTTTATGTTCTTGGAGTAAAGCAAGAGTTTGATACTAGTATCGGCGTCAGTAACATCACCGGGCCTGCCAAAGTTACTCGCAGTGGTAGGTTGTTCTCACCGGATATTGCGCCACCAGCTATTCAGAGACCTCTTATCATCACACCTGCAAGTGTGCCTGCTCCCCTTCCTGATCAAGTTTCTGTTTCTACCCATGCCGCCGAGTCATCGGACGCTCGGGGCAAAGGGATTGCTACTGATATGCCTGCCCAGACGGAGGCACCAAAGACAACCAATGTTGAAGCTTCCCAGCAAGAGATGGAAGAGATTCTCAAGATTATCAAGAAGAGTGATTTCAATGTAGTTGAGCAGTTGGGACACACCCCATCAAAAATCTCTATGCTATCACTGTTGTTGTGTTCAGAGGCCCATGCCAAGGCCCTGATTTCCTTCCTGAAGACGGCCCATGTGCCACAAGAAACGTCTACTGATCAATTTACCGATTGTGTGGCCAACTTGACTGCCGATAATGGTTTGGGCTTCTCTGACGCCGATCTGACTGCCAAAGGAAAGAACCATAACGACGCCCTGCATGTCTCCATTGAATGCATGGGAACTACTCTTGCCCATGTGTTGGTAGACACCGGTTCTTCATTAAACGTATTACCCAAGAAGGCCCTAGACATGTTGGATTGTGAGGGTTTGGAGCTCAAGCCTAGTAACATTATTGTCCGAGCCTTAGACGGTTCAAAAAGGATGGTACATGGGGAAGTTGACATTCCAATCAGGGTTGGTTCTCAAGTTTTTGATCTACTTTCTATGTGATGGATATCCGACCATCCTATTCCTGTTTGCTGGGTCGTCCATGGATCCATAAGGCTGGAGCGGTGACCTCCACACTACATCAGAAGCTTAAGTACCCGGTTAGAGGGAAAATTGTTACAGTTTAGGGCGAGGAAGAGTATATGTTCAGCCACCTCAACTCATTCCGGTACATAGAGATGGATGGGGAGTTCATTGAAACCCCCTTTCAACACTTTGAAGAGGTGCCTCAGACACTGGCGTCAGCAGAGACTGTAACTGAAGAAGATTCTCCTTTGAATATGGCTTCCTTATAGGATGCCCGGGCTGTGATTGAGAAGGGTGAGTATGCAAACTGGGGCCGACTTCCTGACTTCACTCCAAAGACTTACAAGTTTGGCTTGGGTTTCACTGCAGAAGCTCAGAGGGCTGTTCGTAAGGCAAGAATTGGAAAACCTCCTGTGTTCATCACCAACCCAGGAGTAAATGCTATTGAAGACGACGTGGAGGAATCTGAATTCGACAGCTGGATCTACCCAACTACCGACAGTGGACCAAGCAACTGGACTGCGAAAGACTTCACACTTATTACTTTTGTCACTCAGTAATGAACTCTTTTGTTTTGAATTTGTAACAGACAATATTTTGAGACTTTTATGGCTCGGTGTCTTACCCGGGGCACCGTGGTTTCATTTGTGAGGGCTTTTGTGTGTCATTTTCATATATCATCAATAAAAACATTGGACATTTGTCGCATTTCAAAATCTTGCTCTCCTTTTCTTTCTTTATTATATATTGCAAAACAGCTATATTTACACACACTCACCTATACAGGTTTCAATCCACTCTGGATCTCACTGGTAACGACTCTGCTACTGCTAGTTATGACTTCGAAAATCCGACCAACTTAGCCGAAGACGAAGGTGAAGATGATTGCGAAGTGCCTGGTGAGCTTGCAAGACTACTACTCCAGGAAGAAAGGGCCATTCAGCGACATGAAGAGCCAGTGGAAACGGTAAATCTGGGTACTGAGACAGACATAAAGGAAGTCAAGATTGGTGCCAATCTAGAGCTCAGTGTGAAACAACGGTTGATTCAGATGCTACATGACTATGTGGAAATCTTTGCCTGGTCCTACGAAGACATGCCTGGGTTAGATACCGACATTGTGGTTCATCACCTGCCTACCAAGGAAGAATGCCCTCCGGTAAAACAGAAGGTCCGTCGTATGCGTCCATAAATGTCCGAGAAAATCAAAGCCGAGGTTATGAAACAATTTGATGTCGGGTTTCTAGCAGTGACTTCTTACCCTCAGTGGGTTACCAACGTGGTTCCAGTGCCGAAAAAGGATGGTAAGGTCCGAATGTGTGTTGATTACAGGGATTTGAACAGGGCGAGCCCTAAGGATGATTTCCCTCTGCCTCATATCGACGTTCTGGTTGACAACACTGCTCAGCATAAAGTATTCTCCTTCATGGATGGATTCTACGGTTATAATCAGATCAAAATGGCTCCTGAAGACATGGAGAAGACCACTTTTGTTACTCAATGGGGCACCTTTTGCTACAAGGTCATGCCTTTTGGGTTGAAAAATGCTGGGGCAACCTACCAACGTGCCATGGTTTCTTTATTTCATGACATGATCCATCACGAGATAGAAGTATACGTCGACGATATGATTGCAAGGTCCCAAACTGAGGAGGAACACCTTGACCATCTACAGAAGCTGTTTGACCGTCTGAAGTTGTACAAGCTAAGGTTGAACCCAAACAAGTGCACCTTTGGGGTGAGATCTGGAAAATTGCTAGGCTTCGTCGTAAGCGACAAAGGCATTCAAGTGGACCCTACCAAAGTGAAAGCCATACAAGAGATGCCAACTCCCAAAACAGAGAAAGAGGTCAGAGGCTTTCTAGGACGTTTGAATTACATTGCCCGATTCATCTCGCATCTAACTGCTACTTGTGAACCAATCTTCAAGCTACTGAAGAAAGATCAAGTAGTACGTTGGAACGATGAATGTCAGGCCGCTTTCAAAAGAATCAAAGAGTACCTCCAAGAACCACCCATTCTTATGCCGCCGGTTGAAGGGAGACCTCTAATACTATACTTGACAGTACTTGACAACTCAATGGGGTGTGTGCTGGGGCAGCATGACGAGTCTGGCCGAAAAGAACACGCCATTTATTACCTTAGCAAAAAGTTTACCGACTGTGAGACCCAATACTCACTGCTCGAGAAAACTTGATGCGCTTTGGTATGGGCTGCTCGCCGGCTGAGACAGTATATGTTGACTCACACTACTCTGTTGATTTCAAAAATGGATCCAATCAAGTACATATTCGAAAAGCCCGCCTTGTCCGGAAGAATAGCAAGATGGCAGATGATCTTGACGGAATATGACATCCAGTACACAACTCAAAAAGCAATCAAGGGAAGTGTATTGGCAGACCATTTGGCGCACCAGGCAATGGACGATTACCAGTCGATGAACTTTGAATTTCCAGACGAGGGTATCATGGTAGTGACTGATTGTGAAGTACCTGGACCGGATGAAGGACCTGAGGAAGGATCCCGATGGTCTATGCACTTTGACGGAGCCTCAAACGCTTTGGGTAATGGTATCGGCACTGTGATCATATCCGCTAAAGGCACTCATACTCCACTCACCGCCCGACTATGTTTCAACTGCACCAACAACATGGCGGAATATGAGGCATGCATCATGGGTCTTCAAGCTGCAATTGACTTAAGGATCAAGTTTCTGAGTGTCTTCGGAGATTCCGCTCTCGTGGTCAATCAGATCAAAGGCGAGTGGGATACGAAACACCCAAATCTTATTCCTTACAAGGAGTATGTGTTGACATTGATTCCCCACTTCGAGGAGATAACTTTTGAACACTTCCCAAGAGAGGAGAATCAGTTAGCGGACGCGTTGGATACGATGTCTTGTATGTTCAAAGTCAAATGGGACAACGAGGCGCCCCAGATCATTATTTGGAAGTTGGATGAACCTGCACATTGCTGCGATCTTGAGACTGAAGAGGTAACTGAAAAACCTTGGTATCATGAAGTGAAGAGGTACCTTGAAGCTCAAGAATACCCCGAAGGCGCATCCGTTAATGACAAGAAGTTTCTGAGAAGGTTCGCAGTAAAGTTCTTCCTCAGCAATGGCATTCTCTACAAGTGAAACCATGATTCAACCTTACTGCGTTGTGTGGATAAGACTGAAGCAGAAAAGATCATGGCAGAGCTACATGAAGGTACCTTCGAAACACATTCCAGTGGACATACCATGGCAAAGAAAATCCTTCGGGCAGGATATTTCTGGTCCACATTGGAAGTCGATTGCTATCAGCATTCGCGAACTTGTCATAAATGCCAGATCTATGCTAATAAGGTGCACATTCCTCCGGTTCCTCTGAACGTCTTGACAGCACCTTGGCCTTTTGCAATGTGGGGCATTGATATGATCGGCAAGATCCGACCTACGACATCTAACAGGCACCGCTTCATCCTGGTAGCGATTGATTACTTCACAAAATGGGTTGAAGCAGTTTCCTATGCTACCGTAACCAAGAACGTCGTGGCACGGTTCATTCGGCACAACCTGATCTATCGATACGGTGTACCTGAAAGGATCATTACGGATAATGGTACCAATCTTAACAACAAGATAATCACTGAGCTCTGCGAGCAATTCAAGATACAGCACCATAACTCTTCTCCCTACCGGCCGAAGATGAATGGGGCTGTCGAAGCGGCAAATAAGAATATTAAGAAGATTGTGCAGAAGATGACAGTGACCTACAAAGATTGGCACGAAATGTTACCGTTTGCTCTTCATGGGTACTGTACCTCAGCACATACGTCAACAGGGGCAACTCCCTTTTCCTTGGTCTATGGCATGGAGGCAGTCTTGCATATTGAAGTCCAGATACCCTCTCTCCGGATAATGAAGGATTCAAGTTTGAGCGAAGATGACTGGATCCAGACTCGGCTTGATCAATTAAACCTAATTGACGAAAAGAGACTCACTGCTATCTGTCATGGTCAGACGTACCAAAAACGAATGATCAGGGCATTTAATAAGAAGGTCAGACGACAAGAGTATCAAGTCGGAGACCTGGTAATCAAGCGCATCATTCTTCCTCAAAGTGATCCCAGGGGAAAATGGACCCCCACGTACGAAGGGCCATTTGTGGTTAAACATATCTTCTTAGGAGGAGCTATGATTCTAACCACCATGGATGGTGACGACCTTCCTCACCCCGCCAATGCAGACATAGTAAAAAGATACTACGCATGAATTAAAGACCCGCTAGGTTGACACACCTAGGCAAAAGTAAGGGCTTCCCGGCGAACCAAAAGGGTTCGGGCAAAAATAAGGGATGAAAATGAAAAAATCTGTACACCCGGCAAGTCGAAAACCTGAAAAGGCGGCTTGGGCAAAAATGGGTATCCCGGTGGACTGAAAACCCGAAAGGGCGGTCCAGGCAAAAGTTAGGGATAAAGCGTAATACTATGTCTCATTGGATCACTTTGCATCCAGAATTCGGCATCAACTATCGGGCTCAGATGACTCCAATCAATCAGCTTCATCCTCAACTAAGCAGCAAATTGATGAGACGCTTGAAGACATAAAGGCGATAACAGAGTTGGAACCCAGTGGGATTATTTTTCACATAGTTGTTTTGTTTCTTTTTCAAAATTTTATAAACTCTATGTTGCTCGGCGGCATTCTCTTACTGGGACGTCAGCCTCCTGTACATAAAACGCCTATTTACAGGCAAATTTCAAAATCAATACAAGTTCAATTTTTCAGACAAATTACCCATCGTTTTTCCTTTTTCTGTTTTGTTTTGCAAAGAACGTCCAATGTTCCTTTTTGATATATGCATTTGACATTAATTGCTAACTCATAAATATTTGCATGCGAAACAAAGGACTAATTACAGATGACATCAGAAACAGGGGCAATAAAGAATCGTCTAAGCGATCTAGTTATTTTGTCCATCAAGGTCCCAAAGTAGGTTCGGCTGAAGAACGTAACCAAGTTACCTCAACTCCCCTCAGAGTAAGACGAGATTCAACAATACTCTCCCCAGGCAGAGTTGGTCCCCCATCAGCCAGTTGGTCCCCCATCAGCCCTAAAAAGGCACAGTATCTCCAGCAAGTCAACGATACTCCCCCCAAGCCGAGTTAGTCTACTGTCAGCCTTAAGGAAGTTGGGTATCCCCAGAAGATCTCAACATTCCCCAGCGGAGTATAGACATTCCTCAACAAGCATCTCCGGCAGTCTTAATATAAGATTGTTCCCCGGCGGAATACAAGACACCCCAGTGGAACCATTCCCCAGTACAGTCTGAAAGTTTCCCCAGGAAAGTTGAATCGTCCTCCCCAGTAGATTCTAAAGCTTATCCCCAGTAAGATTCTGGAAGCTTATCCCCTACAGAGTACAAACGTCTCTCCCCGACTTTATTCAAAGGTTATTTCCCCCACCAGGGTATAACTGGGTTATCCTCAGCTAATTACCACGGAAGGATCGTCCTCGGCGAAGTTCTTCCTATCCCCAGCGGAGTTCATCAAATTCCCCAACATAACTTACCAGTGGAATCCCCAGCGGAGCTCTCATCAAAACCTCAGCGAAGTATCTCTTCCCACAGGGTAATTCCCCATAGAGTAATCTCTCCAACAAATTTATTCCCCAACAGAGTCGTCTTCTCCTACCGGTTTATTCTTGCAACCATCATCCCCAGCGGAAACGAAGAACTCTACTCTTCAAAACATCAGCCCAGGATTCAACAAACTCCCGGCAGTCGTCAAGGATTTATTTTCCTAGACGAAAATACATTCATAGACATTTCACATTTCATACATCCTGCTTACATACATGATAAAGTGCATACAACACTAACTCATTTTGAGCATCATGACATCATGCATTTCATACATCGTGACATTGCATACAACTGATGTTTTGCCTTTTCAGGAAAAGGACAATCCAAAGATGATTACTATCAACTATCACAATTCCAGATTCGATACCTGTATCTAGCCAGGGCATATCTGTGATTGATTGATTGTAGATTCGATACCTGTATCTAGCCAGGGCATATCTGCATGAAGAGTTTGAAGATCAACCCATGTAACAGGCCAGGAAATTATCTTTCATTCTCAGGTCAGAGGTTTACACCTGTATCCAGCCAGGAAAGCTATCTCTACCAACCTTTTGCAATTCCAGATCCGATACCTGTACCCAGCCAGGGCATATCTGAAGACGACAAATTCCAGATTCGATTCCTGTATCCAGCCAGGGCATATCTATAGACGACCAATTTCCAGATTCGACACCTGCATCCAGCCAGGGCATATCTGTAGATGACTAATTCCGGATTCGATTCCTGTATCTAGCCAGGGCACATCTGTGAGCAACTAATTGTAGATTCGATACCTGTATCCAGCCAGGGCATGTCTACATGAAGAGTTTGGAGATTCGATACCTGTATCCAGCCAGGGCACGTCTGTAAGCAACCTTTTGAAGTTCCGGATTCGATTCCTGTGTCTAGCCAGGGCATATCTGTGAACGACTAATTGTAGATTCGATACCTGTACCTAGCCAGGGCATATCTGCATGAAGAGACTGAAGATCAACACCTGTAGCAAGCCAGGAAACCATCTTTCTTTCTCAGGTATGCAAGTTCTCGCTAAGGAATCTCTTACGCGATCAACACTTCCAAATGGAATCTATAAGCCCATTCCCGACAAGGTTCTATCACGTCTCCAGGTGGCATCTATAAGCCCATCCTCCTATCCACCATCCCTCCAAATGGCATCTATAAGCCCATTCCCTCCATCACAGTGCTGATACTCCACTATGCGAGTGCAAATTTCTGGGCACTTTAGTGTTCAATCATCTTCCACCTTCGGATCACGAAAGGCACGCAAGCCAATCTACATCCTCAGGTCTAAGAAGATTGAACAGGGGCAACTGTTGTACCCCAAAATTTGACCTCCCATTTCATCATTATTTTCTCACCACAAGACCCTTGGAGCTCAAGAACAAGTTAGGGTTTACTCTGCTTAAGACTCCTCCTTGCACTATTGACCCAAATTAGGGTTTGAGTTTGCACAAAGATGTTTTGACCTAAAATGCCCAAAATGACTTTCATGCTTCATGTTGGACTCACAAGTTTATCCATACCAATTTTCAAGCCTTGATTCCAATCTTTGCCCAGTCAATTGGAGAGTTGACCTAGAAATCAGCTGTATTGGGGGAAAAGTCAACTGTGGTCAATTGACAGTCAAACTTCATGATTTTTGACCCACATCAACATTATGAACTCATATGAACCATTTGGTCAAGTTTGGATCACAATTCCACAAGAAATTTGATCAGATCACCAAAAGGGCAAAATGGTCATTTTTAGGGTTTTGACTGCACAAAGGCAATTTTTGACTGTTTGACCTAGCCAATGGCAAACCAAGCTCACATATGGACTCAAGGACTCAATGGCATTGTCTTGACATATTCAACAAGTTCAAAAGATCCCAAATGCACAAGATTGACAGATGCATTTTCCAGTCAACTGATCAAGATTTGACTGTATACTGAAAAGTCAAACTTTGACTTTTTGGTCAAAATCAAGTGCCAAGATTCATTTTTCATCAAGACATGTCAAATTATGAAACTTGTTCATCAAGAAACCAAGAATTACAAATTAGGGTTTGAAATGAAGAAATTTCATAACTTAGAAATTTTCTAAGTTATGAAATTTCCTAATTTTTTCCTAACTTTGTCCCATCTTTTCATCAAGATACATTTGGATTCAAACAAAACTCAAAACATGAAAGTTATAGTCCATTGCAAAATCTACAACTTTTATTCACAAAGTTTACTCAAAAGAAGCTTGTAGCTCAAGTTATGATTTTTGGAATAGGGGTGCAAAACATTCTTAACTTAGAATTTTTTGACCTATTTTAGGCAGGATTTTTGCCTAACTTCATGACCACTTTTCACATGCTTCCACTTGGAATTTCAACTTGCATTACAAAGATGGATTATAGTACACATTCCAAGCTTTCCAAATTGTCCAAGAACTTCTCAAACACCCTCGTGGTTAGGGAGAATCGAATTTGTCAATATGGGCAAAAGTCACTTTGTTCATGAGCCAATTTCATGTTCATACACTATGCATTTTCAAACTCAGCTTGCACAAACTAGGTTACAGGCCTCTAATCCCATTAACACTCAATAATTCAATGCTAAACCATTGTGCCAAGATGTTATTTTGTGCATTTGGTCATTACATGAAGGTTTAGTCTTAAAATGGATAAAGCATTTTTGCCATTTTGGAAAAGAAGCACTTTATGTCAAGTTCACATATCTTTGAAGTACAAGAAAATATCTGAGGCACAAATGTATGGACATATCCCACTGATCAAGAACAAACTTTGCAGCATGTTTGAGGGGCCTGTGATAGCCTATATTGAAAGTTGACAACTTTTGCTTAAGGAGGAAGAAACTTTGCAAAATTGATCACAACTCACATTCCTGTCAAGACAAGCCTAAACAAACTTCATGAGCATTTTCCAAACATCAAACCAAGTTTTAAACACGACCAAACCATCTCTCAAACCTCCGTATACAGAAAAACACAGTTTTGTGGCAAAACAGGACATAAGCTGCAACTTGAATCCCACAGTCCATTCCTATCGTGCGTTTTGGATGAAACCTCTTCAAACACACTCCCTATCATCCATTGAAGCTATTCCAAGCATTAAACTGGAACTGTAACAGCCATAGCCAAGTGTGCCATTTTCATTTTTCATCTGTGCAGGTTGACTTCTGTAGCTCGATTCAGTAAGATTCAAAGCAAGCCAAGCATAGAGAAAGCATCCCTGGACCTCAAGCAAGTTGTACAAGTCCTCACACTGCATTGAAAGTGCCTCCATTGTTGCACACGATTCAAGCTGAACATGTAAAAGTTTGGACTTCTATCTCTCAATCTATGAAGAGTTAGGCTTAGGTTTATGAATGAAACATGTTCTACTCATGGCCCTGAAGCTACCTGTATCCTCACTTTTCATTTATATTGTGTGTGTTAAGAGAATTTGGAACCTGAACATTAGAAAAAAGTTAGGTCAGGAATTGGGGAAGAAGAAATTCTCTCTCATTTCTGAGAGTTAGATCAACTTCTTTATATGTTTAGAATCGTGACATGATGCTCTATAACATTGATGTTGTAAGTTTTTGTTTAAAAGTCAAAGAATCAAGAGATAACAGGGATGGAAGGAAGTGCACGTTTTTTGTGTTTGAAAGGTGCTGGAGGTTGAAGACAAAGCCTCTTTGGGCTGGGCCTGTTTTGTTTTTTCTGTTTACACCACCTTTTCACACTCACACCCCCTTGGCCCATTGTGTTTTATTTTTATTATTTTTTATTTTTTCCTTTTTTATTCTGATTTATTATTTTTTGTCAAAGTATAAAAAACATTAAAAACATTTTTCCATTCATTTTTGCATTTTATTTGGATTTTTATTTGTTTTATTTGAACTTGTACATTATAAATAAACATAATACCTTTTATTTAAAATACTAAAAAATAACACAAATGCATTTTATTTCCTGATTTTATTTTATTTTATCTTTTGAAAACATTTCCTAAAAAATATACTTTTTTTTGTAAATAATAAATATTTTATTTTTGTATATATTTAATATATTTAATACATAATATAAATACTTATATATTTATTAGAATATTTAGGATAAAAATACAAAATAATACATTTTTTATTTTTATTAATATTTAACCTCAAAAATACTTTTTCTACAATATACTTCCTTTTTATTTATTTCTTGTACATAATTAATAATTATTGTATATAATAAATAATTAATACTATTTATTTGCAAAATTAGGGTTTTTGCCCTAAACATGAAAATATCCAAATTAACTTTTTATTTATTTATTTTTATTTCACTTGTAAATAAATCATACACATACACATTTTATTTTTCTTATACATTGCTATTACTTTACATTTACATTGCGATTGATTCGATTTGGTTGTAAATATTGGGATACCACTCTCCTATTAAGTCTCATCCCCATTTGGACATTTGTACCCCCATCCCCATGATTATTGTGTAATAATTTAGGACTTTTAATTCCGCATTTTAAAGCTTTCTAAATAGGCCATGATAGACTTAGGGTTTGTATGCAAAAATCAAATAATAAATAGCTTGACCTAATTCAAAGACAACAAAGCATGAAAATGGACAACACCAATCACACTTGCACCCCTAGGGTTACTCCACTTGTTGCCTTCAATAAATGGGCCATGTTGCATGTTGGGTGTCTTTGGCAAAACAAAATAATTCAATTGATCATAGTCCCTCGATGACGCTTTCGAAAGTTGCCTAAACAAATGATCAAGTCCCTTAAAGGAAAAGTTGCCAAAGACACTTGGCACTATTGCAATCATGGTCTAAACGATGACCCGCGCCCGTCCCGTTAACATCCTAACACAAGATTGTCCACCAAATACAATGGTGGAACAAAATTGTTAAAAGGGTTAAAACATAGAAAAAGCCTTTGAGTAAATTTAGGGGTAGACAACTCTTAGTTACTTGATCAAACTTGCAAAACACGCTTGCCTATGTTTCAACACCTCACTCCACAACACTTTCAAAACAACTTTCAAAAACACTTTCAAAAACATTGAAAACTTTTCAAAAGATATACACCTTTGTATACATTCAAACATGAATCATTACAAAGGTTGCCACAACAAATGGCCTCTTTTCAAAACATTTTCAAACCCACACACAAAGCACCATTTCAAACAATTGAAAACACAAGGCAAGTGATCTAAGCAAGTAACTAAGAGCCCATGGATAACCATGGATAGAAAGGATGCTAATACCTTCCCTTTCTATAATCTACTCCCCGAACCCTAGAAAACATCTCAAAGGTTTTTGCTGTGCTTTTTAACCTTTCCTTAGGATAAAATAAAAAGTCGGTGGCGACTCTTGCTCAACCGAAACATTTGCAAAAACAAACGCAAAACCCAAGTCAGTTCTCCCACCGTATCACACACCCCTAAGTCTGCATTCTACCACACAAGCCCAATCTTTTCTTTTTTATTTTATTTCAGTTCTTTTTATTGTTTTAATTTATTTATTTTATTTATTTTCCAAAAATCATTTTTAATCAAAATATTAAAATCAGAAAATCACAAACAATAATAGATTTAGTCTTTTTTTCATAAAATATTTAATTGCATTAATTAGTTTAATTAGGTTAACTTAAATCTTTTTTTCATAATTAAAATCAAATAGAAATTAGGTTTAATTCTTAATTTTAATTCCTTCTCAAAATAAAAACACAAAAATAGGTTAATTGTTTTTTTCCATTAATTTAATGATTTTTCATAATTAAAACTTAATTAGTGATTAGGATATTTTGCAATTTATTCTTTATTTCCTTAAATAAAAATGACAAAAAAATGATTTTTTTTCTTTAATTAAATTCAATTTGGCTGTCAAGGGTCAAAACCCTAATTTCTCGCATGTACGTTTGTTGTACGTACTTTTCATTATATTTTTGTAACTGTTAAGGGTCTGTAATAGTTAATCTAGGGTTTTTATTTACTGTTTAAATCCCCGATTTTTGGCTATGTAATTAATTCCCCTCCCCGAAGCCTTGTAATAGTTAGGTTTTATTTTCTCGCACTTTTAATTTCCACAATATTTAAGTGTCTAAATGTATGGCTAATAGGATTGTATGGCAAGAATGTCTGGAAAATTAAAACGGTAGATCACCTAATGTGCAAAGATTAAATAACTGAAACACATCATATACACATATTCACTCCTAGGGTTTACCTTACTTCGGTTGCCTTCGGTAAACAATCATTAAGCATAGGAGATTTTAGTGGTTGCCCTCCAGTCTAAAGAGATCAAATTGTCCCATTCGAATGTTGCCTCGAAAATATTGCCTCAAAAAGATCTTAAGACTCTAGGGTTACCACTAAAGTTTTCTAACTATTGCTTTGGTGATCGTACTTGTCCCTTTCGAATGTCCCTTACAACTCCAACGATGGTGCTACCTACTCCTTAATGGTAGGATAGCGCTGTCTAAAGGAAATAGAACAAAAAATCTTTTTTCGAGTAGGTAGAATCTTAAGTACTTGCTCAATAAAAACTTTTCACACCAACACCTTTCAAAACAAATTTTCAAAACAAACTTTGTCACATCCTTGGGGACTGATACAAGGGTTATCACGAAGTAAAAACATTTTCAAGACAAACACACACAAACAATTTGAAAAAAATGAGCAAGTACCTAAGAGCCCATAGATAACTACAGATAAAAAGGGTGCTAACATCTTCCCTTTCTATAATCTACCCCCCGTACTCAAACATCTCGAAAAAGGTTTTTTCTGTTCTTTTTCCTTTTCCATGATTGGATGAAATAAAAGTCGGTGGCAACTCTTGCTTACCGCGACATTTTGCAAACAAAAAACGCAAAACGCAAACCAGTATTAAATAGTCGGTTCTGCCACCGTATCACAACCGCCCTTTCGGTTTTTAGCCCACCAGGATACCCATTTTTTCTCAAGTCGCCCTTTCGGGTTTTCAACTTGCTAGGTGTATAAATCTTTTGCATATATCCCTAATTTTTGCCCAAACCTTTTGTTTTGCTGGGATGCCCTTATTTTTGCCTAGGTGTGTCAACCTAGCGGGTCTCTTATGCGTAGTATTTTTTTACTATGTCCGTGTTTATAGGATATGGGAAGTCTTCACCACCCATGGTAGTTAACTTCATGGCACCGCCAGAGAACACTCTCTTGACAACAAATGGCCCTTCGTAGGTGGGAGTCCACTTGCCTTTAGGATTGCCTTATGGCAGAATAATGCACTTTATCACCAAGTCACCAGCTTAATATACTCGAGGCTTGATCTTTTTGTTGAAAGCCTTGATCATACGTTTTTGGTACGTCTGACCATGACAAACAGCAACCAATCGCTTTTCATCGATCAAGTTCAGCTGATCCAATCTTGTTTGAATCCACTCGTCTTCGCCTAAGCCTGCTTCATTCATAATCCTTAGTGAGGGAATCTGAACTTCCACTGGCAAAACAACTTCCATGCCATTGACTAAGGAAAAGGGAGTTGCCCTAATTGATGTTCTAACTGAAGTGTGGTATCCATGAAGAGCAAACGGTAACATCTCATGCCAATCCTTATAGGTCACTACCATCTTCTGCATAATCTTCTTAATGTTTTTGCTGGCAGCTTCGACTGCGCCATTCATTTTAGGTCTATATGGAGAAGAATTGTGATGCTTGATCTTGAACCGGGTGCAAAGTTTGGTAATCATAGCATTGTTGAGGTTAGTCCTATTGTCGGTAATGATCCTTTCGGGGATACTATAACGACATATGAGGTTATTTTTGATGAATCTGGCAACCACATTCTTTGTGATTGAGGCAAAAGAGGCGGCTTCGATCCATTTGGTGAAATAGTCAATAGCGACAAGAATGAAGCGGTGTCCATTGGAAGCGGTGGGCTTGATCTCTCCAATCATGTCAATGCCCCACATTGCAAATGGCCACAGAGCAGTCATGAAATTCAAAGGGATATGAGGCGCATGAACCTTGTCAGCATAGATTTGACATTTGTGACAAGTTGTTGAATGTTGATGGCAATCAATCTCCATTATTGACCAATAGTAGCCAGCTCTTAGGATTTTTTTGGCCATCGTATGTCTGCTTGAATGAGTACCAAAGAGATCATCGTGCATGTCTTCCATAATTTCCTCTGCCTCCTTCTTGTCCATACATCGGAGTAGAGTAGAGTCATGGTTGCGCTTGTATAATAGTTTGTTACTTAGGAAGAATTTGGCTGAAAATATTCACAAGAACTTTCTGTCATTGATGGATGCTCCCTCGGGATACTCTTGTGCTTCAAGGTATCTCATCACCTCATGGTACCAAGGTTTTTCTACGTTAGTGTCAAGCTCACAGCAGTGTACAGGTTCGTTGAATCGCTCAATTGTAATCATAGAGGCTTCGTTGTCCCATCTGACCTTGAACATTAAAGACATGGTTGCCAAGGCGTCAGCCAACTGATTTTCTTCCCTAGGTAAGTGCTCAAAAGAGATTTCTTCAAAGTAAGGAATCAGGGATAACACAAGTTCCTTGTAAGGGATGAGATTAGGGTGCTTAGTGTCACAATCTCCTTTTACTTGGAAAATCAATAGAGCAGAATCCCCAACCACATTCAAATGTTTGATCTTCAAGTCAATGACAGCTTTCAGACCCAAAATGCACGCTTCGTACTCAGCCATATTGTTCATACAATCAAAGCATAGTCTGGCAGTGAATGGAGTGTGGAAACCTTCATGGGAGATGATCACAACACCAATTCCGTCACCCAAGGCTTTGGAAGCCCCACCGAAGTCCATAGTCCATCACGATCCTTGTTCAGGTTCGTCATACGGTCCTGGTTTCGCACAGTCGGTCACCAGCATGATGTTTTCATCAGGGAAGTCAAAGTTCATAGACTGATAATCATCCACATCTTGATGGGCCAAATGATCTGCTAGTACGCTTCCTTTGATGGCCTTTTGTGTTGTGTACTGAATGTCGTACTCAGTCAAGATCATTTTCCATCTGGCTATCCGTCCGGAGAGGGCAGGTTTCTCGAAGATGTACTTGATTGAGTCCATCTTAGAAATCAACAGAGTGGTATGAGTCAACATATACTGTCTTAGGTGATGAGCAGCCCATACCAGAATGCAATAAGTTTTCTCGAGCAGTGAATATCTGGTTTCACAGTCGGTAAACTTTTTGCTCAGGTAATAAATAGCATGCTCTTTTCGGACAGACTCATCATGTTGGCCCAAAACACACCCCATAGAGTTCTCTAGTACTATCAAGTACATGATCAAGGGTCTTCCTTCAACTGGAGGCATTAGAATATGAGGCTCTTATAGATATTCTTTGATTTTGTTGAAGGCAACTTGGCATTCATTATTCCATCTGACTAATTAATCTTTCTTCAAGAGTTTGAAGATTGGCTCACAAGTAGCAGTCAAGTGAGATATGAAGCGGACGATGTAATTGAGACGACCCAAGAATCCTCTAAAAATATTTTCATAATGAGGGACTGGCATTTCTTGGATGGCCTTCACCTTGGCAGGATCAACTTCAATGCATTTATTGCTGACAACAAAACCTAGAAGCTTTCCAGATCGTACTCCAAATGTGCACTTGTTAGGGTTTAACCTCAACTTGTATCTTTTCAGCCTCTCGAATAGTTTGTACAGGTGATCGAGATGTTCCTCTTCAGTTTGTGATCTGTAAATCATATCATCCACATATACCTCTATTTCACGATGGATCATATCATGAAACAAAGCTACCATAACCATTTGATATGTTGCCCTGCATTCTTCAATCCGAACGGCATGACCTTATAGCAAAAGGTGCCCATTGTGTAACGAAAGTTGTCTTCTCCATGTCTTCGGGAGCCATCCTTATCTGATTATAGCCAGAGAAGCCATCCATGAAAGAGAAGACTTTATGCTGAGCAATATTATCGACCAAGACGTCAATGTGTGGTAGAGGGAAGTCATCCTTGAGGCTTGCCCTATTCAAATCCATATAGTCTACGCACATGCAAACTTTTATGTCTTTCTTTGGCACTGGCATAACATTGGAAATCCATTGGGGATAGGATGTCACAGCTAGGAACCCTGCATCAAATTGTTTCATCACTTCAGCTTTTATCTTTTCAGACATGTCAGGCCTCATGCGATGAACTTTTTGTTTAATAGGAGGATAATCTTCTTTTGTCGGCAGACGATGAACTACGTCGATATCCAACCCTGGCATATCTTCATATGACCAGCAAACACTTCCACATAGTCATGCAACATTTGAACCAACCTTCTCTTGACACTGTCTTCTAGGTTAGCACCGATCTTGATTTCCTTCTTATCTGCCTCAGTACCCAGATTGATGACTTCAACTGACTCTTCGTGCGGCTGAATAACTTTTTCCTCTTGTAACAGAAGTCTGGATAGTTCTCTCAGTATTTCACAATCTTCTTGCCTTCGTCTTCGGCTTAGTTAATTGGACATTTGAAGTCATAATCGGCAATAGTAGATTCATTAGAAATAATATCTAGAGTGGATGAGGACCTCAAGAGTGTGTGTGTGTGCATGTAAGATACATGGCTATTTTGAAAAATGTATTTGAAGAAAGGAAAGACAATGAACACAAAGATTTGAATGCAAAAGAGTCCAATGATTTGTATTGAATGATAATATGATTAGATGAACATAACTAAAACCCTTTACAGATGGACCAAAGTACCCCGGGCCAGGCACGTGGCTTAAAAGTCATTGTTAAATATTACAGACAAAATGTTCTTGAATTGAAAGAAAAACGATAACAAGTAGATTACTCCTCAATGAAGGAGATGGGCACGAAGTCCTTTGCATGCCAATTCTTCAGCTCCGTTGTAGTTGGATACACCCAATCTTCAAATGCAACTTCTTCATCAGAGTCACCTACAATGTTGACTTCATTGACACCCTTGTCATGCTTCAGCATAGGTGCGGTGATTACATTCGGAGCTGGAGGAGGATCAAATTCAACAGTATTGTTATCGATCAAATCCTGAATTTTATTCTTTAAGGCCCAACATTGGTCAGTCTCATGCTCGGGGTTGTTTGAGTGGTAAGCACATTTAGCGTTCGGATTATACTTTGGTGAAGAGGTATCTGAGTTGGCAGGAGGATTACACAATGTCACCAAATTAGCCTTGAGTAAGTGTTGTAAGGCTTGAGACAATGACATGCCTAACCTCATAAATTATTTTCTTGGAGTTTCAAAACATTGATGATTTGCAAATGGTCTTAGAGTAGGATTTGGATTGGAGATTCAGACATCATTAACAGACGAATAATCATTCTTCTTGGTACGGGCCCTTGCCCTGTACACAACATTGATTTCCTTCTTTGCAGCAAAAGGTTTCTTTACAGGATTTGAAGTGGAGGCAGACGCCACAGAGATCTTCCCACTTTTGATGTCGCTTTCAACTCTTTAACCAATTAAGATTAACTCGGTGAATTCGAAAGAGGAACAACTAACCAACAAGTTAAATAATGGACCGAATAAAGTGCCTATAAAAATGTCAATGTGCTCTCTATCAGTCAAAGGTGGTTGAACCCTACTGGCGAGGTCTCTCCACTTTTGTGCATATTCTTTATATCCTTCATTCTTTCCCATGGTCATATCTTGCAATTGAACTCTTGTTGGCGCCAAGTTGGCGTTATACTAATACTGATGGTAGAAGGCGGTAGCTAAGTCTTCGTAAGTATTGACGCGGGAACCATCTAACTGGTAGAACCATTCAAGTTGCATTCCAGTCAAGCTCTCTTGGAAAAAGTGAACCCATAGCTTCTTATCAGCGGTGTGCGACTGTATCTTGCGCACATAAGATTTCAGGTGAAGTTTTGGACAAGAAACTCCATCGTACTTTGCAAAGACTAGTATTTTAAATTTGTGGGGAATAACAACCCCAAAGATCAAACCTAAATCATCAAAATCTAAACCGGGGATGGCTTGGATCTCAACGGCCTTCAATCTATCTTCTAACTTCTTATACTTGACATTGGCGGGTGGATACTGCTCATCAAAATAATCATCATCAGACGCTTGATCATTAACACAGTCAGTCTGGGTACTCTTAACCTCACCAATCTGATTCTCGTCTTCTTCAGACGAGTCTTCCATTACTGGGATCTGACGAACCGACTCTTTGAACCTGTTGCCCATGTTGACTAGGGCTCTCTTCTTAGGTTTCTTCTTAACTGCCAGTAGTGACATTTTGATATGGTGGGAGAACTGACTTGGGTGTTTTGCGTTTTATCGCAAATGTTGTGGTTAGCAAGAGTCGCCACCGACTTTTCTTTTATCCAAAAGGAAAGGTGAAAAAAGCACAGGAAAGACCTTTGAGATTATTTCTTGAGTTCGGGGGGTAGATTATGAAAAGGGAAGGTATTAACACCCTTTTCATCCATGGTTTTCCATGGGCTCTTAGTTACTTGCTAGATCACTTAATTTTGTTTGAAATTGTGCTTTGTGTGGTTTTTGAAAGTATTTTGTAAAGAGGCCATTGTTTAGGCAAACTTTGTAATGATTCTCGTTCGTAAGAATGTATATAAAGATGTTGATCTTTTGAAAATGTTTTCAAGTTTGTAAGATGTTTTGAAAGTGTAGGTGTTTATTTTGAAAATAGCAAGGATGTTTTGTTTGAAATTGAGCAAGTAATTAGGAGCATTCTACCTACTCAAAAGTCTTTCATGTCCATTTCCTTTTTCCTTTGACATTGTTATCTTACCATTGATTTGGTAAGTAACCCTATCTTTGGATGTAAACGGGACGGGTGTGGGTCATCGTATAATCATGATTAGAAATGTTGCAAGGTATCTTAGCATTCTCTTTTAGGGACTAAGATCATTTGAAAGGCAACTTCGATAACGTCATCGAGGGACTATGATCTTGTATTTTGCTAAGATACCTCACATGTGTAATATGGCCATTTTGTAAAGGCAACCAAGTGGATTTACCCTAGGGGGTGCTTGTGTGCAAGTGTATTGTTTTTCATGCTTGATTTTGTCTTTGATTAGGGTTTTCTATTTGATTGGTTTTAGTCTTTCCATACAAAACCCTAATTACTAGCATTTGTATATAAAGTGATGAATTGCGGAATTTAAAATTACTACGCTATTACAATACTTGTGGGAGGGGGTGTACAAATTATAAATGGGGATTGCAAGAAAATAAACCTAATAAATCTATTACAACCATATTGAATTTATACAAGAATTGAAAATGTACATAATGAATAAATATATAAGAATGCAAATGTGAAGAAAGTGGATATTTTTGTTTGATTTTTTTAGGAAAAGGAAATTTGTTTTAACCTAATTAATTAAAAGAAAATAATTAATTAAAAGTAAAACCTAAATTTACCAAGATTTTTTTTAAATAAAACCCTAAATCTATTAATTGATTAAAAAGAAATTAAGTTTATAAAAGGAATATTTTTGGCATTTTTGTCTTAAAAATAATCTATAGTATTATAAAATATTTTTGGTCTTTTTTATATTTTAAAATAATATATTTAATTGGTGTAAAAGAAAATAAATAAAACCTAGTATTTTAATAAAATTTACAAAACATTTAGTGAAATAAATGAAATATGATAAAATAAAATAATTTTTGTGTGAGAAAAAATAAATAAACTATGTCCAAATATAAATCTAGTATTTTTATATTTTTTATGATTTTTTAGTATTAGAAAAATAATTAAGAAAATAAATAAAATGAAAATAAGAAAAGAAAATAAAACTGGGCCAGGGGTGTGAATATCCTGCAGGGGGTTAATAATAAAAAAAAACAAAAGGCCCAAGGGAGGCCCGGGCGCCTGCCAAAAAAAGAAAGTCAGAATGCAAAAAATGTGAAAAATTCAAAAGGGTACCACTGGGGCTCGAACCCAGGTCCCAAAGGTTACAGGCGCGCGTTTCTACCACTGGGGTGGCTATACATCCGTTAACATAAGCAAAACAATAAATATATGATACAAAACGTGCCCTGATTTACACTTCATCTTCAACCTCCAGCCAGACCAACTGTAACTTGTTCATTTCTCAACCATTTGCAACAAAGTAAACATGAAACTTGTGTAAAATTTTACCACGATTATAGAAATATAAACAACTTAAACTAATTCTCAAGAATGAACATGAATTTTGAATGGTACCAAATTCTGACCCAATTTTTCCAGGATGTTCAGATTCAAAATTCTAACTACTCAAGCAATATAAATGAAATCTAAAGACATGGTTAGCTTCAGAACAATGATGTCTACATTTTTCATTCACAAATTAAAAATTAATAATGCTTGTATGAAGAGTTCAAAGTTGAGATAACTTACCTCAAAACTGGAAATCATGTTCTGCAAATGAGCACTTCT
Organism: Vicia faba; assembly: GCA_948472305.1. Taxonomy (NCBI): domain Eukaryota; kingdom Viridiplantae; phylum Streptophyta; class Magnoliopsida; order Fabales; family Fabaceae; genus Vicia; species Vicia faba. The sequence continues at coordinate 1,425,634,955 of OX451737.1, read as the reverse complement.
CAAGATGTTGTGATGATCATAATAGCTCCACTGAGGTCCCAGGAAGCTAACACAATGATTAGTTTGGTTAGAGAGTGGCTGAAATGGCTTGGAGAAGTCAATATGCAGACTCTATTTTTTGGTTATGGAGGTTATGGTAAATGGTGTTACAGTTCTGAAATAAGGATGGGAATAGGTTGTATTTGATGTAAGGAAGCTTTAGGAATGAATTTGAGGGAAAACGCATGAAGGAAATGAGAGATACAAGTTTAAGGTCAGAACTGTGTATCAATGGAGTTTTTTGTGCAATTTCTGGCTAGAGGGAATTTGGGAGTGTTCCAGGATGCTCAAACTCGTCCCTTAGCTCACAAATAGTGACTCTATTTATAAGCAACAAGTTTGGAGGGCTCTAGTTGATCAAAATTCAAATTTGCATGTTTAAGTTGAACATGTGATTTTTTTGACAAAACAAGTTTCCATGCCTTGTACTTGATTCAAAGAGTGGTTATGCTTTAAACAAGCTTGCTTGTGACTTTGTGGATGGAGTGTGACCAGAGGGAATAATTTAGAGGCTCAAGAATGGACTTTATGCAAAAAGCTTGCTTTACAAGAATGACAATGTTAACTTTGTGCCATTAGTGGAAATGCAACTTGGATAATAACTCAATTGCTTGGATCAAAGCCCTAACAGCTGTGTAAACATTTAATTATGGAGTGACAAACAAGTTTGAGGTATGCAAAGCAAAGATTATGCAGCCTAACATGGATTTGGTTCATGTATTCATCAATAAATGACTTGTAATTCAAGTGATAAAACCCTAACTTCATCTCTTCGATTCTCCCTGTTCAAGAATGATCTCAAGGAGTTCTTAGACACTTTGGAAATCATGTAATGTGATCTACAACCCATCTTTGAATCACTTTTGAAAATTCCCCTTGGAACTATATGAAAAAGTTCCATGAAGTTAGGTCAAAATCCTCACCAAATTAGGGCAAAATTTCACTAAGTGTTTTTGTTTCATGACCATGACTTTATGAATTAATAACTTAATATTCAAGCACTTTTAGGAGAAGTTGTGTGATGAAAAGTTGTAGATTTCATGGAGATCTACAACTTTCATGTTGGAAGTTTCTTTTGAATCACCTTGTATCATGGTGAAAATTTTGCTCAAAGTTGTGAAAAAATAAGGAATTTCCAACACTTAGAAAAATTTCTAAGTTTGGAAATTTTAACTTTTCAAAATGAAATCTTGAATTTTTGATTTCTTGATGAATAAGTTTCATATTTTGACATGCTTTGATGAATTGTGATCTTTGGCATTTGAATTTGACCAAAAAGTCAAAGTTTGACTTTTCAATATACAGTTGACTTTTGATCAGTTGACTGAAAATTCATCTGTCAATCCACTGGACTTGAGCAATGCTTTGAGCTATGTAATTAGGTAAAAATGATGCAATTGGACTCTTGAGATAATTCCTTAAACCAATTGATCATTTGCTAGGTCAAAAATCAGAAATTGCCCTTTCCTAATCAAAACCCTAATTTTGACCATTTTGCCCTTTTGAAGATTTGATCAAATTTCTTGAGGAATTATGGTCCAAACTTGATCAAATGATACATATGAGTTTAAAATGTTGATGTGGATCAAAAATTATAAAGTTTGACTGTAAATTGGCCATAGTTGACTTTTTCCCTAATACAAATGATTTTTAGGTCAACTGCTTAATTGACTGAGCAAAAGTGTGATTCAAAGCTTGAAACATGACATGAGTAATCTTAGGGGTCCATAATGATCCATTAAAGTCATATGAAGCATTAAAAGTTCAAATATCCTTGTGCAATCTCAAACCCTAATTTTGGTCATCAGTGCTTAAGGAAGTGTCTTGAGCTGATCAACCCTAGTGCAGTCTTGAGCCAAAGGAGATTTTTTGAGTAAATTCTTGATAAGTGAGAGGGTAAATTTTGGGGTACAACAGCTGCCCCTGTTTAATCGTCTTAAGCCTGAAGAGTTAGATTGGCGAGTTTTCGCCATTCGTGACTCGAAGGTGGAAGATGATTGGACATTAGAGTGCCCAGAAATTTGCACTTGGTGATGTGATGGTTGATGGTATAAGGAATGGGCTTAAATATGCCATTATGAGGGATGATGGAAATTTGTTGGAGATGGGCTTGTAGATGCCATCCAGTAATGATTGTTGAATCATATTTGTAAGCTAAAACTAAATGAGTATCAGAATGACGTCCGTGTCTGGAGCGTATCTGAACCGTATCTAAAAACTGAAAGCTGAATGAGTATCAGAATGGCATCCGTGTCTGGAGCGTATTTGAAATGTATCTGTAAGCTGAATCTAAATGAGTATCAGGATGGCATCCGTATCTGGAGCGTATCTGAACTGTATCTATAAGCTGAATCTGAATGAGTATCATGATGGCATCCGTGTCTGGAGCGTATCTGAAAGATGAATCTGAATGAGTATCAGGATGGCATCCGTATCTGGAGCATATCTAAACTGTATCTGAAGATTGAATTTGAAGATTGAATCTGAATGAGTGCCAGGATGGCATCCGTGTCTGGAGCGTATCTGAATTGTATCTGAAGATTGAATCTGAATGAGTATCAGGATGGCATCCGTGTCTGGAGCATATCTGAACTGTATCTGAAAGCTGAATTTAAATGAGTATCAGAATGTCATCCGTGTTTGGAGCGTATCTGAACTGTATCTGAAGATGAAATCCGAATGAGTATCAGAATGGCATCCATGTCTGGAGCGTATCTGAACTGTATCTGAAAGCTGAATCTGAATGAGTATCAGGATGGCATCCGTATCTGGAGCGTATTTGAACTGTATCTGAAGATGAAATCTGAATGAGTATCAGAATGACATCCGTGTTTGGAGTGTATCTGAACTGTATCTGAAAGCTGAATCTGAATGAGTATCTGGATGGCATCCGTGTCTGGAGCGTATCTGAATTGTATCTGAAGATTGAATCTGAATGAGTATCATAATGGCATCCGTGTCTGGAGCGTATCTGAATTGCATCTGAAAAATCTTTGAACATTGTTAATGGTAGCTGTTGATTAACCTTATCCTAAAAAGGGTACAATGTTAGCTAATATACGATGTCATGTGGTATGAAATGCATGGTATAATGAGATTGTGATACATGCATTCGTGTTATCAATGTTTATGATATATGGATATGATGTATGCGTATGTGAGCTAATCTGCTGCACTGCTGTTGGATTTGGAGAAAATAAATCCCTGACTGCTGCTGAGAATATGGAGTGTACGTCTTTATGTTGTGAAGTTGAAGTGTTGATGAATTTCCGCTTAGAGAAATAAACTCTATTGTAAGGAAAATGTTGTATACTGCTTGTAAAATCCTGTTGGGAAATCTTAAGAAATTGGACGACTTCTACTGGGGATTGATAACTGGAAGCTCTGTTCCGCTGGGGATTAAACTGCATACTACGGGGGATTTATGGAAATAGCTTAGAGAGATTTCCCTATCTCAAATCCATCAGTGATTATCTTTTTATTTTGCTCATTTGTAAACAATAATTATGTTCAAATGCATATGTTCAAAAACAAATCATTGGATGTTTTTGTAAACAAAACACAAGAGTAAAGGAAAACAGATATTTTTGCACTTTCGAAGGGATATCTTTGTATTGACTTTGAGTAAGTATTTTTGTACAATGAGACAAACATTCTAGTAAGAGAATGTCGTCGTAAAAATGAAAATTTTGATACAAAGAAAAGATAGCTATGTGCAATAATCCCATGGGGTTCCCATTATGCTATAGCCTTCGCGTCTTTGAGCATCTTATCTATTTGTTGCCTTGTCCGAAGCTAATTGGATTGATCAGAACCGTCGAGTTTGCAGGTTGTCCGTAAGGTGATCCGACGGGACATAGTCATACGCTTTAATTTCCTAACTTTTGCCTGGACCGCCCTTTTGAGTTTTCAGTCCACCGGGATACCCTTTTTTTACCCAAGTCGCTCTTTCGGATTTTCAACTTGCCGGGTGTACATATTTTTTGGTTTTATCCCTAAATTTTGCTCGAACCTTTGTGGTTCGTCAAGACGCCCTTGTTTTGCCTAGGTGTGTCAACCTAGCGGGTTTCTTATGCGTAGTATCTTTTGAATATGTTTGCATTCACAGGGTGCGGCAGGTCGTCGCCGTCCATGGCGGTCAAGATCATTTCCCCACCAGAGAAAATGCTTTTGATCACAAATGGTCCTTCGTATGTAGGAGTCCATTTCCCACTGGGATCACCTTGCGGCAATATGATGCGTTTGATCACTAGATCCCTAACTTGATACACTTGGCGTCTGACCTTTTTGTTGAAAGCCTTGATTATCCGTTTTTGATACATCTGACCATGACAGACAACACTAAGCCTTTTCTCATCAATCAAGTTCAGTTGATCAAGTTGAGTCTGGACCCAATCTTCTTCATTCAGCCCTGCATCCTTCATGATTCTCAGAGAGGGGATCTGAACCTCAATAGGCAAGACAACTTCCATGCCATATACCAAAGAGTAGGGTATTGCTCTGGTTGATGTGCGTGCCATGGTACGATACCCGTGGAGAGCGAATGGTAACATCTTATGCCAGTCTTTGTATGTGACTGTCATTTTCTGTATGATCTTTTTGATGTTCTTATTTGCGGCTTCGGCAACATCATTCATCTTTGGCCGGTAAGGGGAAGAATTGTGATGCTGGATCTTGAATTGCTCGCACAGGGCGGTGATTATAGTATTGTTTAGATTCGTACCATTGTCTGTGATAATCCTCTTTGGGATACCATATCGACATATGAGATTCTGTTTAATGAACCGGGCTACAACATTCTTGGTAACAGAAGCGAAAGAGGCCACCTCAACCCACTTTGTAAAATAGTCAATGGCCACCAAGATGAAATGATGTCCATTAGAGGTTGTTGGCTTGATTTCCCCAATCATATTGATACCCCACATAGCAAAGGGCCAAGGAGCCGTCAAGACATTCAGAGGAACCTGAGGTATGTGCACCTTATCAGCATAGATCTGACACTTATGGCAGGTTCGAGAGTGTCGATAGCAATCTGCTTCCATGGTAGACCAATAATAGCCTGCCCGTAGGATCTTCTTTGCCATCGTATGCCCAATGGAATGGGTGCCAAAATTGCCCTCATGTAGATCAACCATGATCTTTTTTGCCTCAACCTTGTATATGCAATAGAGCAAAACAGAGTCATGGTTGCATTTGTAAAGAACGCCATTACTAAGGAAGAACTTAATAGAGAATCTCCTTAAGAACTTCTTATCATTGGCTGAAGCTCCTTCCGGATATTCTTGAGCCTATAGATACCTCTTGACTTCGTGAAACCAAGGCTGGTCAACTACTTTTTCAGTATTAATCTTGTGACAATGAGCTGGTTCATCCATTCGTTCGATGGTGATCTGGGGAGCCTCGTTATCCTATTGAAGTTTAAACATGGATGACATCGTGGCTAGTGCGTCTGCTAGCTGATTTTCTTCCCATGGGAAATGCTCGAAGGTAATCTTATCAAAATGTGGGATCAATGTCAACACATGTTCTTTGTAGGGGATAAGGTTAGGGTGTTTGGTGTCCCATTATCCTTTGATATGGTTGATGACCAAAGCCGAATCTCCGAATACACTTAAGAATTTGATTCCCAAATCTATTGCAGCTTTGAGCCCAAAAATGCACGCTTCGTATTCTGCCATGTTATTTATACAATTGAAGCAAAGTCTTGCCGTAAAGGGAGTATGACATACTTCAGGAGATATGAGTACAACACCAATACCATTGCCGAGTGCGTTGGACGCCCCATCAAAAACCAGGGTCCATCGGGATCCTTGTTCAGGTCCGTCATATGGTCTGAATTCTTCACAGTTATTTACCATCGTGATGTCTTCATCTGGGAATTCGAACTTCATGGACTGGTAGTCTTACATAGCTTGGTGAGCAAGGTGATCGGCTAGTACACTTCCCTTTATTGCTTTCTGGGTAGTATTGTATGTCATATTCTGTCAGGATCATCTGCCATCTCGCTATTCTCCCAGAGAGAGCAGGTTTCTCGAAGATGTATTTTATTGGATCCATTTTAGATATCAACAAGGTAGTATGGGTCAGCATCTACTGTCTTAGCCGGCGAGCAGCCCATGCCAGAGCGCAACAAGTTTTCTCGAGTAGTGAATATCTTGTTTCACAGTCGGTAAACTTTTTGCTCAGGTAGTAAATAGCATGCTCTTTTCGGCCAGACTCGTCATGCTGCCCCAACACAGACCCCATTGAATTTTCCAAAACAGTTAGATACATGATCGTCGGTCTTCCCTCAACTTGTGGCATCAAAACATGAGGCTCTTATAAGTACTCTTTGATCTTGTCGAAGGCAGTTTGGCACTCGTCGTTCCATTTGACTACTTGATCTTTTTTCAGTAATTTGAAGATTGGTTCACAAGTAGCTGTTAGGTGAGAAATGAACCTGGCAATGTAGTTTAACCGTCCCAAGAATCCTCTGACTTCCTTCTCAGTACGAGGAGCATGCATCTCTTGTATCACTTTCACCTTGGCAGGATCTACTTCAATACCCTTATTGCTGACGACAAAGCCTAGGAGTTTACCAGACCTCACCCCAAATGTGCATTTATTTGGGTTCAACCTCAGCTTGTACTTCTTTAGTCTCTCAAAGAGTTTATGTAAATGGTCAAGATGCTCTTCTTCTGTTTGAGATCTAGCTATCATGTCGTTCACATAGACCTCTATTTCGTGATGTATCATATCGTGAAATAGAGCTACCATGGCACGTTGATAGGTTTCCCCAACATTCTTCAGCCCGAATGGCATAACCTTGTAGCAGAATGTGCCCCACTGTGTGACAAAGGTTGTTTTCTCCATGTCCTCAGGCTCCATTTTGATTTGGTTGTAGCTTGAGAAACCGTCCATGAAGGAAAACACTTTGTGTTGTGCCGTATTGTCAACTAGAATATCAATTTAGGGAAGTGGAAAATCATCCTTAGGGCTCGCCCGATTCAAATATCTATAGTTCACGCACATTCGTACCTTGCCGTCCTTTTTAGGAACGGGAACAACATTGGCAACCCATTGCGGATAAGAGGTGACGACCAAGAATCCGGTGTAGAATTGTTTCATGACTTCTACTTTGATCTTATCTGACATGTCTGGTCGCATGCGACATACCTTTTGCTTTATCGCTGGGCAGTCCTCTTTTGTAGGTAGACGATATACTACGATATCTGCACTAAGTCCTGGCACGTCTTTATACGACCAAGCAAAGACCTCAACATAATCGTGTAGCAACTAAATCAGATGCTTTTTGACACTGGGTTCCAGATTGGCACCCACCTTGACTTCTTTTGTCTTCTTCGGTACCTAGGTTGATTGTGTCCGTTGGTTCCTCGTGGGGTTGAATGGTCCTCTCTTCTTGTTGTAGTAACCTGGAGAGTTCCCCTGGTACTTCACAATCTTCCTCACCTTCGTCTTCAGCTTGGTAGATTAGATTTTCAGAGTCACAAGGCCATAGTAGAACTGTTACCCATGGGATCCTGAGTGGATGTAGACCTGCATTGTGAGTGTGAGTGTGTGTAAGAGTATAACTATCTTTGAAAGAAATGAAAAATGTAAAAAATAAAAACAACGAGCACAAAGTTTGTATGCAAAAAATGTCCATGATTCAATGATGTCATATGGAAATGAGATAATAACCCTTACAAATGGACCATTATGCCTCGGGTAAGACCCAAGGTTTTAAGAGTCTGAATTGTTTTAATATTACAGATATGACAAAATTTAAAGACAAATTATTGTTGGATAAACGTGATTGGGACAAAATATATAGCCTCACAGTTGTTGAGCCCCCCACTGACAGTTGGGAAAATCCAATCCTCTGGGTTGTAGCTGTCTTCATCATCCTCTACCGCGTTGACTTCGCGGTTGCTGATCTTCAAGGGTGATCCTCCGGCACGAGCACGACGTAGAACTTTCTGGGCTCCTGAAGTTAAACCCGAACCAAATTTGTCAACATAAAGGAGTTCTACATAAAGGAGTTCTACATCTTCGACCATACAACGCCTCAAAAGGTGCCATCCCAACACTAGAATGGTAACTGTTATTATATGTGAACTCTATCAACAGAAGATAAGTATCCCACAAACCTCCCTGCTCAAGAACACACACCCTCAACAAGTCTTCTAATGATTGAATCGTCAGTTTAGTCTGACCATCTGTCTGAGGATGATACGCTGAACTAAATCTCAACTTAGAACCCAACGCTTCTTGCAAACTCTTCCAAAAATCAGAAGTAAATCTTGGATCTCTATCTGACACAATGCATAAAGGAACACCATGCAACTTCACAATCACACTAGTGTAAATCTCATCCAACTTTGACACTGGAAAACTGATGTTAATAGGAATAAAATGAGCTGACTTCGTAAGCCTATCAACAATCACCCAAATCGAATCATGTCCTCTTAAAGTATTAGGCAACCCTGTCACAAAGTCCATTGAAATGCTATCCCATTTCCATTCTGGAACTTCCAACGGTTGCATTAACCCTACAGGCTTCTGGTGTTCAACTTTCGACTTCTGACAAGTCAAACATGCATACACAAAATGAGCCACATCACTCTTCATCCCAGGACACCAAAACAAGCCTTTCAAATCTTGATACATCTTTGTAGCTCCTGGATGAATACTCAACCTACTTCTATGACTCTCTTCAAGTATCACTTTCTTCATCTTAGCATCACCAGGAATACAAATCCGGTTACGAAATCTCAAAACACCTTACGCATCTAGCTTAAAATCATTATTCTCAGACTGATCAATCCCAACCATCAAATCTACCAGTTTCATATCCAACTTCTGAGCTTCTCTGATACTGTCTAGAAATTCATTATTAATCTTCAACATACCCAACATAACACTCTGCGGAGTAACCTCGCAAACTAAGCTCATATCTCTGAACTGCTCAATCAATTCCAACTCTTTAATCATCATTGCTGACATATGTAAAGTCTTTCGACTCAACGCATCCGCTACCATATTCGCTCTTCCTGGATGATAATTCAACCCAAAATCATAATCCTTTAACAATTCCAACCATCTTCGTTGCCTCATATTCAACTCCTTCTGATCAAATAAATACTTTAAGCTCTTATGGTCACTAAACACTTCAAATCTAGAACCATAAAGATAATGCCTCCAAATCTTCAACACAGACAACTGCAGCAAGCTTTAAATCATGCGTAGGATAGTTCTTCTCATGAGTCCTCAACTGCCTTGACGCATAAGCAACTACCTTACCATTCTGCATAAGCACACATCCTAAACCCATCTTAGAAGCATCACAATACACCACAAAAGGCTCTCCTGGATTAGGCAACGTCAAAATCGGAGTCGACGTCAACCTCTTCTTCAATTCCGTAAAACTTTCTTGGCACTGAACATCCCACACAAAAGCTGTACCTTTACAAGTCAACTTAGTCAACGGAAGGGACAATTTAGAAAACCCTTCGATAAACCTGCTATAATAACCAGCTAATCCCAAAAAGCTTCTAATCTCAGTAGCTGACTTTGGAGTTTCCCATTGCAACACAACATCAACCTTCGATGGATCTACAGCAATGCCACTACCTGAGATCACATGACCAAGAAAACTAACCTCTTTTAACCAGAATTCACACTTGGACAACTTTGCATACAACTTCTTCTCTTTCAAAACCTGCAATACTACTCTGAAGTGTTCAACATGCTCTTCTTCTGACTTAGAGTAAATAAAAATATCATTAATGAACACCACTACAAACCGATCCAAATAAGTATGAAAGATACGATTCATATATTCCATGAATACTCCCGGCGCGTTAGTAACACCGAAAGGCATCACTGAATACTCATAATGTCCATTACGTGTTCTGAAAGCCGTCTTCTGAATATCTTCATCCTTCACTTTAATCTGATGGTAACCCGACCTCAAATCGATCTTACTAAACACACTAGAATCCACCAATTGATCCATCAAGTCATATATTCTTGGAAGCGGATACTTGTTCTTAATCGTCACCTTGTTCAACTGTCTATAATTAACACAAAGCCTCATACTTCCATATTTCTTATTCACTAACAACACTGGAGCACCCCACGGCGATACACTTGGTCTTAAAAACTTCTTCTCAAGTAACTCCTCCAATTGCTTCTTTAACTCTGACAATTCAGATGCAGACATCCTGTATGGTGCCATAGACACAGGTCTGGTACCACGTACAAGATCAATTGCAAATTCAACTTCCCTCTCTGGCGGTACATCAGGAATCTCATCAGGGAAAACTTCAGGAAATTCACACACCACTGGCAATTCCTCAATTATAGCTTGAGTCTCTACAGATAGTGACGCCATCAACGAGAACATCTGTGCTTCCTCTTGCAACAACTTCCTCAACTGTCTAGCAGACAACATACCATCTTCCTCTTCTTCAGGAGTAGAAAACTTCACTGACTTGTCATAACAGTTAATATGAACATAGTTATGCTCTAACCAGTTCATACCCAGAATCACATCCAAACCTCTTAACGGTAAACAAACCAAATCAACAACAAAGTCTCAGTCGAAGATCGACAAGGGACACTTCAAACACACAAAAGAAGTATTCACCGACCCCTTGGCTGGAGTATTGACGACCATTTCTCCATTTAAAGAAGACAACATAAGACCCAATCTTTCAACACAATCAGCAGCAATAAAACAATGCGTAGCACCAGTATCAATAATAGTAATTAAAGGAGTATTATTAATGAAACATGTACCTCTGATAAGTCTTTCCTCAACAGTTGTCTGATCCTCCACTAAAGCAAACACCTTTCTACTAGACTGAGCTCGTTTCGGTTTCGGACACTGGCTACCAATGTTCCCTTCTTCTCTATAATTGAAATAAATCATATCCTTGTGTTCACACTCAGATACAACATGTCCGTTCTTACCACAACGGAAACACCTCTTCACTTCAGTAGTGTACACATTACTCTTGTGTCCAGGTTTTCCATACTTAAAACAAACCACACCAACAGGAGCATCTCCCCCACTAGTCCTCTGACTCTGAGAAACTTTTTGTTTACCTTTACCAGCTGGGGCATCATAAGCCTTACCACAATTCTATTGGTGCTTACCCCTCTTCTCACTGATAATCTTGTAATGACCATTAATATCCTCTTCATAAATCCTGCAGCTATCAACCAAATCAACAAAGACACAGATTTTCTGGTATCCAACCGCCTTCTTAATCTCCGGGCGCAACCTGTTCTCAAATTTGATACACTTTGAAAACTCAGCATTTGCTTCAGCGTAATGCAGATAAAACTTAGCCAACTCAGAAAACTTGGCGGCATACTCAACAACTGACATACTTCCTTGCTTCAGCTCAAGAAACTCAATTTCCTTCTTACCACAGACAACTTCAGGAAAGTACTTTCTCAGGAATTCCCTATGAAACACAGTCCAAGTGACATTCTCACCTGCAACTTCCAACTTCTGACAAGTCTCTAGCCACCAGTCACCAGCCTCGACTGCTAGCATATGAGTACCATAACGAACCTTCTGCGCTGGAGTGAATTCCATCACACGGAAGATTCTCTCAATCTCTTTCAACCACTCCAATGCTCCGTCAGGATCATACTTTCCCTTGAACGTAGGTGGATTCTCTCTCTGGAAGGTCGCCAAGCTATGAGATCCAGTATTCTCGTCAGCATTCGACTGATTCTCCATCGCATGAGCCATTGCTTCTAAAGCAGCAGCAAGTGCGGCATCATTCCTTCCAGCCATCTTAACTTCTCACTACAACATAAACAGCGATTAGGACTCAAATTAACAATACTCGACTGTTAGACAACTATGACTCGACGACAAGGTCGGACCAACCTTTTGCTCTTATACTAACTTTGTAACACCCCAATTCTACCCCAGCAATTATATAAATAAATCAGAGTTATAAAAAAATCATTCATGCAAACGAATCGGGATGCCACACGTTCTTCTATCAAAATTCATTGCATTCATAGTGGATATATAACACTTTCAAAACATCGGATGAACCATCATTATAACATCTTTAATTAAATAACTCAACATATACGCAGCGGAATTCTCAATAACAATTTCATCATCAATACATCAACTTCGAAACAACACAATTTAATAATAATCAACAATCAAAAACAGCAAGCGTTCATCCCCCCGAGTGTTACATATCAGAGCAATGACACTGACTCGAACTACTGAAGGTATACAGCCTTCACTCTTGATTACCTGCACGTTACCAACATAAGGGCAACATTCAAACAGAAGGGGTGAGATATCTAACAATATAATAAAGCACATGATAATTAATATATTAAATTAGATTAATACACATCACCACTTCCCATCTCGTAATCAACAATAATCACAACAATAATATACATTCACAACATCATCACACACTTCTTTATGCAATCATATAATGCGACTCAATACTATGCAAATGCATGTGGTACCATTGGAGCAGAACTCCCATCTCAAAAATTTACCAATTAATAGAGGCATCAACAAGGCATAAGCCTTCATCTCAAAATTCGCCAATACAGGTCATCTCAACGAGCATAAGCTCCATCTCAAAATGCAATGTATGTGACACAATCATGAATGTAATAACAACACCCAAATTAACAACATCTCAAATTAACAACATCTCAAAAGCATTTCAACGTCTCTTCATCAACATCTCATATCATCATAATAATTCATCAAACATCATTAACAACTTCTTACTAACAACTCAGTTGTACATTAATACCACAATAATTCATACTGCTATTATGTAATTCTTACATCATTACTGTCACTAATCCTACTATTATAATTCAAATAGCAGCCTCTAAGCATCTCATCTTCATCATTCTGTACAAAACCAGTGCAATGATCAACACGGGAATTAACTCTAAATCCTAAATTGACTACTAGGATTACACTTCCTATTATTCATTTTAATCCTCTAGAATAAAGTTCATCGCGTTAGCTATTCAACGCTTCGAACGACACCTCAAACAACATTCTAAAACTCAAGTTACAGCACTTTAAAACTAAATCTGCCAAAAGTCAAACAATAGGGGTCGATGCAAAACCCCTTGGATCGACGCGTACTGCTCTAACTGCACAACATGAGTCGACGCATCCTCTCATGGATCGACTCATCCTGAGTCTTGCACACCGCATGTATCGACACATGCATCCTACGTATCGACTCATCCTGAGTCTTTCAACCTTCATGTATCGACGCAAGCCTCTTCGTGTCGACTCATACTGAGTCTCTAAGCCCTCATGTATCGACGCATCATGTTTGAGGTCGACACATCCTGATCCTTCCTGCATAATTATGTTATTTTCTCTGCATTTCACTACGGGATTCATGTTTTTAACCCTACAAACTTAATATAATCATGATAAATCATCACCTACAATTATCCTATAATACTACATCAATCAAACAACATCGAAACATCATTATTCATCTAAAATTCATCAAATCTTCATCATACATCATCATATACATCCAATTCAAGAACAAGATAGCAATCACCTCTAACCCCACATATCAATCATCATGAACCCAATTATAAAGTCAGAACTCCACCCTTACCTTGGATTGAAGGTCGCTCTATAATCTTCCAGTCAAATCCTCGTTCTGTCGTTTTTCCACTTTTTCCAGCAGCTTCACGTTCTCCTTCTCAATCCTTATTCTTCTACTGCTTCTTTCTTTTCTACTCTTTCTAACAACAATAAAATAACCTATTATTCTTTATTCCTTATTGGGCTTAAAACTAATACACCCCCTTATTACTTCCATTCCTTCGAATAAGCCCACACCAAATAATATTATAATTCGAATATTATTTCTCCACTTAATAAATAAATCCAATTAATCATAACACATCTTCTCAAATATTCCAAAAATAATTTAATTAAATTATTAATTAAATTACGGGCGTTACAATGGCCATTTAAATTCATGCTTATCTTTGATATATAGTTTTAATACTTTACATTTCTGGAGTTGTGAGAAAATTTGCTACAAGTTTCATGTTTACAGTTTTCAATTTTGATGAGAAATGAGCAAGTTACAGTTGGTCTGGCTGGAGGTTGAAGATGAAATCTTCCGGGCGCGTTTTGTCTTACATATTTATTGTTTTACTTATGTTAATGGATGTATAGCCACCCCAGTGGTAGAAGCGCGCGTCCATAACCTATGGGACCTGGGTTCGAGCCCCAGTGGTACCCTTTTGCATTTTTTACATGTTTTACAATTCTGACTTTTTTTGTTTGCAGGGTGTTGGGCCTCTTTGGGCCTGGCTTATTTATTTATTTATTTATTATTCTGTTAGTTAACCCCCTGTATCCCATTGACACCCCTGGCCCAAATTTATTTATTATTTTTTTCTTTTATTTTTTTATTATTTTTCTTAAATATATTTTCTAAATACTAAAAAAATCATAAAATACAAAAATAATAGATTTATATTTTGACTTATTTTATTTTATTTTTCTCACAAAAAATATTTTTATTTGTTATACTTTATTTATTTTATTAAATAATCTTGTAAACTTAATTAATACTATGTTTTTATTTATTTATCTTTCACACCATTTAAAATATACTATTTTTTATATAAAAAAGACTAAAAATATTTTATAATGCTATAAATATTTTTAAGATAAAAATACCAAAAAATACTTTTCTTAAACTTATTTTCTTTTGATTAATTAATATAACTAAGGTTTTACTTAAAATCTTTTTCCTAATAAAATTCAAAATTAATTAATTATTTTCTTTATTTAATTAGGTTAAGACAAAATCCTTTTTTCATGAAAATCAAACAAAGATACATTTTCTTTACATCTTGCATTTTTTGGTACATTCATTCATTTTATACTTTGTATTTATTTATTTCCTTGTACATTGATATCAATTCAATATGGTTGTAATAGACTAATTAGGTTTAAATTCTTGCAATCCCCATTCATGAATTTGTACACCCCTCCCCACAAATGTTGTAATAGCGTAGTAACTTTAAATTTCGCAATTTATCGCTTTTATATAACATGCTGGTAATTAGGGTTTGTATGGAAAGACTAAAACCAATACTTAGAAAACCCTAATTCAAGACAAAAACAAGCATGAAAACAATACACTTGCACACAAGCACCCATAGGGTTATTCCACTTGGTTGCCTAATACAAAATAGCCATATTACGCATGTAAGGTATCTTAGCAAAAACAAGCAAATGCAAGATCATAGTCCCTTGATGACGCTATCTAAGTTGCCTTACAAATGCTCTTAGTCCCTAAAAAAGAATGCTAAGATACCTTGCAACATTGCTAATCATGGTTATACGATGACCAACGCCCGTCATGTTTACATCCAAAGATAGGGTTGCTTACCAAATCAATGGTAAGACAACAATGTCAAAGAAAAAAAATGAACAAGAAAGACATTTGAGTAGGTAGGTTGCTCCTAATTACTTGCTCCATTTCAAAACAAACATCCTTGCTATTTTCAAAAACAAACACCTACACTTTCAAAACATCTTACAAAACTTGAAAACATTTTCAAAAGATCTACATCTTTGTATACATTCTTACGAACGAGAATCATTACAAAGATTGCCTAAACAATGGCCTCTTTACAAAATACATTCAAAAAATTACACAAAGCATAATTTCAAACAAAAGCAAGTGATCTAGCAAGTAACTAAGAGCCCATGGATAACCATGGATGAAAAATGGTGTTAATATCTTCCCTTTTCATAATCTACCCCCCGAACTCAAGAAATAATCTCAAAGGTCTTTCCTGTGCTTTTTCACCTTTCCTTTTGGATAAAAGAAAAGTCGGTGGCGACTCTTGCTAACCCCAATATTTGCAATAAAATGCAAAAACCTCAATTCAGTTCTCTCACTGTATCATAGTGATGTTATGATGTTTATGATGTAAATATCATTGATTTGTCTTCTCGGGAATTGTTTACGATCTCTATGATCTCAATATCACGGATTTGACTTCTCGGGCATTGTTTCAGTGCAACCCTTTTTCACAGCGACCGAAATATCCCGAAAATCAAACCTCAATAAGTGTAGTATCGAGTATCTACCAACTTCGGACTGCACCAAAGTCGGTCATCTCACTACGTCCTAATGGCCAAGTTGGTCAAGTAAAGGTTCTAAAGTCAGTTAGTGCTTCATGACATCACTCAGCGGTCCCGTATTCTCCTTGACTACTCAAGGGCTACTGGTACCTACAAATATGTCACAATAATGTAGCTATTGCTTAGACCATGTCGGTATACTCTGCACAGTTTCCATAATGTATTGCTACTTACCTATAAGGTATCCCAAATATGGGTAGATGATTAGAAAAAGACCAAACAAGGAACCAAAATGTAAAGCAAAACAAATCAAACAATGAAAGCAAGTAAAGGTGATCTAGCCCTAAGGTAACCCCACTTTTAAGTTTTCCCCAATAGAGTCGCCAATTTTGTGATACGGTGGGAGAACTGACTTGGGTGTTTTGTGTTTTATTACAAATGTTGCAATTAGCAAGAGTCACCACCGACTTTTCTTTTATCCAAAAGGAAAGGCTGAAAAGAACAGGAAATACCTTTGAGATTATTTCTTGAGTTCGGGGGGTAGATTATGAAAAGGGGGGTAGATTATTTCATCCATAGTTATCTATGGGCTCTTAGTTGCTTGCTATATCACTTGCTTTTGTTTGAAAATGTGCTCTGTGTGGTTTTTGAAAGTATTTTGAAAAGGCGCCTTCGTTTAGGCAAACTTTGTAATAATTCTCATTCGTAAGAACATATACAAAGTGTTAAGCTTTTGAAAATGTTTCATGTTTGGAAAATGTTTTGAAAGTGTTTTTGAAAGTGTTGATGTTGGTTTTGAAAATAAGCAAGTGTGTTTGATTTGAAATTGAGCAAGCAACTAGGAACAATCTACCTACTCAAAAGTCTTAGTTCATTTCTTCCTTTCCTTTGATATTGCTATCTTACCATTAATTTGTAAGAAGCCTTATCTTTGGGTGTAAAGGGATGGGTGTGGGTCATCGTATAGCCATGATAGCAATGTTGTGAGATGTCTTAGCAATTCTCTTTAAGGGACTAAGATCATTTTGAAAGGCAACATTGATAGCGTCATCGATGGACTATGATCTTGTATTTTTTATTGCTTTTTGCTAAGATATCCCACATGCATAACATGGCCATTTTTGTAAGGCAACAAAGTGGAATTACCCTAAGGGATGTAAGTGTGCAAGTGTGTTGATTTACATGCTTGTTTATCTTGATTTAGGGTTTGCTGTTATTGATTTTATCTTTCCATACAAATCCTAATTACTAGCATTTATATAAAATAATAAATTGCGAAAACTAAAAATACTAAGCTACTACATCATTAGGGGAGGGGGTATAAAAATTTACAAATGGGGATTCTGCAATAAAATTAAACCTAATTATCTATTACAACCATATTGAATAAATGTACTAAAATTGAATAAATAATGTACAAATATAAATGGATAAAGAAATGATTTTTGTTTGGTTTTCATGAAAGGGTTTTAATCTAATTAAGAGAGATGATTAACTAAAATTTAAACAAAACTTAAACCTAAATTAATTAAGAAAGAAATTAAGTTAAAATGTTTTTAGGGTTTTTTGTGAAAAGGTTTTAAATTAATAAAAATAAAATGAAGATTAATCAATTAAAATAGACCCAAGTTCTAAATTAATTTTAATTTACAAGAGAATAATATAATAATTAAACCTAATTATCTAAATATTAATTATTTAAGAAAAGACGTCAATTTATTAGAAAATGTTTTTTAGTCTTTTTGTTTTATAAGAAAATAAAAGAAATAAGTGTAAATAATAAACAAAATATTTTTTGGTATTTTTATTAATAATAATAATGATAATAATAATAATAATAATAAAAATAATAAAGAAAATATGAAATGAAAATAAAAAAAAAAAAAAAAAAAGAAATAAAAAAGAAATAAAAAATAAAGTTGGTTCAGGTGCAAAAGCAAAGTAGGGGGTTAGAGAAAGCAAAAAAAGGGGAAGGCCCAAAGGGGGAGGCCCAGGCGCTTTGCTGCAAAAAAGAAACAAAAAATGTGAAAAATGAACAAAAGGGTACCACTAGGGCTCGAACCCAGGTCCCAAAGGTTAACAGGCGTGCGCTTTACCACTGAGGTGGCTATACATCCATTAATATCGACAAAACAATAAATATGTAACATAAATTAAGTCCTGAATGAACTTCATCTTCAACCTCCAGCCATGGATCCTGTAACTTCACCATTTCTCATCCATTGACAAAACTTTCAACATCAAACTTGTTAGAAATTTCCTTACGATTCTGAATATGTAAATAACTTAAGATAATTCTCAGAGATGAGCACGAATTTCTAAAAGTACCAAATTATGACCTAAATATTTCAGCAAGTTCAAAAGTTCTTACTACTCGAGCAATATAAATGAAATCTATGGACATGTATAGTTTCAGGGCAATGATGTCTACATTTTATCTTCCCAAATACAAGCCTAACAATGCCTAAATGAAAAGATAGAAGTTCAAAAAATATACCTCAAAATTGGAAATCGTGAAATAAGTTTGAGCTTGAATCAAGGTGATGCAATGATCAGGTTAGCTTCCTCAAGTTCCCAGGAAGCTAATGCAATGGTTAGCTTGAGCAATGGATGGTTGGAATGGCTTGGAGAAGTCAATGTGCAATCCTTTGTTTTTGGTTATAGAAGTTGATGAAGATGATGTTACAGTCGTGTAATAGGATGTGGGATGGTTTGTATTTGATGTAAGGAAGCTTTAGGAACTAAAAGGCCAAAGAGCGCATGAGGGAAATATGAGTTTGGAGTTCAAGGTCAGAAACTGTGCAACAATGGAGTTTTTGGGCAATTTCTGATTTGAGGGAGTTTGGGAGTGTTTCAGGGTCTCAATGCTCGTGTCCTAGATCATAAATAGCGCCTCTATTTATAAGTAACAAGTTTGGAAGCTTGTTGTTGATCAGAATTCAAAATCACAAGTTTAAGCATAACATGTGATTTTTGAGAAATCCAAGTTTCAAAGTCTTGTGTACTTGCTAAGATAGAGTGGTTATGCTTTAAACACACTTGCTTCTGACTTTTTAGATGGAGTGTGATCAGAGGGAACAAGTTAGAGGCTCAAGAATTGACTTTGTGCATAAAGCTTGCTTTTCAAGAATGACATTCTTCGCCTTCTTCCCATAATGGCAATGTGAATTGGATAAAGCCTAAATCAATTGAGTTATAGCTCAAAAGTTTGTGTAATCCATTAATTATGGATATATACACAGGTTAGAAGGCCTGCAAAGCAAAATTATGCAGACTAACATTGAAATTCAGTTATGTGTTCATCAAGAAATGACTTGTAATTCAAGAATGAAACCCTAACTTCTTGCCTTCGATTCTCCTTGCTCAAGTATGATCTCGATGAGTTCTTGGACATTTTGGAAATTTTGTAACATCCTCTATAACCTATATATTGGACATTTTTGAAAATTCATCTTGGAACTATGTGAAAAATTTCCATGAAGTTAGGTCAAAATCCTGCCTAAACTAGGGCAAAATTTCACTAAGTTTCCAAGTTTCATGAACATGTATTCCCAAAATCATAACTTGAAATCCATGCATTTCTAGAAGAAGTTGTGTTCTATAATGTTTTAGATCTCATTGAGATATACAACTTTCATGTTGGAAGTTTCCTTTGAATCATCTTGCATTATGGTGAAAATTTGGCTCAAAGTTATGAAAAAAATATGAATTTTCCAACACATAGAAAAATTTCTAAGTTTAGAAATTTTGACTTTTCAAAAATGAAATCTTGATTTTTTTTATTTCTTGATGAATAAGTTTCATATTCTGACATGTTTTGATGAATTTTGATCTTTGACACTTGGTTTTCACCAAAAAGTCAAAGTTTGACTTTTCAGTGTACAATTGACTTTTCATCAGTTAACTAAAAATTAACTATCAATCAATTGAAATTGAGGAATGTTTTGAGCCATGAAATTAGGTCAAAATGAAGCAATTGAATCCTTGAGATCATTTCTCAAACCAATCAATCATTTGCTAGGTCAAAAATCAGAAATTGCCCATTCTTAGTCAAAACCCTAATTTTGACCATTTTGCCCTTTTGATGATCTGATCAAATTTCTTAAGGAATTGTGGTCCAAACTTGATCAACTGACATATATGAGTCCATAATGTTGATATGGATAAAAAATTATGAAGTTTGACTACAAATTGACCATAATTGACTTTTCCCCCAATACAACTGATTTTAGGTCAACTGATCAATTGACTGAGCAAAAATGTGATCCAAGACTTGAAACTTGACACGAGCAATCTTGAAAGTCCAAAATGATCCATGAAAGTCATATGGGGCATTAAAAGTCCATTTGTCCTTGTGTAATCCCAAACCCTAATTTTCAGTCATCAGTGCTTGAGGAGGTGTCTTAAGCTGGTCAACCCTTGTGCAGTCTTGAACCAAAGGAGATATTGTGAGAGATTACTTGAGAAATGAGAGGGAAAATTTTGGGGTATAACATTATGCATGTCGAGTGGCATGCAGTTCCCTATCCCTTTTTCCCGTACATGCTGCATTTTGGTCGGTAACTGTGCTGAGTGAATTATGTTAAGTTGTTGTTTAATTATGTTAATGATTTAATCGTTGATTGATGCGATAGGCTTATGGCCAATGTTAATTTATATTAAGATGTTGTGTTATTGTGAATTCTTGTTGATAACGCAAAGTTGCAGGGAGTTATAAATGATGATGAATTACCTCTATTTACTTGTAATAATGGTGGTGTGGGCTTATGTCTTGCGATGGATGATAATTGTTGTGAGTATGTGATAGTGCATTCATTGAGTCACATACATTTTCATACTCTGTGATAGTCTGGATTGGTAAACTGCGAAGAAGGCTTATGCCTTGTTGATGCCTCTATTAATTGGCAATTATTAAGATGGGAGTTCTGCTCCGTTTTTAAGATGGGAGTTCTTCTCCAATGATACCACATGCATTCGCATAGTATTGGGTCGCATTCCAAGTTGTATAATTGAGCTATTGTGATGATGAATTAATTGTTGTATTTTGTTGATATCCTGTTGTGATGGTTGTTGTTTATAAGTTATGAAGTGGTGATTTTGCATGAACTGATTCTAGTGTAATACTTATCATACGTTCTATTATAATGTTTTATATCTCACCCCTTATGTTTGAATGTTACCCTTATGTAGGTAACTTGTAGGTAATCCAGAGTGAAGGCGGTTAACCTTCAGTAGTTCGAGTCGGTGTCATTGCTCTGATACGTAACACTCGGGGGGATGAATGATTATTGCTTTAGTATTTGTTATTTCAATTGTTGAACTTTAAGTTGATTGTTTCTAAGTACTTGTTATTCATAAGTTGTTTCCATGTTGGATAAATATGTTATTATGATTCTGCTACGTAGTTGTTCAAGTTGTTGATTTAAAAGATTAACTTATTTTGATGTTGGTTCATCCAAAGTTTTAAAGTGTTATGTATCCATGTTGAATGCAATGGTTTTTAAGTTGAATTTGTGGCATCTTGATTCAGTTGCATAATTTTTTATAACTATGATTTATATTATATTGTCGGGTAGAATTGTGGTGTTACAAATTTGTATCAGAGCAAAGTTGGTTCGTCCGACCAAGTTGTCGAGTCGTAGGTTGTTTAACAATCGAGTATTGTTAATTTGAGTTCTAACCATTGTTTATGTTGTAGTGATAAGTTGATATGGCTGGAAGGAATGATGTTGCACTTGCTGCTGCTTTAGAAGCAATTGTGCATGTTATAGAGAATCAGCCGAACGCTGGCGGGAATGCTGGATCTCGTAGTTTGGTGACTTTCTAGAGGGAGAATCTGACTACGTTCAAGGGAAAGTATGATCCTGATGGAGTGTTGGATTGGTTGAAAGAGATTGAGAGAATCTTCCGTGTGATGGACTCTACTCTAGCGCAGAAGGTTCGGTATGGTACTCATATGCTAGCATCCGAGGCTAATGACTGGTGGCTAGAGACGTGTCAGAGGTTGGAAGCTACAGGTGAAAATGTCACTTGGGCTGTGTTCCGTAAGGAATTTCTGAGGAAGTATTTTCCTGAAGATGTTCGTGGTAAGAAGGAAATCGAGTTTCTTGAGCTGACACAAGGGAGTATGTCGATTGTAGAGTATGCTGCAAAGTTTGCTGAGTTGGCTAAGTTTTGCCTGCACCATAGTGAGGCTAATGCTAAGTTTTCGAAGTGCATCAAGTTTGAGAACGGCTTGCGCCCATAGATCAAGAAGGCAGTTGGATACCAGAAGATCTGTGTCTTTGCCGATCTAATTGATAGTTACAGAATTTATGAAGAGGATAATAATACTCATTACAAGATTATCAGTGAGAAAAGGGGTAAGCACTAACAGAATCGTGGTAAGCCTTATGATGCCCCAGCCGGTAAAGGTAAACAGAAAGCTGCTCAGGGTCACAAGACTAGTGGGGGAGATGCTCCTGCTAGTGCGGTTTGTTTCAAAGGTGGAAAACTTGGGCATAAGAGTAATGTGTGTACTGCTGAGGTAAAGAGATATTTCTGTTTTGGTAAGACTGGACATGTGGTATCTGAGTGCAAGAATAAGGAGGTGATTTGTTTCAATTGCAGCAAAGAGGGACACATTGGTAGTCAATTTCAGAAACCAAAGAGGGCGCATACAAGTGGTAAAGTGTTCGCTTTGGTTGAGGATCAGGCGGCTAGTGAGGATAGACTTACCAGAGGTACATGTTTCCTTAATAGTACCCCTTTAATTACTATTATTGATACATGTGCTACTCATTGCTTTATGGTTGCTGATTGTGTTGAAAGATTGAGTCTTATGTTGTCTTATATGAATGGTGAGATGGTAGTCGATACTCAAGCCAAGGGGTCAGTGACTACTTCTTTTGTGTGTTTAAAGTGTCCCTTTTCGATCTTTGACAAAGAATTTGTTGTTGATTTGGTTTATTTGCCTTTAAGAGCGTTGGATGTGATTCTGGGTATGAACTGGTGTTGTACCCCAAAATTTGCCCTCCCATTTTTCATAGAAAGCACAACCATATGGTTTCTCAAATATTTAAGATTGGCTCAGGAATCGATCAGACAGATTTTCTCATGTGGCAGTAAATCAACAATTAGGGTTTTTCTTGCATTTCTCAGAAGAAATTGAGTTCTCAGAAATTCAATTGATTTTCACATGTTTTCATGCTCTCTCAAATTTACTGAAAAGGCAGTGTTTGTTTGATCCAGGTTAACCAGATAATTTGCGTCTTTTAAAACATTCGTTTGTTTATGGAATAAACATTTGCTTGTTTATGGAATACACAGTGTGTGTTTTGATTGAAATATAGTTGCAAGGTTACATGATTATTGGAATTTAAGTTATCTTGATTGAAATTATTGGAATGCAGTTTCTATTATCTTGATTCAAGGCTCAAAAAACAACTTAGAGATGCTCCAGACACATATGCTATTCTATTGCTTATTCAGATACAGTTCAGAGATGCTCCAGACACGGATGTTATTCTGTCGCTTATTCAAATACAAGATTCATATACAGTCCAGATACGCTCCATACATGGTAGCCATGTTGTGACTTATTCTAACTTTTCCCCCAGCTCAGAGATGCTCCAGACACGGATGCCCTTCTGTTGCTAATTCAAGTTTTCAACATTCAGATACAGTTCAGATACACTCCAGACACGAAAGTCATTTCTGATACTCATTCAAGTTTTTAACATTCAGATACATTCCAGATACGCTCCAGACACGGTAGCCATGCTGATCACTCATGCTGATGTTCCCTAGTTCAGATACGTTCCAAACACGGATACCTATCTGATACTCATTCTTTCGACTTACAACATACAATTCAACAAACATTCTTGGATGGCATCTTTAAGCCCATCTCCGACAAGATTATGTCATATCTCCAAATGGCATATTTAAGCCCATTCCCTCAACTATACTTTGACGAGTGCAAATTTACGGGCACTCTAGTGTCCAATCATCTTTTACCTTCGAGTCACGAACGGTAAAACTCGCTAATCTAACTCTTCAGGTTCAAGAAGATTGAACAGGGGCAACTGTTGTACCCCAAAATTTACCATCCCATTTTTCATAGAAAGCACAACCCTAGGGTTTCTCAAATATTTAATATTGGCTCAGGAATCGATCAGACAGATTTTCTCATGTGGCAGTAAATCAGCAATTAGGGTT
The DNA here is from genome assembly GCA_948472305.1 of Vicia faba. Taxonomy (NCBI): domain Eukaryota; kingdom Viridiplantae; phylum Streptophyta; class Magnoliopsida; order Fabales; family Fabaceae; genus Vicia; species Vicia faba. The sequence goes on along the minus strand of OX451737.1, from coordinate 1,425,610,570 downwards.
TTTCTTGCATTTCTCAGAAGAAATTGAGTTCTCATAAATTCAATTGATTTTCACATGTATTCATGCTCTCTCAAAGTTACTGAAAATGTAGTGTTTGTTTGATCCAGGTTAACCAGATAATTTGTGTCTTTTAAAACATTTGTTTGTTTATGGAATAAACATTTGCTTGTTTATGGAATACACAGTGCGTGTTTTGATTGGAATATAGTTGCAAGGTTACATGATTATTGGAATTTAAGTTATCTTGATTGAAATTATTGGAATACAGTTTCTATTATCTTGATCAAGGAATCTTTAAGAATCAGTGAAGACACAAAGAGAGAATTACAGGTTACTAACAGTAATGGATTTTATTGAACGTCAGAATACCTCATAAGACTTTTTTTCATTTATTTCAAAATTGTTACAATACAATTTATTATTTAAAAGCTTTAAGTTTTACAACTTATGGTATTTAAAAAATAAATTAGTACAATTGTTGAATGTTTCTCTCTAAGTTACAAAGAAAAGAAATTGAATCTATGCCTAAAGTTGACTGTGCTTCCATTTCTTCCTCTGCGTTTCCACCATCCCGTTATGCTCACATGAAAATGAAAGACAGAAAAATAATTAGTATAGTTAATTGGGCATAAGCAAGAATTTTCAAAAGAAAGAAAAATGTTCATCATTAAAGTTTGCGACTTGGAATCAGAGGGATATATTTTTAATTCATCACATTCTTATTTGCAAATCATAAGAAGTCTATACTTCTTAGTTCACAAACAAGAGAAATAGAGGCAAGCTATCCAAACAAGAAATGTAGCCAAACATATTCCAAATAAGAAAACAGCTAGGCTGTCCAAACAAGGCGCAAAACAGGGCCAAACAATGCAGCAAACTGGACAAAGTACAAGCAAACATGCAGCAAGCTGTCTAAGCAAGCATTACAAGCAAGCAAAACAAAGTACAATGCAACAAACTAGACATCATCATGGCAAGTAACTAGACAGCAGCAAGGCAAAAAGAAAGTACAACAGTATGGTAAACCAAGCCAACAAGCAAGGGGCTTGTTTCAATATCGTATTCATCATTTTCCAAGATTGTTGCAAACTTTTCAGAGAAAACAGAGAAAAAGAAATTTGCTTTTATCATTGAGAGATGAGAGAGAGGAAAGAAATCACCTAATTTGTTGGAATTGTACAAAAGGTACAACTTTGATATTCTGTCCACAAGCTGTCAAAAAGCAAGCAAGTATAACAGTAGGCAAACTGTAAGAAAGAAGAGAACATTTTGATAAAACTCAGAAATTTCAATAAAAGAAAAAACCAAGTATCAAAACTTCCACCAAACACAACAAAACTTGCAACTCATTTCAAAAACCCTTCAACCTGTAAACCATCAACAAAATAACCAATATCCCAAACTCACAAAACTCAGAAACAAAAACATAGCAAACCTCAAATCACAAAACATTCAAAACCTATAACCCAGTCCAAACAGTTAAAACAAAACTATAACAAGCAGAACAAACCACAAAATCATCCCAGCATTAAACCTGTCAATACCAAAAATCCTGTAACTCAGTTCAAACATCCAAAACCATCAAAACCAATTTTCAAACTTCCAAAAACTGTGAAATCAGTTCAAACCAAGAAATCACAAAAACATCCAGCAAACTTACATCCCAGATAACCAAACCTGCATAACCAAGTTTAAACAACCAAAACCCTGCAAACTGTAGGCAAAACAATAACTTTCAGAAAATATTCCAAACTGTTAAGATTCAAAACTACCATCAAACTCCCAAACTGTAAAAACAGTTTTCAAATCACAAAACATTCAAACCAGTAACAATACTCCAAAGTCCAAAACCAGTTCATACCAAGCTGTAACAAGAAACAGGGCCAAACCAACCTTCAACTGTAAAATAGTCCAACATCCCCATCAATCCAAAAACAGTTCAAAAAACCAAATGGCCTAAGAACAATCACAGAGTTTCAAACAAACCTTCAAACTAACCAACAACATCTAACAATCAGAAGCATCATCATCATCATTCAACATAGAAGATAGAAAAAGAAAAGATTACCAGAAGCGCGCGTTCTTCACATCATCATTTCTCCCCCCTTCGTTTCCAGCTACCAAGGTGCATCATCATCCCAATCTCAATATCCTTTTCCATTTCGCAAAAGTCCCAGAGGTATGTTTCCTTTCAAACCATTTCCTGCATCTCAGTAAGTAATAAAATTGATTAACAAGCAAAACATGAACAAAACGTACAAAAAAAACAACGAAACTGTTAAGCCAAAAATAGAACCATACCTTTTCACAGAAAGCCTTTGAGAATCGTTTAAAGGGTTGAGAGTGGGAGGCGCGCCGACAACGGAAACGGGGAAGGGAAGATCAGAGGGAACCCTTCGAGCATAAATCCGACCCTAGTTTTTTTTAGAAAGCGCAAACCAGAGTGAGACCAGGAGGACAAGGGGTCGTTTCACTCATGAATCAGGGACGATTAAACGAGAAAGATGAAAGGAGAACGAAGGAGACAACGACGCCGCTCTGTACGAACCACAAACCCTAATTTAGTTGTCTACCCTAATAAGAATTTAGATAATAATGTGCATTGGGCCCTTTTGTTTACAAACCTAAAGCCCACACGCGTTTCATACCCCCCCCCCCCCCCCCCCATCTGGCCTTGTCTCTTTTGGTTTCAGCATTGACTTTTTCTTTCTTCTTTGGGCCAAACACCTTTAAAATCTTAAGCCCATTTATTCTCTTTTTAATTTGTTTTATTTGTTTTGAGAAATGCTAAAGAAAATTCAATACTTTCTTTCATTATTAAATTAAGTTAAATCTTGATAGTTAATATTTTATCATTTTCTTTTTTTTCTTTTAATTTGTCTTTATTAATTTTTTACACTTAATAAAAACATCAAAACATTAATTTAGCTTTTTTTCTTTCTTTAAGTTTGTTGGCATAATTAATAAAAATACATAAAAGAATAATAATAATAAATTTTTAATCTTTCTTTTTAGAATAGATTTTATTTCTCTCTTTTCAAGTAAATACATACATTTCATACTTTGTTGATTTTATTTTCGTAAATTATCATAGCTTTGTATTAAATCGCACAACAATTTGATTTGGTTGTATTATTTAATATTTGGACATTGCTATTTTTTATTTTTCATTTCGATTCATCCCCATTTGTAACAATTGTACCCCCATTCCCGAACATTTTCTAATAGCGTAGAATTTCAATTCCCGCAATTTACTGTTTTCCATATACTGTATAGTAACTAGGCGTGTATGGAAAAATTCAAAAAAATAAATCGCTAGATGACCTAATCCAAGAACAAATAACTTGAAATCAACACACATCTCACACGCTCACCTCTAGGGCAACCTCGCTTGTTGCCTCGGAAATACAATTATGTCCCTCGTATATGCGACACTCTAGCAAATGACCCTCGATGTTGCCTTCGATAAAACGATCTCGTCCCTTACAAAATTGCTAGAGTGTCTCACAAGTTGCTTTCAATGATTGTAAAATTGACCCGCGCCTGTCCCTTTACATCCGATGATGGGGCTTCTTACCAAATCAATGGTAAGGTAGCACCATTAAAAGGAAGAAGAAAAGAACAACTTAAGACCTTTCGAGTAGATAGATTCGCTCTTAGTTACTCGCTTGCTCACGACAAAAACTTTCACACTTACACCTCCATTTCAAAACACTTTCAAAAGACAAAACGTTTTGCATACATTCTTATAGAGACGAGAACCATGGCAAAACCTCTTTTCAAAAACACTTTTTGAAACACGATTCACAAACACCTCTTTGAACTATTTTTCGAAACAAAACTTTGTATATGTTCTTATAGAGACGAGAACCATTACAAAGAAACTTTCCAAAATACTTTCAAAACCCACACCACAAGCACACAATCAAACAAAAGTAAGTGATCTAAAAACGAGTAACTAAGAGCCCATGGAAAACCATGGATGAAAAGGGTGCTAACACCTTCCATTTTCATAATCTACCCCCCGAACCCGAGAAAATTCTTGAAAGGTATTGCCTGTGCTTTTTTACCTTTCCTTTTGGATAAAAGAAAATTCGGTGGCGACTCTTGCTAACCGCACAAGTGCAAACGAAACGCAAAACATCTAGTCAATTCTCCCACCGTATCACAGAACTGGCGACTCTGCTGGGGAATATTATAAAAATGGGGTTACCTTGGGGTTTTAGATCACCTTTACATGCTTATCTTGTTTGATTTGTATGCTTTACTTTTTGGTTCCTTGTTTGGGTTTGTTTTAAATCCTACACCCGGATTTAGGGACACCTTTTAGGTAAGTAGCAATAAACTGTGCGGGGTATACCGACATCGTTGAAGCAGTAGCTACGTTGATGTGGCACTTTGGTTGGTACTGATAACCCTTGAGTTGAATCAAGGAGAGTACGGGGCCGCTACGTGGTGTCATGAAGCATCAACTGACCTTAGAACCTTACTTGACCAACTTGGCTTTTTAGGACGTAGTAAGATGATCGGTTTCGGTGTAGAGCTGAAAATTGGTAGATACTTGATACTACACTCATTGAGGGTTGTTTCCTTGGAATATTTCGGTCGCCGGTAAGAGGCTAAATTGAAACAATGAACAAGGAAACAATCCAGTGATATTGAGCTTCTTAGAACCCGGTTACTATTTCTAGGACAGGTTGAGCCAACTAGACTTCAAGAGGGTACTTACCTACAAACTCCATGCAAGCCTAAGCCTAAGGACTTGTCTGCTTTGTGTGAATATGATTATTTGTATATAAACTTTCTTACTTTGCATATATGTACATAACATCATAACATCATACCATAGCATTTTCAATAACCATTTCAAGGATCTCGAGGGTCTTTGATGCAGGGTCACGTTGAACCAGACGTCTACCAAAGGGCAAGAGGATTCATTTTCCTCTAAACAAACACCGAAAAAGATCAAGTACAACAACTTGAGTCAAGGGCTATGACCCACTTGATATGGTGAGCTTGATTCTCATGGAAAGACATCCACCGATACAAAGTTCTCCAATCAAAGATGTTCAATGTCTAACATTTTCTTGTGTTTACCCCGCGAGATCCTTGAAAACATGCATCCACATATCATGCATCTTATCATGACATGTTTCTCCTCTTCGGGTCTCTTTATCTTCCTACTATTTATTTCAGTAGAGATGGCTCTAGAGAAGACTATCAAGGACATCCAGGCTCAAAACGCTCAACTTCAAGAGATGTTCTTGAACCTATCCAAGGGGCAAGAAGAAGTAAAATCTCTCCTCACTACGGGCATGATCATGGGGAATCCTGAGGGCAACAAAGATGACCAGTTGGAGCTGCTGCGAACTGAGTTAGCCATAATGAAAATCCAAATGATGGGACAACTGGTGGGCCAGATGGCTCTCATCCAAAACTTGGCACAAGGACAAGAAGAACTAAGGGTCCTCATCAACAAACTGCATCAGGATGGATGTAACCAAATGGGGGAAAACAACTAGAGTTGAGGATCAAGTCATCATTCAGCCTCCCTTGAGACAAGAAGTGGAGAGAAAACCTCCCCAGTTTGCTTCAGGGTCACAAGACTAACCACAACCTCACCAACATCAACAGGGTAATCGGCGTAAGCAAAATACATCTGAAAAGCGCTTCACTGAGATTAACATGCCATTATCTCAAGTGCTGCAACCCTTGTTGGAAGACAAGCTGACTGTATTAAGGGACCCCCCTCGGAATCCCAACACAACCTCTCCAGGGTACAATCCAAATGCAAGATGTGCGTATCACTCCAACAGTCCTGGACATGACACCGATAGCTGTTGGGCATTAAGAAACAAAATTCAAGATCTGATTAAAGAAACAACGTTGGAGTTCACACAAGATGGCTAGATGAAAATCTTCCGTTGAGGGCTCTCCACCTAAAATGACAAGTTCGAACAAAGAGGCTTCTGTTCATTTTGAATTTCCATTTGTAATTTATGTTGTTATTCAAACAATTATCTATTAATGTCAAACTCTATTTCATTAATGCATTGCATATGTTTGTCTTGAATTCATCTTTTCGTTTTCACTATTTTTAAACTATGCTTTTATTCTTCTTATGACACAAACCTTTAGAGGGAGGATGACGAAAACAATGCCATAATCTCATACAATATGCTTTTGAACAGACCTTGCTGACGATGTACAGGCGTTTATTTCAAATCCTAAACACTGGAGTTATAAGCAAGATAATCCCTAGTCCACCCCTTCGAGCCAAAGAAGTAGAAGTTTTTCTGTTTTAACACAAATTGAAACCTTTAATCAAAACATGGGGTAGGGTAGTCTCTCAGTCAATTCAAACACGCGTTAAAGTCACAAACTCTCATCTTGTAATACAATGAATGACATCAAAAAACTTTCCTTTTGAATCAAAAGACGGTGATGGTTACTTATCACATAGGCAATCATTATCTCTCAAAAATAAAAGCCCACTAAGTCGAAACCTACGAAGGAGGCTTAAGAAAATTGGGGCATCCCGCTGACTGTAAATCCCAAAAGCAAAAATAGGCAGGCAAAAATTAGGGATAACAAATAAAAAAGAAAGAGGTAACTACAAATCCCCAACAAAAATAATGTTGCAAAAATGACTGCCCTCCAACAAACTTAACTTGTTTGAACCATCACCAAAACGTCATTCCTGACTCAATTGGAGTTCAACGCGCAATTAACTGAGTTTAGGACTGAAGAACATCACGAAGAGCGGGTGGGTACAAATATACTTTGAGCCTCTATATTTTGTTTCTTAAACTGTGAACCAAGCTACATTACAACCTTTCAAAAGTCCTAATTGAAGCATGGGTTAGTTCGAAAGCATACTGTTACAAAAGGTATCCTGACTCCTGTAAGGCTTTGCTCTAAATCTTGAGTTGAATTTTTCTTATAAAAGTTTTCTGCTAAAAAACGCATTTTTCATAATTTCAAGACAAGCATAAACTTTGCATTATTTGAATATCGTTGTTTGCATATGGCTATTTGTTTGACAGCAAAGAAATTCACACAGTGAATATCTGATGAACAAAAGCTCTCTCAGTAAACAAAATCACTTCAAGTGGGATGACACTTCCGTTGCAAAAATCTCCTATCAACAAAGGGACATGACATGTCATTATCCAGTACACCTGGGGCAGTCCAGTCAAGATTTCAATAAATCTCTCAAAGTGCAGAGTAACCAGGGGCAAGTCTCCATCACTGTCACTTGGGGCATTAAACGTCAATCCCAAGAAAGGGTTACATACAGTCAAACATTTCCTGGCAAAGCCATAAACACTCGCTACTTGGGGCAGTGACAAATCTCTCCAAAATCCTTCTCATAAGATGACTCCCAGCCAGAGTTTCAATCTTTGTTAACCTCTTCCCAGCTAAGTCGACCTCAAGTTTTTCCCCATTGAAGTCTCCAAAATTTTCACTATCTCCAGCGGAAATGAAGAATTCAACTCTTTTCTCCAGCACCAATTCGGGATTTATTTTCCCCAGCGAGAGATCATCTTGAAAACATTACATATCCTGACATCAGGACATCATACAACGCAATCTCATTTATTTTGAGAACATCATTGTTTGATGTATGTCATGCAACTAACCTTTACCTTTCAGGAAGGATGCAATCAAATTCTCACAAAATTCAAGCTATGAAGCCTGGACCACGACCGGATTGTAGTTCATTCAACTTTCCCCTTCAAACAGCAGTCCAAGATTTATTTTCCCCGGCATCTGTTGAAGATATTCCAATACTTTCGTCTAGCTCAGTTAAATCGATTCTAAGATTTTTCTGATTCTTATCCAGTCAAAGTTAATTCAAGACCTTCTCTGGCTCAGTCAGATCGACACTAAGATCTCCCTGGTTCTTATTCCAGTTGAAGATATTCCAAGACTTTCGTCTGGCTCAGTTAAATCGATTCTAAGATTTTTATGATTCTTATCCAGTCAAAGTTAATTCAAGACCTTCTCTGGCTCAGTCAGATCGACACTAAGATCTCCCTGATTCTTATTCCAGTTGAAGATATTCCAAGACTTTCGTCTGGCTCAGTTAAATCGATTCTAAGATTTTTCTGATTCTTATCCAGTCAAAGTTAATTCAATACCTTCTCTGGCTCAGTCAGATCGACACTAAGATCTCCCTGATTCTTATTCCAGTTGAAGATATTCCAAGACTTTCGTCTGGCTCAGTTAAATCGATTCTAATATTTTTCTGATTCTTATCCATTCAAAGTTAATTCAAGACCTTCTCTGGCTCAGTCAGATCGACACTAAGATCTCCCTGATTCTTATTCCAGTTGAAGATATTCCAAGACTTTCGTCTGGCTTAGTTAAATTGATTCTGAGATTTTTCTGATTCTTATCCAGTCAAAGTTAATTCAAGACCTTCTCTGACTCAGTCAGATCGACACTAAGATCTCCCTGATTCTTATTCCAGTTGAAGATATTCCAGATTTTATTATTTCAGATAAACCTCTCAACGGTTTATTCTGATTCACTTCCAGATTTTACTGTTTCAGATAAACCTCTCAACGGTTTATTCTGATTCACTTCCAGATTTTGTTGTTTCAGATAAATCTCCCAACGATTTATTCTAATTCGTCTCCAAATTTTTACTAATTCAGATAAAATCTCTCAACAGATAAATCTCTCAACGGTTTATTCTGATTCATTCTCTGTTCAGATCCAGTTCAAACTTTCCGTCAACAATCACCTTTGGATGACATCTTTAAACCCTTTCCATACACAATCAAATCAACATGTCATTAAGATCCCCAGCGGAGATGAGACTACCAACTACCAATCCCCAGCGGAGCTCAAACTATCAACCACAACGGAGATCATTCGGTTTCTCCAAATCCCCCAGCAAGTTATCTTAAAGCCTGGAAATCAACCAGATAACATATAACTTTTATCCCCAACCTAGGATAATTCCCCAGTAGATTGGCATACACCCAAACTCCTGATATCCCCGTCAGAATGAAGATTCTCATTCTTGACTCCCAGTAGATTGGCATACACCCAAACTCCTGATATCCCCGTCAGAATTAAGATTCTCATTCTTGACTCCCAGTAGATTAGGATACACCCAAACTCCTGATATCCCCGTCAGAATGAAGATTCTCATTCTTGACTCCCAGTAGATTGGCATACACCCAAACTTCTGATATCCCCGTCAGAATGAAGATTCTCATTCTTGACTCCCAGTAGATTGGCATACACCTAAACTCCTGATATCCCCGTCAGAATGAAGATTCTCATTCTTGACTCCTAGTAGATTGGCATACAACCCAAACTCCTGATCTCCCTAACAGGAAGCCTTCTTCCCCACATAGTTTTTACTCCCCAACAAAATGAAGATTCTCATTATTGATTCCCCAGTGAAGTTGCCAAAGTCTTCATTACTCCCCAGCATGAATTTGTCAGAATTTTTAATCCCCTGCAGATCGAAGATTCTCATTCACCACTCCTCAACAGATTGAAGATTCTCATTCTTAATTCCCCGCAGGAGCCATCAGAGCCTTCCTTATTCTCCAGCAGATCAAGGTTTTCCTTTGATTGATCCCTGGTAGAGATCGCCAGAGTTTTCCCTATTCCTCAGTCGAGTAAGGATTCCCATTGTGAAATCGCCAGCCATAGTCATCAAAGTTCTCTGGATTTCCCAAGCAGATTTCTCAAGCAGCTTGACATTATTCTCACAGTAGAATGATTATCATATTCCAACTCCAAAGACTCGAAGGATCCCTATATCCACAGGAAAGTCATGAAGGATTCTCACATCCTCACAGAAGTTGTCAAAGATTTTGAATCTCCAGCGGCGGTCATGGATTTATTTTCCCCGGCAACAGTCAAAGATTTTATTATCTCCAGCTATCAAGGATTTATTTTCCTCAGCAAAACAGCTAATCAGCTTACATGCGCATACATTACAATCATATATCATAAACATTGATAAAACACATATACTGCATCATACATTTCATGCAACATAACTTTGTGTTTCAGCTAACATTTTACCCTTTTCAGGATAAGATTAACAAGCTACCAATATGCAATCATGAAAATAGCTTAGAGATGCTCCAAACACGAATGCTATTCTATTTGCTTATTCAGATTCAAAGCGCAGAAAACAGCTTAGAGATGCTCCAGACACTGATGCTATTCTATTGCTTATTCAGATTCAAGGCTCAGAAAACAACTTAGAGATGCTCCAGACACATATGCTATTCTATTTCTTATTCAGATACAGTTCAGAGATGCTCCAGACACGGATGTTATTCTGTCGCTTATTCAAATACAAGATTCATATACAGTCCAGATACGCTCCATACATGGTAGCCATGCTGTGACTTATTCTAACTTTCCCCCCAGCTCAGAGATGCTCCAGACACGGATGCCCTTCTGTTGCTTATTCAAGTTTTCAACATTCAGATACAGTTCAGATACACTCCAGACACGGAAGTCATTTCTGATACTCATTCAAGTTTTTAACATTCAGATACAGTCCAGATACGCTCCAGACACGGTAGCCATGCTGATCACTCATGCTGATGTTCCCTAGTTCAGATACGTTCCAGACACGGATACCTTTCTGATACTCATTCTTTCGACTTACAACATACAATTCAACAAACATTCTTGGATGGCATCTTTAAGCCCATCTCCGATAAGATTATGTCACATATCCAAATGGCATATTTAAGCCCATTCCCTCAACTATACTTTGACGAGTGCAAATTTACAGACACTCTAGTGTCCAATCATCTTTTACCTTCGAGTCACGAACGGTAAAACTCGCTAATCTAACTCTTCAGGTTCAAGAAGATTGAACAGGGGCAACTGTTGTACCCCAAAATTTACCATCCCATTTTTCATAGAAAGCACAACCCTAGGGTTTCTCAAATATTTAATATTGGCTCAGGAATCGATCAGACAGATTTTCTCATGTGGCAGTAAATCAACAATTAGGGTTTTTCTTGCATTTCTCAGAAGAAATTGAGTTCTCATAAATTCAATTGATTTTCACATGTATTCATGCTCTCTCAAAGTTACTGAAAAGGTAGTGTTTGTTTGATCCAGGTTAACCAGATAATTTGTGTCTTTTAAAACATTTGTTTGTTTATGGAATAAACATTTGCTTGTTTATGGAATACACAGTGCGTGTTTTGATTGGAATATAGTTGCAAGGTTACATGATTATTGGAATTTAAGTTATCTTGATTGAAATTATTGGAATGCAATTTCTATTATCTTGATCAGGGAATCTTTAAGAATCAGTGAAGACACAAAGAGAGAATTACAGGTTACTAACAGTAATGGATTTTATTGAACGTCAGAATACCTCATAAGACTTTGTTTCATTTATTTCAAAATTGTTACAATACAATTTATTATTTAAAAGCTTTAAGTTTTACAACTTATGGTATTTAAAAAATAAATTAGTACAATTGTTGAATGTTTCTCCCTAAGTTACAAAGAAAAGAAATTGAATCTATGCCTAAAGTTGACTGTGCTTCTATTTCTTCCTTTGCGTTTCCACCATCCCGTTATGCTCACATGAAAATGAAAGACAGAAAAATAATTAGTATAATTAATTGGGCATAAGCAAGAATTTTCAAAAGAAAGAAAAATGTTCATCATTAAAGTTTGCAACTTGGAATCAGAGGGATATATTTTTAATTCATCACATTCTTATTTTCAAATCATAAGAAGTCTATACTTCTTAGTTCACAAACAAGAGAAATAGAGGCAAGCTATCCAAACAAGAAATGTAGCCAAACATATTCCAAATAAGAAAACAGCTAGGCTGTCCAAACAAGGCGCAAAACAGGGCCAAACAATGCAGCAAACTGGACAAAGTACAAGCAAACATGCAGCAAGCTGTCTAAGCAAGCATTACAAGCAAGCAAAACAAAGTACAATGCAACAAACTAGACATCAACATGGCAAGTAACTAGACAGCAGCAAGGCAAAAAGAAAGTACAACAGTATGGTAAACCAAGCCAACAAGCAATGGGCTTGTTTCAATATCCTATTCATCATTTTCCAAGATTGTTGCAAACTTTTCAGAGAAAACAGAGAAAAAGCAATTTGCTTTTATCATTGAGAGATGAGAGAGAGGAAAGAAATCACCTAATTTGTTGGAATTGTACAAAAGGTACAACTTTGATATTCTGTCCACAAGCTGTCAAAAAGCAAGCAAGTATAACAGTAGGCAAACTGTAAGAAAGAAGAGAACATTTTGATAAAACTCAGAAATTTCAATAACAGAAAAAACCAAGTATCAAAACTTCCACCAAACACAACAAAACTTGCAACTCATTTCAAAAACCCTTCAACCTGTAAACCATCAACAAAATAACCAATATCCCAAACTCACAAAACTCAGAAACAAAAACATAGCAAACCTCAAATCACAAAACATTCAAAACCTATAACCCAGTCCAAACAGTTAAAACAAAACTATAACAAGCAGAACAAACCACAAAATCATCCCAGCATTAAACCTGTCAATACCAAAAATCCTGTAACTCAGTTCAAACATCCAAAACCATCAAAACCAATTTTCAAACTTCCAAAAACTGTGAAATCAGTTCAAACCAAGAAATCACAAAAACATCCAGCAAACTTACATCCCAGATAACCAAACCTGCATAACCAAGTTTAAACAACCAAAACCCTGCAAACTGTAGGCAAAACAATAACTTTCAGAAAATATTCCAAACTGTTAAGATTCAAAACTACCATCAAACTCCCAAACTGTAAAAACAGTTTTCAAATCACAAAACATTTAAACCAGTAACAATACTCCAAAGTCCAAAACCAGTTCATACCAAGCTGTAACAAGAAACAGGGCCAAACCAACCTTCAACTGTAAAATAGTCCAACATCCCCATCAATCCAAAAACAGTTCAAAAAACCAAATGGCCTAAGAACAATCACAGAGTTTCAAACAAACCTTCAAACTAACCAACAACATCTAACAATCAGAAGCATCATCATCATTCAACATAGAAGATAGAAAAAGAAAAGATTACCAGAAGTGCGCGTTCTTCACATCATCATTTCTCCCCCCTTCGTTTCCAGCTACCAAGGTGCATCATCATACCAATCTCAATATCCTTTTCCATTTCGCAAAAGTCCCAGAGGTATGTTTCCTTTCAAACCATTTCCTGCATCTCAGTAAGTAATAAAATTGATTAACAAGCAAAACATGAACAAAACGTACAAAAAAAACAACGAAACTGTTAAGCCAAAAATAGAACCATACCTTTTCACAGAAAGCCTTTGAGAATCGTTTAAAGGGTTGAGAGTGGGAGGCGCGCCGACAACGGAAACGGGGAAGGGAAGATCAGAGGGAACCCTTCGAGCATAAATCCGACCCTAGTTTTTTTTAGAAAGCGCAAACCAGAGTGAGACCAGGAGGACAAGGGGTCGTTTCACTCATGAATCAGGGACGAATAGGGACGATTAAACGAGAAAGATGAAAGGAGAACGAAGGAGACAACGACGCCGCTATGTACGAACCACAAACCCTAATTTCTTTGTCTACCCTAATAAGAATTTAGATAATAATGTGCATTGGGCCCTTTTGCTTACAAACCTAAAGCCCACACGCGTTTCATACCCCCCCCCCCCCCCCCCCCCCCATCTGGCCTTGTCTCTTTTGGTTTCAGCATTGACTTTTTCTTTCTTCTTTGGGCCAAACACCTTTAAAATCTTAAGCCCATTTCTTCTCTTTTTAATTTGTTTTATTTGTTTTGAGAAATGCTAAAGAAAATTCAATACTTTCTTTCATTATTAAATTAAGTTAAATCTTGATAGTTAATATTTTATCATTTTCTTTTTTTTCTTTTAATTTGTCTTTATTAATTTTTTACACTTAATAAAAACATCAAAACATTAATTTAGCTTTTTTTCTTTCTTTAAGTTTGTTGGCATAATTAATAAAAATACATAAAAGAATAATAATAATAAATTTTTAATCTTTCTTTTTAGAATAGATTTTATTTCTTTCTTTTCAAGTAAATACATACATTTCATACTTTGTTGATTTTATTTTCGTAAATTATCATAGCTTTGTATTAAATCGCACAACAATTTGATTTGGTTGTATTATTTAATATTTGGACATTGCTATTTTTTATTTTTCATTTCGATTCATCCCCATTTGTAACAATTGTACCCCCATTCCTGAACATTTTCTAATAGCGTAGAATTTCAATTCCCGCAATTTACTGTTTTCCATATACTGTATAGTAACTAGGCGTGTATGGAAAAATTCAAAAAAATAAATCGCTAGATGACCTAATCCAAGAACAAATAACTTGAAATCAACACACATCTCACACGCTCACCTCTAGGGCAACCTCGCTTGTTGCCTCGGAAATACAATTATGTCCCTCGAATATACGACACTCTAGCAAATGACCCTTTGATAAACAAAGATCGTAGTCCCTCGATGACCCTCGATGTTGCCTTTGATAAAATGATCTCGTCCCTTACAAAATTGCTAGAGCGTCTCACAAGTTGATTTCAATGATTGTAAAATTGACCCGCGCCTGTCCCTTTACATCCGATGATGGGGCTTCTTACCAAATAAATGGTAAGGTAGCACCATTAAAAGGAAGAAGAAAAGAACAACTTAAGACCTTTCGAGTAGATAGATTCGCTCTTAGTTACTCGCTTGCTCACGACAAAAACTTTCACACTTACACCTCCATTTTAAAACACTTTCAAAAGACAAAACATTTTGCATACGTTCTTATAGAGACGAGAACCATGGAAAAACCTCTTTTCAAAAACACTTTTCGAAACACGATTCACAAACACCTCTTTGAACTATTTTTCGAAACAAAACTTTGTATATATGCTTATAGAGACGAGAACCATTACAAAGAAACTTTCCAAAATACTTTCAAAACCCACAACACAAGCACACAATCAAACAAAAGCAAGTGATCTAAAAACGAGTAACTAAGAGCCCATGGAAAACCATGGATGAAAAGGGTGCTAACACCTTCCCTTTTCATAATCTACCCCCTGAACCCGATAAAATTCTCAAAAGGTCTTTCCTGTGCTTTTTTACCTTTCCTTTTGGATAAAAGAAAAGTCGGTGGCGACTCTTGCTAACCGCACAAGTGCAAACGAAACACAAAATATCTAGTAAGTTCTCCCACCGTATCACAACTGGTTAGAGCATAACTATGTTCATATTAACTGTTACAATAAGTTTGTGAGGTTTTCTGCTCCTGAAGAAGAGGAAGATAGTCTGTTGTCTGCTAGACAGTTGAGGAAGTTGATGCAAGAAAAAGCTCAGATGTTTTTATTGATGGCATCGCTATCTGTCTAGAATCAAGCTATAATCGAGGAATTACAGGTGGTGCGTGAATTTCCCAAAGTTTTCCCTGATGAAATTCCTGATGTACCGCCAGAGAGGGAAGTTGAATTTGCAATTGATCTTGTACCTGGTACCAGACTTGTGTCTATGGCACCATAAAGGATGGCTGCATCTGAATTGTTATAGTTAAAGAAGCAATTAGAAGAGTTACTTGAGAAGAAGTTTGTAAGACCAAGTGTACCACTGTGGGGAGCTCCAGTGTTGTTAGTAAAGAAGAAGGATGGAAGTATGAGGCTTTGTGTTGATTACAGATAATTGAATAAAGTGATGATTAAGAACAAGTATCCGCTTCCAATAATAGATGACTTGATGGATCAATTGGTGGAGGCTTGTGTGTTTAGTAAGATAGATTTGAGGTCGGGATATCATCAGGTTAAAGTGAAGGGTGAAGATATCCAGAAGATGGCTTTCAGAACATGTTATGGACACTAGGAGTATTCGGTGATGCCTTTCGATGTTACTAATGCGCCAGGAGTATTCATGGGTGTTGTACCCCAAAGGTTTCCCTCTCATTTCTCAAAGAATCATCCTGGACCCTCAGGTTTGCTTCCATCCAATTTCAAGCCTTGAATTACAAATTTTCCAAGAAAGTCATTCACAAGGGCAAAATGGTCATTTGCACACTAAAAAAGTCAAACTTTGACTTTTGGATCAAAATCAAGTTTCAAGGATCATATTTCATCAAGACATGTTGAAATATGAAGTTTGTTTCATCAAGAAATTCAAAAGTCAAAATTACTTTAGAAAAGTCAAATTCTAAATACTTAGATTTTTTTCTAAGTGTTTAAGAAATATGACAAGTTCAGAACTTCTGGCCAGATTTCCACCATGATGCAGGCTGATTCTGAAAGAGCTTCTAACACAAGAGTTTTAGATCTCAATAAGACCTAAAATTTTGTAGAACATAACTTCTCCTGGAAATGCTGGAATTTCAAGTTATAAAGGTTCAAAGACACGTCCATGAAACTGAAGCACTCAGCAAATTCTGGACATTTTCAAGACAGAGTTTGATTAGAACTTCTGGGCCAGTTTTCATGAAGGTTCAGTCAGAAGTTGCAAGAGCAATTCAAAGGGGATTTATAAAGCGTGTTACAAGCTTTTGGGAAAGTCTGAGAACTCGCTCAGAACATGCTGGAGCAAAAAGATTAAAGGATAAGAAGTTGGATGCTTTGTTCTAAGTTGTGCTGATGCTGAACTTCTGGCTCAGATCTAGGCTATGATGCACAATCTCATAGCGCATGATTTCTAGTTTGATAAATCTTATCATCATTTAATTCTCACAACCACTTTTGAGTTTTTATCCAAAGGATTTCCCCACGTGTGAGATAGAAGTACCATTGATGTCCTTGAAAAGCAAACAATTGTACAAGTTTATGTTGGGCCCATGCTTTGCTTTTGCCTCTGAGGGTAATTTTCATTAATTCATGCTTACAAATCCAGCTTAGGCACAACTAAAAGTTGTTAACCTTACTTGTTTGAACTTGCTTCAGGAACAAGTCAACACCTAGTGTATGATGGTTGTACTTTTGACTTCTCTAAGCTACAAAGTTCTTGCCTATAAATTGAACTTCATTGACAACTATGAAGGGGACGGTCAGAAAAAATGAAAGGAAAAGCTTTGAAACCTTGCTAAAAAATCTAGAAATCTGAAACTGCAAACACAAATACAAAACCTGTTAGTTTTGATTCTTGCATTCAAACTCCAGTTTCCCTCAAGTGTTTCTTGACCAAATCATCCATACAGTTTCTGGTATACATCTAGAAACCACCCTAACTTCTATTTTCAGACTTTAACGCATTCCCTGTCAATTTCCACCACAGAAAGTCAGAACTTTGCTCCTTGGCTGTTCCAGAATTTTCCAGCCATTCATAGCCCAAGTTGATAGTTGTTCCAGCCAGCTAAGCACGTGAGAAAGCTGATCAGAATATTACAAGCGGTCAGAACCAGACTCCAGCTCACAGAACATTTTTCAGCTGTAAGGTAAGTTTCTACTAACCCTCATCACATCACTTAAGAATTGTTAGACTTGCATGTTCAAAACACAATGTAGACATCTTGATTATGATGTTGTACATATTCTGAGGTTTCGTGTACTTGCCTTCCTGAATATGAAGAACATAGGTCCAGAACTTCCTAAGGAAACTAGAACTAGCAGATACACGTTTGTTTCTGATTTGTAATCTTGACATTTTTTATGCTTCTGAAACCATGAGGGAAACCTGCCATAATTTTTATGTGTGCATTTTCTATTTTGTTGAGAAATGACTAAGATGCAGATGCTTTGACTGGCGTGGAGAAAGAGTTGGAATTTATCATTAGAGTTTACTTTATGATACATATTTATGCTTTTGCTTCTGATACCGGATGTACAGCCACCCCAGTGGTAGACAGTGAACACGCATAAGACAATAGAGCTAAGGGTCCTGGGTTCTAGCATCAGAAGCATCTTTTTAGGTTTATTTATTGACATTTTTACCCATTTATATGTCAGACGGTACTCCTAGGTTAGAACTTCTATACAACCTTATCCAACAACATTATCACCTCACTCTCTCAAGCAACCAAAACTTCTGACTTGCCAGTGATATATGAAATTCTAGGTTCCCAGCTACACTATAGCTTCTGACCCCCCTCAACCTCAGAACTTGGTATACCCAGGCCCAAAACTTCTGACCGTCCCCTTTTCTGCTAACATTTTCCTTCTGACTTGCAGCGCACCAGAGTCAGAGCTTCTTACTTCAGCAATGCGCTGATTTTGATTCTGACCCCTTTTTTACCTTATCATTCTTTATCATTTTTATTTTAATTAATCAAAAACACCAAAAAAATTTCATATTCACATGTTTTTATTTCATTTATTTTAGAACAAAAAAGATCAAAAATATTTTCTTAAGTAAATTAATTTCTTAACAAAAACAAAATAAGTCCCTTTTACATTTCTTGTATATTATTTCAATATAGTTGTAATAAATAATTAGGACTTTAATTTCTTGCAATCCCCATTAATAAATTTGTACCCCCATCCCTTAAAGCTTTGTAATAGCTTAGTATTTTTATTTTCCGGAATTTAATGCTTTATGTACTCATTACTAGTAATTAGAGTTTGTATGGAAAGATTAAAACCAACAAATAGCAGACCCTAATCAAGACTAAAATGCATGCAATCAAACACATTATTCACACATGCACCCTTAGGGTAATCTACTTATTACCTATCGGAAATTAGTCATGTCCCTCGAACATGGGCGTTTTAGCAAAAGACCCTCGATAAAAGATCGTAGTCCTTTGATGACCCTCGATGTTACCTTCGGTAAACGATCTAGTCCCAAAAATGACATTGCTAAAACGTACCATGGGTTGCCTTTTATGACCATATAAACATCCCGCACCCGTCCCTTCACATCCAATGATGGGGCTTCTTACCAAAATCAATGGTAAGATAGCAATATCTAAAGGAGGAAGAAAAGAACACTTAAGACCTTTTAAGTAGGTAGATTCGCTCCTAGTTGCTCGCTTGCTCACAACAAAATATTTTTACACCAACACTCTCATTTGAAATATTTTCAAAAGACAACACTTTGTACGCGTTCTTATAGAAACGAGAGTCATTACAAAGAAAACCCTCTTCAAAATCACTTTCAAAAAACACAAACACCTCTTTTAACTATTTTCGAAACAAACACTTTGTACGCGTTCTTATAGAAACGAGAACCATTACAAAGACATTTTCAAAATACTTTTAAAACCCACACCACAAGCACATTCAAACAAAAGCAAGTGATCTAGCAAGTAACTAAGAGACCATGGAAAACCATGGATGAAAAGGGTGCTAATACCTTCCCTTTTCATAATCTACCCCCCGAAATCAAGAAAACGTCTCTAAAGGTCTTTCCTGTTCTTTTCAGCCTTTCCTTATTGGATAAAAGAAACATTGATAGTGACTCTTGCTAAACCGCAACAATTGCGATCAAACGCAAAACACCCAAGTCAATTCTCCCACCGTATTACAGAACTGGCGACTCTGCTGGGGATTTATTTTTAAAAGTGGGGTTACCTTAGGGTTAGATCACATTTACTTGCTTTCTTTGTTTGACTTGTATGCTTTACATTATGGTTCTTTGTTTGGGTTTGAATCCTCTACCCGGATTTGGGACACCTTTTAGGTAAGTAGCAATAAACTGTGAGGGAACTGGGCGGGGTATACCAACACGGTTGAAGCAGTAGCTACATTGATGTGACACTTTGGTTGGTACCGGTAACCCTTGAGTCAATCAAGGAGAGTATGGGGCCGCTGCATGGTGTCATAAAGCATCAATTGACCTTAGAACCTTTAATTGCACAACTTGGCCAGTAGGACATAGCGAGATGGCTGGCTTTGGTGTATTCCCAAGGTTGACAGATACTCGATGCTACACTCATTGAGGTTTGACTCTTGAGTTTTGTTTAGTTGCGAGTCAATCGCCTATTGAACTAAGATCAGGGGAAATATCGGTGATATTGAGATCCCTTAGAACCTGGTTACTATTAACTAGGATAGGTTGAGCCAACTAAAATTCAAGAGGGTACTTACCTACAAACTCCATACAAGCCTAAACCTAAGGACTTGTCTGTTTTGTGTGAATATGATTATTTGTATATAAACTTGCTTACTTTGCATACTTTGTACTTAACATCATGACATTATACCATAGCATTTTCAATAATATCGAACCATAGAATTTCAAGGATCTCAAGGGTCTTTGATGTAGGGTCACGTTGAACCAGATGTCTATCAAGGGGCAAGAGGATTTATTTTCCTCTAACCAAATACCATCAAAAATCAAGTACAACAAACTTGAGTCAAGGGCTACAATCCACGTGGCACGGTGAGATTAATTCTCGTGGAAGGACATCCACCGATACAAAGTTCTCCAATAAAATCTGTTGATCAAAGTTAAACTTCTAACTTTTTCTTGTATTTACCCCGCGAGATCCTTGAAAACATGCATCCACATATCATGCATCATATCATGACAGGTTTCTCCCATACAGGTCTCTTATCTTCCTGTTGTTTATTTAAGTAAGATGGATATGGAACAAATAGTGAAAGATCTCCAAGCTCAAAATGCTTAATTCCAACAAATGTTTCTGGCTTTGGCTAAAGGGAAAGAAGACCTGAAGACTCTTCTCAAAGATAAGAAGAAAAAGTCCAAGAAGTCGGTAGGCGTCCTGAACTTGGGAAGGAGACTTAAAGGACCACTCAAGGGGGCTCTAGATCTTCCAACTCCATCCAACATGGGGGATAGTCATGAAGAAGACAACAATCTGGAGATTGATAAAGTCGAAGCTGACTACTATGAGGAACAATATCCTCCCGCTTATGACAAGTACAAACAGTTAGAGGATCTCCTCAATGCTATGGAGATTCAGCAGGTACCTGGTTTGGATTTAGGAGACATGGGTTTGGTTTCTGGAGTGGTCATCCCGCCAAAGTTCAAAATCCCTACCTTTGCCCTGTACGATGGAGTCTATTTCCCTAAGATGCACTTAAAGTCTTATGTCCACAAGATTCAACCATACACAACTGATCCGAAGCTTTGGATCCATTTCTTCCAAGAGAGTCTAGTAGGGACTCAACTCGAATGGTTCTATCAATTGGAGAGTTCTCGCATCCACACCTGGGAGGATTTAGTTGTTGCTTTCTATAAGCAGTATCAGTACAACACTGATCTTGCACCAACTCGTGTGCAATTGCAGAACATGACCATGGGTTCCAACGAGAGCTTCAAAGGATACGCCCAAAAATAGAGAGATCTGGCTGGTAGGGTGCAACCCTCTTTAACTGACAGGGAGCTGATTGACATCTTTATGGGAACCTTGACGAGACCTTTCTTGAATCACCTAATCGGAAGTTCCTCAGTCGGGTTCACCGAGCTAATACTGATTGGCGAAAGGGTCGAAACTGGCATCAAAAGCGGAAAGATCCAAGGAGCTACACCCTCTGATGCTCAGAAAAAGCCATACAATGGGAAGAAAGAGTCAAATGTTGTGTATGGTCAAAAGAGTCATCATGACCAACATGTAGGAGCAGTCGTGATCTCTGGTTCTGCATTGCACCGACAATAGCAAAGGGGAAATCAATGAAGGCCAAATGAGCCTAAAAGACAGTTTACCAACATCAACATGCCGTTGTATCAAGCAATACAACACTTGTTGAGGATGAATCTGATTACGTTGATAGGACCTCATCCAAACACCAAGACGTCTTCTCCTAACTACAATCCTAATGCAACGTGTGCTTATCATTCCGGCAGTCCCGGGCATGATACTAATGGTTGTTGGGTATTGAAGTACAAGATTCAGAATTTGATTGACGCCAAGGAGATCGAGTTTGACCCTCCAGAGACTCCAAACGTGATCACTGCTCCTATGCCAAATCATTGAGAGCGTCTTGTTCATTTTTAAATTTCAATTGTAATTCCTTTTGTTATTCAAACAATTATATATTAATGTCAAACTTTGTTTCATTAATGCATTGCATATGTTTGTCTTGAATTCATTCATTCGTTTTCCCTATATTTAAACTATGCTTTTTTTACTCTCAACTCTTGCTAAAAGTTACAAGCCTTTAGAGGGAGGATGACGAAAACAATGCCATAACCTCATACAATATGCTTTTGGACAGACCTTGCTGACGATGTACATACGTTCTTTCAAATCCTAAACACTAGAGTTATAAGGAAGTTAATCCCTAGTCAACCCCCTTCGAGCCAAAGAAGTAGAAGTTTTCTTTCTTACACAAATTGAAACCTTTAATCAAAACCTGAGGCAGGGTAGTCTCTCAGTTATTTCAAACGAGCGTTTAGCCACAAACTCTCATATCGTAATACAATGAATGACATCAAAAACATTCCCCTGGAATCAAAAGACAGTGATGGTTCCATACCAAATAGGCAGTCATTATCTCTCAAAAAAGAAAAGCCCACTAAGTCAAAACTTATGAAGGAGACTTAAGAAAAACTGGGGCATCCCGTTGACTGTAATCTCAAAATAAGAACAATCGGGCAAAAATCAGGGATGACAAATAAAAAAAGGTTCACTACAAATCCTCAACAATATGAAAAATGTTGTGAAAATGACTGCTTTCTGACAAACTTAACCTGTCTGAACCATCACCAAAACGTTGTTTCAGACTCAATCGGAGTTCAAACACACAATTAGGTGAGTTTAGGACTGAAGAACATCACGAAGAACGGGTGGATACAATTACACTTTAAGCCTTATCCTTTGTTTCTTAAACCGTGAACCCAAGTCACGTTACAACCTTTCAAAGTCCTAATTGAAGCATGGGTTAGTTTAAAACAATACTGTTACAAAAGGTATCCTGACTCCTGTAAGGCTTTACTCAAAATCATGAGTTAAATTTTTCTTACAAAATTTCTTTACTTGCTAAAATGCATTTTCAAAACTTCAAGACAAGCATAAACTTTGCATTATTTGAATATCGCAGTTTGCATATGGCTATTCTGTTTGACAGCAGAGAAATTCACACAACGAATATCCGATGAACGAAAGCTCTTTCGGTAAACAAAATCATTTCAAATGGGATAACACTTCTAATGACAAATCTCCTATAAACAAGGGGGTATGACATATCACTATCCAGTACACCTGGGGCAGTCAAATCAAGATTCCTAGAATTCTCTCAAGAAATGTTGAATAACCAGGGGCAGGTCACCATCTCCATCACTAGGGGCATTAATTGGGTTACGTATAGTCCAACATCTCTTGGAGGTGCCACAAACACTTGCTACTAGGGGCAGTGACAAATATCTCCAGAATCCTTCTCAA
The DNA here is from genome assembly GCA_948472305.1 of Vicia faba. Lineage (NCBI taxonomy): Eukaryota > Viridiplantae > Streptophyta > Magnoliopsida > Fabales > Fabaceae > Vicia > Vicia faba. The sequence goes on along the minus strand of OX451737.1, from coordinate 1,425,587,300 downwards.
AGGATGATTCCCCATCCAAATTTTCAATCTCTGAAAACCTCTTCCGAACCGAGTCTACTTCAAGAATCCTCGAGGATTTTTGCCAGTAAGGTCACCGCCTCTCCAACAGACTAAGCAACAAGGTTTATTTCCCCAAAAAACGGCAGGATTCCCCAGCTTGAGGTGGCCTTTCCGACCACTACAAATCAAAGGACCACAACTCCTCTTCCCCAATAGACTACTCTACAATCCCCAACAACTTACTGTGAAGCCTGGAACCGACCATATATCAGTTCAACTTCGACTCCCCAGTAGAGCAACGAACAACTGAGATTCCTGAACTCCTTTTCCCCAAGCAAAGATCAACACTCTCCACAAAAATTTCCACATTCCTCAACGAAGCTCTCCTCAAACAACAAAACATGAATCCTTGGTGGAAATATTCCAAGAAAAGTTTGAAGACTCACCTACTCTTCAACAGCAGTCCAGGATTTATTGACTCCCCCAGCTTTTGTCAAGGATTTATTTTCCCAGGCAAAAATACATTCATTAACATTTCACACATGATAAGTGCATTCAACACAATCTCATTTATTTTTTAGAACATCATGACACCATGCATTTCATACATTATAACATTTCATACAACTAACATTTTACCTTTTTTAGGAAAAGGTCAATCAACAGATGGCCATCATCAACAATTTTCAACAAGTCCAAGATTAGTTTCCGAAACAAGATAGAGTAACTACCTACATAACCAGATGCAACTTTACGCGGGCTCATCATGAAGTAATTTTACATGGATTCCTTATCATCATGAAGTAACCCTACCCATGTTCCTTCTCATTTCCATATGAAGTTTTACACGGACTCGTCATGAAGCAACCCTACACAGGTTCCTCCTATTTCTAAGATGAAGTTTTACACTGACTCATCATGAAGCAACCCTACACAGGTTCCTCCTATTTCTAAGATGAAGTTTTACACAGACTCGTCATGAAGCAACCCTACACAGGTTCCTCCTATTTCCAAGATGAAGTTTTACACTGACTCGTCATGAAGCAACCCTACACAGGTTCCTCCTATTTCTAAGATGAAGTTTTACACAGACTCACCATGAAGCAACCCTACACAGGTTCCTCCTATTTCTAAGATGAATTTTTACACGGACTCGCTATGAAGCAACCCTACACAGGTTTCTCCTATTTCCAAGATGAAGTTTTACACATACTCACCTTGAAGCAACCCTACACGTGTTCCTCCTATTTCCAAGATGAAGTTTTACACAGACTCGTCATGAAGCAACCCTACACAGGTTCCTTCTCTTTCCCAGATACAGTTTTACACAGACTCATCATAAAGCAGCCCTACACAGGCCCATCATAAATTGAATAAAATTCAAGGTCTCTTTTGGTTCAGTTTATACCCCCCAATGGTTTATCCTGATACTTTCCAAAGGAACACTTCTGGTTCAGACAAATCGCTCCAAGATTTATTCTGATTCTTCCCAGTAAAATGACATACAAGACTTCTTCTGGTTCAGATAAGTCGCTCCAAAGATTTATTCTGATTCTATTCCAGTTGAAATCAAGTTCAGAATTAGTCCATTCTTTGTCAACAGTCACCTTTGGATGGCATCTACAAGTCCATCTCCAGCAAACCTCCATCATTCATCCAAATAACATATATAAGCCCATTCATAATTCATCTTCGAGTGCAAATTTATGGGCACTCTAGTGTTCAATCATCTTCCACCTTCAAGTCACGAATGATGGATCCGCCAATCTAACTCTTCAGGTTTAAGAAGATTGAACAGGGGCAGTTGTTATACCCCAAAATTTTCCCTCTTATTTCTCAAAGAATCATCCTGGAACTTCAGGTTTGCTTCCATCTAATTTCAAGCCTTGAATTACAAATTTTCCAAGAAAGTCATTCACAAGGGCAAAATGGTCATTTGCACACTAAAAAAAGTCAAACTTTGACTTTTGGATCAAAATCAAGTTTCAAGGATCATATTTCATCAAGACATGTTGAAATATGAAGTTTGTTTCATCAAGAAATTCAAAAGTCAAAATTACTTTGGAAAAGTCAAATTCTAAATACTTAGATTTTTTTCTAAGTGTTTAAGAAATATGAAAAGTTCAGAACTTCTGGCCAGATTTCCACCATGATGCAAGCTGATTCTGAAAGAGCTTCTAACACAAGAGTTTTAGATCTCAATAAGACCTAAAATTTTGCAGAACAAAACTTCTCCTGGAAATGCTGGAATTTCAAGTTATAAAGGTTTAAAAACACGTCCATGAAACTGAAGTACTCAACAAATTCTGGACATTTTAAAGACAGAGTTTGGTTAGAACTTCTGGGCTAGTTTTCACGAAGGTTCAGTCAGAAGTTGCTAGAGAAATTTAAAGAGGATTTATAAAGGGTGTTACAAGCTTTTGGGAAAGTCTGAGAACTCGCTCAGAACATGCTGGAGTAAAAAGATTAAAGGATCAGAAGTTGGATGCTTTATTCTATGTTGCGTTGATACTGAACTTTTGGCTCAGATCTAGGCTATGATGCACAATCTCATAGCGCATGATTTCTGGTTTGATAAATCTCATCATCATTTAATGCTCACAACCACTTTTGAGTTTTTATCCAAAGGATTTCCCCACGTGTGAGATAGAAGTACCATTGTTATCCTTGAAAAGTAAACTGTTGTACAAGTTTATGCTGGGCCCATGCTTTAATTTTGCCTCTGAGGGTACTTTTCCTTAAGTCATGCTTACAAATCCAGCTTAGGCACGGCTAAAAGATTTTAACCTTACTTATTCGAACTTGCTTCAAGAACAAGTCAGCACCTAGTGTATGATGGTTTTACTTTCGACTTCTCCAAGCTACAAAGTTGTTTCCTATAAATTGAACTTCATTGACAACTATGAAGGGGCCGGTCAGAAAAAAATTGAAAGGAAAAGCTTTGAAACCTTACTAAAAATTCCAGAAATCTGAAATTACAAACACAAATACAAAACCTGTTAGTTTTGATTCTTGAATTCAAACTCCAGTTTCCCTCAAGTGTTTCTTGACCAAATCATCCATACAGTTTCTTGCATACATCTAGAAACCATCCTAACTTCTGTTTTCAGACTGTAACGCGTTCCCCATCAATTTCCACCATAGAAAGTCATAGCTTTGCTCCTTGGTTGTTCTAGAATTTTCCAGCCATTCATAGCCCAAGTTGATAGTTGTTCCAGCCTACTAAGCACGTGAGAAAGCTGATCAGAACATTACAAGCGGTCATAACCATACTCCAGCTCACAGAACATTTTTCAGTTGCAAGGTAAGCTTCTGCTAACCCTCATATTACTTAAGCATTGTTAGACTTGCATGTTTAAAACACAATGTAGACATCTTGATTCTGATGCTGTACATATTCTAAGTATTCATGTACTTGCCTGCCTGAATAGGAAGAACATAGGTTCAGAACTTCCTAAGGAAACTAGAACTAGCAGATACACGTTTGTTTCTGATTTGTAATCTTGACACTTTTTATGCTTTTGAAACCATGAGGGGAACCTGCCATAATTGCTATTTGTGCATTTTCTGTTTTGTTGAGAAATGACTAAGCTGCAAATGCTCTGAATGGCGTGGAGAAAGAGTTGGAATTTATCATCAGAGTTTACTTTATGATACATATTTATGCTTTTGTTTCTGATACCGGATGTACAACCACCCTAGTGGTAGACAGTGAAAGCGCATAAGACAATAAAGTTAAGGGTCCTGGGTTCTAGCCTCAGAAGCATCTTTTTAGGTTTATTTATTGACATTTTTACTCATTTATCTGTCAGACGATACTCCTAGGCTAGAAATTCTAGACAACCTTATCCAATAACATTATCACCTCACTCTCTCAAGCAACCAAAACTTCTGACTTGCCAATGATATATGAAATTCTAGGTTCCCAGCTACACTATAGCTTATGACCCCCCTCAACCTCAAAACTTGGTATACCCAGGCCCAGAACTTCTGACGTCCCCTTTTCTGCTAACATTTTCTTTCTGACTTGCAGCGCACCATAGTCAGAGCTTCTTACTTCAGCAATGCGCTGATTTTGATTCTGACCCATTTTTTCCCTTATCATTCTTTATCATTTTTATTTTAATTAATCAAAAACACCAAAAAATGTTTCATATTCACATGTTTTTATTTCATTTCTTTTAGAACAAAAAAGATCAAAAATATTTTCTTAAGTAAATTAATTTCTTAACAATAACAAAACAAGTCCCTTTTACATTTCTTGTATATTATTTCAATATGGTTGTAATAGATAATTAGGATTTTAATTTCTTGCAATCCCCATTCATAAATTTGTACCCCCATCCCCTAAAGCTTTGTAATAGCTTAGTATTTTTATTTTCCGCAATTTAATTCTTTATGTACCAATTGCTAGTAATTAGGGTTTGTATGGAAAGATTAAAACCAACAAATAGCAGACCCTAATCAAGACTAAAATGCATGCAATCAAACACACTATTTACACATGCACCCTTAGGGTAATCTCACTTCTTGCCTATCAGAAATTAGTCATGTCCCTCGAACATGGGCATTTTAGCAAAATACCCTCGATAAAAGATTGTAGTCCCTCGATGACCCTCGATGTTGCCTTCGATAAACGATCTAGTCCCTAAAACGACATTGCTAAAACGTTTCATGGGTTGCCTTCTATGACTATATAAACGTCCCGCACCCATCCCTTCACATCAAACGATGGAGATTCTTACCAAAATCAATGGTAAGATAGCAATATATAAAGGAGGAAGAAAAGAACACTTAAGACCTTTTGAGTAGGTAGATTCGCTCCTAGTTGCTCACTTGCTGATAACAAAACATTTTTACACAAACACTTTCATTTGAAATATTTTTAAAATACAACACTTTGTACGTGTTCTCATAGAAATGAGAACCATTACAATGAAAACCCTCTTCAAAATCACTTTCAAAAAATACAAACACCTCTTTGAACTATTTTCAAAACAAACACTTTGTACGCGATCTTATAGAAACGAGAACCATTACAAAGACACTTTAAAAATACTTTCAAAACCCACACCACAAGCACATTTAAACAAAAGCAAGTGATCTAGCAAGTAACTAAGAGCCCATGGAAAACCATGGATGAAAAGGGTGTTAATACCTTCCCTTTTCATAATCTACCCCCCGAACTCAAGAAAACATCTCTAAAGGTATTTGTTGTTCTTTCAGCCTTTCCTTATTTGATAAAAGAAAAGTCGATGGCGACTCTTGCTAAACCGCAACAATTATGATCAAACGCAAAACATCCAAGTCAGTTCTCCCACCGTATCACAATGGGGTATATGAATAGTATCTTTCATACTTATTTGGATTGATTTATGGTGGTGTTCATTGATGATATTTTAATTTACTCTAAGTCAGAAGAAGAGCATGCAGAACACTTAAGAATAGTATTGCAAGTCTTGAAAGAGAAGAAGTTGTATGCAAAGCTGTCTAAGTTTGAATTTTGGTTAAAGGAGTTTAGTGTTTTTGTTCATGTGATCTCAGGTAGTGGCATTGTTGTAGATCCATTTGTGATACGGTGGGAGAACTGACTTGAGGGTTTTGTGCTTTATCGCAAATGTTGCAGTTAGCAAGAGTCGCCACCGACTTTTCTTTTATCCAAAAGGAAAGATGAAAAAGCACAGGAAAGACCTTTGAGATTGTTTCTTGAGTTCGGGGGGTAGATTATGAAAAGGGAAGGTATTAGCACCCTTTTCATCCATGGTTTTCCATGGGCTCTTAGTTACTTGCTAGATCACTTGCTTTTTTGTTTTGAAATTGTGCTTTGTGTGGTTTTGAAAGTATTTTTGTAAAAGAGGTCATTGTTTAGGAAATCTTTGTAATGATTCTCGTTCGTAAGAATGTATACAAAGATGTTTATCTTTTTGAAAATGTTTTCAATGTTTGTAAGATGTTTTTGAAATGTGTGTGTTTGTTTTGAAAATAGTAAGGAGATTTGTTTGAAATGGAGCAAGTAACCAAAAGTAATCTACCTACTCAAAATGTCTTTCTTGTTCATTTTCTTTTCCTTTGATATTGTTGTCTTACCATTGATTTGGTAAGCAACCCTATCTTTGATGTAAACAAGACGGGCGTGGGTCATCGTATAACCATGATTAGCAATGTTGCAAAGTATCTTATCATTTTTGAGGGACCAAGATCATTTTGTAAGGCAACTTTGAATAGCGTCATCGAGGGATTATGATCTTATATTTGTTTGTTTTTGCCAAGATACTTCACATGCGTAATATGGCCATTTTTATATAAGGCAACCAAGTGGAGTAACCCTAAGGGTGCTTGTGTGCTAGTGTGTTATTTTCATGCTTTGATTTTGTCTTGGATTTAGGGTTTTCTATTTGATTTGTTTTTATTTTGCCATACAAACCCTAATTACTAGCATGGTATATAAAAGCGGTAAATTGCGTAATTTAAAGATTACTACGCTATTATAACATTTTTATGGGAGGGGGAATACAAATTATGAATGGGAATTTGCAATAATGTATATCTAATTAAGTTATTACAACCAAATCGAATTTGCACGAATATTTGAATAAGCAAAACATAATATAAATTAAATGTGCAATGGTATGTATATGCAAGAAAAGATTTTTGTTTTGTTTTTTTTTCCTCATATAAATAAGAGTTTTGAATTAAACCTAATAAAAAAAAGAAATTATTTTTATACATTGATTAACCCTAATTTAGTTTATCAAAAGAGAATAAAGTTCTTTAGATATCATTTTTTTTTGTGTATTTTTGTCTTAAAATAATAAATAATATTTATAAAAAATATTTTGTCTTTTTATATGCCAAAATAAATGTTTACAAGTATGAAGAAAAAGGATAAAAATATATCTAAGTCTAATTTATTTTACAAGTTTATTTAAGAAAAATAGTTAGTATATAATAAAATAAAAATATATTTTTTATGTGAAAATAAAATAAATCAAAATACAATATTTATCATATTTTATATTTTTTATGATTTTTTATGTTAAAGAAATATATTTAATAAAATGAAGAGAAAAAAATAATAATAAGAAGAAGAAGATTGGGCAAGGGGTGTTGTAAGAGAAAGGAAGGTAAGTGTTAGAAAAAATGAGAGGCCCAAAGGAACCAAGCCCACGCTGTCAAAAAATGCCAAAAAATGAAACTGAAAAATGAGAAACAATGCAAAAGGTAGCGCCAAGGTTCAAACCCATGACCTATGCATTTCCAGCGCGCTACCTTGCCACTGGGGTGGCTGTACATCCGTTAGTTTAAATGAAAAAATAAAAACATAACACATAAAGCCTCCTTGCCTTGTACTTCATCTTCTTCCTCAAGCTGGCCAGAACCTCTGTATCTTTCTCATTTCTTCATGAAAATGGAAACTTCCAACATAAAAATGATAGTACTCTTTCCCACGATTTTAACCATGTAACTCACGTAAACTGACAGTCAATGATCAAAACTAATTTTAAAGGCCCTAATTTTAAACCTAATTTTTACAAAAATTTGAACTCTAAAATTCTCTATACAAAATGAATATAAATGAAATTTATGAACATGGTTGGTTTTAGCACAAGGATATCTACATTTTATCTTCACAAATCGTGACCAAAAGATGCATGTATGAAGAGATAGAAGTTGGAGTTCTTACCTCTTTCAGCTGAGATCGTGAATGGAGTTTGAGTGAGATTTATGAAGGCCTGAAGATTCCCTTAGCTTGCCCGAACCTCCCTGAGTGTATTCCAATCCTTATCTTGCTTTGAAAGTGCCTGAATCTCTCTATCCAAGTCAACCTGCAAGCTTGAAAAACAAAAATGACAGATGGAGAAGCAGGAGTTACAGTGAAGGGATGATGGTCTGGAACACTTAGATATGAGGTAGGTTAAGTGTTTGAGTGATTAAAACTTGAAACGCACGAGTGGATTTCTGGATTGCTATGCTTGGTCTTAAACTATAAGTTTTGACAGGTTTTTGGTGATAGGGAGTTTTGGAGAGTTTTTGGCCTTTTGCAATCGTGTTCTAAGTTGTAATATGTTTGTGTATAAGTATAAGGAAGGTTTCTAATCCACTCCACCACATATTTCTCAGTTTTATGCTTTTTGCACTCTTACTTGCTTTTTAAGAAAGGTGAAGAGACCACTCCCTACATGCTTGTACAAGCCTGCTTGGAGTTGGTACAAGTCCTAGACAACTTTCTTTTGGTTTATAGGACTTGTGTATGCATAGAAAACACGTCCAATGCTCAAGAAGTGAAAAGTTGCAAAAGTCATGCTTTTCTAAAATGGCAATGGCAACTTTGTGCCATTTATGGAATTAAAGCTTGGACAAAGACTCTTGTGCTTAGATTAAGGCTTTATCATCTGTGTAAGCATTAAATTATGAAGTGAGAAACAAGTTTGAGACCTGTAAAGCAAGGATTAGACATCATAGGTTCAGATTTGAATTTTGTTCTTCATGAAATGGCTTGAAATCAAAGTGAGAAATTGTCAACTTCCTCTCTTTGATTCTCCCTACTCAAGAATGATCTCAAATAGTTCTTGGATATTTTGGAAATCTTGAAATGTGATATATAACTCATCTTTTAAATTCATTTCAATATACCTCTTGGAACTAGGTGAAAAGTTTCCATGAAGTTAGGTCAAAAACCTGCCTAAATTAGGGCAAAATTTCCCTAAGTTATTTTAGTTCATGAGCATGTATTCACAAAATTATATCTTGAGTTCCAAGCATCTTTATGGGAAAATGTGTGAAGCAATGTTGTATATTTCATGGAGATCTACAACTTTCATGTTGGGAACTTTCTTTGAATCATCTTGTATCATGGTGGAAAATTGGCTTAAAGTTGAGAAAAAATAAGAAATTTTCTATACTTAGAAAAATTTCTAAGTTAAGAAAAATTCAAATTTCAAAACCAAATTTTCAATCTTTGATTTATTGATGAAAAAGTTTCACATTTTGACATGTTTTGATGAATTGTGATCATTGGCACCTGATTTTGACCAAAAAGTCAAAGTTTGACTTTTCAGTATACAATTGACTTTTGATCAGTTGACTGCAAATTTCATCTGTCAATCCAATGAAATTGCAATGTTTTGAACCATGTTATTAGGTCAAGATGATACAATTGAATCCTTGTAATCATGCTTCAAATCAATTGGTCATTTGCTAGGTCAAAAATCAGAAATTGCCCTTTCTCAGTCAAAACCCTAATTTTGACCATTTTGCCCTTTTGATGATTTGATCAAATTTCTTGAGGAATTGTGGTCCAAACTTGATAAAATGATACACATGAGTCTAAAATGTTGATGTGGATAAAACATTATGAAGTTTGACTGTAAATTGTCCATGGTTGATTTTCCCCCCAATACAACTGATTTTTAGGTCAATTATCCAATTGACTGATCAAAAATGTGATTCAAGGCTTGAAACTTGACATGAGTAATATTAGGGGTCTATAATGATGCTTGAAAGTCATAAGGAGCATTGATAGTCCAAAAATCTTTGTGCAATCCCAAACCCTAATTTTGGGTTATCAATGCATGATGAGATGTCTTGAGCTGGTCAAACCATAATACAGTCTTGAGTCAAAGAGATCTTGTGAGAAAAATATGGATAAATGAGAGGGCAAATTTTGGGGTACAACAGCTGCCCCTGTTCAATCTTCTTAAACCTGAAGAGTTAGATTGGCGAGTTTTGCCTTTTGTGACTCGAAGGTGAAAGAATGATTGGACACTAGAGTGCCCAGAAATTTGCACTCGACGATGTGTAGTTGAGGGAATGGGCTTAAGGATGCCATTTGGAGAGGTGATAGAGTCTTGTTGGAGATGGGCTTGTAGATGCCATCCAAGAATGTTTGTTGAATTGCAAGTTGTAAGCTGAAAGAATGAGTATCAAAACAGAGTCCGTGTTTGGAGCGTATCTGAACTATATCTGAAAGGTTGTATCTGGACGAGTATCAAAATGGCATCCGTGTCTGGAGCGTATCCGAACTGTATCTAAAAGTTGAATCTAAAAGAGTATTAGAATGACATCCATGTCTGGAGCGTATATGTACTGTATCTAAAAGGTGAATCTGAAAGAGTATCAGAATGGCATTCGTGTCTGGAGCGTATATGTACTGTCTCTGAAAGTTGAATCTGAAAGAGTATCAGAATGGCATTCATGTCTGGAGCGTATCCGTACTGTCTCTGAAAGTTGAATCTGAAAGAGTATCAGAATGACATCCGTGTCTGGAGCGTATCTGTACTATATCATGATTGCATATTGTTAATGGTATCTGTTAATCTTATCCTGAAAAGGGTAAAATGTTAGCTGAAACACAAAGTTATGTTGCATGAAATGTATGATGCAATGTATTTTCTTTATCAATGTTTATGATATATGGATGCAATGTATGCGCATGTGAGCTGATTTGCTGTATTGCTGTTTGATATGAGGAAAATAAATCCCTGAATGCTGCTGAGGATATGTTGAATTTTTATGTCTTGAAGTTGAAGTACTGGTGAAATTTTGTTGAGAGAAGTAAATTCTGTTGTGAGGGAAATGCCATGTATTGCTTGTAAGATCTGCTTGGGGAATCCTGAGAAATTTGACGATTTCTATTGGGGATTAATAATTTGAAATTTTGTCCCGCTGGGGATTTCTTGGGTAATAGCCTAGAGGTATTTCCCTATCCATTCAACCCATCAGTAATTGTCTCTCTCATTTTGTTTATTTGTAAATAGTAATCATGTTCAAATGCATATGTTCATCAATGAATCATTGGACGTTTTTTGCAAACAAAACACAAGCATAAAGGAAAAGACAAATAGTTTTTTTGCACTTTCAAAGGGATATCTTTGTATTGATTTTGAATAAATTTTTGTACAAAGGAGACAAACATTCTAGTAAGAGAATGTTGTCGTAAAACAAGAAAAATTTATACAAAGAAAGATAGCTATGTGTAATAATCCCATGGGGTTCCCATTCTGCTATAGCCTTCATATCTCGGAATATCTTGTTTATTTGTTGCTTCGTCCAAAGATGATTGAATTGATCAGAAACTATGAGTTTGTCAGTGGAAGTCAAAGGTTGTTCGTAAAGTGATCCGACGGGACATAGTCATATGCTTTAATTCCCTAACTTTTGCCTGGACCGCCCTTTCGGGTTTTCAGTCCACCGGGAAACCCTTTTTTGCCCAAGTCGCCCTTTCGGGTTTTCAACTTGCCGGGTGTACAATTTTTTTTATTTTATCCATAATTTTTGCCCGAACCTTTTGGTTCGCCGGGATGCCCCTTGTCTTTCCTAAGTGTGTCAACCTAGTGGGTTTCTTATGCGTAGTATCTTTTGACTATGTCCGCGTTCGCATGGTGTGGCAGGTCATCGCTATCCATGGTGGTCAAGATCATTTCTCCATTGGAGAATAGGTTTTTGTTTACAAATGGTCCTTCATAGGTAGGAGTCCATTAGCCCCTGGGATCACTTTGTGGCAAGATGATACGTTTGATCACTAGATCCCCAACTTGATATACCTGGCGCCTGACTTTCTTGTTGAAAGCCTTGATCATCCGTTTTTGATACATTTGACCATGGAAAACAGCAGTAAGTCTCTTTTCATTAATTAAGTTCAGTTGATCAAGTCTAGTCTGGATCCAATCGTTTTAATTCAATCCCGCATCCTTCATAATTCTCAGAGAGGGGATCTGAACCTCATTAGGCAAGAAAGCCTCCATGCCGTAAACCAAAGAATAGGGTGTTGCCCTGGTTGACGTACGAGCCGTGGTACGGTATCCGTGGAGAGCGAATGGTAACATCTCATGCATGTCTTTGTATGTGACTGTCATTTTCTGTATGATCTTCTTAATGTTTTTATTTGCAGCTTCGACAACACCATTCATCTTTGGTCGATAGGAAGAAGAATTGTGATGCTGAATCTTGAATTGCTCGCACAAGGCGGTGATCATAGTGTTGTTGAGATTGGTACCATTATCAGTAATGATCCTTTCTGGGATACCGTACCGGTAAATAAGGTTTTGCTTGATGAAGCAGGCCACAACATTCTTGGTCACGGAGGCGAAGGAGGCTGCTTCAACCCACTTTGTAAAATAATCAATGGCCACTAGGATGAAACGGTGTCTATTAGAGGCTGTCGGCTTTATCTCTCCAATCATATCAATTCCCCATATAGCAAAGGGCCAAGGAGCCGTCAAGACATTCAGAGGAACCGGAGGTACGTACACCTTGTCAGTATAAATTTAACACTTATGACAGGTCCGAGAGTGTTGATAGCAATCTGCTTCCATGGTAGACCAATAATAGCTTGCCCTAAGGATTTTCTTCGCTATCGTATGCCCACTGAAGTGGGTGCGAAAAGTACCGTCATGTAATTCAGCCATGATCTTTTCAACTTCAACCTTATCCATGCACTAAAGCAAAATGAAGTCATGATTGCGTTTGTACAAGATGTCATTACTAAGGAAGAACTTAGCAGAGAATCTCCTTAAGAACTTCTTATCATTGATTGAAGCTCCTTCTGGATATTCTTGAGCCTCGAGATACCTCTTGACCTCATGAAACCAAGGCTGGTCCACTACCTCTTCAGTATTAATCTCGTGACAATGCGCTGGTTCATCCATTCATTCGATGGTGATCTGGGGAGCCTCGTTATCCCAATTAAGTTTAAACATGGATGACATTGTGGCTAGAGCGTCTGCTAGCTGATTTTCTTCTCGCGGGAAATGCTCGAAGGTAATCTTCTCAAAATGTGGTAGCAATTTCAAAACATGTTCTTTGTAAGGGATAAGGTTTGGGTGCTTAGTGTCCCATTACCATTTGATCTGACTGATGACCAAAGCTGAGTCTCCAAATACGTCTAAGGATTTGATTCCCAAGTCTATGGCAGCTCTGAGACCAAAGATGCACGCTTCGTATTTTGCCATGTTGTTTGTACAATTGAAGCAAAGTCTGGTAGTAAAGGGAGTATGACACCCTTATGGAGATATGAGTACAACGCCGATACCATTTCCAAGTGCATTGGATGCTCCATCAAAGAACAGGGTCCATCGGGATCCTTGTTCAGGTCCGTCATATGGCCTGATTTCTTCACAGTTGTCTAATGTCATGATGTCTTCATCCAAGAATTTAAACTTCATGGACTGATAATATTCTACAGCTTGGTGAGCGAGATGGTTAGCTAGCACACTGCCCTTTATAGATTTCTGGGTAGTATACTGTATGTAGTATTCTGTTAGGATCATTTGTCATCTTGCTATCCTCCCAGACAGAGCATGCTTCTCGAAGATGTATTTTATCAGATCCATCTTAGATATCAACAAGGTAGTATGAGTCAACATATACTGTCTTAGCCGGAGAGCAGCCCATGCCAGAGCACAACAAGTTTTCTTGTGTAGTGAATATCTGGTTTCATAGTCAGTAAACTTTTTACTCAGGTAATAAATAGCGTGCTCTTTTCTGCCAGACTCTTCATGCTGCCCCGATACACACCCCATTGAGTTTTCTAAAACAGTTAGATACATGATCAATGATCTTCCCTCGACTGGTGGCATCAACACAGGAGGCTCTTGTAAGTACTCTTTGATTTTGTCGAAAGCAACCTGGCACTCATCATTCCATTTGACTACTTGATCTTTCTTCAATAGCTTGAAGATTGGCTCACAAGCTGTTATGTGAGAAATGAATCTGGAAATATAGTTCAAGCATCCCAAGAATCCTCTGAATTCCTTCTCAGTACGAGGAGCAGGCATCTCTTGTATTGCTTTAACTTTGGCAGGATCAACTTCAATACCCTTGTTACTGACGACAAAACCTAAGAGTTTACCGGACCGTACTCTGAATGTGCACTTGTTTGGATTCAACCTTAGCTTGTACTTCTTCAATCTCTCAAACAGCTTTTGTAAGTGATCCAAGTGCTCTTCTTCTGTTTGTGATCTGGCTATCATATCGTCTACATAGACCTCTATTTCATGATGTATCATGTAGTGAAATAAAGCTACCATGGTGCGTTGATAGGTTTCCCCAACATTCTTCAGTCTGAATGGTATCACCTTATAGAAGAATGTGCCCCACTGTGTGACAAATGTAGTTTTATCCATGTCCTCAGGTGCCATTTTGATTTGGTTGTAACCTGAGAATCCGTCCATGAAGGAAAACACTTTGTGTTGAGCCGTATTGTCAACCAGGATATCAATGTGGGGAAGTGGAAAATCATCTTTAGGGCTTGCCCTATTCAAATCTCTATAGTCCATGCACATTCGTACTTTGCCGTCTTTTTTAGGTACGAGAACAATGTTGGCAACCCATTGAGGATAGGAAGTGATAGCCAAGAATCCAACATTGAATTGCTTCATGACTTTCGCTTTGATCTTTTCTGACATATCAAGTCTCATGCGATGGACTTTTTGTTTTACTGGCGGACAATCTTCTCTTGTAGGAAAATGATGTACCACGATGTCCGTATCAAGTCCCGGCATGTCTTCATATGACCAGGCAAAGATCTCAACATAATCATGCAACAGCTGAATCAGACGCTCCTTGACACTGGGCTCTAGATTGGTACCCACCTTGACCTCTTTTTTATCCTCCTCGGTACCCAAGTTGATTGTATCCACAGGTTCCTCATGAGGCTGAATGGTTCTTTCCTCTTGTTGTAGTAGTCTAGCAAGTTCCGCTGGTACTTCACAATCTTCCTCACCTTCGTCTTCGGCTTGGTAGATTAGATCCTCAGAGTCACAAAAGGCCATAGCAGTATCGTTACCCATGGGATCCAGAATGGAGGGTGTGATACAGTGGCAGAACCGACTATTTAATATTGGTTTGTGTTTTGCGTTTTTTGTTTGCAAAATGTCGCAGTAAGCAAGAGTCGCCACCGACTTTTATTTTATCCAACATGAAAGGAAAAAAGCACAGAAAAATTCCTTATTCGAGATTTTGAGTACGGGGGGTAGATTATAGAAAGGGAAGGTATTAACACCCTTTCTATTCGTGGTTTTCCACGGGCTCTTAGGTACTTTTTCATCATTTTAAAAAATTGCTTTCGTGTTTGTGTGTTTTGAAAAGTTTTTGTTTTTACTTCGTTTTAACCCTTGCTTCTATCTTCAAGAGTGTTACGAAGTGTTTTTGAAAACTTTGTTTGAAAAAGTGTAAGTGTGGAAAAAAGTTTGATCTTGAGCAAGTACCTACTAGCATCTACCTACTTGAAAAAAGAATGTTTATGTTCTTGTTTCCTTTAGACAACACTATCCCACTATTAACGAGTAGGTAGCACCATCGTTGGAGTTGTAAGGGTCAATTCGAAAGGGTTGTACGATCACTAAAGCAATGTTAGGATGTCTTAGTAATAACCCTAATGTCTTAAGATCATATTTGAGGCAACATTTCTGAGGCAACCTTTTCGAGGCAACATTTTCGAGGCAACATTTTCGAGGCAACATTTTTGAATGGGACATTTGATCTTTTTTTAGACAAGAGAGCGACCACTAAAACACCCTATACTTAATGATTGTTTATCGAAGGCAACCGAAGTGAGAGTATATCCTAGGAGTGCGCATGTGCGAGTGATTTGATTTCAAGTTATTATCTTTGCACATTTAGGGTTTGCTAACCATTTTAAAATTAACATACAGTCTTGTCGTGCAATCCTATTATCATACATCTAACAGTTAATATTTGCCAAAATTAAAATGCGAGAAATAAAACTAAGCTATTACAAGGCTTCAGGGAGGGGGATTAATTACATAGCCAAAAAACCCGTAAAACGATAAATAAAAGAAAAATCCTAATTAAACTATTACATACCATGAGCAGTTACATTAATATCGTAAGAATAATAAATGCGCGCGATGAATCGAGAACGAGAGAAATTAGGGTTTTGACCCCGTCTAAACCTAATTGGAAAAAAATCATTTTTTTGTTGTTTTGATTATTTTGAGAAAATAAGGCTTTAATTGAGTAAATACGAACCTAATTACTAATTAATTTAATTTAAGAAAAATAATTAATTTGACCTATTTTGCATTTTTGTTATTTCAAGAAAAGAAAATAAAAATAAAATCAAACAAACCCTAATTTTCTAATTTATTTTAAATTATTTACAAAAAAGGTTAGAATTACCCTAAAATTAAATTTAACTAAATATTAAATTTAACTAAATATTAAATTAAGTTTGAAAAAATAAATAAAAACCTAATTCTAAATTTTGTAAAAATTAGTTTTTTATGATTTTTTGTGGGTAACAAAAAAAAGGTAATTTTGGTGTTGATATAAAAGGCAGAATAACTAAAGAAAGGTAAATTAGAGAAAAATAAGAAATAAACCAATGGCTTGCTGTCAGCGGCTCTGATCAAAGGATGATGGTCCTGAGGATGGTGGTCCAGAGGATGATGGTCCAAAGGATGGTGGTCCAGAGGATGGTAGTCCAGAGGATGATGGTCCAGAGGATAGTGATCTAGAGGATGGTGATCAGAGGATGATGGTCCAGGGCCTATTCCTGGCTAGTGGACCCAGCAGATCATGACCAGAGGGTGCTTGATCTGGTCCTGATTGATGGGTCCAGAAGATGATCCTTAGAAAGTGCAGGCGCCGAATCTGGTGAATACAAAGGGGAAAAATGCCAAAAGGTCACGCCTGGGATCGAATCCAGAATCATTAACTTCTGACTTCCTTCTTCTGACCAACTACGCTGGGTGTTAGTTTATCAATACAATATAAAGAAACAAATAGATCAAAACTATAGGCTTCTGGCCAGAGTAAATGCGCCAGCATTTAAATCGGCCAGTAAAGTTGTGACACACAATCATCTTCTTCCCTGGATCTGTCATTTAAAACTTTGAACCTTTACCTACAGACATGGTGTAGTGGCTATAACCTTGTGCATTTCAGAGACTGCATACAAGCAATATAAATAAGATTCAAGACCATGGATCAACTGGGTTTGACCCGTTGATCATAATGGTCTCCTTCATTAGGGCCAATTGTTCCAGTATGAAGAATCCCTAAAAACAAACCATGAACCCTAGCCATGGCAACTTGCTGTATAGTTAAAGAAAACACAATTAAATATGACCAATAGCTTGAAAACATCATAAGGTTCAAGAATATATTACTGAATCATGCTAAATATGCTCGAATTATGATATGCGAATTCAAAAAAAGAGAGGAATTGCGTGACTCTTACAGTGCATTTCAAGGCTTGAGGGAGCTTGCTAATGATTGAATCTTGATCCTTAGATGTCCAGCAAGTGATTGGGATGGCTAGAATGCTTTGAATTGGTTTGGAACCTGGAAATTGATTCACAACTTTTGTTGAATTTTTGCAAGTTTTCCTTCTGTCCTTTACGCCTCTGATCCCTTTGCTTTTGGTTTGCACATGTTCTATATGTACCCTTGAATGGATTAGGGTTACAATTTTGTTTCAAATCTTTTTCAATTAAGATGATTGAATCATGATTTGATCCTTACGCAAATCTTTCCAAATTAAGCCAAATCCAATCTTTTTATGTCCAAATGAAGCTTGCACGATTTGATTCTCTTTCCAGCTGTATAAGAGACCTAAACATGCACAAAATCTCAAGCTTTGATTAGTTTTGATATTTTTCATGATTTTATTTTGATTTTATTTGTTTTAATTGAAATAAAATTCAAATAAATGATAAAAATAAAATAAAGACAAGTGGGAAGGATCATGGGTCGTGGATCATGTTACAAACTCAAGGCAAGCACAAAAATTTGGGCCCATTTGACAAAAATTGCAATTTTGGCCACATTTGACTTTTGGCAATTTTGCAAAAATGGTCAACTTTGCCAATGCATAACTCCTTCAATTTTGACCCTAGAGATGTGTTCTTGGACTTTTTAGAAAGCTTAGGATGTCCTATAAGCAACCCTTATGTTCTCATCTCAATTGAGTCTTCCATGTTCATGTATGAAGCTTTGACAAAAAAGGTGTTTTTGTTTACTTTTCAAAATGACCTATAATGTCCAAATTTATATCTTCTTGTGATTGCATATTTTGAACTTAGGAGCTGAAGATGAATTGTAGGGAATTAAATCCTCTTCAGAATGAGATTTGGATGGGTCATTTCTGATAAAGTATGAGAAAGTTATGCTTGGTCAAAGTTGAGTTGAGTTTTCATGCAAAACCCTAATTTAGCAACTTTTGGGTTTTGATGAATTGTGAGCAATCCTTGAGGAATCATGATAAACCCTTGATCAAATGATGAATAATACTTCAAAATGAGGATGTTGACCAAAAATCTTGAAGTTTGACTGTATGTAGGACACAATTGACTTTTGCCTTAGCACAGTCGATTTTTAGTCTCTTGAGCAACTGACTGAGCAAACTTCCTCTGCAAGGCTTGAAGCTTGGCATGGATGATCTTGAGAACATATTAGGACAATGGTGAGCACTTGGTATCCTTTGGACTCAAACATCTTGATGCAAACTAAAACCCTAATTTGAGGTAGACTGCCTTAGGAGAGAGTTTGTCTGGTCAACCTTTGGACTTCCTTGAGCAACTTGAGGACTTTACTTGAAATGTATTGAGAAATATGGAGGGAAAATTTTAGGGTACAACAGTTGCCCCTGTTCAATCTTCTTAAACTGAGGATGTAGATTGGCTTGCTTGCCTTTCGTGATCCGAAGGTGGAAGATGATTGAACACTAGAGTGCCCAAAAATTTGCACTCGCATGAAGTGGTACTAGTCTTGCTAATTCAGGAATGGGCTTACAGATGCCATTTGGAGATTGATGACGGAGGATGGGCTTAAGGATGCCATCAGAAGAAGTGTCAATCGCATAAGAGATTCCTTTGTGAGAGCCCGTATACCTGTTGTTGAGGAGGACTACGCTGGGGAATGCTGGTCTCTGTCTTGGTAAAAGTAGAATTTTAGGAGCTTCAGTCGTCCGTTATTCTATTGGGGAATCATCTCTTGGTCGAAGAGGTGAAAATGAACTACTATATGGTCGTGATCCTGGCTTCATAGTGATAAGATCGACTGCTATCTGGTCGTGCTCCAGGCTTTACAACGACTTACTGGAGGATGAGATTAAACTTGCTATCCGGTCGTTCTTCAGGCTTCGCAATTTCTCAATTCTTATCTGGTCGTACTCCAGGCTTCAGAAGGAATTAAGTTGTTATACGGTCGCATCCGGGCTTCAACTTGAATTTAGGGCACACTAACATCCGGTCGATTTCGGGCTTCTTAGTAATTGTCCAGGTAAACTGCTATTTGGTTGAAATCCAAGCTTCGTAGTGTCCCATACTGTTATCTGGTCGTAATCCCAGGCTTCAGTATCCTTTGCCGCTATTTGGTCGTAATCCAGGCTTCGCAACTTCTTACTTCTTATCTAGTCGCGTTCCAGGCTTCAAAAGAAATCAAGTGGTTATCCGGTCGCATCCGGGCTTCCATTTGATTTTAAGGCCTGCTAATATTCGGTCGATTTCCGGGCTTCATAGTAATTGGCTGGGTAGAATGCTATTTGGTCGAAATCCAAGCTTCGTAGTGTCCCCTACTGTTATCTGGTCGTAGTCCCAGGCTTCAGTGTCTTTTACCGCTATCTGGTCGTAATTCAGGCTTCACGATGTCTTATACCATTATATAGTCGAATCCAGGCTTCATGGTGTCCTGTACTGCTATCTAGTCGATTTCCAGGCTTCACAATACCTTGTTAAGCTGTTTTCCGGTCGATTTCTGGGCTTCACAACTTGTGTTTATTATATACCACTATCTGGTCGATTCCAGGCTTCATGGTGTCTTTGTACTACTATCTGGTTGATTTCCAGGCTTCATAGTATCTTGCTGGGGATTCAACTATTTTTTGGTCAATTTCCGGGCTTCATAGCTTGAATTTAAGATAAACCGCTATTTGGTCGATTCCAGGCTTCATGGTGTTTTAGAGAAATCAAGATATTATCCAGTCGGATCCGAGCTTCATAGCTTGAACTGGAATAGAAATCTTAGCGCTGATTTGATTGAACCAGAGAAAACTTGTGAAAATTTGATTGTATCTTTCACTGAAAGGTAAAAAGTTAGTCGTATGTAATTTCATGATGTATGAAATGTATTGAGCAATGATGTTCTCAAAATAAATGAGATTGCATCATATGATGCATATGCGCATGCCATGATGTGTGGATATGTAATGTTCTTGTGACATTCTCTAGCTGGGGAGAATAATTCCTGGACTGCTGTTTGGAGATTACAAAGAGTTGAGTTCTTCGTTCTTGATGGAGGTAACGACCGAAGATGATTTGAGAATAAATTGGCGGGAGAATGACCCTGCTGGAGAATAAACTGGCAAGCGAATGACTCTGGGGAAGAGAGATACTCTGTCAGAATATCTGCTGATTTGGAGAAATAACCTCGGTTGGGGATGAATTACCGTTGCTAGCGATAATGAACCCTGTTGGGAATTGAGTTTCTGCTTGTGGAAGAAATAAACTCCACTGGGGATAGTCTTCCATTGTTGGTGATAGATGAACTCTGCTTAGGGAGAATTAACACCAATGTATTTGGGTACCTTTTACTCTGTGGGGAGTGTATGTACTTTTAGTCATATTCTCAGGCTGGCTCTATCCTTGTACCTGGTGGGTAGAGCAACTATCAGGTTTGGGCACTTCTGTTTTCCCCTGTTCCTGAAATTACCAGTAATCGTCTTTTGTTTCGCATGTAAATATTTATGAGCAACAATTATTTTCAAATGCATATATAAAAAATGAATCATTGGACGTTCTTGCAAAACAAAATAGGAAAAGAAAAACAATTTTGAAATTTATTGTAAAATGAATTGTATTGATTCTTGAAGTTAGCTTGTAATAGACGTTTTGTACAAGAGGCTGACGTCCTAGTAAGAGAAAGCCGCTGAAAGATAGAAATTATACAATTTATGAAAAACCAAGAAAAACAGTTATGTGAAACAATCCCATTGGGTTCCAACCCTGGTATTGCCTTTATATCTTCGAGCGTCTCATCACTTTGCTACTTGGTTGAAGGTAGATCAGATTGATTGGCGCCGTCCGAGCTTGATAGTCGATACCGAAGTCTGGTTGCATGATGATCCAATGAGACATAGTGTTACGCTTCTGTTGTACCCCAAAATTTGCCCTCCCATAAATCTTCAAAGTTTTTGACAAACATCACCCCAAATGGTTCAAGGTCTACTCAAGGGCTACACAGTCAACCACTCTCCTAAGCCATGCAAATTAGGGTTTTGGTTCCTGCAGGGAAGTTGAGGTTTTCAAGGGTCCAATCAAGTCCCATATGCTCATACACATTGTCAAGCACCTACATGTCAAGTTTCAAGGCTCACAAGGTCAAGTTGCACAGCCAAAAACCCTAATTGCTCCACAGTCAACTGTAGGGGCAAAATGGTCATTTGGCAGTCAAAAGTCAAAATTTATGGTCAACATCTTATTTTGAAGCCACAAACATCATTTGATCAATGCTTGATCATGATTCTCAAAGTATAGCTCAAAAAGTCTCAAGATGCCAAAGTTTCTATTTTTGGACAGCTGAAAAGTCAACTGTAACTTGACCAAGGCATAACTTTTTCATGGTTCATCAGAAAAATCCCATCCAATGCTCATCTTGAAGGGGGGAACATTTCCTACAACTCATCTTCACATTCCAAGTCCAAGAAATTCTCTCACAAAAAGTTATCAATTTCAACATTATAGGTCATTTTCAAAAGTCAACAAAAAGGGACTTTAAGTCAAAGACCATAACTTGGGATTGGTAAATCAAAATGACATGGGACCAAAGACATTGGTTAGAGGACTTCAAGACCTTTCCAAAATGTCTAAGAACATGTTCATAACTTCAAAATTGAGCAATATATGCATTGGAGAAGTTGGGAAATTTTTGTGAAATGGCCAAAATCATTTATCCTTGAAACTTCATTTTTGACAAAAGGGGCCCACTTTTTCCACTTGAATCAGCTTGGCCATGCTTCCCACGTGTCCCACTTTTTATTTCAATATTTAAAATTAATTTTTTCATTTTTATTTGATTTTATTGGATTTAATTCATTTTAAATCTTTTAAAATCAAATGAAAATCAAAAAGATTAATTAAGGGACATATCTTGCTTTGATTAGCTTTGAACCACCATTATGCACATCCCAAATTCGTGCAAAGGGCTAAAGCTAGCAAGAATTCAAATTTGGCTCAAAAATGGAAGGTTTGTTAATGGAGTTTATATCAAAATCTTAAGCATGAATGCAAGACATTATTGGCCATAATTCTTATCAAAACTCATTACATAACCTATATGCAAGTGATCACAAACAAGGACACGACCTAAGAGCTCCAAAAACGGCCATACAAAATTGCAAAATTGTCACACAAACTTGAAAACTGAAAACCTCCTTACAGCAAGTTATAAGCCCTAATTCCCATCAAAACACACTCCTGGCATCTCAAGGAAACTTTTGAAATCAAAAGCCAATCCAAACGTGCCCAAAATCTCAACACTCAGGCCCAAACGGTTTGCTTTTTTTCTTGAATCCTATGTGATTACTCATGCGTTTCTTTGACATTTTTTGAATTGATTTACACTCATACTAACATCCTAAAGCTTTTGGTATTACTTGATTGAGCAATAGCATCCCATATCAAAAGTTGCCATTGATGGACATTAGGGTTTCAGAGGTTTGGAATTAGGCGTTTGCACATACTGTAAAATTAGGACATCAAACTGCCATGGTTGAATTCGTGATGTCCAAACGAATCACTTCATAACCTCGCGCTCAATTTATGGTCAAGCATGGCCTAATCGCTATTATCCATAGGTCTGTGTTTTGGGGGGGTTTAAAACCCCCGCTATCCCTTTTTATTACAGAAACCAACGGAGAAGAAGATTGCGTGGCGAGACATGACTGGAGGATTTAAATTCCAGCGCGTTTTTTAATTTATTTTCATAACATTGACTTTGGTTTTGTTTTATAATATTTATTATCCATTACAATACAAACGCGCACCAATAGCTCACTTGGTCAAGGCATTCGCTGGTAAGCATTGGGACCTGGGTTCGAATCCCAGGTCCCCTCAAATTATTTCTATTATTTTGTTTCACATGTTTCCATGCAGTGCACACTCCAGGGCTCACCATACACCCAACGCCTTGGCTTGCCACGCGCCCAGTAAGTCTCATCCAAAGGCCAGAACCTGGAGTCCACCATGCACGCTAGTCAACAGACGCATACGCAACCACAAAAGTCAACAAAAGGCCTAGCTTGTAGTGGGCCAAATTGCTTCATAACATCTCCTAAATTGGGTCAACACCCCTATGGTTTGCATTACATTTCCTTTTTTCATTTTCTTTTCTTCTTTTTATTTTAATTGTTTTTCTTTTGTTTTATTTAATTCACCAATTTAATATAAAAATCCAAAAAAATCAGAAATCACAAAAAATAAAAATATGTTTTATTTAATGTTTAATTCATTAATAGTTTTGTAAATAAATTTTATTAATCAATTTAGTTTAATTTAGGGTTTTAAATTTTAATGTTTTCTTAATAACTAAAAAATATAGAAATTAGGGCTTTTAACATTTTTTATTCTTCTTTTTCTTAATAAATATTTTTTCTTATTATTATTATTATTATTAACTATTAATTATTTTATAAATACTCATGTAATTAAATAATTAGGATAAATTAGGTTAAAACTTAAATATTTTTCTTAACAATTAAAAACAAACTTAGAATTAGGGTTTTATTTAATTTCCAATTTCAATTAATTCTCTTTATTTCATAAATACCAAAAAAAACATAAAAATAATTTCTTTTTCTTTATTTAATCATTAATCATTTTCTAATTTCAATTTCATCTTTAAAGGGTCCAACGCCCTCGCACTCTCGATTCCAATTTCTTTTCGCACGCGTACTCTTATGTTTCTTTTAAATATTATGTAATTGCCCCAAGGCCTTGTAATAATAATTAGAGACGTATTTATTTTCCGCATTTTATTCAAAAAACGGGTCTTTTTTAATTTGGCGATGTATAGACCCGCGCCTTGTAATAGCGTAGGACCTTTATTTTTCCGCACTTTAATTTCCGCACCCTTTAACTGCTAATAATCACATGAAAGAATGTATGCTCAAATAAAATCAAAGCGTAGAACACCAAATGCATGACAAACAAATAATAACTGAAAATGACACACAATTCACACACCACTCCTAGGGTACGCCTCACTGTTGCCTTGCCCCTCGAAACGTGGTCGTCGAGTATAAGACGTTTTAGTAAGTCCTTATGTCCATGAACATGGCATAAGGGTAGCTTCTAAGGTGCCCTACTATTGCTCTGGTGATCACACTGTTGCCTTGCCCCTCGAAACGTGGTCGTCGAGTATAGGACGTCTTAGTGAGTCCTTATGTTCCATTGATCTAGTTGCCTCGAACAAGTTGCCTCGGAACAAGTTGCCTCGGAATAGTTGCCTCGGAATAAAAAGATCAATGGCATAAGGGTAGCTTCTAAGGTGTCTTGCTGTTGCTCGGTGACCACACTGTCCCTAACCCTCGAATTGACCCGAACACCTCCAACGGTGGTGCTACCTACCTCTCAATGGTGGGATGGAACTACCTTAAGGACATTTACACAGCATAATTCCTTAGGGTAGGTAGATGACTCGTAGATACTTGCTCTAATTCAAAACAAATCAAAAACTTCTTTTCACACCGACACTTTTCAAAAAGCTTTCAAAAACAATTTTTCAAACACTCTTGAGGACTGATACAAGAGTCGATCTGAAACTTTAAACGAAACTTTTTTCAAAACTCACTCACAATTGAAAAGAAGACACTTTTAAAAACACAAATGAGCAAGTATCTAAGAGCCCATGGATAACCATGGATAGAAAGGGTGCTAACACCTTCCCTTTCTATAAATCTACCTCCCGAACCGAGAGCTAATCTCAATAAGGAATTTTTCTGTGCTTTTGTCCTTTCCATATTGGAGAAAATAAAAGACGATGGTGACTCTTGCTTCCGCGACATTTCGCGAACCAGCTTTAAAACAGTCAGTTCCAGATCCACCGATCACAGAACTGGCGACTCTGCTGGGGAATGTTGTAAAGTGAGGTGTACCTTAGGATAGTTCATAAACTGTGTTTTCAATTGCTTTGACTTGTTTGCTTTATTATTGTGGGACTGTCTTGGGAGTTCTATAGATCCTAACCCGGATCTGGGGATACCTTCTTAGAAAGTAGCAACAAGGCTGTGAGGGAACTGTGCGGGGTATACCGACATGGTTGAAACAGTCTGCTACGTTGATGTGGCACTTTGGTGTGTACCGGTAACCCTTGAGTTCAGTCAAGGAGAGTACGGGGCCGCCGCGTGGTGTCGTGAAGCATCAACTGACCTTAGGAACCTTAATGGAACAATCTTGGCCTCTTTAGGGTAGTGAGATAACTGACTTTGGTGCAGTCCGAGGTTGGTTGATACTCAATACTACACTCAATTGAGGGTTGCTTTCCTGGAATATTTCGGTCGCCAGTTCAGTGTCTAAATCGAAACAATGAACAATGAAAGCAATCCAATGATATTGGGACCCTTAGAACCCGGTTACTTCTAATAGGACAGGTTGAGCCCACCAACTTCAAGAGGGTAATACCCAGACCCCATGCAGGCCTAAACTCTAAGGGTTGTGGTGTGACTTGTGTGCCTTATCATGTTTGCCTTTGTAAATATTTGTGGTGTGTTTAATCATAACATCATGACATCATACAGCATCATATGCATTGGCTAACCATTTCAGGGGTTCGAATCTTCATCTTTGTTCTTGTTTTGTAGGACATGGAAACTGGTCGCAGAAAGACAATTCAGATCAGCCTTGTAAGGATCCCTCCTCAGCTTAAGGAGCTTATATCCAGGATTCCCGAGAGCTCTTCATTCAGTGAGAGACATGGAAGACTCATCAGCTTGGTCAACACCAACATTGAGGAAGATATGATAAAGGTCATGTTCCAGTTCTTTGACCCTCTGCATCACTGTTTCACTTTCCTGGATTATCAACTGGTGCCTACATTGGAAGAGTTCTCCCAGCTTATGAAGATCCCTATCCTTGATCAACTACCCTACAACGGTACGGAAAAAGAACCCAAACTTGAAGAGATTGCTAAAGCCTTACACCTACAACCCTCTGACATCAAGGGACACTAGGAAGTCAGAAGTGGTATCAAATGGTTCTTGGCCAGGTTTCTGTTTGAGAAGGCCTAAGAATGTTGGAACTCCCTTGACCTACAAGCTTTTGAAGAAGTTGTGGCCCTCCTTGTCTATGGTTTGGTGTTTTTCCCTAATCCAGATCAGCTTATAGATATCAGTGCTGTCCAGATCTTCATGTCCAGGAATCCTATACCTACATTGCTTGGGGACATCCTTCACTCATGTTACACTCGAACCATGAGAAAAAGAGGTGTTCTTATGTGCTGCACTCCTCTCCTGGGAAGGTGGTTTATTTTGCACCTTCCACAATCAGTTTTGAAGAATGAACGGGGTTTGAGATGGTCACAACGATTGATGGCTCTTACACATGCTGATATACATTGGTGTTCTCGGTCCAGAGAGGATGTCACTATCATTGATCGTTGCGGGGAGTACCCTAATGTTCCTTTACTTGGAATCAGAGGAGGTATTACTTACAACCCGTGCCTGGCTTGGAGACAGTTTGGTTATGCTCGGAGGGACGACCCTCATGACATGTTAATTCCTGACATAGTTTTTGACTTCGACAACGATGCACAAGGACTTCGCCAGAGATTTATCAGAGCTTGGAGGATGCCCAGTAAGATAGACAGCAAGACACTGGGGCACAGGAACTCCATCCCGTTGGAACCTTATCTCAAGTGGGTACGCGCCCGCTCCCAGAAGTTAGAGATGCCTTATCCTCATGTTCTCCCTGTGATCAAAGAGCCAGTATTGGAAGGAGAGGTGTCCTACACCATTCAACATCCTGACATGCCCACATCCTGGGAAGAAATGCAGAAGAGTTGGGTCCAGCTTAAGGAAGAACGGAATTCTCTTGAGACCAATCTACATGCTAGTGAAAAGAAGGTCCTGGAGCTCACCCGCCTATTGCACGAGGAAAGGAATCTCAACACCTACATTGCTCCGAAGAGGATGCGTAGTGTCTTTTGGGATTGATTTGCTTTGTAATGTTTGCCCATGAGGCTTTGATGTATCAAACAATTATTTCCTTAACGATAACGTGTGTTCCTTTTTGTCTACAACAAATTTGAACTTTCGAACCCTTGAATGCATTGCATAAACACATATCATGCATCATGTGCATTACAAGTGCCTTTTTTTCCTACAGGTTGCTTAATCTCCTTCGCTATTTATTTCAGCACTCAAGCATCATGAATCCTGAACTCACTACCGAGCAGTCCATCAAGGCCCTCCAGGCCAAGAATGCCCAATTTCAGGAGATGGTCATGAACTTGGCCCAGGGACAACAAGAACTGAAGGCTTTGCTCCTGAAGAAGAATAAGAAGAAGAAGAGGACTGTGCTATTCAACACTGGGCGCAGACTCGGGAACACATTGCAGAATGAAGCTGAGAGGACTACTCCATCTGTGGGGGAAGGTAGTCACCAAGAGAGGGAGGTCCCTAGTCCTGTGGTCTCTGACACTGAGACAAACTTCAACGACGAACAGTACCCTCCTGCTGAGGACCGGTACAAGCAGCTGGAGGACAGGTTGAATGCCATGGAGATCCAGCGTGTGCCTGGACTGGATTTCAGAGACTTGGGGTTATCTTCTGGGGTGGTAATTCCACACAAGTTCAAGGCGCCTGCCTTTGTGAAGTATGACGGGGCTTCCTGCCCTAAGATGCACCTCCATTCTTATGTAAGGAAAATCCAGCCTTACACGGCAGACAAGAACTTATGGATCCACTTCTTCCAGAAGAGTCTTTCAGGGACTCACCTCGAATGGTTCTATCAGCTGGATGGAACCAACATTCGTAACTGGGAGGATCTGGCCACTGCTTTTTACAAGCAGTATCAATATAATTCCGACCTCGCTCCTACGCGTACCCAACTCCAGGGTATGTCGCTAGGATCGGGAGAAGGTTTTAAGGAGTACGCACAGAAATGGAGAGATCTGGCTGGCAGGGTGCAACCACCATTGACGGACCGGGAGCTGGTGGATATGTTCCTGGGGACCCTATCTGGTCCATTCTTCAATCATCTCATTGGTAACTCCTCTGCTGGGTTTACTGACCTGATCCTGACTGGTGAAAGGATCGAAGCTGGTATAAAATCGGGGAAGATACAGAAGGTTGCCTCCTCAAATACTGAAAAGAAGCCCTTCAAGAAGGAGGCAAGTGTTGTGTATGGTCCAAGAAGGCAAAACAAACCTGAACGCCGCCAAGCTGTCAACACGGTAGTTATTTCTAAGCCTGCTGCTGCTCCACAACAATACAACCAACCCAGAGCTGAGAGGCCCAAACGGCAGTATACTCGGCTCAGCATGACTCTCTCTCAGATCCTGCCACAACTGCTGTCAACTAGCCTGGTAACTGTCAAAGAGGCTCCGAAGATGGTAAACGCAGCATCTCCGAAGTACAACCCCAACGCCCATTGCGCTTATCACTCTGATAGCCCGGGGCATAACACAGATGATTTTTGGGCCCTGAGGAATAAGGTTCAGGACCTTATTGATGCCAAGGAGGTTCAGTTCGAGGCGCCCGAGAAGCCTAATGTGGTGACTGCTCCCATGCCTAACCATGGAGTAAATGCTATTGGGGATGAAGACGAAGTGGAAGAATCTGAGTTTGACAGCTGGATTTACTCAACGACCAACGGTGGACCAAGCAACTGGACTGCCAAAGACTCTATGCCTGTTACTTTTGTCACCCAGTAATGAACTTCTTTGTTTGGATTTGTAATAAACAATAAATTTGAAACTTTATGGCCCGGTGTCTTACCAGGGGCACCGTGGTTTTATTTGTGAGGGCTTTTATTTGTCATTTCCATATATCATGAATAAAAGCATTGGACGTTTTTCACATTTCAAATCTTGCGCTCCCTTTCTTTCTTTCTTTATATATTGCAAAACAGCTGTATTTACACACACTCACTCATACAGGTTTCAATCCACTCTGGATCTCACTGGTAACGACTCTGCTACTGCCAGTTATGACTTCGAAGATCCGATCAACTTAGACGAAGACGAAGGTGAAGATGATTGCGAAGTGCCTGGTGAGCTTGCAAGACTGTTACTCCAGGAGGAGAGGGCCATTCAACCACATGAAGAGCCAGTGGAAACGGTGAATCTGGGTACTGAGACAGATAGAAAGGAAGTCAAGATTGGTGCCAATCTAGAGCTCAGCGTGAAACAAAGGCCGATTCAGATGCTGCATGACTACGTGGAAATCTTTGCCTGGTCTTACGAAGACATGCCTGGGTTGGATACCGACATCGTAGTTCATCATTTGCCTACCAAGGAAGACTGCCCTCCGGTTAAGCAAAAGGTCCGCCGTATGCGTCCAGAGATGTCCGAGAAGATCAAAGCTGAGGTTATGAAACAATTTGATGCCGGGTTTCTTGCAGTGACTTCTTACCCTCAGTGGGTTGCCAACGTGGTGCCGGTACCGAAGAAAGACGGTAAGGTCAGAATGTGTGTTGATTACAGGGATCTGAACAGGGCAAGCCCCAAGGATGACTTCCCCCTACCTCACATTGATGTTCTGGTTGATAATACTGCTCAGCATAAGGTGTTCTCTTTCATGGATGGTTTTTCAGGGTATAATCAGATCAATATGGCTCCTGAAGACATGGAAAAGACTACCTTTGTTACTCAGTGGGGCACCTTCTGCTACAAGGTCATGCCATTCGGGTTGAAAAATGCTGGGGCAACCTACCAACATGCCATGGTTGCTTTATTTCATGACATGATCCATCATGAGATTGAAGTGTATGTTGACGACATGATTGCAAGGTCCCAAACTAAGGAGGAACACCTTGACCATCTGCAGAAGTTGTTTGACCGTCTGAAACTGTACAAGCTGAGGTTGAACCCGAACAAGTGCACCTTTGGGGTCAGATCTGGAAAGTTGCTAGGCTTCGTTGTAAGTGACAAGGGCATTCAAGTGGACCCTGCCAAGGTTAAAGCCATTCAAGAGATGCCAGTTCCTAAGACAGAAAAAGAGTTCAGAGGCTTTTTAGGACGCCTGAATTACATTGCTCGATTCATCTCGCACCTAACCGCTACCTGTGAGCCAATCTTCAAGCTGCTGAAGAAAGATCAGGTAGTACGTTGGAATGATGAATGTCAGACCGCTTTTGACAGAATCAAAGAGTATCTCCAAGAACCACCTATCCTTATGCCACCGGTTGAAGGGAGACCTCTGATATTATACCTGACAGTACTTGACAACTCAATGGGGTGTGTGCTGGGGCAGCATGACGAGTCTGGCCAAAAAGAGCATGCCATTTACTACCTTAGCAAAAAGTTTACCGACTGTGAGACCCGATACTCACCGCTCGAGAAAAATTGCTGCGCTTTGGTATGGGCTGCTCGCCGGCTGAGACAGTATATGCTGACTCACACTACCTTGTTGATTTCAAAGATGGATCCTATAAAGTACATATTTGAAAAGCCTGCTTTGTCTGGGAGAATAGCAAGATGGCAAATGATCTTGACAGAATACGACATCCAGTATACGACTCAGAAATCCATCAAAGGATGTGTATTGGCAGACCACTTGGCACACCAGGCAGTAGACGATTATCAGTCAATGAACTTCGAGTTTCCAGACGAGAGCATCATAATTGTGACTGATTGTGAAGTACCTGGACCGGATGAAGGACCTGAGGAAGGATCCCGATGGTCTATGCACTTTGATGGAGCCTCCAATGCTTTGGGTAATGGTATCGGCGCTGTAATCATATCCCCTCAAGGCACTCATACTCCACTTACTGCCCGGCTATGTTTCAACTGCACCAACAACATGGCGGAGTATGAGGCATGCATCATGGGACTTCAAGCTGCAATTGACTTAAGGATCAAGTTTCTGAGTGTCTTCGGAGATTCCGCTCTCGTGATCAATCAGATCAAAGGCGAGTGGGATACGAAACATCCGAATCTTACTCCTTACAGAGAATGTGTGTTGACAATGATCCCCCACTTCACAGAGATAACTTTTGAACATTTCCCAAGAGAGGAGAATCAATTGGCGGACGCGTTAGCTACAATGTCTTCCATGTTCAAAGTCAAATGGGACAATGAGGCTCCCCGGATCATCATTTGGAAACTGGACGAACCAGCATACTGTTGTGATCTTGAGGCTGGGGAAGTAATTGAGAAGCCTTGGTACCATGAGGTGAAGAGGTATTTGGAAGCTCAGGAATACCCTGAAGGTGCATCTGTCAACGACAAAAAGTTTCTGAGAAGGTTCGCAGCGAAGTTCTTCCTCAGCAACGGCATCCTGTACAAGCGAAACCATGATTCGACCTTACTGCGTTGTGTGGATAAGACTGAAGCAGAAAGGATCATGGCAGAGCTACATGAAGGTACCTTCGGAACACATTCCAGTGGACACACTATGGCAAAGAAAATCCTTCGGGCAGGATATTTCTGGTCCACCATGGAAGCCAACTGTTACCAACATTCTCGGACATGTCATGAATGCCAGATTTATGCAGATAAGGTGCACGTTCCTCCAGTTCCTCTGAATGTCCTGACTGCACCTTGGCCTTTTGCAATGTGGGGCATAGATATGATTGGCGAGATTAAACCTACGGCATCCAACGGGCATCGCTTCATCCTGGTAGCGATTGATTACTTTACAAAGTGGGTTGAAGCAGCTTGATACGCCACTGTAACTAAGAATGTTGTGGCACGGTTCATTCGACACAACCTAATCTGTCGATACGGCGTCCTGGAAAGGATCATTACGGACAATGGTACCAATCTCAATAACAAGATGATCACTGAGCTCTGCGAGCAATTCAAGATACAGCACCACAACTCTTCTCCTTACCGGCCGAAGATGAATGGGGCTGTAGAAGCAGCGAATAAGAATATCAAGAAAATTGTGCAGAAGATGACAGTGACCTACAAAGATTGGCACGAAATGTTACCATTTGCTCTTCATGGGTACCGTACCTCAGCAAGGACGTCAACCAGGGCAACTCCTTTCTCCTTGGTCTACGGCATGGAGGCAGTCTTACCAATCGAAGTGTAAATACCCTCTCTCCGGATAATGAAGGATGCAGACCTGAGCGAAGATGATTGGATCCAGACACGACTTGATCAGCTAAATCTAATTGACGAAAAGAGACTTGCTGCTATTTGTCATGGTCAAACGTATCAAAACGGATGATCAGGGTATTTAACAAAAAGGTCAAACCACAAGAGTATCAAGTTGGGGATCTGGTAATCAAGCGCATCATCCTTCCTCAGAGTGATCCCAGGGGCAAATGGACCCCTACGTACGAAGGGCCATTTGTGGTTAAACATGTGTTCTCAGGAGGAGCCATGATTCTAACCACCATGGATGGTGACGACCTTCCTCACCCCGCCAATGCAGACATAGTAAAAAGATACTACGCATGATAAAGACCCGCTAGGTTGACATACCTAGGCAAAAATTAGGGCTTCCCGACGAACCAAAAGGGTTCGGGCAAAATGAAGGGATGAAATGAAAAAAATTTGTACACCCGGCAAGTCGAAAACCTGAAAAGGCGGCTTGGGAAAAAATGGGTATCCCGGTGGACTGAAAACCCGAAAGGGCGGTCCAGGCAAAAGTTAGGGATAAAGCGTAATACTATGTCTCATTGGATCACCTTGCATCCAGAATCCGGTATCAACACCAAGTTCAGACGGCATCGATCAATTAGCTTCATCTTCAGCTAGGTCATCAAGTGATGAGACGCTCAAAGATATAAAGGCGATAGCAGAGTTGAAACCCAGTGGGATTATTCTTTTCACATAGCTGTTTTGTTTTCCCTTTGTACAAATTTGTATAAACTCTTTCGTTCGGCGGCGTTCTCTTACTAGGACATCAGCCTCTTGTACATAAAACGCCTATTTACAGGCAAATTCAAAAATCAATATAAATTCACTTTTCAGACAAATTGCCAATTGTTTTTCCTTTTTCTGTTTTGTTTTGCGAAGAACGTCCAAGGTTCAATTTGTGATATATGCATTTGACAATAACTGCTAACTCATAAATGATTGCATACGAAACAAAGGATTAATTATAGGTAACATTAGAAACAGGGGCAATAATGAGTTGTCTAAGCGATCTAATTGCTCTGTCCACCAAGGTATCAAGGTAGATTCAGCTGAAGAACATAACCAGTATATCTTAATTCCCCAGAGAGTGAGTCAGCAATTCAATGCACTCTCCCCAAGCAAAGCTATATTATCAGCCTTAAGGAAGTTGGGTATCCCCAGCAGATCTCAACATTCCTCAACAAATTATACAGACATTCCTAACAAGCATCCTCGACAATCTTAACCTAAGATTGTTCCTCGGCGGTCTACCAGACATTCAGTGGAGTCACGTCTAGTACATCTCAAAATTTCCCCAAGAGAGTCCAGTATAGTTCAAGATTTCCCCAGGAAAGTTGGAATCCATTCGCCCAGCAGGAAGCTTATCCCCAGTAGATTCTGGAAGCTTCCCCCCCCCCCCCCCTCGCAGAGCATGAACGCGTCCCCGGCTTTATTCAAAGGTTATTTCCCTACCAGGATATAACTGGGTTATCCTCAGCCAAAAGCCACAGAAAAATCGTTCTCGGCAAAGTCTTCTTATCCCCAGCGGAGTCTATTAAAACTTCCAACACAACAATGGTATCCCCAGCGGAGTTATCATCAACGTCTCAATAGAGTACCTCTCTTCCCACAGAGTATTATTCCCCAGCAAGATCGCTAGAATAATTTTCTCCCCGCAGAGTAATCCATTCGCCAAGTTTATTCCCCAACGGAGTTATCTTCTCCTACCAGTATTCTTGCAACCATCACTCCCCAGCGGAAACAGCGAAATACTATTCACATCAGCCCAGGATTTAACTTCCCGGCATCCGTCAAGGATTTATTTTCCTAAGACGAAAACATACATTCATAAACAACACATTTTCATACATTATAGCATGCATATACGCATCATGAACATATCACGCATGTCATACATCATGACATCGCATACAACTAACGTTTTGTCTTTTCAGGACAAAAGTTAATACAAAGATAATTACTATCAACGGTCGCAACTAAAGATCCGATTCCTGTATCTCGCCAGGGTGTATCTGTTGACGATCGATTCCAGACCCGATTCCTGTATCTTGCCAGGGTGCGTCTGAAGAGTTTGAGGATCTGATTCCTGTATCTTGCCAGGGTGTATCTGTTGACGACTAGCATTACCAGACCCGATTCCTGTATCCTTCCAGGGCACGTCTGAAGAGTTCGAAGATCCGATTCCTGTATCTTGCCAGGGTGTATCTGTTGACGACTACAGTACCAGACTCGATTCATGTATCCTGCCAGGGCACGTCTGAAGAGTTCAAAGATCCGATTCCTGTATCTTGCCAGGGTGTATCTGTTGACGACTAGCATTACCATACCCGATTCCTGTATCCTGCCAGGGCACGTCTGAAGAGTTCGAAGATCCGATTCCTATATCTTGGGTGTATCTGTTGACGACTACAGTACCAGACTCGATTCCTGTATCCTGCCAGGGCACGTCTGAAGAGTTCGAAGATCCGATTCCTGTATCTTGCCAGGGTGTATCTGTTGACGACTACAGTACCAGACTCGATTCTTGTATCCTTCCAGGGCACGTCTGAAGAGTTCGAAGATACGATTCCTGTATCTTTCCAGGGTGTATCTGTTGACGACTACAGTACCAGACTCAATTCCTGTATCCTGCCAGGGCACGTCTGAAGAGTTCGAAGATCCGATTCCTGTATCTTGCCAGGGTGTATCTGTTGACGACTACAGTACCAGACTCGATTCCTGTATCCTGCCAGGGCATGTCTGAAGAGTTCAAAGATCCGATTCCTGTATCTTGCCAGGATGTATCTGTTGACGACTACAGTACCAGACTCGATTCCTGTATCCTGCCAGGGCACGTCTGAAGAGTTCGAAGATCCGATTCCTGTATCTTGCCAGGGTGTATCTGTTGACGACTACATTTCCAGACTCGATTCCTGTATCCTGCCAGGGCACGTCTGAAGAGTTTAAAGATTCGATTCCTGTATCCAGCCAGGGCACGTCTACATAAAGAGTTTGAAAGTCAACTCCTGTAACAGACCAGGTAATTTTCTTTCTTTCTCAGGTACGCAAGTTCTCGCTAAGGAATCTCTTACGCGATCGACATCTCCCGATGGCATCTATAAGCCCATCTCCACAATTATCCATCACAGTCCCAAATGGCATCTATAAGCCCATTCTCGACATCACACTGCTGATACTCAACTATGTGAGTGCAAATTTCTGGGCACTCTAGTGTTCAATCATCTTCCACCTTCAGATCACGAAAGGCACACACGCCAATCTACATCCTCAGGTCTAAGAAGATTGAACAGGGGCAAATGTTGTACCCCAAAATTTTCCCTCCCATAAATCTTCAAAGTTTTTGACAAACATCACCCCAAATGGTTCAAGGTCTACTCAAGGGCTACACAGTCAACCACTCTCCTAAGCCATGCAAATTAGGGTTTTGGTTCCTGCAGGGAAGTTGAGGTTTTCAAGGGTCCAATCAAGTCCCATATGCTCATACACATTGTCAAGCACCTACATGTCAAGTTTCAAGGCTCACAAGGTCAAGTTGCACAACCAAAAACCCTAATTGCTCCACAGTCAACTGTAGGGGCAAAATGGTCATTTGGCAGTCAAAAGTCAAAATTTATGGTCAACATCTTATTTTGAAGCCACAAACATCATTTGATCAATGCTTGATCATGATTCTCAAAGTATAGCTCAAAAAGTCTCAAGATGCCAAAGTTTCTATTTTTGGACAGCTGAAAAGTCAACTGTAACTTGACCAAGGCATAACTTTTTCATGGTTCATCAGAAAAATCCCATCCAATGCTCATCTTGAAGGGGGGAACATTTCCTACAACTCATCTTCACATTCCAAGTCCAAGAAATTCTCTCACAAAAAGTTATCAATTTCAACATTATAGGTCATTTTCAAAAGTCAACAAAAAGGGACTTTAAGTCAAAGACCATAACTTGGGATTGGTAAATCAAAATGACATGGGACCAAAGACATTGGTTAGAGGACTTCAAGACCTTTCCAAAATGTCCAAGAACATGTTCATAACTTCAAAATTGAGCAAGATATGCATTGGAGAAGTTGGGAAATTTTTGTGAAATGGCCAAAATCATTTATCCTTGAAACTTCATTTTTGACAAAAGGGGCCCACTTTTTCCACTTGAATCAGCTTGGCCATGCTTCCCACGTGTCCCACTTTTTATTTCAATATTTAAAATTAATTTTTTCATTTTTATTTGATTTTATTGGATTTAATTCATTTTAAATCTTTTAAAATCAAATGAAAATCAAAAAGATTAACTAAGGGACATATCTTGCTTTGATTAGCTTTGAACCACCATTATGCACATCCCAAATTCGTGCAAAGGGCTAAAGCTAGCAAGAATTCAAATTTGGCTCAAAAATGGAAGGTTTGTTAATGGAGTTTATATCAAAATCTTAAGCATGAATGCAAGGCATTATTGGCCATAATTCTTATCAAAACTCATTACATAACCTATATGCAAGTGATCACAAACAAGGACACGACCTAAGAGCTCCAAAAACGGCCATACAAAATTGCAAAATTGTCACACAAACTTGAAAACTGAAAACCTCCTTACAACAAGTTTTAAGCCCCAATTCCCATCAAAACACACTCCTGGCATCTCAAGGAAACTTTTGCAATCAAAAGCCAATCCAAACGTGCCCAGAATCTCAACACTCAGGCCCAAACGGTTTGCTTTTTTTCTTGAATCCTATGTGATTACTCATGCGTTTCTTTGACATTTTTTGAATTGATTTACACTCATACTAACATCCTGAAGCTTTTGGTATTACTTGATTGAGCAATAACATCCCATATCAAAAGTTGCCATTGATGGACATTAGGGTTTCAGAGGTTTGGAATTAGGCGTTTGCACATACTGTAAAATTAGGACATCAAACTGCCATGGTTGAATTCGTGATGTCCAAACGAATCGCTTCATAACCTCGCGCTCAATTTATGGTCAAGCATGGCCTAATCGCTATTATCCATAGGTCTGTGTTTTGGGGGGGTTTAAAACCCCCGCTATCCCTTTTTGTTACAGGAACCAACGGAGAAGAAGATTGCGTGGCGAGACATGACTGGAGGATTTAAATTCCAGCACGTTTTTTTTTATTTTCATAACATTGACTTTGGTTTTGTTTTATAATATTTATTATCCATTACAATACAAACGCGCACCAATAGCTCACTTGGTCAAGGCATTCGCTGGTAAGCATTGGGACCTGGGTTCGAATCCCAGGTCCCCTCAAATTATTTCTATTATTTTGTTTCACATGTTTCCATGCAATGCACACTCCAGGGCTCACCATACACCCAACGCCTTGGCTTGCCACGCGCCCAGTAAGTCTCATCCAAAGGCCAGAACCTGGAGTCCACCATGCACGCTAGTCAACAGACACATACGCAACCACAAAAGTCAACAAAAGGCCTAGCTTGTAGTGGGCCAAATTGCTTCATAACATTTCCTAAATTGGGTCAACACCCCTATGGTTTGCATTACATTTCCTTTTTTCATTTTCTTTTCTTCTTTTTATTTTAATTGTTTTTCTTTTGTTTTATTTAATTCACCAATTTAATATAAAAATCCAAAAAAATCAGAAATCACAAAAAATAAAAATATGTTTTATTTAATGTTTAATTCATTAATAGTTTTGTAAATAAATTTTATTAATCAATTTAGTTTAATTTAGGGTTTTAAATTTTAATGTTTTCTTAATAACTAAAAAATATAGAAATTAGGGCTTTTAGCATTTTTTATTCTTCTTTTTCTTAATAAATATTTTTTCTTATTATTATTATTATTATTATTAACTATTAATTATTTTATAAATACTCATGTAATTAAATAATTAGGATAAATTAGGTTAAAACTTAAATATTTTTCTTAACAATTAAAAACAAACTTAGAATTAGGGTTTTATTTAATTTCCAATTTCAATTAATTCTCTTTATTTCATAAATACCAAAAAAAACATAAAAATAATTTCTTTTTCTTTATTTAATCATTAATCATTTTCTAATTTCAATTTCATCTTTAAAGGGTCCAACGCCCTCACACTCTCGATTCCAATTTCTTTTCGCACGCGTACTCTTATGTTTCTTTTAAATATTATGCAATTGCCCCAAGGCCTTGTAATAATAATTAGAGACGTATTTATTTTTCGTATTTTATTCAAAAAACGGGTCTTTTTTAATTTGGCGATGTATAGACCCGCGCCTTGTAATAGCGTAGGACCTTTATTTTTCCGCACCCTTTAACTGCTAATAATCACATGAAAGAATGTATGCTCAAATAAAATCAAAGCGTAGAACACCAAATGCATGACAAACAAATAATAACTGAAAATGACACACAATTCACACACCACTCCTAGGGTACGCCTCACTGTGGCCTTGCCCCTCGAAACGTGGTCGTCGAGTATAGGACGTTTTAGTAAGTCCTTATGTCCATGAACATGGCATAAGGGTAGCTTCTAAGGTGCCCTACTATTGCTCTGGTGATCACACTGTTGCCTTGCCCCTCGAAACGTGGTCGTCGAGTATAGGACGTCTTAGTGAGTCCTTATGTTCCATTGATCTAGTTGCCTCGAACAAGTTGCCTCGGAACAAGTTGCCTCAGAATAGTTGCCTCGGAATAAAAAGATCAATGGAATAAGGGTAGCTTCTAAGGTGTCTTGCTGTTGCTCGGTGACCACACTGTCCTTAACCCTCGAATTGACCCGAACACCTCCAACGGTGGTGCTACCTACCTCTCAATGGTGGGATGGCACTACCTTAAGGACATTTACACAGCATAATTCCTTAGGGTAGGTAGATGACTCGTAGATACTTGCTCTAATTCAAAACAAATCAAAAACTTCTTTTCACACCGACACTTTTCAAAAAGCTTTCAAAAACAATTTTTCAAACACTCTTGAGGACTGATACAAGAGTCAATCTGAAACTTTAAACGAAACTTTTTTCAAATCCCACTCACAATTGAAAATCAGACACTTTTGAAAACACAAATGAGCAAGTATCTAAGAGCCCATGGATAACCATGGATAGAAAGGGTGCTAACACCCTCCCTTTCTATAAATCTACCTCCCGAACCGAGAGCTAATCTCAATAAGGAATTTTTCTGTGCTTTTGTCCTTTCCATATTGGAGAAAATAAAAGACGGTGGCGACTCTTGCTTCCGCGACATTTCGCGAACCAGCTTTAAAACAGTCAGTTCCAGATCCACCGATCACAGCTTCAATCCCTAATTTTTGCCTGAACCGCTCTTTCGGGTTTTCGATCCACCAGGATACCCTTTTTTGCCCAAGCCGCCTTTTCAGGTTTTCGACTTGCCGGGTGTATAGATTTTTTCATTTTCATCCCTTACTTTTGCCCGAACCCTTTTGGTTCGCCAGGAAGCCCTTATTTTT
This sequence comes from Vicia faba, assembly GCA_948472305.1. NCBI lineage: Eukaryota > Viridiplantae > Streptophyta > Magnoliopsida > Fabales > Fabaceae > Vicia > Vicia faba. Next base: position 1,425,547,612 of record OX451737.1, on the reverse strand, counting down.
GCCTAGGTCAGTCGACCTAGAGGGTCTTTGATTATGTGTAGTATTTTTTCACTATGTCTGCATTGACGGGGTGAGGAAGGTCGTCACCATCCATGGTGGTTAGAATCACAGCTCCTCCCGAGAAAATGTTCTTAACCACAAATGGCCCTTCGTACATAGGGGTCCATTTGCCCCTGGGATCACCTTGTGGCAGTATGATGCGTTTGATCACCAGATCCCCGACCTGATACTCTTGTCGTCTGACTTTCTTGTTAAACGCCTTGGTCATTTGCTTTTGATACGTCTGACCATGAAAAATAGCAGTAAGTCTCTTCTCGTCGATTAGATTCAGCTGATCAAGCCGAGTTTGGATCCAGTCATCTTCGCTCAAACCTGCATCCTTCATAATCCAGAGAGAGGGTATCTGGACTTCAATGGGCAAGACTGCCTCCATGCCATATACCAGAGAGTAGGGTGTTGCCCCTATTGACGTCCGCGCGGAGGTGCGGTACCCATGAAGAGCGAATGGTAACATCTCATGCCATTCTTTGTATGTCACCATCATCTTCTGCACAATCTTCTTGATATTCTTATTAGCTGCTTCAACAACCCCATTCATCTTCGGCCGGTAAGGAGAAGAGTTATGATGTTGTATCTTAAACTATTTCCAGAGCTCGGTGATCATCGTGTTGTTGAGATTTGTACCATTGTCCGTAATGATCCTCTCTAGTACACCGTATCGACAGATCAAGTTGTGTCGGATAAACCGCGCCACGACGTTCTTGGTTACTGTAGCGAAAGAAGCTGCCTCAAACCACTTTGTAAATTAATCGATAGCCACTAGAATGAAACGATGCCCGTTAGACGCAGTAGGTCTGATCTCACTGATCATATCGATGCCCCACATTGCAAAGGGCCAAGGTGATGTTAAAACATTCAGAGGAACTAGAGGTACATGTACCTTATCAGCATAGACTTGGCACTTATGACAGGTCCGAGAATGTTGATAACAATCGACTTCCATAGTAGACCAATAATATCCAGCCCGTAGGATCTTCTTTGCCATGGTATGTCCACTGGAATAAGTTCCAAAGGTACCTTCATGTAACTCTGCCATGATCCTTTCTGCCTCGCTCTTGTCCACACATAGCAGTAAGGTTGAATCATGGTTATGCTTATAGAGAATGCCATTGCTGATGAAGAACTTCGCAGCGAACCTCCTCAAGAACTTCTTATCATTAACAGATTCCCCCTCGGGGTACTCTTGAGTCTCAAGATACCTCTTCACTTCGTGGAACCAGGGTTTATCTACTACCTCTTCAGTCTCAATATCACAGCAATGTGCGGGTTCATCCAACCTCTCAATGGTAATCTGGGGAGATTCATTGTCCCACCTGACCTTGAACATAGAAGACATGGTAGCTAGCGCGTCCTCTAACTGATTATCCTCTCTTGGGAAGTGTTCAAAGGTTATCTCCTCAAAGTGTGGGAGCAACGTCAGTACATACTCTTTGTAAGGAATAAGATTTGGGTGCTTCGTATCCCACTCGCCTTTGATCTGACTGATCACTAGAGAGGAATATCCGAATACACTCAAGCACTTAATCCTCAGGTCAATAGCAGCTCGAAGGCCCATGATACATGCTTCATACTCCGCCATATTATTGGTGCAGTTAAAACATAATCGGGTGGTGAATGGAGTATGACAACCCTCAGGAGATATGATCATGGTGCCAATGCCATTACCCAACACGTTTGAGGCTCCATCAAAATACATAGACCATCGGGATCCTTCCTCAGGTCATTCATTTGGTCTAGGTTCTTCACAGTCGGTCACCAACATGATATTCTCATCCGGGAACTCGAAATTCATGGATTGGTAATCGTCCACGGCCTGATGCACCAAATGATTCACCAACACACTCCCCTTGATTGCTTTTTGGGTTGTGTATTAGATATCATACTCAGTTAAGATCATCTTCCATCTTGCTATTCTTCCGGACAAGGCAGGCTTTTCGAAGATATACTTGATTGGATCCATCTTTGATATCAATGGGGTAGTGTGAGTCAGCATATACTATCTCAGCCGGCGAACAGCCCATGCCAAAGCGCAACAAGTTTTCTCGAGCAGTGAGTATCGGGTCTCACAGTCGGTAAACTTTTTGCTAAGGTAGTAAATAACATGCTCTTTTCGGCCAGACCCGTTATGCTGCCCCAGCACACACCCCATTGAATTATCCAGTACTGTCAAGTATAAAATCAAAGGTCTTCCTTCAACTGGAGGCATCAGAATAGGTGGCTCTTGGAGGTATACCTTGATCCTTTCGAAAGCGGTCTAACATTCATCATTCCATTTTACCACTTGATCTTTCTTCAACAGCTTGAAGATCGGCTCACAAGTAGCAATCAAATGTGAAATGAATTAGGCAATGTAATTCATACGTCCCAAAAAGCCTCTAACTTCCTTTTCCATTCGGGGAGATGGCATCTCCTGTATAGCCTTCACCTTTGCAGGATCCACCTGAATACCTTTATCACTAACGACGAAACCCAACAGCTTACCAGACCTTACCCCGAAGGTGCACTTGTTCGGGTTTAACCTTAACTTGTACATCTTCAACCTGTTGAACAGTTTCTGGAGATGGTCAAGGTATTCTTCTTCAGTCTGGGACCTACAATCATGTCATCAACGTAAACCTCAATCTCATGGTGAATCATGTCGTGGAACAAAGCGACCATGGCGCACTGATAAGTTGCCCCAGGATTCTTCAACCTGAAAGGCATTACCTTGTAACAGAAGGTGCCCCATTGTGTAACGAAGGTTGTCTTCTCCATGTACTCGGGAGCCATCTTAATCGGATTGTAACCAGAAAAACCATCCATAAAGGAGAAGATCTTATGTTGCACGGTGTTATCGACCAGAACATCGATGTGAGGAAGTAGGAAATCATCTTTGGGGCTCGCCCTATTTAGATATCCATAGTCCACACACATCTGTACCTTACTATCCTTCTTAGGTACTGGAACAACATTGGCAACCCACTGTGGGTAAGAAGTGACAGCTAGAAATCCAGCGTCAAACTATTTCATGACCTCAGCTTTGATTTTCTCAGACATCTCAGGGCACATACGACGAACCTTCTGCTTTACTGGAGGACAGTCTTCTTCAGTTGGCAGGCGATGAACCACGATATCGGTGTCCAAACCAGGCATATATTCATATGACAAAGCGAAGATCTCAACATAGTCGCGTAGCATCTGTATCAACCATTGCTTGACACTAGGCGCCAGATTCACACCTATCTTGACTTCTTTCTTGTCTTCCTATGTACCCAAATTCACAGATTCCACTGGCTCTTCATGAGGCTGTATGGCCCTTTTTCCTGAAGTAACAATATAGCAAGTTCCCCAGGCACCTCACAATCTTCCTCACCTTCGTCCTTAGCTTGGTTGATCGGATTTTCGAAGTCATAATTGGCAGTAGCAGAGTTGTTATCAATGGGATCCAGAGTGGATGTGGATCTTCATTATGATATGTGAGTGTGTGTAAGACAATAGCTGTTTTTGATAAAGTGCGAGATGGAAAAGAAAAACAAGGAGCGTAAAATTTGTAATGCAAGAAAACGTCCAATGCTTTATTGATGATATATGAAAATGACAAATAATAAGCCCTCATAAACAAAGCCAAGGTGCCTCGGGCAAGGCACCGGGCTGTAAAGTTTCAAACTGTTTATTACAACTCTTAAAACAAAATTCAATTACTGTGGAATAAAAGAAACAGGTATGAAGTCCTTCGCCATCCAGTTGTTCAAGACACCATTGGTTGTAGGGTAGATCCAGCTGTCAACATCCAGGTTCTCATCATCAGCATCTTCTATGGCAGAGACACCCTCAATAGCATTGATTCCTGAGTCATGCTTGGGCATGGGTGCCGTTATGACGTTGGGCTTCTCTGGAGCGTCAAGCTCAATCTCTTTGGCTTCGATCAAGTCTTGCACCTTATTCTTCAAGGCCCAACAATTGTTCGTATCATGACCTGGGCCATCAGAGTGATAGGCTCAGCGGGCATTCGGGTTATATAGCGGAGATGTGGTATTGGGATTCTTCGGGGCTTCCCTCAGAGTTACCAGGTTGGTCTTCAATAACTGTGGTAGAATTTGAGCCAAGGTCATATTGAGCCAAGTGAACTGTCTTTGTGGTCTCTCCACCCTTTGTTGATTGTTGCATTGTGGAGCAACTGTAGGTCTTTATATTACCACCGCATTCACTGTTTGACGGTGTTCAGGTCTGCTTTGGCCCCTCGGGCTGTAAACTGCACTAGCTTCTTTCTTACCAGTGAAAGGCTTCTTTACTGCACTTGGCGACGTATCCTTCTGTATCTTACCACTTCGGATACCAGCTTCTACTCTCTCCCCATTCAAAATCAATTCAGTAAACCCAGATGACGAACTGTTGATCAGATGATTGAAAAATGGACCAAACAACGTCCCTAGAAACATGTCAACCAACTCCCTGTCAGACAAAGGGGGTTGGACTCTTCTAGCCAAATCTCTCCACTTCTGAGCATAGTCCTTAAAACCTTCACTTGCACCCATAGACATACCCTGAAGCTGAGTACGAGTGGGAGCAAGATCGGCGTTATACTAATACTGCCTGTAGAAAGCAGCAACAAGGTCCTCCCAGTTTCAGACATTAGCTCCTTCCAATTGATAAAACCATTCAAGCTGAGTCCCTGACAGACTATCTTGAAAGAAATGCACCCACAAATTTCTATCAGCAGTGTAAGGTTGGATTTTTCTGACGTACGAGCGGAGATGGAGTTTTGGACAGGATACTCCATCGTACTTGGCGAAAACCGGAGCTTTGAACTTATGAGGGATCACCACCCCAGATGCCAGTCCCGAATATCCGAAATCCAAACCAGGGATCTTCTGAATCTCCATAGCGCTTAGACGGACTTCAAGTTGTTTGTACCTATCCTCAGCAGGAGGATACTGTTCCTCATCATAATTTGTATCATTATTAGAAACTGCAGGACTGGGGCGCTTTTCTTCTTCTTGGTCCTCCCCTCCCTTGGATGAAAAGGAAAGATCGGCTTGTTGTTTCAACCTATCTCCAAACCTTTTTCCCATACTCAGCAGAACAACCTTCTTCTTCTTTTTCTTCTTCTCTTTCTCTTTCAAAATGAGAGCTTTTAAGTCCTCTTGCCCTTTAGCCAAGCTCAAGAACATCTCTTGGAATTGGGCATTTTGTGTCTGAAGATCTTTGATTGCTTGATCGGAAGACATTTCTGTTGAAATAAATAGCGAAGAAGATGAGAAACCTGTAATGGTACATGTAATGGTGTGCATGATAATGGGATGCGTATGTAATGATTTCAAAGACCATGGGAGATTTTAATTTGCAAACCAAGAAATAAACAAACTTTATTAGATTAAACTTGTAAAAAGGTTCAACAATGCCTTTAAGGCGTTTATAAAGAAGTAAATGAAAAACAAATCTAAATTAGAAAAAGCAAAATCAGAAATCCCATGGACGCGTCCCCTTTGTGCTGATGTAGTCATTGATCATTCTTTCATTCTCGAGTTTCCTGGTGAGCTTCAAGATCTTCCTCTCTTTCTCATGATACTTTTCCCGGTAGGCATCCCTCTCCTACTTCAGCTGAATCCAAGACCTCTTCAATTCCCTAAGATCAGTGGGCATGTAGGGATAAAGGACTATATAAGGAATGCCCTCTTCATTGGTGGGCTCCACAATTATTGGCAACACAGCTTCATAAGGCATCCCAAGCTTCTGAGCACGAGCTCAAACCCACTGGAGGTAAGGCTGCATAGGGAGAGAAGTCCTTGGTCCTAGCTCTTGAGGGTCAGATCTGTTCACCATGCCCCAAGCTCGTATAAACCTTCGGCGATGCTCGTCAACGTCTTCCTTGTAGTCAAATACAATATCTGTAAGAAGCAGCTCATGAGGACCGTCTCTCCGGGAACGACCGAATTGTTGCAAATCTAAACAAGGACTGTAGGTTATTCCCCCTCTAATTCCAAGCAACGGGAAATTAGGGCATCCCCCACATCGATCAATGACAGCAGTGCTTTCCATAGCCTTAGAACTCCAAAGAATGTCTGTATGGGCAAGGGACATTATCCTGCAAGACTATCCTACACCTTCCTCATTCTTCAACACGGACTTGGGGAGGTGCGAAATAAACCACCTCGCCAGCAGTGGCATGCAACACATGAGAGTCCCTCTTCTACGCACAGTACGAGTGTAGAGGGCATGCAAGATATCACCCAGTAGTGTAGGCACAGGATTGCGAGACAGGAAGATCTTAACCGCATTCACATCTATAAAAGAATCTGGATTCGGGAAGAGAAACAAACCATAGAAAAGGAGAGCCAAGATATCTTCAAAAGCCTGAAAGTCCAAACTATCCCCAAATAGCTGAGCTTGATCTATCAGAAACTTAGCTAAGAAACCTTCAACCCCGCTTCGTGTCTCCTAGTTGGATATTACATCAGCCCGTGTCAGATGCAGAGCTGAAGCAATGTCTTCTCGTCTAGGAGTCTCTTCCAAACCGGTGAAGGGCATCTGCTCAAGGATGGATATGCCCAATAAGTGAGAAAACTCTTCCATAGTGGGAACTAACTGATAATCCGGGAAAGTGAAGCAATGATGCACCGGATCGAAGAACTGGAAAAGCACACTCATCATCTGGTCATCAAACTTTGAGGTAACCAAGCTAAGAAGTTGACCATGTCTCCTAATGAATGAATAAGTATCAGAAACTCTTGAGGCTAAATCTTTGAGTTGAGTAGGTATTTGTACAAAGTTAACTCGAATGGTGTTTCTGCACACGGAAGCCATAATCTGCAAAATAGAACAAAGATAAATCCCCTCGGTCTTTGAAATGGTTAGTATAATGAAGTATGCGTGCTATGTTATGATGCATGATGTCATGGTAAAACAAACAACAGGTATAGCAGATAACAGACATGGTAAAGGCAAACAATTCACACAAAAGCCCTTAAGTTTAAGGCTTGCATGGGGTCTAGGTATTACCCTCTTGAAGTTCAGTTGGTTTCAACCTGTCCTAATAATAGTAACCGGGTTCTAGAGGTTCTCAATATCACTGACCATCCTCCATCGGTCATGGTTTCAGCTCACGCAATCTTTTCTTGCAGCCGGAACTATCTCGAGAGTATGGTCTCAATGAGTGTAGTATCGAGTATCAACCAGTTCTCAGCTTTACACCGAGGCTGGCTATCTCACTACTTCCTAATGGCCAAGTTGGTCAATTATAGGTTCTAAGGCCAGTTGATTTTTAACGACACACATAGCAGCCCCGTATTTTCCTCGTTTCTCCATAAGGGATACCAGTACCAACCAATATGCCACATCAACGTAGCAACTGCTTCAACCGTATCATTCTACGTTGTACAATTCCCTCACAGTTTATTACTACTTACCTAAAAGGTGTCCCCAGATCCGGGTTAGGATCTATAGTAACTCCCAATACAAAACCCTCAAAAGTAAAGCAATCAAATCAAACAAGAGAAGTAATTTATGATGAATTAATCCTAAGGTATACCTCACTTATTTCTCCCCATCAGAGTCGCCAGTTCTGTGATACGGTGGCAGAACCGACTGTTTAATACTGGTTTACGTTTTGCGTTTTTTGTTTGCAAAATGTCGCGGTAAGCAAGAGTCGCCACTGACTTTTATTTTATCCAATTGGAAAGAAAAAAAGCACAGAAAAATTCCTTATTCGAGATTTTGAGTACGAGGGGTAGATTATAGAAAGGGAAGGTATTAGCACCCTTTCTATCCGTGGTTTTCCACGGGCTCTTAGGTACTTGCTCATCATTTTAAAAAATTGCTTCCGTGTTTGTGTGTTTTGAAAAATTTGTGCTTTTACTTCGTTTTAACCCTTGCTTCTATCTTCAAGAGTGTTACAAAGTGTTTTTGAAAACTTTGTTTGAAAAAGTGTAAGTGTGAAAAAAAGTTTGATCTTGAGCAAGTACCTACTAGCATCTACCTACTCGAAAAAAGAATGTTTCTGTTCTTGTTTCCTTTAGACAATGTTATCCCACTATTAACGAGTAGGTAGCGCCGTCGTTGGAGTTGTAAGGGTCAATTCGAAAGGGACGTACGATCACTAAAGCAATGTTAGGATGTCTTGGTAATAACCCTAATGTCTTAAGATCATATTCGAGGCAACATTTCCGAGGCAACCTTTTCGAGGCAACATTTCTGAGGCAACCTTTTCGAGGCAACATTTTTCAACGGGACATTTGATCTTTGTTTAGACAAGAGAGCGACCACTAAAACACCCTATACTTAATGATCATTTACCGAAGGCAACCGAAGGGAGAGTATATCCTAGGAGTGCGCATGTGCGAGAGATTTCATTTCAAGTTATTATCTTTGCACATTTAGGGTTTGCTAACCATTTTAAAATTAACATACAGTCTTGTCATACAATCCTATTATCATACATCTAACAGTTAATATTTACGAAAATTAAAATGCGAGAAATAAAACTAAGCTATTACAAGGCTTCAGGGAGGAGGATTAATTACATAGCCAAAAAACTCGTAAAGCGATAAATAAAAGAAAAATCCTAATTAAACTATTACATACCATGAGCAGTTACATTAATATCGTAAGAATAATAAATGCGTGCAATGAATCGAGAACGAGAGAAATTAGGGTTTTGACCCCGTCTAAACCTAATTGAAAAAAATCATTTTTTTTTGTTGTTTTGATTATTTTGAGAAAATAAGGCTTTAATTGAGTAAATACAAACCTAATTACTAATTAATTTAATCTAAGAAAAATAATTAATTTGACCTATTTTGCATTTTTGTTATTTCAAGAAAAGCAAATAAAAATTAAATCAAATAAACCCTAATTTTCTAATTTATTTTAAATTATTTACAAAAAAGGTTAGAATCACCCTAAAATTAAATTTAACTAAATATTAAATTAAGTTTGATAAAATAAATAAAAACCTAATTCTAAATTTTGTAAAAATTGGTTTTTTATGATTTTTTTGTGGGTAACAAAAAAAGGTAATTTTTGTGTTGATAAAAAAAGCATAATAACTAAAGAAAGGTAAATTAGAGAAAAATAAGAAATAACCCAAGGGCTTGCTGTCAGCGACTCTGATCAGAGGATGATGGTCCAGAGGATGGTGGTCCAGAGGATAATGGTCCAGAGGATGGTGGTCCAGAGGATGGTAGTCCAGAGGATGATGGTCCAGATGATGGTGATCCAGAGGATGGTGATTAGAGGATGATGGTCCAGGGCATGTTCCTGGCTGGTGGACCCAGCAGATCATGACCAGAGGGTGCTTGATCTGGTCCTGATTGATGGGTCCAGAAGATGATCCTTAGAAAGTGCAGGCGCCAGATCTGGTGAATACAAAGGGGAAAAATGCCAAAAGGTTACGCCTGGGATCAAATCCATAATCATGAACTTCTGACTTCCTTCTTCTGACCAACTGCGCTGGGTGTTAGTTTATCAATACAATAGAAACAAACAAATAGATCATAACTATAGGCTTCTGGCCAGAATAAACGCGCCAACATTTAAACCGGCCAGTAAAGTTGTGACACACCATCATCTTCTTCCCTGGATCTGTCGTTTAAAACTTTGAACCTTTACCTACAGACATGGCGCTATGGCTATAACCCTGTGCATTTCAGAAACTGCATACAAGCAATATAAATAAGATTCAAGACCATGGATCAACTGGGTTTGACCCGCTGATCACAATGATCTCCTCCATTAGGGACAATTGTTCCAGTATGAAGAATCCCTAAAAACAAACCATGAACCCTAGCCATGGCAACTTGCTGTATAATTAAAGAAAACGCAATTAAATATGACCATTAGCTTGAAAACATCATAAGGTTCAAGAATATATCACTGAATCATGCTAAATGTGCCCTGTTGTACCCCAAAATTTGCCCTCCCATATTCCTCAAGATTTGTCAAGTCAAGGTCACAAAATTCTCCAAGGGCTATGCAGTTCAACTGTCTCCTATACAGTCAAAACTAGGGTTTGGGTTCTGATCAAGAAAATGAAGATTTCAAAGGCCCAATCAAGTCTCATATGCCTACAAAGATGGTAAAGTATCCTCATATCAAGTTTCAAGGCATTCAGCTCAGAATTGCACAGTCAAAACCCTAGATTGCACTACAGTCAACTGTAGGGGCAAAATGGTCATTTGACAGTCAAAAGTTCAAATTTTTGGTCAACATATCATTTTGAAGCCACAAACATCATTTGATCAATGCTTGATCATGATTCTCAAAATTTGGCTCAGAAATCATCAAAGATGCAAAAGTTGCTATATTTGGACAGCTGAAAAAGTCAACTGAAATTGACCAGGGCATCACTTTCACATGGATTATCAGAAAAATTCCATCCAAAGCTCATTTTGAAGAGAAAGACATTTCCTACAACTCATCTTCATATTCCAAGTCCAAGAAATGCTCTCACAAAAAGTTATCAATTTCAACATTATAGGTCATTTTCAAAAGTCAACAAAAAGGGACTTTAAGTCAAAGGCCATAACTTGAGATTGGTAAATCAAAATGACATGGGACCAAAGGCATTGGTTAAAGGACTCAAAGACCTTTCCAAAATGTCCAAGAACATGTGAAAAGCTTAAAAATTGAGCAAGTTATGCCTTGTGGAAGTTGGGAAATTTTTGGAAATTTTTGAAAGTCAACAATGGTTCAAATGATCTAAAAATGCAAATGGGCCCATTTTTCTTCCAAGTTTCTTCATGCCAAGCCTATGCACGACCATTAGGCCCAAAGGGAAGTATTTTCATATTTTTTAATTATTTATTTGAATTTATATTAATTTATATTCATTTAAATCATTTTTAATACATGAAAAATATAAACCTAACCTAAAAAATCTTTTTATGCACATTATAGGCTCAATATCTCGTGCTTAGTCAATTATGGAAGGTTTTGGGTTGATTGGAACTAATTGACACCAAATTGCACATGATAAGATTCAAAAAGATCCTTAAGCAAATCAAATCTTCAATCAAAGATTACAAGGGATTTTATGTAGTTTTCTTGACCTAAATCGTTCCATACAAGTACTAGATCAGAACCCTAATGCAAAAAGACTGAAGCTGCGCCCCAAGAACCATTTTGCACATTGAAATTTTTCATAAAAACTCAAGAACTGAAAAGTGCCTTAGAGGTCGATTCAAGCATCAACTTTCATTCCATTAGCATCCTGAAGCACCACTGGACGTTTCTCAAGCGTTAACATCAACCAAAACCCCCTGAATTGGTATCCATAAGTCAAATTGTGAAGTAAAGTTCTTGAAATCGCATAGCATAATTCAAGCATTTTTTTTTATTTTTATTTATGTATTCATGATCACAATGATGTTTCTAAGCTGACCATGGTGTTTGATTGCTTTTTTGGACCATATATGCGTTTTCGCCATTGTCACATATTAGGGTTGCAGGTTTTCTAAATTGGGGCTTTTGTATAGAGGAAAAATCAGGACCCATGAATACCATGGTTGAGCTCAGCGCTTGGAGACGAAGAAGAAGATAGTCTCGCGATCAATTTATATGCGTTATAGCGCTAGTCGCTATTTTCTGATAGCTAGCCTAAAACTACGTTTCCAAAACCGTTGCAATAGGACTTTGTTTTCAGAAAAAAGAGAAAGGCGTGAGGAAGATGATGAGTTGTCAGCCGGTGGTTCGTTAGTTCGAATTTGCGCGCGTTTTAACCATTATGCGTTGATCTTGCTTTTTGTCATTTGTTTGATATAATATATTAAATAGAACATAATGGCTCAGCTGGCAGGTACCAATGCATATGACTCTCATGACCTGGGTTCAAGTCCCAGGTCTGGCAAAATTCCATGTTATTTTTCAACGTAAAATCCTGTGCTTTGCTAACGTCCAGGTACACCATATTCCACCCTCATCCAAGCGTACACATGCCTAATGGTCCCAGATCAAGGGCTGATACTGAAGGTCCACTATAAGGCAAGTCAATACGCTGGCACCCAAGCTGGAAAAGTCAACAAATCTCTGGTTTAATGGGCCAATGTTCTTGGGCCAACACCTCCATCTGGGGCCTGAACCCCCCCCCCCTGGTTTGCTTTTCTTTTCTTTTTATTATTTTAATTATTGTGTTATTTATTTTTATTGCTTTAATTAATTAATTTTCTCCTTTTTACAAAATATAAAAATATCATAAAAATCCAGAAAAAGATAAAAAATGTAATAAATATTTTATTTTAATTATTTTCATGAATAAATTGTGTAATTGAATTTAGTATAATTAGGTTTTTTTTAATTTTAATTCTTTTCATAACAAAATATAAAAAATATAGAATTTAGGTTTAATTGTTGATCTTAATCCTTTTTAATTTTCCCTTTTTTATAATAATATTGCTTATTTTATTATTTTCATGAGTAAATTGTACATAAAAATTAATTTAGGTTAAATTAGTCAAATTTCAATATTTTCTTAATAATTAACAAATAATTAGAATTAGGGTTTTACCTCCACTTTTTTAGCTTTAATTAATTCTTTTTCTTTTAAATCTTAAAAAACACAAAAATACCAAAAACATTTAATTTATTTATTTTTAATTCCTTATTAATTTTAATTTTTTGCAAAAGGGTCCAACGCCCTAGTTTTGTTTTAATGATTTTCTTTTGCGCATTTACTTTATTGCTTATTATAATTCTGTATCTCTCCCAAAGCCATGTAACTTTACTTTTCGCGCTTTATTTTATTGCTTTATTTATTTTTCGCTAAATCGGGTCCGGTTTAATTTTGGCGATGTGGACCCGCGCCATTTGTAATAGTCTTAGATTTATTTTTCCGCAAATTTTATGACTGTTCAATATACATGCAAGAATGAATGTCCTAATTAAAATCAAGCGTAGATCACAATGACATGACAAAAGACAAATAACTGAAACATGACACACAAATCACACACCACCCCTAGGGTACGCCCCACTGTTGCCTTTCGAAAGGTGATCGTCGAGTAGAGGACGTCTTAGTAAGTCCTCATGATCCGGGAACCTGGCATGAGGGTAGCTTCTAAGGTGTCTTCCCATTGCTCTGGTGATCACTATGTCCCTACAAAATCGAATTGACCCGAACACCTCCAACGGTGGTGCTACCTACCTCTCAATGGTAGGATGGCACTACTTTAAAGGACATTTACACAGACGAATTCCTTGGGGTAGGTAGGTTCTCAAGGATACTTGCTCTAATTTCAAAAACAAACAAAAATCTTTTCATCAACACATTTTCAAAAGCTTTCAAAGCAAACTTTTCAAACACTCTGACGTATGAGTCGATCTGAAATTTTTCAAAAGAAACTTTTTAAACCCACATTGAAAAGCAAACAAAATATTTTGAAAACACATTGAGCAAGTACCTAAGAGCCCATGGATAACCATGGATAGAAAGGGTGCTAACACCTTCCCTTTCTATAACCCACCTCCCGAACCGAGAGCAATCTCTTTAAAGGAATTTTTCTGTGCTTTTGTCCTTTCCAATTGGAGAAAATAAAAGACGGTGGCGACTCTTGCTTCCGCGACATTTCGCGAACCAGCGTTAAACAGTCAGTTCCAGATCCACCGATCACATGCCCAAATTATGATATGCGAATTCAAAAAAAGAGAGGAACTGCGTGACTCTTAAAGTGCGTTTCAAGGCTCGAGGGAGCTTGCTAATGATTGAATCTTGATCCTTGGATGTCCAGCAAGTGATTGGGATGACTAGAATGCTTTGATTTGGTCTGGAACTTGGAAATTGATTCACAACTTTTGTTAAACTTTTGCAAGTTTTCCTTCTATCCTTTACGCCTCTGATCCCTTTGCTTTTGGTCTGCACATGTTCTATATGTACCCTTGAATGGATTAGGGTTACAATTTTGCTTCAAATCTTTTTCAATTAAGATGATTGAATCATGATTTGATTCTTATGCAAATCTTTCCAAATTAAGCCAAATCCAATCTTTTTATGTCCAAATGAAGCTTTCACGATTTGATTCTCTTTCCAGATGTATAAGAGACCTAAACATACACAAAATCTCAAGCTTTGATTAGTTTTGATATTTTTCATGATTTTATTTTGATTTTATTTGATTTAATTGAAATAAAATTCAAATAAATGATAAAAATAAAATAAAGACAAGTGGGAAGGATCATGGGTCGTGGATCATGTTACAAACTCAAGGTAAGCACAAAAAGTTGGGCCCATTTGACAAAAATTGCAATTTTGGCCACATTTGACTTTTGGCAATTTCGCAAAAATGGTCAACTTTGCAAATGCATAACTCCTTCAATTTTGATCCTAGAGATGTGTTCTTGGACTTTTTAGAAAGCTTAGGATGTTCTATAAGCAACACTTTTGGTATCATCTCAATTGAGTATTCCATGTTTATGTATGAAGCTTTGACAAAAAAGGTATTTTTGTTGACTTTTCAAAATGACCTATAATGTCCAAATTTATATCTTCTTGTGAGTGCATATTTTGAACTTAGGAGATGAAGATGAATTGTAGGTAATTAAATCCTCTTTAAAATGAGATTTGGATGGGTCATTTCTGATAAAGTATGAGAAAGTTATGCTTGGTCAAAGTTGAGTTGACTTTTCCTGCAAAACCCTAATTTAGCAACTTTTGGGTTTTGATGAATTGTGAGCAATCCTTGAGGAATCACGATCAAAACTTGATCAAATGATGAATAATACTTCAAAATGAGGATGTTGACCAAAAATATTGAAGTTTGACTATATGTAGGACACAGTTGAATTTTGCCTTAACATAGTTGATTTTCAGGCCCTTGAGCAACTGACTGAGCAAACTTCCTCTGCAAGGCTTGAAACTTGGCATGGATGATCTTGAGAACATATTAGGACAATGGTGAGCATTTGGGATCCTTTGGACTCAAACATCTTGATGCAAACTAAAACCCTAATTTGAGGTAGACTGTCTTAGGAAAGAGTTTGTCTGGTCAATCTTTGGACTTCCTTGAGCAACTTGAGGACTTTACTTGTAATGTATTGAGAAATATGGAGGGAAAATTTTGGGATACAACATAGGGGTACCTGCATTTGTGAGTGTGGGTGTGTGTAAGGGTGTGATACGGTGGGAGAACTGACTATGAGTTTTGCGTTTGTATTCGCACTTGTTCGGTTGAGCAAGAGTCGCCACCGACTTTTTATTTTATCCTAAAGGAAAGGTTAAAAAAAAGCACAGCAAAAACCTTTTGAGATATTTCGTGGGTCCGGGGGGTAGATTATGAAAAGGGAAGGTATTAGCACCCTTTCCATCCATGGTTATCCATGGGCTCTTAGTTACTTGGTTTTTAGATCACTTGCCTTGATTTTCGATTGCTTGAAAATGGTGTGTATGTGTGTGTGTTTTTGAAAATGTTTTGGAAGAAGATGCCTTGTCTTAGGCTACCCTTGTAACAATTCTTTACTCGAATATTTTACAAAAGTGTGTATCTTTTCGAAAAGATGTTTCAAAGTGTTTTTGAGAGTTTGTTTTGAAAGTGTTTGTGGAATGTGGTTTTTGAAAAGAAGGCAAGTGTTTTTGCAAGTTGATCTCAAGTAACTAAGAGTTTTGTCTACCCTATTGTACTCAAAGGTTTTCTCTATGTTTTCAACCTTTTTTAACAATTTTGTTCCACCATTGAATTTGGTGGACAATCTTGCGTTTAGGAAGTTTAACGGGACGGGCGCGGGTCATCGTATGGACCATGAATGAAATGGTGCCAAGTGTCTTTGGCAATTTGCTTTGAAGGGACTATGATCATTCCGTTTTAGGCAACATTCGAAAGCGTCATCGAGAGACTTATGATCATTTGAATTTGTTTTGCCAAAGATACTCGACGTGCAAGCATGGCCCATTTTGGAAGGCAACATGTGGGATTACCCTAGAGGGTGCAAGTGTGATTGTGTATTGATTTCATGTATTTGTCTTGTATTAGGTTATCTAGCGTTTGATTTTATGTACATGCAAACCCTAGGTCTAACCATGGTATAATTCAAAAGCGGTAAACTGCGGAAATGTAAAGTCTACGCTATTACAGAATAAGTATCCGGGAGTGGGGGTACAAATTTACGAATAGGGATGAGACTTAGGAATGTAATGTCCAATAAGTTACAACCAAATAGAATTTGCGATCAAATGTAAATGTAACGAATATACAAAATAAACAAATGTATAATGTATCAAAATGCAAGTATATTGTGTAAGTGTACGTGCATATGGGTATTTGTATATGTAATTATTTACAGGTGCGACAATGTGAATTTAAAAGAGTATTATTAAGTATTATTTAACTTTAAAGAAAGAAATTAAAATATTTGTTTAATTAATCTTCTGTAGTCTTGTATTCTCTTTAGTATGTAAAAAAGGGAGATTTAAGAAAAGAAAAATATTCTAAGTTTGAAAGTTATTATTTTACATTTGATATAAGAAAAAGTATCTTTGTATTGTTAATAAGAATATTTGAATTAAAAGAAAAAGGTGTTTTCGATTTTAATTATATGGTGTAATAAAAAATGTATTTTTATTATTTATGTACAAAGAAAATTTAAATTAAATGTTTTAAATAAAAAATGTGTTTTTATGTATTTTAGTATTAATGTATTAGTGAAAAATATATTAAGTTAGAGAAAAATAGATTGTGTTAAAAAAACATTTTATATAAAAAGAAAAGGGTTTGTGTTAATTTATTACCAAAATAACTTGTTTATATATAAAAAAAGGTAAGTTAATTAATTAATAAAAAGAACATAACATTTGTTTTATAAAAGGGGTAAAAGTTTTTAAATGGGCCTTATGGGATTTGGCTTGAACAAGAGAAACGAGGGGGGGTGTATTAGGAATTAGCTTGGGCTTAGGTTTTATGAAACAGATTAGGCCCACTCGGTTTTGACAAACGTTTTAGGGTTTTGATTGTGTTTTCATTTTTTGGATGCTTAGGGTTAGGTGAGGCAGAAGCGCTGTTGCTAGCTTCGTTCGTTACTTCATCTTCTCCGATCGTTCTGAACACCTAGCTTAAACTTCCTCCTCAGCCACCAGCGACCTCCACCTCTTCTTCCCTCCAACGACAGCATTATGGCGATCGGTCTAAGGTACAATTCGTTTTCTTATTTCGTTAGGGATTTTACGATTTTTGCATGTTTGTGATTTTTCGCTTATTTGATTCTTACTCCAAATTGTTATTGTGATTTGATGCATATGATAGAACAAGAGGGGGAAAAGCTACCTGGAGACGGAGGAGGGAGGTTGGGGCGAGCTAGGAGGCCGGAGCGAGGAATATGCGTGATGATGGACTCTTTGAGCTTCCTGGTATCTTTACCTTTTTTCCATTTTTAGGGTTTTATGATGAACTGACTGAAAACCCATTCGTAAATTCACCTCTTTCTTCTTCTCTTTTGCCTTTAATGCTTGTTGCTTTGAACGTGTTTGTCGTATGCTTGCTTATGTTGCCTTGAGATATCTTTGCCTTTTGTGCATGTTGAAATGTGATGCTTGATGATTTGTTCTTCTTCTGCTTCTCTTGTTAGCTTGTCTAGCTTGATGATTTGTTCTTCCTTGCCCAATGATGAGCCTAGGGTTCTGAGGGTCCTGAATATGTGCTTGAAATGCTATTGTTGAGCCACTTTGTATGCTTGTTAAGGTTGCCTCGATACTTTGCTTCTGTTGCCCATTTGATTTGCCTTTAATTGCCCTGTGATGAACTTTCTGAGGGCCTGGATTTACCACTGAGTTGCCTGTTGAAATGCTTTTTTGATTTGCCTTTGATTGCCTTTGAATACTTGTTTCATTATCCCTTTTGCCCAATGATAGTGCTCTTTGAGGGCTTAAGGATTATAGGTTGCCTGGGTAAGTTTATTGGCTTTGAAAGTTGACAAGGTTTTAGGTATATGCTGGTATGGCTTGGACTTGGTTCAGGTTTCACAGGTTTTAGGTATATGCTGGTATGGCTTTTGACAGGTTATCTTGTGCTTGTTTTTGGTTTAAGGCTGGAAGTTTCAGTCAATGCAGGTTCAAGGCTTTTGGTTCTTGTGCTTGTTTATGCTTTTTTGTCTGAGTTTGATGATAGGCAGGTTTAGAGCTTCAGCAGTTTTGAGTCTTGACAGGGTTTTGAAAATGGTAAGGCCTTGGATATTTGTTTGTGTTGGAGTTTTGAACTTGTATATTGAACTTGGGTGAAAATTCTGGTTTATGGGCATATGTTGGTATGGCTTGTGGTGAGCTTTTTGACAATTGTTACAGGTTATGTCTTTGTGGAAAGGGATAAGGCTTATGCAGGTCTTGTAATTTTTGAGTTGTTGTTTATGCAGGGGATAAAGGCTTTAGCAGGTTCTGATACTTGACAGTGGTTTAAGGCTTTTTTGGATTTGCTCTCTTTTTTTCTCTTTACTGTACCGTGTTTAGTTCTTTTATATTTTCTTCCTTCCTGCCTAAAGCCTAAAACCTACTTTCTTTTTCTCTTCTTCTTCTCTCTCCAGTACAGCTTTGCATTAAGATATTATTTATGCTTTGTACTTCTTTTTCTGAAAGGGCCACTTTATTTTTGGGAAATGATGAAAAGAAATAGCTTTGCTTGCATAACAAATTTCCTCTGCATATTTGTCCCTTCTTCCAGATTTTGTGCTTTGTATCTTTTCAAATCTTCTTCTTTGATAGCTTGGGTAGCCTTGTGACATTTTGACAGCAAGTTTGAATTTTTCAGTTTGGACTTCTAGTTTGGTTTGAACTTGGAGTTTTGAGATTTGAACTTATGCAGTTTGGATAATTTTTGAATTGTGCAATTTGACTTTTGTGCATTCATTTTTAGCAAATAAAAACTCGTCCCTCTTTGTGAACCGGGAGAAATCCCGTTATTTGCAGAGAGGGTTAACTGATCCCAATCAGTGGCCCTTAATGATGAACTGTCTTTTATTTATCTGTCATTATTTATTTATCTGCTATTTGACTTTTCTCTTTTTCTCTTGCAGATGAATAATTGAATGGAGGGGAGCAAAGGATAGCAGATGAAGAATTGAAGAATAGAAGACTTAGAAAAAATAGGATAGTTTCATTTTTTATTTAAATTTAAATTAATGTAAAATCATTGTTTGTAAATAAATTGTAAACAATAATTGTACGAATAATTTAAAAATAAATAAAAGTTTTTATTATCCAATTAATTCTATTTCCTCCTTTTTCAATTATTTACTTATTATTTATAGTTCTTTAAATTAAAATAACTGAAAATTAAATTCCATATATTTAATCTTTAGAATAATAAATAATCAACTAAACATTGATTCCACGTTGATCAAAATAATGAACTTGGCGCTTCCATCATCCAAAACAAAGCACAGTCAAACGCAATAACTGATCAGACGCATTCCCTTTTCACTGATTTCTTACCAAACACTGTAAATCCAAACTGAATGTATCTTTTGACTGGTTCAATCAAACAAACGTGAACTCAATCCAAATGCCTTCTTTTACTGATTAAGTCAAACAATGCGAATTCAAACCAAATCTCGGAATAACTTGCAAAGCATCGTAGAATTAAATCTTTCTGAGAACGTGCCCACAAAAAAACCCTAATTCCTGATTAAATTCCAAAGAGCGTTCGCCTGATCAAAGTTGAGCCAAAATCAACCAAAACCCTAAGCCAACTGTGTGAAACATTCCAGAGCCCTGAAAAATCAATAAAACCCTAATTGTGTCCTGACTGACGAGAAAAGTCTGTTTGACCGATTCTTGAGCCAGTTTGAAAAATCAGGAAACGCCTGAAGCTGCGATTTCTTGTGGAAAAATGCGAGGGCAAATTTTGGGGTATAACAAAGGGTATAGCCATCCTTAAAAATAAAATGTAAAAGAAAAACAATAAGCATAAAAGTTTGTATGCGAAGAAAAAAAAAGTCCATGATTCATTAAATGTCATATGAAGATGAAATAATAACCCTTACAAATGGACCATTGTGCCTCGGGAAAGACACAAGGTTTTAAGAGTGCGAATTGTTTTTTTGAATTATTACATATCCAACAAAAATGTGAAAGATAAATTACTGAGGGATGAAAGTTATTGGGATGAAGTCTCTGGCCTCCCAAATGCGGAGTCCTCCATCGATGGTCGGAAATATCCAATCCTCCAAGCTGCAATCCTCTTCACCATCTTCAACCTCATTGACCTCTCGGTTGCTAATATTCAAGGGTGGCCCTCAAGCACGGGCACGTCGTACAGCCTTCTAAGCACTTGAAGTGAAACCTAAACCAAACTTGTCAGATTTATACAGAATATCCGAAAGTTGCCCCCAGATGGTGCATCCACCCTCCTCTACTACTGCTTTGGCGTCCTTCAGAGATAACATCCGGAGTGGAGGTCTTGTAATCTTGGGAATCTGGGACACAACTTTGGTCACTGCTACCTCTTAGGGTCCTCTTAGAAGTGTTGAAAAGGAGTTTCAATGAACTCGCCATCCAATTCAACATACCTAGAGGAATTGAGGTGGATAATCATATATTCTTCGTCTCCGTGGACAGTGATAATCTTTCCTTGGACCGGATATTTCAGCATCTGGTGTAGTGTAGAGGTGATAGCGCTAGCATTATGGATCCATGGCCGTTCTAGCAGGAAGGAGTAAGAGGGACAGATGTCCATTACATAAAAGGTTGAATTGAAAGTCTGAGTCCCAACCTTTATGGGGATATCCACCTCCCCGTGTACCATCCTCTTTGAGCCATCAAATGCCCTTACGACTATGTTACTTGGTTTCAACGTCAGTCCTTCGCAGTCTAGTCTGTTGAGAGCTTTCTTTGGTAAAACATTCAAAGATGAGCCAATGTCCACCAAGACATGGGCCAGAGTTGTGCCTCCACATTCCACAGAGATATGTAATGCCTCGTTGTGCTTTCTTCCCCTTGGTGTCAGATTAGCATCTGAGAAGCCTAGGTCGTTATCCGCTGTCAAGCTGGCCACACAATCTTGAAATTGATCAATAGACGTCTCATGAGGCACATGGGCTATCTTTAGGAACTTTATCAGGGCTTTCGCATGTGCCTCGGAACACAGCAGCAATGCCAGCATGGAGATCTTAGAGGGAGTTTGCCCCAACTGTTCAACTACGTCGTAGTCGCTCCTCTTTATTATTTTTAGAATCTCCTCCATTTCTTTCTTGGAGGTCTCGGGGATAGTCAGTGATTGAGCCTTCATTCGGACAGGCTCCACTTGAATACTTTTTCCTCGAGTTTCAGCAGCAGGAGTGTTGGTAGGAATGACAGCAGGGGTTGTATCGTCTTCGTTAATAGGAGCACTTGCAGAGATGATTATTGGTACAAAAGTAACCTTTGGAGCAGCCACAGGTCCAAAAACTGCCTTTGGAGGGGAAATTTATGGAGAAAATATTCTACCGCTTCAGGTAATCTTACTAGTTCCGGCAATATTGCTAATGTCGGAGTCTTCTTCTTTGAAGCTTATCTCTTCGGTGGCCAGCCCATCTTGTTTAATGCCATGGTAGTAGATGTCCCCACCGTAATTCCACAGCACAATTTTGTCTGATCCATATGGGACTGGCCCAGGCATTGTGATTATAAGAGGAGTAGTTTTTGGAACCGATGTAACTCTAACAGGTCTTTTGGGGACCCTGGAAGAATTGGTGGAGATGGTAATGATTGAAACGTCTTTGACAGGAACAGGTGAAACAGGAGTAATTTCAAATAAGATCTCTTTGTTGTCTATCAAGCTTTGAATGCCTGTTGTTGTACCCCAAAATTTTCCCTCCAATATTTCTCAATACATTTCAAGTGAGGTCCTCAAATTGCTCAAGGAAGTCCAAGGGTTGACCAGACAAACTCTCTCCTAAGGCAGTCTACCTCAAATTAGGGTTTCAGTTTGCATCAAGGTGTTTGAGTCCAAAGGATCCCAAATACTCACCATTGTCCTAATATGTTCTCAAGATCATCCATGCCAAGTTTCAAGCCTTGCAAAGGAAGTTTTCTCACTCCATTGCTCAAAGGCCTGAAAAATCGACTATGCTAGGGCAAAAGTCAATTGTGGCCCACATGCAGTCAAACTTCAAGATTTTTGGTAAAAATTATCATTTTGAAGTATTATTATTCATTTGATCAAGGGTTGATCATTATTCCTCAAGGATTGCTCACAATTCATCAAAACCCAAAAGTTGCTAAATTAGGGTTTTGTAGGAAAAGTCAACTCAACTTTGACCAAGCATAACTTTCTCATACTTTATCAAAAATGACCCATCCAAAGCTAATTTTGAATAGGATGCAATTCCCTACAATCCATATTCATCTCCCAAGTTCAAAATATGAACTCCCAAGAAGATATGAATTTGGAAATTATAGGTCATTTTGGAAAGTCAACAAAAATACCTTTTTTGTCAAAGCTTCATACATGAACATGGAAGACTCAATTGAGATAATACCAAAAGGTTTGATTAGAGGAAATCTTAAGCTTTCTAAAAAGTCTAAAAATACCTCTCTAGGGTCAAAATTGAGGGAGTTATGCATTGGTAAAGTTGACCCTTTTTGCAAAATTGTCAAAAGTCAAATGTGCCCAAAATTGCCATTTTTGTCAAATGGGCCCAACGTTTTATGCTTGCATTGAGTTTGTAACATGACCCACGACCCATGATCCTTCCCATTTGTCATTCTTTTATTTTTGTCATTTATTTTGATTTTATTTCAATTAAATCAAATAAAATCATGAAAATATCAAAAACTAATCAAAGCTTGAGATTTTGTGCATGTTTAGGTCTATTATACAGCTGGAAGTGAGATCAAATCGTGCGAGCTTCATTTGGACACAAAAATATTGGATTTGGCTTAATTTGGAAAGATTTGCATAAGGATCAAATCATGATTCAATCATCATAATTGGAGAAGATTTGAAACCAAGTTGCAACCCTAATTCATTCTTGGATACATAAGGAAGGATTGCAGGCCAAAAACAAGGAGATTGGAGGCGTGTAAACAAGAAAGCAAGTTTCAAAAAATTGGAAAAAAGTGGCACATTGATTTCTAAGTTGCAGACCAATTCAAAGTATTCTAAGCATCCCAAACGTTTGCTGGACATCCCAGGAACGTGTTTCAACCATTAGCAAGCTCTCTCAAGCTTTGAAACGCGATGTAAGTACCACACAGTTTCTCACTTTTCTTGATTTCGAATCCATTAATTATGGCATCTTTAGCATGAATAATTGACATATTCTTAATCCTTATGATGTTTGCAAGCTAATGGTTATGTTTAATTGTGTTTTTATTGACTGTATACAAAGATGCCATGGCTAGGGTTTATGCTTCGTTTTTAGGGATTCTTCATATAGGAATAATTGGCCATGGATAATGGTACCATGATGCTCGTGAGATTGCAACGAGTTGATTGGTACCATTGGTTGTGATTTATGATGCTTGCACAAGATTTTGGAGATACACAGGGTTGTACCTACGCCCAGATGACTGTATGTAAAAGTCAAGAAATCTTTAACGACGGTGGGAGGAAGGAGATGATAACGTGGCATCCTGCGAATGGACAATTTTGAGTTTCGCGCGTGGTTTGAGTTAGCCATTTGTTTTATTATATAATATTTATTTGTCATTATTTGTTCAATTAAGCAAGCTAGCTCAGATGGTCATCATGCAGGGTAAAATGCCAAAGGGCCTGGGTTCGATTCTCAGGTCCCCAACTTTATTCCATATTATTTTTCTCTACATCATCAGGTACACGTGCATACAAGGAGCCTACCATACACCATCAGTATCCAGCCAACAGATCTCCAACAAGGAAGATCCAATGCCTTATCACATGGAGGTTCACAATACACCCCAGTCAAGCACGCGCATAGGATCAGGAAAAGTCAAACAGGGCCAGGCACTTTTGGGCCCAGAATTGCAATTCACCCCCCCCCCCCCTTCTTGCTACAAAACCAGGCCCATTCTATTTCTTTTCTAATTTTTCTTTTTATTTAATTTCTTTTATTTAATTATTTTCTAATACAAATTAATTTTTGTTTTTTACAACAAAAAAAAAACATAAAATCAATTTCACAAATTTAGAATTAGGTTTTATTTTTTTATCAAATTTAATTTAATATTAGTTAAATTTAATTTTAGGGTAATTCTAACTTTTTGTAAATAATTTAAAATCAATTAGAAAAAATTAGGGTTAACATGCGATTTAATTTTTATTTCTTTTCTCAATAAAACAAAAATCTAAAAAATAGGTTAACTTAAGTATTTTTCTTAATTTAAATTAATTAGTAATTAGGTTTTTATTCAATTAAACCTTATTTTCTTAAAACAATCAAAACAACAAAAAATGATTTTTCTCTTTAAGTTTCAATTAGGTTTAGACGGGGTCAAAACCCTAATTTTTCTCGTTCTCGATTCATCGCGCGCGCTTATTATTTTTTATAATATTAATGTAACTGCTCACAGTATGTAATAGTTTAATTAGGATTTTCTTTATTTATCGTTTTTAGGGGTTTTTGGCTATGTAATTAATTCCCCTCCCCGAAGCCTTGTAATAGCGTAGTTTTTATTTCTCGCATTTTTATTCCCGCAAATATTAACTGTTAGATGTATGTTAATAGGATTGTATGACAAGATTGCATGACAATTTAAAATGGCTAGAAAACCCTAAATGTGCAAAGATAATAATTGAAATCAAATTACTCGCACATGCGCACTCCTAGGGTATACTCTCACTTCGGTTGCCTTCGGTAAACGATCATTAAGTATAGGGTGTTTTAGTGGTTACCCTCCTATCTAAACAAAGATCAAATATCCCGTTTGGAAATGTTGCCTCGGAAGCGTTGCCTCGGAAATGTTTCCTCGAATATGATCTTAAGACATTAGGGTTATTACTAAGACGTCCTAACATTGCTATAGTGATCGTACGTCCCATTCGAGTTAACCTTTACAACTCCAACGACGGTGCTACCTACTTCTCAATAGTAGGATAGCGTTGTCTAAAGGAAACGAGAACAAAAACAATCCTTTTTCGAGTAGGTAGATGCTAGTAGGTACTTGCTCAAATCAAACTTTTTCACACCAAACACTTTTCAAACAAAGTTTTCAAAAACAACTTCGTAACACTCTTGAGGACTGATACAAGGGTTAAAATGAAGTAAAACAAAAACTTTTCAAAACACACGAACACAGAAGCAATTTTTAAAATGATGAGCAAGTACCTAAGAGCCCGTAGAAAACTACGGATAGAAAGGGTGCTAATACCTTCCCTTTCTATAATCTACCCCCCGTACTCAAAATCTCGATAAAGGAATTTTTCTGTGCTTTTGTCCTTTCCAGTTGGATAAAATAAAAGTCGGTGGCGACTCTTGCTTACCGCGACATTTTGCAAACACAAACGCAAAACGCAAACTAGCATTTCTCAAAACAATCGGTTCTGCCACCGTATCACAGAACTGGCGACTCTGCTGGGGACTTAATAAGTGGGGTATACCTTAGGAATATTTCATCATAAATTGCTTCTCTTGTTTGTTTTGGTTTCTTTACTTTTAAGGGTTTTGTATTGGGAGTTACTATAGATCCTAACCCGGATTTGGGGGACACCTTTTAGGTAAGTAGCAATAAACTGTGAGGGAACTGTACGACATAGACCGATACGGTTGAAGTAGTAGCTACGTTGATGTGGCACATTGGTTGGTACCGGTATCCCTTGTGGAGAAACGAGGAGAATACGAGGTTGCTATGTGTGTCGTTAAGCATCAACTGACCTTAGAACCCTTAATCAACCAACTTGGCCATTAGGAAGTAGTGAGATAGCCAACCTTGGTGTAAAGCTGAGAACTGGTTGATACTCGATACTACACTCATTGAGACCATACTCTCGAAATAGTTCCGGCCGCAAGAAAAGATTGCGTGAGCTGAAACCATGACCGATGGAGGATGGTCAGTGATATTAAGAACCTCTAGAACTCGGTTACTTTTTCTAGGACAGGTTGAAACCAACTGAACTTCAAGAGGGTAATACCTTAGACCCCATGCAAGCCTTAAACTTAAGGGCTTTTTATATGACTTGTTTGCCTTTGCCATGCATGTTATCTGCTATACCTGTTGTTTTTATCATGACATCATACATCATAGCATAGCATGCATACTTCATTACACTAACCATTTCAAAGACCGAGGGAATTTATCTTTGTTCTATTTTGCAGATTATGGCTTCCGTGCGCAGAAATACCATCCGAGTTAACTTTGTGCAAATACCTGCTCAACTCAAAGAGTTAGCCTCAAGAGTTTCTGAGACTTCTATGTTCATTAAGAGACATGGTCAGCTTCTTAGCCTGGTCACTTCAAAGTTTGATGAGCAGATGATGAGTGTGCTTTTCTAGTTCTTTGATCATGTGCATCATTGCTTCGCCTTTCCAGATTACCAGCTGGTTCCCACTTTGGAAGAGTTCTCCCACTTATTGGGCATATCCATCCTTGAGCAGATGCCCTTCATAGGTATGGAAGAGACCCCTAGACTAGAAGACATTGCTTCAGCTCTGCATCTGAAACGGGCTGATGTAGTGTCCAATTGGGAAACACGAAGCGGGGTCGAAGGTTTCTTAGCCAAGTTTCTGATAGATCAAGCTCAACTGTTCTGGGATAACTTGGATTTTCAGGCTTTTGAAGACATCTTGGCTCTCCTTATCTACGGTTTGGTTCTCTTCCCGAATCCAGATTCCTTTATAGATGTGAATGCGGTTAAGATCTTCCTGTCTCGCAATCCTGTGCCTACTCTACTGGGTGATATCTTGCATGTCCTCTACACTTGTATTGTGCATAGAAGAGGGACCCTTATGTGTTGCATGTCGTTGCTACCGAGGTGGTTTATTTCACACCTCCCTAAGTCTGTGTTGAAGAATGAAGAAGGTTTGGGATGGTCTTACAAGATAATGTCCCTTGCCCATACATACATTCTTTGGAGTTCCAAGGCTACGGAAAACACTACTGTCATTGATCGTTGTGGGGGATACCCTAATGTCCCGTTTCTTAGACATAGAGGGGGTATAACCTACAACCCTTGTTTAGCTTTGCGACAATTCGGTCGTGCTCGGAGAGATGGTCCTCATGAGCTACTTCTTACGGATATTGCATTTGACTACAAGGAAGACGTTGACGAGCATCGCCGGAGGTTTATACGATCTTGGGGCATGGTGAACAGATCTGACCCCCAAGAGCTAGGACCAAGGACTTATCTCCCTATGCAGCCTTATCTCCAGTGGGTCCGAGCTCAAGCCCAGAAGCTTGGGATGCCTTATGAAGCTGTGCTGCCAGTAATTATGGAGCCCACCAATGAAGAGGGCATTCCTTATACAATCCTTTATCCTTACATGCCCATTGATCTTGGGGCATTGCGGAGGTCTTGGATTCAGCTGAAAGAGGAAAGGGATACTTACCAGGAGAAGTACCATGAGCAAGAAAGGAAGATCTTGAAGCTCACCAGGCAGCTCGAGGAAGAAAGAGTGATCAATGACTACGTTAGCACAAAGGGGAAGCGTCCATGGGATTTCTGATTTTTGCTTTTTCTAGTTTAGATTTGTTTTCTGTTTATTTCCTTGTAACTCCTCAAAGGCATTATTGAACCCTATTACCAGTTAATCTAATAAAGTTTGTTTTATTTTTTGGTTTGCAAATTTAAATCTCCCAAAGTCTTTGAAATCATTACATACGCATCCCATTATCATGCATACCATTACAGGTACCATTATAGGTTTCTCATCTTCTTCGCTGTTTATTTCAGCAGAAATGTCTTCCGATCAAGCCATCAAAGATCTTCAGGCACAAAATGCCCAGTTCCAACAAATGTTCTTAATTCTGGCTAAAGGGCAAGAGGATCTAAAAGCTCTCATTCTGAAAGATAAAGAGAAGAAGAAAAAGAAGAAGGTCGTTCTTCTGAGTATGGGCAAAAGGTTTAGGGATAGGTTGAAACAGCAAGTCGATCTGTCCTTTTCATCCAAGGAAGGGGAGAACCAAGAAGAAGAAAAAGGCCCAAGTCCTGCAGTTTCTGATAATAATACGGATTATGATGAGGAGCAATATCTTCCTGCCGTGGATAGGTACAAGCAATTAGAAGACCGTCTGAGTGCTATGGAGATTCAGAAGATCCCCGGTTTGGATTTTGGAGAGCTGGGACTAGTATCGGGAGTGGTGATCCCTCATAAGTTCAAAGCTCTGATTTTTGCTAAGTACGGTGGAGTATCCTGTCCAAAACTCCATCTCCGCTCATACGTCAGAAAAATCCAACCCCACACTGCTGATAGAAATGTGTGGGTGCATTTCTTTCAAGATAGTCTGTCAGGGACTCAGCTTGAATGGTTTTATCAGTTGGAAGGAGCTAATGTCTGAAACTGGGAGGAACTTGCTGCTGCTTTTTACAAGCAGTATCAGTATAACACCGACCTTGCTCCCACTCGTACTCAGCTTCAGGGTATGTCAATGGGTGCAAGCGAAGGTTTAAAGGACTATGCTCAAAAGTGGAGAGACTTGGCTGGAAGAGTCCAACCCCCTTTGTCTGACAAGGAGTTGGTTGACATGTTTCTAGGGAAGTTATCTGGTTCATTTTTCAATCATCTGATCGGCAGTTCGTCGTCTGGGTTTACTGAGTTGATTTTGACTGGGGAGAGAGTAGAAGCTGGTATTCGAAGTGGTAAGATACAGAAGGATACTTCATCGAGTGCAGTAAATAATCCTTTCACCGGTAAGAAAGAAGCTAGTGCAGTCTATGGCTCGAGGAGCCAAAGCAGACCTGAACACTGTCAAGCAATAAATGCGGTAGTGATATCAAGACCCACAATCGCTCCACAATGCAATAATCAACAAAGGGTGGAGAGACCACAGAGGCAGTACACTCGACTCAATATGACCTTGTCTCAAATTCTACCATAATTATTGAAGACCAATCTGGTAACTCTGAGGGAAGCCCCGAAGAACCCCAACACCACTTCTCCTCAAAATAACCCAAATGCCCGCTGCGCCTGTCACTCTGACGGCCCAGGTCATGATACAAACAACTGTTGGGCCTTGAATAATAAGGTGCAAGACTTGATCGAAGCCAAAGAGATTGAGTTTGACGCTCCGTAAAAGCCCAACGTCATAACTGCTCCTATGCCCAAACATGGTCATGGAGTAAATGTTGTGGACGATGATTTATTTGTGACCTTCGTGGAAGAAATTACTACTCCTTTGATGATAGTTAAGAAGAATTTGTTGTTAGCCGGTTTATTTCTGGGCTGTGGTGAAGGTTGCCACATGTGTTCAATTCTGCCTGCTGGTTGCCACTTATTGAAATCAGGTGTTCAACGCCTGATGGATAACAAAGAGATCCTATTCGAAAAGACTATGATTCCTTTAGTTCTAGTTGAAGATGTTGCCATCATAACCATTTCTGCCAATCCTTCCAAGGCTTCCTCGAGAAATCCTGTTAGGATTACACCCGTTCCAAGAATCGCTCCGTTAATCATTACTGTCCCTGGTCCTATCCCATACACTTCGGATAAGGTTGTCCCTTGGCACTATGGGGCTGATGTGTATTACCATGGAGTTAAACAAGACTTAAAGAGTGAAGAATTTGATGCTGATGTCGGGAATATTGTCGGGGATAGCAAGGTCACCAGAAGTGGAAGACGCTTTTCTCCCGAGATTTCCCCTCCGACTGTTCACAAACCTGTTGTCATTCCATCTGCCAGTACATCAGCTATTATCCCAGTTCCTATTCCAGTTATCACCCCTGTCGCCGAGCTATCTGGGACTCGGGGCAAATAAATCATAGGTGGGCCTGCCCGGACGGAGGCACCTAAGAAGATCATTGTAGAAACCTCTAAGCAGGAGATAGAGGAAATTCTGAAGATTATCAAGAAGAGCGACTACAACGTAGTTGAGCAGCTGGGGCAGACCCCGTCTAAAATCTCCATGTTGTCCTTGTTATTGTGTTCTGAAGCTCATGCAAAGGCTTTAATTGATTTCCTCAAAATTGCACATGTGCCGCAGGAAACTTCGGTTGATCAATTCAAAGATTGCGTAGCTAGCTTGACTGCCGACAATGGGTTGGGTTTCTCAGATGCACATCTGACTGCTAAAGGAAGAAATCACAATGATGCTTTGGACGTCTTGATCGAGTGCATGGGCACTACCATGGCCCATGTACTAGTGGATACCGGGTCCTCACTGAATGTTTTTCCAAAGAAAGCATTAGACCGTCTGGACTGTGAAAGCTTGATTCTAAAGACGAGCAATATTGTGGTCAGGGCCTTCGACGGGTTAAAAAGGATGGTGCATGGGGAGGTGGACGTCCATGTTAAAGTTGGCTCTCAGACTTTTGCATCCACCTTTTATGTGATGGATATCAGGCCATCATATTCTTGCTTGCTGGGTCGTCCTTGGATTCATAAGGTTGGGGCAGTGACTTCCATGCTCCACCAAATGTTGAAATATCCGGTAAAGGGGAAGATTATCACGGTACAAGGTGAAGAGGAGTATATGGTGAGTCATCTTAATTCCTTTGGTTATATGGAGATGGGTGGGGAGTTCATCGATACCCCTTGTCAGAACTTTGAAGAGGTCCCCCGGACTTTGGCGTCAACTGAAGTTGTTACTAACAAACCTCCGATGAAGATGGCTTCCCTCAAGGATGCCAAGGTTGTAGTTGAAAAAGGTGGGTGTGCAAATTGGGGTCAGCTCCCTGATTTCACACACAAAACTGACAAGTTTGGTTTAGGCTTTACTACAGAGCCTCAAAGGGCTGTTAGGCGCGCGCGGATTAGAAGACCTCCTCTGCATATCAGCAATCAGGGAGGGAATGCAATTGAGGACAGTGAAGAAGACTTGGATATCGACAGCTGGATCTACCCTACAACCAATGGTGGATTGAACGACTGGGCGGCGAAGGACTTCATACCCGTTTCTTTTATTACACAGTAATTGACTTTTGTTTTAAGAGTTGTAATAAACAGTTTGAAACTTTACGGCCCGGTGCCTTGCCCGAGGCACTTTGGCTTTGCTTGTGAGGGCTTATTATTTGTCATTTTCATATATCATCAATAAAGCATTGGACGTTTTCTTGCATTACAAATTTTGTGCTCCTTGTTTTTCTTTTTTTGTCTCTCGCTTTATCAAAAAACAGCTATTGTCTTACACACACTCACGTATCATAATGCAGATCCATATCCACTTTGGATCCCATTGATAACAGCTCTGCTACTGCCAGTTATGACTTTGAAAATCCGATCAACCAAGCCGAGGACGAAGGTGAGGACGATTGTGAGGTACCCGAAGAACTTGCTAGACTGTTACTACAGGAAGAGAAGGTCATACAGCCCCATGAAGAGTCAGTGGAATCAGTAAATTTGGGTACAGAGGAAGACATGAAATAGGTCAAGATAGGTGTGAATCTGGAGTCTAGTGTCAAGCAACGGTTGATACAAATTCTACGCGACTATGTTGAGATCTTCGCTTGGTCTTACGAGGATATGCCTGGTTTGGACACCGACATTGTGGTACACCGCCTGCCAACCAAAGAAGATTGTCCTTCGATAAAGCAGAAGGTTCACCGTATGCGCCCTGAGATGTCTGAGAAAATCAAAGCTGAAGTCATGAAACAGTTTGACGCTGGATTTCTAGCTGTCACTTCTTATTCGCAGTGGGTTGCTAATGTTGTTCTGGTGCCTAAGAAGGATGGTAAGGTACGGATGTGTGTGGATTATAGAGATCTGAACAAGGCGATCCCCAAGGATGATTTCCCGCTTCCTCACATCGATGTTCTTGTTGACAACACCGCGCAACATAAGATCTTCTCCTTTATGGATGGTTTTTCTGGTTACAACCAGATCAAGATGGCTCCCGATGACATGGAAAAGACCACCTTCGTTACGCAGTGGGGCACCTTCTGTTACAAAGTAATGCCTTTCGGGTTGAAGAATGCTGGGGAAACATATTAGTGCGCCATGGTTGCTTTGTTCCACGACATGATTCACCATGAGATTGAGGTTTATGTTGATGACATGATCGCCTGATCCTAGACTGAGGAAGAGCACCTTGACCATCTCTAGAAACTATTTGACAGGTTGAAGATGTACAAGCTAAGGTTAAACCCGAACAAGTGCACCTTCGGGGTAAGGTCTGGTAAGCTGCTAGGTTTCGTCATCAGTGATAAGGGTATTCAGGTGGACCCTGCCAAGGTAAAAGCCATACAGGAGATGCCAGCTCCCCGCATAAAAAAGGAAGTTAGAGGCTTTTTGGGACGTCTGAACTACATCTCCCGATTCATTTCACACCTGACTGCTACTTGTGAGCCAATCTTTAAGCTGCTGAAGAAAGATCAAGTGGTAAAATGGAATGATGAATGTCAGACCGCCTTTGAAAGGATCAAGGAATACCTCAAAGAGCGACCAATTCTGATGCCTCCAGTTGAAGGAAGACCTTTGATCTTATACTTGATAGTACTGGATAATTCAATGGGGTGCGTATTGGGGCAGCATGAGGAGTCTGGCTGAAAAGAGCATGCTATTTACTACCTTAGAAAAAAGTTTACCGACTGCGAGACCCGATAATCGTTGCTCGAGAAAACTTGTTGCGCTTTGGCATGGGCTGCTCGCTGGCTGAGACAGTATATGATGACTCACACTACCCTATTGATATCAAAGATGGATCCAATCAAGTATATTTTCGGGAAGCATGCCTTGTCCGGAAGAATAGCAAGATGGCAGATGATCTTAACTGAATATGATATCCAGTACACAACTCAAAAAGCAATCAAGGGGAGTGTATTGGCGGATCATTTGGCACATCAGGCCGTGGATGACTACCAAACCATGAATTTCGAATTCTCGAATGAGAACATCATGTTGGTGACTGACTGTGAGAAACCTGGACCGGATGAAGGACCTGAGGAAGGATCCCGATGGTCTATGTATTTTGATGGAGCCTCAAACGCGTTAGGTAATGGCATTGGCGCTGTGATCATATCTCCCGAGGGCTATCATACTCTGTTTACCGCCTGATTATGTTTTAACTGCACCAACAATATGGCGGAGTATGAAGCATGTATCATGGGCCTTCGAGCAGCTATTGACCTGAGGATTAAGTTCTTGAGTGTATTCGAAGATTCTGCTCTGGTGATCAGTCAGATCAAAGGCGAGTGGGATAAGAAGCACCCAAATCTTATTCCTTATATGGAGTATGTGTTGACGTTGCTTCCGCACTTTAAAGAGATAACTTGTGAACACTTCCCGAGAGAGGAAAACCAGTTAGCGGACGAACTAGCTACCATGTCTTTATGTTCAAAGTAAGGTGGGACAATGAAGCTCCCCAGATTACGATCGAAAGGTTGGGTGAACCCGCACATTGCTGTGACATCGAGACTGAAGAGGTAGCAGATAAAACCTGGTTCCATGAGGTAAAGAGGTATCTTGTGGCTCAAGAGTACCCCGAGGGTGCATCTGTTAATGACAAGAAGTTTCTGAGAAGGTTCGATGCGAAGTTCTTCATCAGTAATGGGATTCTTTACAAGCGTAATCATGATTCAACTTTACTGCAGTGTGTAGACAAAAGCGAGGCAGAAAGAATTATGGCAGAGTTGCATGAAGGTACCTTTAGAACTCATTCCAGTGGACATACCATGGCAAAGAAAATCCTACGGGCAGGATATTATTGGTCCACTATGGAAGCTGATTGTTATCAGCACTCTCAGACCTGTCATAAGTGCCAAGTCTATGCTGATAAGGTGCATGTACCTCCAGTTCCTCTGAATGTTTTGACCGCACCTTGGCCTTTTGCAATGTGGGGCATCGACATGATTGGCGAGATCATACCTACTGCGTCCAACGGGCATCATTTCATTCTGGTAGCTATTGATTATTTTACGAAGTGGTTCGAAGCAGCTTCCTTTGCTACAGTAACCAAGAACGTCGTGGCACGGTTTATCCGACACAACTTGATCTATCGATATGGGGTACCAGAGAGAATCATTACTGACAATGGTACAAATCTCAACAATACAATGATCACCGAGTGTGATACGGTGGGAGAACTGACTTGAGGTTTTGCGTTTGTGTTCGCACTTGTGCAGTTTAGCAAGAGTCGCCACCGACTTTTTATTTTATCCAAAGGAAAGGTCAAAAAGCATAGGAAAGACCTTTGAGATGTTTTCTTGGGTTCGGGGTGTAGATTATGAAAAGGGAAGGTGCTAGCACCCTTTTCATCCATGGTTTTCCATGGGCTCTTAGTTACTTGTTTAGATCACTTGCTTTTGCTTTTCAATTGTTTAAAATGGTGCTTTGTGTGTGTGGTTTTGAAAATGTTTTGAAAAGAGGCCTTGTCTAGGGAACCTTTGTAACAATTCTTGTTTGAATGTCTTACAAAGGTGTTTGTCTTTTGAAAAGATGTTTCAATGTTTGAAAGTTTGTTTTGGGAAATTGTTTTGAAATTGTATGTTTTGAAATTAGCAAGGATGTTTTGCAAGTTTGATCAAGTAACTAGGAGTTGTCTACCCTAACTCAAAGATCTTTCCTACACATTTTTAACCCTTTGACATTGTCGTTTTACCATTGTATTTGGTAAATAACCTTGTGTTTGGATGTTAAACGGGACAGGCGCGGGTCAATTATACAATCGTTGAAAGCAACTTGTGGGACGCTCTAGCAATTTTTGTAAGGGACGAGATCATTTTATCGAAGACAACATCGAGGGTCATCGAGGGACTACGATCTTTGTTTATCGAAGGGTCATTTGCTAGAGTGTCGCATATTCGAGGGACATGATTGTATTTCCGAGGCAACAAGCAAGGTTACCCTAGAGGTGCACGTGTGAGAAGTGTGTTGATTTCAAGTTATTTATTCTTGGATTAGGTCATCTAGCGATTGATTTTTGAATCTTGCCATACATGCCTAATTACTACACAGTATATCGAAAGCAATAAATTGCGGGAATTAAAAGTCTAAGCTATTACAAAAGTATCCGGGAATGGGGGTACAATTATTACAAATGGGGAGGAATCATATAAGAATAGCAATGTGCAAGTATTACAACCAAATCGAATTGTTGTGCGATTTAATACAAAGATATGATAATTTATGAAATAAAGAAATCAATAAAGCATGAAATGCAATGTATTTACTTGAAAAGAGAGAAATAAAATCTATTCTAAAAAGAAAGATTAAATTTTTTATTATTATTATACTTTGTATTTTTATTAATTATGAGCTATCTTTAAAGAAAGAAACTAAATTAAATTAAATGTTTTTTAGTGTTTTTATTAAGTGTAAGAAAATTAATAAAAAGAAAATAATAAAATAAAACTAATTTAAAAAAATCAAATTAATTTTACAAGATGAAGTTTTAAAACAAAAAAACATTAGTATATTATTAACTAAAAGAAAAGAAAACAAAACAAATTAAAAAAATGGGCTTAAGATTTTAAATGGAAGTTAGGCCCAAAGGTAAGAAACAAAGCCAGAAATAAGGGGGGTGAGCCAGTATGCGTGTGTGGGCCTTGAGGCTTTGCCAAAGAAATGGCCCAGAACCTTAAACTCGCATAATTGTTCTGATTAGGGTTTGTGAAAAATTAGGGTTTGTGAACCCGTTTCACAGCGGCGCCGCTCTGTTCCGTCCCTCTCACATATTTCTCTCATTCATCTTCCTCACTCAATCGCCCCTAATTGTCCTTGTCCCTCTTCCTAATTCACGAGCAAAATGTTTTTTTTGCCTTTTGATTTCATCCTAAGTTCTGAAATGAAACCAACTGAAGGGTTTGAAATACAATCTCTCTGATCTTCCCTTCCCCGTTTCCGTTTCCGGCACATCTCCCACTCTCAACCCTTTAAACGATTCTCAAAGTTTTTTGTGAAAAGGTACGGTTCTGCTTTGGCTTAACAGTTTCGTTGATTTTTTCGTATGTTTCGTTCATGTTTTGCTTGTTAATCAATTTCATTACTTACTGAGATGCAGGAAATGGTTTGAAAGGAAACGTACCTTTGGGACTTTTGTGAAATGGAAATGGATATTGAGATTGGGCGAGGATGAACCTTGGTAGCTGGACACAAGGGGAGGGAATAAATGATGATGGATGCGTGAGCTTTGGTAATATTTTTTATCCCTTTAACTTGAATGATGATGGTGTTTCTGACTTTGTTATTTCTTTCCTCTCTCTTGACCTTGAATGATGATGGTGTTACACTTCTGACTTTGTTGGATATTGTTGGTTAGAATACTGATTTTTGACAGTTTTGTTTAGACTGTTTGATGATTGTTGGTATTGCTGAAGGTTGTTTAAACTGAGTTTGGAATTGTATGTTTTGGAAGCTTGAGAATTGGTTTTGATGATGCTTCTGCTGGACTGTTTTATAGTTGAAGGTTGTTTGATTTTGTTGGAATGTTGGGACTTTGTGATTTTTTCTGTTTCTCTTTATTTTGGATAGTTTGGTGAGTTTGCAGGCTTGTTAGCTTTACAGTTTGTAGTCCTTGGTTTTACAGTTTGCAGGATTTTGTTGTTGTGATGGAAAATGATGGTTTTGTTGTTATACAGTTTTGGCTAGGCTTTTGATTTGTTGGGCAGATTGTTTAGGTTTGGAATATTGGTTATGTTGAAAATGGTTATGAAACTAGCTTGGGATTTTGACAGTGCAGGTTTGATCAGTTAACAGGTTGGGAGTTTTTGTATTGTTACAATTTGTTAGGCTTTGTGAGTGTTTGAATTGAGTTATGTCGGTGATGTTGTTGTTGTTGTTGTTGTGGGTTTGGCATTTTGGACAGGGTTTTGATGGTTATGGTGATTTTAGGCTTGCTATGTTTTGCAGTTTGAATTTGCAGGTTTTGACTATTTGTTTTGTGAGTTGGTTCACAGGTTTGGAGGTTTGAGAGTTTTAATAGGCTTGGAAACTGGTTGTTGTGTTTTTGAGAACTATTTTGTTTACAGTTTTGCTGTTTGTGAGAGTTGGTCCACAGGTTATGTTTGAAAAAATGGTTTTGTTGTGATTTCTTATGGTTTTTCAGTTTGGTATTTTTGGGAACTGAGTTACAGGTTTGGCTGTTCTTGGTTTGATAGCAGGTTTTTTTGTTTGACAAAAATGCTCTCTCTCTCTTTTACTTGAGCCTTCTTTTTGTTATATCTTAATTGCTTTTCTCTTTTACAGCCTGTGGGCAGGATGGCCAATTTGTACCTTTCCAACAATTTATGTGATATCTCTTCTCTCTCTCCTCTCTCAATGATAAAAGCAAAAATTCTTTTTCACTGTTTTCTCTGAAAAGTTTTCCAACTCTTAGGAAAATGATGAAAAAGGCTATATGCAACAAGCCCTTTGCTTGTTATTTGGTTTACCATATTGCATTCTTCTTTGCCTGTTGTGCTACTGTCTGCATTTGTACTTTCTTGTGCTATTTGTATGCTACTTCCTTACTACTATGCTGCATTGTTTAGTTACTTTCTTGTACTTTGTCCAATTTAGTTTGGCTTTGTTCAGTTTTCCTTGTTGCATTGTTTGGACAGCATGCTGCAGTTTGGAATATGTTTTCATTTGGACCATTTGCTTTGCATTCTTTAATTTGGACAGCTTGCATTTTTTTTTTTTTGTGAACCAAGAAGAGTAAACTTCTTTTGATTTGCAAAGAGAAAAATAAAAACACGATGAATTAAAAATAGCCCTCTGATTCCAAACGGTAAACCTTAATGATGAACATTTTTCTTTCCCTTTTTTAGAATTCCTGCTTATGTTGTACTAATTATTTTTCTGTCTTTCTTTCATTTGAGCGCAAACTGGATGGTGGCAAAGCAGAGGAAGCAAAAGATTCTTTGGTGTGCATGGGAGCAATGGAAGCTTAGTCATCCTTATGCTTAGACTTTTCTTTGTAACTTAGAGATATTTTCAATCAGTTGTATTAATTTATTTTTCAAGTAGGATAAGTTGTAAAACCTACAGCATTTGAATAATAAATTGTTTTTGTATCAACATCTGAAATAAATGAAAAAAGTCTTTATGAGATAATCTGATGTCCAATAAAATCCCTTACTGTTAGTAACTTGTGATTCTCTCTTTATGTCTTCACTGATTCTTTAAGATTCCTGATTAAAATAACTGAAACTACATTCCAATAATTCTAATCCAGATAACTTAAACTCCAAGTAATATAATAACTCTGTAATCTTGTAACCTTGCAACAGTATTCCAATCAGAACACGCACTGTGTATTCCAATAAATAGACAAATGTTTATTCCATAAACAAGCGGATGTTTTAAAAGACGCAAATTAACTGGTTAACCTGGATCAAACAAACACTGCCTATTTCCAGTAAATTTGAGAGAGCCTGAAAATATGTGACAATCAGTGGAATTTCTGAGAACTCAATTTCTTCTGAGAAATGAGAGAAAAACCCTAATTCCTGATTTACTGCCACAGGAGAAAATCTGTCTGATCGATTCGTGAGCCAATCTTGAATATTTGAATAAACACTAGGGTTGTGTTTTATATGAAAATTAGGAGGGAAAATTTTGGGGTACAACAGCTGCCCCTGTTCAATCTTCTTGAACCTTAAGAGTTAGATCGGCGAGTTTGCCTTTCGTGACTCGAAGGTAAAAGAGGATTGGACACTAGAGTGCCCGTAAATTTTCACTTGTCAAAATATAGTTGGGAGAATGGGCTTAAAGATGCCATTTGGAAGTGTGAATCTTGTTGGAGATGGGCTTAAAGATGCCATCCAAAATTGTTGATCGCATAAGAGATTCCTTTGTGAAAGCCTGTATTCCTGTTGTTGAGGAGGATTACGCCGTGGAATGCTGATCTCTGTCGTGGTAGAAATAGAATTTTAGGAGCTTCAGTCGTCCGTTATCCTACTGGGGAATCATCTCCTGGTTGAAAAGGTGAAAATGAACTGCTATCTGGTCGTGCTCCAGGATTTACAATGACTTACTGGGAGGATGAGATTAAACTTGCTATCTGGTCGTAATCCAGGTTTCGCAATTTCTCCATTCTTATCTGGTCGTAATCCAGGTTTCAGAAGGAATTCAAATATTACTCGGTCGCATCTGGGCTTTAACTTGAATTTATGGCATACTAATATTCGGTCGACACCAGGCTTCTTAGTAATGGTCCAGGTAAACTGCTATTTGGTCGAAATCCAAACTTCGCGAGGTCTTGTGCTGCTATCTGGTCGCAATCCAGGCTTTATGGTATTCTGTATTGCTGTCTGGTCGTGATCCAGGTTTCACAATACTTCTCTTCTTGTATGGTCGTAATCCAGGCTTTAGAAGAAATCAAATGGCTATCCGGTCGTAATACGGGATTCCCTTTGGTTGTGGGCCGACTAAACATCCGGTCGTAGTCCGAGCTTTATAGTATCTGGCTGGGTGAATTGCTATTTGGTCGTAATCCAAGCTACACAGTATCCCTTATCTGTTATCTGGTCGTAATCCAGGTTTCACAGGAACTTGTATTGTCGTCTGGTCGAAGTCCAGGCTTCACAATAACTTGTTGAGCTGTTATCCAGTCGTAATCCGAGATTCACGGCTTGCTGAGGATTTAAACTTTTGTCCATTCGAAATTTGGGCTTCATAGTTTGTTTTTTGTAAGAATTTGATTGTATCTTTTCTTAAAGGTAAAGAGTTAGTCTTATGTAATGTCATGATGTATGTCACGAGTTTTATCAATGTACAAGATATATGAATGTAATGTGTGCGTATGCAAGCTGATTAGCTATCTTGCTGAGGAAAATAAATCTTTGATAGCTGGAGATAATAAAATCTTTGACTGCTGTCGGGGATAGAAAAATCCTTGGCAACTCGCGGGGATTATCAAAAACTTTGACAACCTTTATGGGGATGTGAGAATCCTTCCCGACTTTCCTGGGGATATAGGGATCCTTCAAGTCTTTGACAAAAATTGTTGTAAAAAAATGCTAAGTGTTGTTCGAGAAACCTGCTTGGGGAATCTGAGAACTTTGATGACTATGGCTGGAGATTACACAAAGGGAATCCTTACTCAGCTGGGGAATAGGGAAAACTCTGGCGATCTCTACCGGGGACCAAACAAAGGAAAACCTTGATCTGCTGGAGAATAAGGAAGGCTCTGATGGCTTCTGCAGGGAACTGAGAATGAGAATCTTCGATCTGCTAGGGGATTAAAAATTATGATAAATTTATGCTGAGAGTAAAGAAGGCTCTGGCAACTTCACTGGGGAATCAAGAACAAGAATCTTCAATCTGTTGGGGAGTGAAAAACTCTGTGGGGAATAGCTATATTGCTGGGGAGTAGCTATCCTGTTGAGGATTTTAAGAGACCCTGCGGGGGAATAGTTCATTCAAGAGTTTGGGTTGTATGCCAATCTATTGAGGAATCATCCTAGGGTGGGGATAAAGCAGGAGTTAACCGTTATCTGGTTAATTTTCAGGCTTTAAGATAACTTGCTGGAGAATCTGGAGACGCTGAATGGTTTCCGTTGTGGATTGATAGTTTGACTCCGTTGGGGAAGAAGGTTTTAAAATAACTCTCTGGGGAATTATCTGGTTTTAAAGCGATTCTCCGAGGAAATTGGAGGAAACTGGATGGTTTCCACTGGGGGTTTAAAGGTTGAAGATTTGACTCCGTTGGG
This sequence comes from Vicia faba, assembly GCA_948472305.1. Classification (NCBI taxonomy): domain Eukaryota; kingdom Viridiplantae; phylum Streptophyta; class Magnoliopsida; order Fabales; family Fabaceae; genus Vicia; species Vicia faba. The sequence goes on along the minus strand of OX451737.1, from coordinate 1,425,506,993 downwards.
GAAGAAAGTTTCATCTTCGCTGAGGATCTGTAGTTCAAAGTTTTGGCTCCGCTGGGATTGGGATTTTGGAGACTTAACTCTGACGGGGATTTTGAAATTTAACTCCGCTGGGGATATGTATTTCAAGGTTTTAGCTCCGCTGGGGACCCAGATGATGTACTGCAGGGGATTTCTCTTGGAATAGCCCAAAGACATTTTCCTATACTTTCAACCTATCAGTAATTATTCTTTCTCATTTTGTTCATTTGTAAACATGTGATTATATTCAAGTGCATATGCTCATTAAATAAATCATTGGACGTTTTCAAATAAAACACAAGTGTAAAAAGAAAGAAAGGGCAAATAGTTTTCTGGACTTTGAAGTATCTTTGTATTAACTTTGTATAAGTATTTTGTACAAAGGAGACAGACATCCTAGTAAGAGAATGTTGTCGTAAAAATGAGAAAAATTAATACAAAGAAAGATGGCTATGTGTAAAAATTCCATGGGGTTCCCATTCTGCTATAGCCTTCGTAACTCCGAATATCTTGTCCATTCGCTGCTTCGTTCGACGATGATTGGATTGATCGGAAGCCTGGAGCTTGTCTGTGAAGAGATTGTCCTTAAAGTGATCCGCCGAGACATAGTCATACGCTTTAATTCCCTAACTTTTTCCTGGATCGCCCTTTCGGGTTTTCGATCCACCGGGAAACCCTTTTTTGCCCAAGTCGCCCTTTCGGGTTTTCAACTTGCTGGGTGTACAGATTTTTTTGTTTATCCCTAATTTTTGCCTGAACCGCCCTTTCGGATTTTTGATTCACCGGGATGCCCATTTTTTCCCAAGTCGCCCTTTCGGGTTTTCAACTTGTCGGGTCGTTTATGTGTAGTATCTTTTAACTATGTCTGCGTTTGCAGGGTGCAGCAGGTCGTCACCGTCCATGGTGGTCAGGATCATTACCCCACCATAAAAGATGTTTTTGATCACAAATGGTCCTTCGTAAGTAGGAGTCCATTTGCCCCTGGGATCACTTTGCGGCAAGATGATCCGCTTGATTACAAGATCTCCGACTTGATATACCTGGCGCCTGACTTGCTTATTGAAAGCCTTGATCATCCGTTTTTGATACGTCTGACCATGGCAAACAGCAGTAAGTCGCTTTTCATCAATCAAGTTAAGTTGATCAAGTCGGGTCTGAATCCAATCGTCTTCACTCAAACCAGCATCCTTCATGATTCTCAAGGAGGGAATCTGAACCTCCATAGGCAAAACAGCTTCCATGCCGTATACCAAAGAATAGGGTGTTGCCTCAGTTGATGTATGCGCCGTGGTATGGTACCCATGCAGAGCAAACGGTAACATCTCATGCCAGTCCTTGTAAGTGACCGTCATCTTTTGTATGATCTTCTTGATATTTTTGTTCGCAGCTTCGATAACACCGTTTATCTTTGGCCGATAGGGAGATGAATTGTGATGTTGAATATGGAACTGCTCGCACAAGGCGGTAATCATGGTATTGTTCAGGTTTGTACCATTGTCAGTGATGATCCTGTCAGGGATACCATACCGGAAAATGAGGTTCTGCTTGATGAAGCAGGCAACCACATTCTTTGTGACGGAAGCGAAGGAAGCTGCTTCGACCCACTTGGTAAAGTAGTCAATGGCCACCTGAATGAAGCGGTGTCCATTGGATGTTGTAGGCTTGATCTCTCCAATCATGTTAATTCCCCACATAGCGAATGGCCAAGGAGCTGTTAAGACGTTGAGGGGAACTGGAGGTATGTGTACCTTATCCGCATAGATTTGGCATTTATGACAAGCACGGGAATGTTGATGACAGCCAGCTTCCATGGTAGACCAGTAGTAGCCTGCCCGTAAAATCTTCTTAGTCGTCGTATGTCCGCTTGAGTGAGTGCCAAAGGTACCATTATGCAGTTCAGCCATAATATGTTCAGCTTCAACCTTGTCCACACAACGGAGAAGGACGCAATCATGATTGCGCTTGTATATGATACCATTGCTCAAGAAGAACTTTGCCGAGAACCTCCTTAAGAACTTTTTATCGTTAACTGAAGCTCCTTCAGGGTATTCTCGAGTCTCGAGATACCTTTTGACTTCGTGAAACCAAGGTCAGTCCACTACTTCTTCGTTATTAATCTCGTGACAATGAGCAGGTTCGTCCATTCGCTCGATGGTGATATGGGGAGCCTCATTATCCCAGTTAAGTTTAAACATGGAAGACATTGTAGCTAGAGCATCTGCTAGCTGATTTTCTTCTCGCGGAAAGTGCTCGAAGGTAATCTGCTCGAAATGAGGTAGCAATGTCAAGACATGTTCTTTGTATGGGATGATATTAGGATGTTTAGTGTCCCACTCTCCTTTGATCTGACTGATGACCAAAGCTGAGTCTCCAAACACAACCAAAGACTTGATTCTCAGGTCTATTGCAGCCTTGAGCCCGAAGATGCAAGCTTCATACTCGGCCATGTTGTTGGTGCAGCTGAAGCAGAGTCTGGCGGTGAAAGGTGTATGGCAACCTTGTGGAGAGATGAGCACAGCACCGATACCGTTGCCAAGTGCATTGGAGGCACCATCAAAGTATAGAGTCCATCAGGATCCTTGTTCAGGTCCGTCATACGGTCTGTTACCTTCAATGTTGTCCAATGTCATAATGTCCTCGTCAGGGAAGTCAAACTTCATGGATTGGTAATCTTCGATGGCTTGATGAGCTAGATGGTCAGCTAGTACACTCCCCTTTATAAATTTTTGGGTAAAGTACTGGATATCGTACTCAGTCAGGATCATTTGCCATCTAGCTATTCTTCCAGATAAAGCAGGCTTCTTGAAGATGTACTTGATCGGATCCATTTTAGAAATCAGTAAAGTGGTATGAGTCAACATATACTGCCTTAACCGACGAGCAACCCATACCAAAGCGCAACAAGTTTTCTCGAGCAGTGAGTAGCGGGTCTCACAGTCGGTAAACTTTTTGCTAAGGTAATAAATGGCATGTTCTTTTTGGCCAGACTCGTCATGTTGGCCCAATACGCACCCCATTGAATTATCCAAAACAGTCAGGTACATGATTAGCAGTCTTCCTTCGACGAGAGGCATCAAGATAGGAGGTTCTAGCAAATACTCCTTGATTTTATTGAAAGCAACTTGACAGTCATCATTCCATTTAACCACCTGATCTTTCTTCAACAGCTTGAAGATTGGCTCACAGGTAGATGTAAGGTGAGAAATGAACCTTGTAATGTTGTTTAGGCGTCCCAAGAAACCTATGACCTCCTTCTCAGTGCGAGGGGCAGGCATTTCTTGTATAGCTTTGACTTTGACAGGATCAACCTCGATGCCTTTATTGCTGACGATGAAACCCAAGAGTTTACCGGACCTGACTCCGAAAGTGCACTTGTTAGGGTTCATTCTGAGCTTGTACTCCTTCAACCTGACAAATAGCTTTTGCAAATGGTGGAGGTGTTCTTCTTCCGTTTATGATTGGGCTATCATGTCGTCTACATAGACTTAAATCTCATGATGTATCATATCATGAAACAAAGCCACCATGGCGCGCTGATAGTTTGCCCTGGCATTCTTCAGTCTGAATGGCATCACTTTATAGCAGAAGGTACCCCACTGTGTAAAAAAGGTAGTTTTCTCCATGTCTTCGGGGGCCATTTTAATCTGGTTGTACCCTGAAAATCCATCCATGAAATAAAATACCTTGTGCTGAGCTGTATTGTCAACCAAGATGTCAATGTGCGGTAGTGGAAAGTCATCTTTAGGGCTAGCCCTGTTTAAGTCTCTGTAATCCATGCACATTCTCACCTTGTCGTCCTCCTTAGGCACGGGCACAATGTTAGCAACCCATTGTGGATAGGAAGTAACAACAAGAAACCCAACATTGAACTGCTTTATCACTTCAGCTTTGATCTTTTCAGACATATCGGGCCTCATTCGGCGGACTTTCTGTTTAATTGGTGGACAGTCTTCTCTAGTAGGGAGACGGTGAACCACAATATCTGTATCAAGTCCTGGCATGTCTTTGTAGGACCAGGCGAAGATCTCAACATATTCATTCAACAGCTGAACTAAGCGCTCTTTGACACTTGACTCAAGGTTGGCACCCACTCTGACTTCTTTTCTGTCTTCGGCAATACCCAAGTTGATTGTCTCTAACAACTCCTCGTGAGGTAGAATAGCCCTTTCTTCCTGTTGTAGCAGTCTAGCCAACTCTCCCGACACTTCACAGTCTTCATCACCTTCGTATTCGACATGATTGACCAGATCTTCAGAGTCACTGAAGACCATAGCAGAATTGTTACCCATGGAATCCGGAATGGAAGGGTACCTGCATTTGTGAGTATGGGTGTGTGTAAGGGATAGCCACCTTTAAACAAATAAAATGTAAAAAGAAATAAAATGAACACAAAAAGTTTATATATGAAAACGTCCATGATTCATTAAAATGGCATATGAAGATGAAAAATCAAACCCTTACAAATGGACCCATGTACCTCGGGTAAGGCACAAGGCAAAAAGAGTACGAATTGTTTAAGAATTATTACAGACCAACAGAAAATGTTCGAAAGATAAATTACTGATTTATGAAAGTAATGGGAACAAAGTCCTTTGCCTCCCAGTTATTCAGTCCTCCTTTAATAGTCGGGAAAATCCAGTCTTCAAAGTTGCTCTCATCTTCACCATCCTCCAAAGCATGAACTCCATGATGGGTGATCTTCAATGGTGGCCCTCCAGCCCGGGAGCGGCGCACAGCCTTTTGAGCAGAAGCAGTGAAACCCAACCCGAATTTATCTGTCTTATAAGGAAAATCTGGCAGCTGACCCCATATTGTGCTTCCTCCTTCCTCAATCACAGCCTTCGCATATTTGAGGGATGACATTCGAGACACAAGTTTGGTAATGATGGGCACATAAGTCATTGTCTTGGCTACGGCAACTTCAAGAGAAACCTCTTCAAAGTGTTGGAGAGGGGTTTCTATGAATTCTCCATCTAACTCCACATAGCGGAAAGAATTAAGATGGCTTATCATATACTCGTCCTCTCCATGAACTGTTATAATTTTCCCCTGGACTGGGTACTTGAGCATTTGGTGCAGAGAAGAAGTGACAGCCCCAGCATTGTGGATCCAGGGTCTTCCCAACAAGCAAGAGTAGGAGGGACGGATGTCCATCACAAAAAATATGGAGTTGAAAGTTTCCGTTCCCACTTTAATTGGGATGTCCACCTCCCCGTGGACCATCCTTTTAGAACCGTCAAAGGCTCTGACAATGATATTGCTGGGCTTTAGGGTCAAACCTTCACTGTCCAATCTGTCCAATGCTTTCTTCGGCAAGACATTTAAAGATGACATAGTATCAACTAGAATGTGAGCTAAAGTAGTCCCTCTGCATTCCACCGAGACATGCAGCGCGTCGTTATGCTTTCTCCCCTTAGATGTTAAATCGGCATCGGAGAAGCCAAGACCATTGTCAGCTGTTAGGCTCACTACACACTTTTGGAACTGGTCCGCGGAGGTTTCCTGAGGCACGTGGGCCGTCTTTAAGAATCTGATCAAAGGTTTGGCATGAGCTTCGGAATAGAGCAACAAGGTCAGCATAGAGATTTTTGAAGGGGTTTGCCCCAATTGTTCTACGACATCATAATCACTTTTCTTAATTATTTTTAAAATCTCCTCCATTTCCTTTTGAGTGGTCTCGGGGATGACCAAAGGCTGAGCCCTCGTCCTGACGGGCGCTTCTTGGATCCCCTTACCTTTATCAGCAGCAACAACAGAGGGTACAACTACGGGAGTCACAATTTCTTCGATAACTGGAGTTCTCACAGATATGTTGACTGGCACATGAGTAACCTTATGAGCAATTGAGGGTCCGAAGACTGCCCTTGGAGGAGCAATCTCCGGAGAGAAAATTCTTCCGCTGCGGGTGACTTTACTCGTCCTAGCAATATTTCCTATGTCAGGAGTCTCTTCATTGGAACTTTCTTCAACTGATTCAATCTGCTTAACACCGTGGTAGAAGATCTCTCCTCCATAATTCCACGGTATTGATTTGTTGGACTTATATGGGATAGGCCCCGACATAGTTATCTTCAGAGGTACAATCTTTGGATCAGATGTAATTGTGATACGGTGGGAGAACTGACTTGAGGTTTTGCGTTTGTGTTCGCACTTGTTCGGTTTAGCAAGAGTCTCCACCGACTTTTTATTTTATCCTAAGGAAAGGTCAAAAAGCATAGGAAAGACCTTTGAGATGTTTTCGTGGGTTCGGGGGGTAGATTATGAAAAGGGAAGGTGCTAGCACCCTTTTCATCCATGGTTATCCATGGGCTCTTAGTTACTTGCTTAGATCACTTGCTTTGCATTTTCAATTGTTTGAAATGGTGCTTTGTGTGTGGTTTTGAAAGATGCTTTGAAAAGAGGCCATTGTTGTGGCAACCTTTGTAATGACTCGTGTTTGAGTATATACAAAGGTGTTTTTGTCTTTTGAAAAGTTTTCAATGTTTTTTTGAAAGTTGTTTTGAAATTGTGTTGTGAGGTGTGTTTTTGAAAAGTAGCAAGGATGTTTTTTGCAAGTTTGATCAAGTAACTAAGAGCTATCTACCCTATTTTACTCAAAGATTTTTTTCTCATGTTTTTGACCCTTTTAACAGTGTTGTTTCACCATTGTGTTTTGATGAACAACCTTGCGTTAGGATGTTAACGGGGCAGGCGAGGGTCATCGTATAGACCATGGAAGCAATAGTGTCAAGTGTCTTTGGCAATTTTCTTGAGGGACTATGATCATTTCGTTTAGGCAACTCTGATAGCGTCATCGAGGGACTATGATCATTTTGTTTGTTTTTGTTTTACCAAAGTACTCAACATGCAACCATGGCCCATTTTTGAAGGCAACAAGTGGATGAAATCCTAGGGGTACAAGTGTGCATTGTGATTGTTTTTCATGCATTTATCTTGTATTAGGTTATCTAGCGGTTGATTTTGAATCTTCGCATACAAACCCTAATTACTATACAGTATATGGAAAGCGATAAATTGCGGGAATTTAAAGTCTAAGCTATTACAAATAAGTATCCGGGAATGGGGGTACAAATGTTTACAAATGGGGATGAGTATTATCAGAATAGTAGTGTCCAAATATTATTTACAACCAAATCGAATCGTCGCATTCTCAATGTAAAAATATAGCAAGGTGTAAGAATCAAAGAGAATCAAAAGTATTGTGCCATGCATATGATTATTTACAAATGATTAAGTATTATTATTATTTTTTGTGTTTTTGTTAATTATGTATAAACAAAAGGTTTTAAAGAAAAGAATATTTAACTCAAAACAAACTATTTCTTTATACATTTTTGGTAATGTTTTTTAGGAACTCTTATAAAAAGATTTTTTAAACAAAAGCTTTGAAACAACAAAAAAAAATATTATTCACATACTTTTAAGTGTAATAAAAAAAGCTATTAAGAGTATTTTTGTACAAAAAAGTTTAACATATTTTTTTTTTACTTAACAAAAATGAAAATATGTTAGTATAAGAAAGATGTTTTCAAAACATAATAAAAAAAAGGGAAATGGGCTTTAAAGGATTCTTGGCCCAAATAACAAAACAAAGTAAATTAAAACAAAGGGGGGTATGTGCTGAAAGAGGGGTATTGGGCTTAAGGGTTCGTGTGTGGGGCAGGCCCAAAACGGCTCACAATGTTTTGTTAGGGTTTGAGTTTGTTGCTTCAGAATTAGGTTTCACAGTGTTTGGAACGGCGTCGCTCCTCTCCTTTCTTCTTCGTCTTTCTCAAACACCCAGGCACTGATTAAACCTTCTCCTCGCCTCAGGCTACCAGGGCCATGCCTCCATTCTCCTCTCTCTCCTCGGTTGTACCAGGCGGTGACAAAAAGGGGTAACGATTTTCCTTCTAACGTTTTTAGGGTTTTCAGATTTTTATCTTGCATGCTTTAGCTTTTTACATGTTTTGATCTTTGATTATTTTTTTGCTTATGTGAGGTGTAACAGAAGGAAAGGGAATCGATACCTTTAGGTTTAGTTTTGGAGAGGAGACGGAGGAGTGGACGGCGGCGCTCTCAGGTGGCCGGAGATGGAGAAGCACGATGATGCTATCTTTTCTAGTACCTCGTATCTTTTGCTTTGTTTTGGTTTTGTGATGATGTTATGTTCTGAAAACCCTGTTGTTGTTGTTGTGGTTTGGTTGCTTGATGATGTTGAAACTGAAAACTGTTGCCCTTTTTTTTTTCCACTTCTGGACCTCTTCTTTTTCTCTTGGCTTTGGTATCTGAGTTGGTGTTTTTGCCTATGATGAACTTGGTTCTGAGGCGTTTGTTAGCTATTGTATGTGTAAGGCTTTGACAGGCTTGTTTGATATCTGGTTTGGATTTGTTGGAGTTTTGTTTGAACAAGCTTTAAGGCTTGTTGTGCAGGCAGGCTTTTTGGTTACAGGCTGGCTTTTTTGGTTACAGGCTTGTTTCTGTAAGTTTGGTGTTTGATCAGGTTTTTAGGCAGGCTTGAAAGTTTGCTTGAAGGCAGGTCATGTTGTGCTTGCTTGGAGGCAGCTTTGAGGCAAGCTTGTGATGCTTGTTTTTTTTCTGGTATAGGCTTGCTTCTGTAAGTTTTGCAACTGGTATAGGCAGGCTTTAAGGTTTGCTTCTTTCTGGTATTATGCAGGCAGGCTTACTGGTACAGGCCTCAAGGCTTGTGTTTCTGTTTACTGTTTTTGTACTGGTTTGTTGAGGGCTTTAGCAGATTATAGTGTTTTATGCAGGTTGTGTTTGAAGGTTTGCTTCTGGTTTAGTAACTGGTACAGGCAGGCTTGCTTGCAACTCTGTTTGTTTTGAGGCAGGCTTGCTTGTGTTTTACAAACAGTTTGTAGGTTTTTTGCTCTTTGTGTTCTGCCCCCCCTCGAACTGTTCTGTTCTTGTTATATTTATCTATCTCTCTTAGCCTGCCAAACTGCAAACCTGCTTTACTTTTTCTCTTTCTCTCTCTCCATAAGCATATTTTATTGCTTAATAGCTCTTTTTCTGAGAAGGTGTTGGCCTAGGAAATGATGAAATTGTTTTTGACAATATTGCTTGCTTGCAATTTGGTTTTCCTCTGCATATTTTCTTATCTTCCAGATTTTCTGCATTGCCTTTTGTGTACTTGTATGCACATTTTCTGTTTGATAGCTTAGTTGACAGTTTTTGACAGCTTCTTTGATAGCTTCTTTGACAGTTTTGAACTTGTGACTTAGTTTGCCATTGTGCAACTTAGTTTGCTTTATTTGACATTGCAATTTGGTTTGGCATTTTCAGTTTGCCACTGTACAGCTTGGTGAATTTTTTATGCAGCCTTGTGCCTTCTTTATGTTTAATTGTATGCTTTGCAAAGTATAATTTTACTTTCCTCTTTGTGAACCAAGAAGAGAAATCTTCTTGTGATTTGCAAAGAGGATGAGCAAAATATGATGAAAATCAAAACAATCTGATTCCGACCAACAACCTTTAATGATGAGTTTTTGATCAACTGTCTGAAAAATGCTTTTCCAATTTAACTGTTATTGACTTCTCTTTTTTCTGTCTTTGCAGGTAAATACCAGTTGGGGCCAGGGAAGCAGCAGTAGAAGATGAAGACTTCAAGAGATTTAGAACATAGATTTATTTTATTTTTAACCATTGTAATAAACATCATTATAAACACTGTAAATAAATTACTGTATTCAAATAATACTTGTAACAATAATTAAAATAAATAAAATCTTTTGTCAGTTAGTTCTTTAATTCTTTTGCACTTGTTTATTTAATCATTTAAATTTCTTGAATTATAATAATTGGAAATGCATCCCAACTATTTTAACTTAGAAATTATAAATAATCAACAAACGTCGCAGTCTCACAGCCTTGCATTAACCAACAATAAGCCCGGCATTCCAAATAACCAAAAGCATTGCACAGTTAAACAAACAAACGTCTATACGACTTTTACCTTACTGATCAAACTAAAGCTTCAAACTTTCAATTCAAATGCCTCAGCTTCTATCCCAGATGTTTTAGGCTTTGAGAAACAAACGGAAATCTTGAACAAGCGTCAAAACAATGTAACTGTCGATTGAAAAGAGCTGTGGACTCAATTCCTTTTGAGAATGTGTGTGCAAACCCTAATTCTGGATTTACTGTCAAAGAAACGTCTGCTTGATCAAACCCTGAGTCAAACTCAACCAAATCAAAAGAAACCCTAATAATCTGTTTGACTGATTCCAAACCAATGGGAAAATCAGGGAAAGCCCGGAGCTGTGATTTCTTGTGAAAAAGAGGAGGGCAAATTTTGGGGTACAACATTTGCCCCTGTTCAATCTTCTTGAACCTGAAGAGTTAGATTGGCAGTTTTGTCGTTCGCGACTCGAAGGTAAAAGGAGATTGGACACTAGAGTGCCCAGAAATTTGCACTTCGATGATGTGATGGTAGAGGGAATGGGCTTAAAGATGCCACTTGGAGATGGTAGAACCTTGATGGAGATGGGCTTAAAGATGCCATCCAAGAATGATTATTGTAGGTGAGTGGGTGAGTATCAGAAAGGTATCCATGTTTGGAACGTCTCTGAACTAGGGGTCTGAATAAGCAATAGATTGACATCCGTGTTTGGAAGCATCCGTAAACTGTTTTCAGAAGTCTTGAGTTGAATAAGCAATAAATCAGCATCCATGTTGGGAAGCATCCGTAAACCGTTTTCAGAAGTCTTAAATCTGAACAAGCGATAGATTAACATCCGTATCTGGAGAACCCGTAAACTGTTTTCAGAGGTCTTGGAGTTGAATAAGCAATAGGTTAACATCCGTGTCTGGAGAACCCGTGAACTGTTTTCAAAAGATGAAGTTGAATAAGCAATAGGTTAACATCCGTGTCTGGAGAACCCGTGAACTATTTTCAAAAGTTGAGTCTGAACAAGTGATAGATTAACATCCGTGTTTGGAGAATCCGTGAACTGTTTTCAGAAGTCTTGAAGTTGAGAAGGAACCGGTGTAGGGTTTCCTAATGATGATCAAGTAGATAGTTGTCCTGGTTTGTTACAAGTGTTAATCCTTTTGCTGAAAAAAGGTAAATTGTTAGTTGAAACACAAAGTTATGTTGCATGAAATGTATGATGCAATGAATTGTATTTCATCAATGTTTATGATATATGAATGTCATGGTTATGTATGCAAGCTGAGTAGCTGTCTTGCTGAGGAAGACGAATCCTGGATAATGAAATCTTTGACTGCTGTCAGGGAAAGTAAATCCTTGACTGCTGTTGGGGATTGAAATTCCTTTGATTGTTGAAAATGAGAAGTCCTGGGACCGCTGTTGGGGAATCAGGAGTTTGGGTTGTATGCCAATCTACTGGGGATTCCTGTCTTGAGGAGGTCTTCACTATGGAATGTCTGAATACCCTGTGAGGAACTGAGAATGAGAGTCTTCATTCTACTTGGGGAACTTGTGTGGAGAGTCAAAGATGAGAATCTTGATTTTGTCGGGAATATTAGGAAGTTGAATTGTATGTTGAGAAGTAGGAAGGTAATCTACATTTGGGGTATCTCTGGGTTGAGGATAAATTCTGAATGAGTGACAGAATGGCAACCGTGTCTGGAGCGTATCTGGACTGTATCTGTAGTTGAGATTGATATGAGTAGCAGAATAACTTCCGTGTCTGGAGTATATCTGAAGCCGTAACTAGGATCTGAATAAGCGACAGAATGGCAACCGTGTCTGGAGCATATCTGGACTGTATCTGGTGTTGAGATCTGTATGAGTAGCAGAATGACTTCCGTGTCTGGAGTATATCTGAAGCCGTAACTAGGATCTGAATAAGCGACAGAATGGCAACCGTGTCTGGAGCATATCTGGACTGTATCTTGGAGTTGAGATCTGTATGAGTAGCAGAATGACTTCCGTGTTTGGAGTATATCTGAAGCCGTAACTGGGATCTGAATAAGTGACAGAATGGCAACCGTGTTTGGAGCATATCTGGACTGTATCTTGGAGTTGAGATCTGTATGAGTAGCAGAATGAATTTCGTGTCTAGAGTATATCTGAAGCCGTAACTGGGATCTGAATAAGTGACAGAATGGCAACCGTGTTTGGAGCATATCTGGACTGTATCTTGGAATTTGAGATCTGTACGAGTAGCAGGATGACTTCCGTGTTTGGAGTGTATCTGAAATTGTAACTGGGATCTGAATAAGTGACAGAATGGCAACCGTGTTTGGAGCATATCTGGACTGTATCTTGGAATTTGAGATCTGTATGAGTAGCAGGATGACTTCCGTGTCAGGAGTGTATCTGAAACTGTAACTGGGATCTGAATAAGTGACAGAATGGCAACCGTGTTTGGAGCATATCTGGACTGTATCTTGGAATTTGAGATTTGTATGAGTAGCAGGATGACTTCCGTGTTTGGAGTGTATCTGAAACTGTAACTGGGATCTGAATAAGTGACAGAATGGCAACCGTGTTTGGAGCATATCTGGACTGTATCTTGGAATTTGAGATCTGTATGAGTAGCAGGATGACTTCCGTGTTTGGAGTGTATCTGAAACTGTAACTGGGATCTGAATAAGTGACAGAATGGCAACCGTGTTTGGAGCATATCTGGACTGTATCTTGGAATTTGAGATCTGTATGAGTAGCAGGATGACTTCCGTGTTTGGAGTGTATCTGAAACTGTAACTGGGATCTGAATAAGTGACAGAATGGCAACCGTGTTTGGAGCATATCTGGACTGTATCTTGGAATTTGAGATCTGTATGAGTAGCAGGATGACTTCCGTGTCTGGAGTGTATCTGAAACTGTAACTGGGATCTGAATAAGTGACAGAATGGCAATCGTGTTTGGAGCATATCTGGACTGTATCTTGGAATTTGAGATCTGTATGAGTAGCAGGATGACTTCCGTGTTTGGAGTGTATCTGAAACTGTAACTGGGATCTGAATAAGTAACAGAATGGCAACCGTGTTTGGAGCATATCTGGACTGTATCTTCCAACAGGTGATGAAGGGAATTTTGAACGACCTTGAGTTCCAACAGGTGACGAAGGAATTTTTGATGATGACCGCAACTTCCAGCAGGTGATGAAGGAAATTTTGAACGCCCTTTCAACTTGAAATGTAATTTGTTTTGGAGAATAAATCCTTGACAAATGTTGGGGAAATAAAACCAATGACTGCAGGTCTGCTAGAGAGGTGATGAACTCCTCGAGGATGCTTGAATTTCTTTTCAGAAAGATTTCGGAGAGGTTTCATCATTGCCCCTAGTATCAGATGCTTGTGATATTGCCAGGAAACTTGGACTGCACGTAACCCTTGAGATTGACATTCGAATGCCCCAAGTGATGGTGAGGGAGACTTGCCCCAGGTTATCAGACAATTGAGAGATTTCTTGAAATCTTGACTGGACTGCCCCAGGTTCACTGAACTTTGAAAGATCTGTTGAAATCTTGACTGGACTGCCCCAGGTTAACTTTGAAGGATTTGTTGAAACCTTGACTGGACTTCCCCAGGTTTACTGGACAATAGCATATAAAATCCCCTTTTGTTGATAGGAGATTTTTGTAATGGGAGTATCATCCCACTTGAAGTGATTTTAACTCACTGAGAGAGCTTTCGTTCCTGCGAACATTCATTGTATGAATTTCTTTGCTGTTTAAACAAGTAAACCATGTGCAAACAACGATATTCAAATAATGCAAAGTTTATGCTTGTCTCGAAGTTTTGAAAAATGTGTTTTTTAGCAGAAAACTTTTTATAAGACAAATTCAACACAAGATTTAGGGCAAAGCCTTACAGGAGTCAGGATACCTTTTGTAACAGTATGCTTTCGAACTAACCCATGCTTCAATTAGGACTTTTGAAGGGTTGTAACGTGGCTTGGTTCACGGTTTAAGAAACAAAGGATAAAGGCTCAAAGTATATTTGTTCCCACCCGCTCTTCGTGATGTTCTTCAATCCTAAACTCAGTTAATTGTGCATTTGAACTCCAAATGAGTTTGTAACGACTTTTTGGTGATGGCTCACACCAGTTGAATTTTATGGAAGGCAGTCATTTTTGCAACATTTTTCATGTTATTGAGGATTTATAATGACCTCTTTCTTTTGATTTGTTATCCCTAACTTTTGCCTGACTGTTCCTTTTTTCGAGATTATAGTCAGCGGGATGCCCCAACTTTCTTAAGCCTCCTTTGTAGGTTTTGGCTCAGTGGACTTTTCTCTTTTGAGAGATAATGACTGCCTATGAGATAAAGAACCATCACCGTCTTTTGGTTCCAAAAGATTTTTTTTTTGATGTCGTTCGTTGTATTACGAACTGAGAGTTTGCAACTTCAAAGCGCATCTTTTTTTTTTGGATTAACTGAGAGACTACCCTGCCCCAGGTTTAAATCAAAGGTTTCAATTTGTGTTTAAAATAGAAAACTCCTACTTCTTTGGCTCGAAGGGGTTGACTAGGGATTATCTTCCTTATAACTCCGGTGTTTAGGATTTGAAAGAAATGCCTGTACATCATCAGCAAGGTCTGTTCAATAGCATACTGTAAGAGATTATGGCATTGTTTCGTCATCCTCCCTCTAAAGGCTTGTAGCTTTTTATCAAGAGTTAAATATCATAAAGGAAGCATAAGAAATAGTGAAAACGAATGGATGAATTCAAGACAAACATATGCAATGCATTAATGAAACAGAGTTTGACATTAATAAATAATTGTTTGAATAACAAAAGAAATTACAACTTGAAAATTCAAAAGGAACAAAAGTCTCTTAGTTCGAGCTTTGTCATTTCAGGTGGAGAAACCCTTAACGGAAGATTTTCATCTCGCCATCCGGCATGAATTTCAGCACTCCATTGTCAATCAAATCTTGAATTTTGTTTTTCAAAGCCCAACAGTCGTCGGTGTCATATCCAGGACTATAGGAGTGGTATACAAAATGCATCGGGGTGATAGCTAGGAGCAGAGGTATTGGGCTTCCGAATAGGATCCCTTAAAGCAGTCAGATTGACCTCCAACAAGTGTTCCAGTATTAGAGATGATGGTATGTCAGTCTCAGTGAACTGTCTTCCAGACGTATTTTGCTTACGCTGATTACCCCGTTGGCGCTGTCGAGGTTGTGGTTGGGCGTGTGACCCTGAAGCAAGTTGAGGAGCCTTTCCCTTGTCTTCTTGTCTCAAAGGGGGTTGAATGATGACTTGATCTTCAACCTTATATGTTTTCCCCACTTGGTTGTCCCGAAGCAGTTTGTTGACGAGAACCCTGAGCTCCTCTTGTCTTTGAGCCAAGTCCTGGATGAGAGCCATCTGGCCCACCAGTTGTCCCATCATCTAGATCCTCATTGCGGTCAGCTCAAATTGTAGTTCTTCCAACTGATCATTCTTGACACTGCCTGAATTCCCCAAGACCATGCCCCTTGTGAGGAGAGCTTTCACTTCTTCTTGCCCCTGGGACAGGTTCAAGAACATTTCTTGAAGTTGGGCATTTTGATCCTGGATATCTTTGACAGTCCTCTCTAGAGCCATCTCAACTGAAATAAACAGTAGGAGAATAAGGAAACCTGAAAAGTAAAACCTGTTATGATACAATGCATGATATGTGGATGCATGTTTTCAATAATCTCTCGGGGTAAACACAATAAAAATTTAAGAGGTTGAACTTTGATCAATATCTTTAATTGGAGAACTTTGTAATGGTGGATGTCTTTCCACGAGAATCAAGCTCACCATGTCAAGTGGGTCATAGCCCCTGATTCAAGTTGTTGCACTTGATCTTTGACGGCGTTTGTTTAGAGGAAAATGAAACCTCTTACCCTTTGGTAGACGTCTGGTTCAACGTGACCCTGCATCAAAAGACCCTCAAGATCCTTGAAATGGTTATTGAAAAAATGCTATGGTATGATGTTATGATGTTATGTACATGTATGCAAAAGCAAGTAATTGTATATACAGGTAGTCATATTCACACAAAGCAAACAAGTCCTTAGGTTTAGGCTTGCATGGGGTTTGTAGGTAAGTACCCTCTTGAAGTTAGTTGGCTCAACCTGTCCTAAAATAGAAACCGGGTTCTAAGGAGCTCAATATCATTGGATTGTTTTCTGTGTTCATTGTTTTGGTTTAGCCACTTAACTGGCGACCAAAATATTCCAAGAAAACAATCCTCAATGAGTGTAGTATCGAGTATCTACCAACTTCGGACTGCACCAAAGTCGGTCATCTCACTACCCCTAAAAAGGCCAAGATGGTCAAGTAAGGTTCTAAGAGTTCGTTAGTGCTTCATGACATCGCTCAGCGGCCCCGTATTCTCCTTGACTACTCAAGGGCTACCGGTACCCACAAATATGTCACACTAACATAGCTACTGCTTCAACCATGTCGGTATACCCTGCACAGTTCCCTCACAGTTTATTGCTATTTACCTAAAAAGGTGCCCCCAAATCCGGGTGTAGGATTAAACAAACCCAAACAAGGAACCCAAAAATTAAAGCAACCAAAGCAATCAAAGCAAGCATGTATAGGTGATCTAAAACCCTAAGGTAACCCCACTTTTAGAAATAATCCCCAGCAGAGTCGCCAGTTCTGTGATACGGTGGGAGAACTGACTTGAGGTTTTGCGTTTGTGTTCGCACTTGTTCGGTTTAGCAAGAGTCGCCACCGACTTTTTATTTTATCCTAAGGAAAGGTCAAAAAGCACAGGAAAGACCTTTGAGATGTTTTCGTGGGTTCGGGGGGTAGATTATGAAAAGGGAAGGTGCTAGCACCCTTTTCATCCATGGTTATCCATGGGCTCTTAGTTACTTGCTTAGATGACTTGCTTTGCATTTTCAATTGTTTGAAATGGTGCTTTGTGTGTGGTTTTGAAAGATGCTTTAAAAAGAGGCCACTTTTGTGGCAACCTTTGTAATGACTCGTGTTTGAGTATATACAAAGGTGTTTTTGTCTTTTGAAAAGTTTTCAATGTTTTTTTGAAAGTTGTTTTGAAATTGTGTTGTGAGGTGTGTTTTTGAAAAGTAGCAAGGATGTTTTTTGCAAGTTTGATCAAGTAACTAAGAGCTATCTACCCTATTTTACTCAAAGATTTTTTTCTCATGTTTTTGACCCTTTTAACAGTGCTGTTTCACCATTGTGTTTTGATGAACAAACTTGCGTTAGGATGTTAACGGGACAGGCGCGGGTCATCGTATAGACCATGGAAGCAATAGTGTCAAGTGTCTTTGGCAATTTTCTTGAGGGACTATGATCATTTTGTTTAGGCAACTCCGATAGCGTCATTGAGGGACTATGATCATTTTGTTTGTTTTTGTTTTGCCAAAGTACTCAACATGCAACCATGGCCCATTTTTGAAGGCAACAAGTGGATGAAACCCTAGGGGTGCAAGTGTGCATTGTGATTGTTTTTCATGCATTTATCTTGTATTAGGTTATCTAGCGGTTGATTTTGAATCTTCGCATACAAACCCTAATTACTATACAGTATATGGAAAGCGATAAATTGCGGGAATTTAAAGTCTAAGCTATTACAAATAAGTATCCGGGGATGGGGGTACAAATGTTTACAAATGGGGATGAGTCTTATCAGAATAGTAGTGTCCAAATATTATTTACAACCAAATCGAATCATCACATTCTCAATGTAAAAATATAGCAAGGTATAAGAATCAAAGAGAATCAAAAGTATTGTGCCATGCATATGATTATTTACAAATGATTAAGTATTATTATTATTTTTTGTGTTTTTGTTAATTATGTATAAACAAAAAGGTTTTAAAGAAAAGAATATTTAACTCAAAACAAACTATTTCTTTATACATTTTTGGTAATGTTTTTTAGGAACTCTTATAAAAAGATTTTAAACAAAAGCTTTGAAACAACAAAAAAAAATTATTCACATACTTTTAAGTGTAATAAAAAAAGCTATTAAGAGTATTTTTGTACAAAAAAGTTTAACATATTATTTTTTTTACTTAACAAAAATGAAAATATGTTAGTATAAGAAAGATGTTTTCAAAACATAATAAAAAAAAGGGAAATGGGCTTTAAAGGGTGCTTGGCCCAAATAACAAAACAAAGTAAATTAAAACAAAGGGGGGTATGTGCTGAAAGAGGGGTATTGGGCTTAAGTGTTCGTGTGTGGGGCAGGCCCAAAATGGCTCACAATGTTTTGTTAGGGTTTGAGTTTGTTGCTTCAGAATTAGGTTTCAGTGTTTGGAACGGCGCCGCTCCTCTCCTTTCTTCTTCGTCTTTCTTAAACACCCAGGCACTGATTAAACCTTCTCCTCGCCTCAGGCTACCAGGGCGATGCCTCCATTCTCCTCTATCCTCGGTTGTGCCAGGCGGTGACAAAAAGGGGTAACGATTTTCCTTCTAACGTTTTTAGGGTTTTCAGATTTTTATCTTGCATGCTTTAGCTTTTTACATGTTTTGATCTTTAATTATTTTTTTGCTTATGTGAGGTGTAACAGAAGGAAAGGGAATCGATACCTTTGGGTTTAGTTTTGGAGAGGAGACGGAGGAGTGGACGGCGGCGCTCTTAGGTGGCCGGAGATGGAGAAGCACGATGATGCTATCTTTTCTGGTACCTCGTATCTTTTGCTTTGTTTTGGTTTTGTGATGATGTTATGTTCTGAAAACCCTGTTGTTGTTGTTGTTTGGTTGCCTTATGATGTTGAAACTGAAAACTGTTGCCCTTTTTTTTTCACTTCTGGACCTCTTCTTTTTCTCTTGGCTTTGGTATCTGAGTTGGTGTTTTTGCCTATGATGAACTTGGTTCTGAGGCGTTTGTTAGCTATTGTATGTGTAAGGCTTTGACAGGCTTGTTTGATATCTGGTTTGGATTTGTTGGAGTTTTGTTTAAACAAGCTTTAAGGCTTGTTGTGCAGGCAGGCTTTTTGGTTACAGGCTGGCTTTTTTGGTTACAGGCTTGTTTCTGTAAGTTTGGTGTTTGATCAGGTTTTTAGGAAGGCTTGAAAGTTTGCTTGAAGGCAGGTCATGATGTGCTTGCTTGGAGGAAGCTTTGAGGCAAGCTTGTGATGCTTGTTTTTTCCTGGTATAGGCTTGCTTCTGTAAGTTTTGCAACTGGTATAGGCAGGCTTTAAGGTTTGCTTCTTTCTGGTATTATGCAGGCAAGCTTACTGGTACAGGCCTCAAGGCTTGTGTTTCTGTTTACTGTTTTTGTACTGGTTTGTTGAGGGCTTTAGCAGATTACAGTGTTTTATGCAGGTTGTGTTTGAAGGTTTACTTCTGGTTTAGTAACTAGTACAGGCAGGCTTGCTTGCAACTCTGTTTGTTTTGAGGCAGGCTTGCTTGTGTTTTACAAACAATTTGTAGGTTTTTTGCTCTTTGTGTTCTGCCCCCCCTCGAACTGTTCTGTTCTTGTTATATTTATCTATCTCTCTTAGCCTACCAAACTGCAAAGCTGCTTTACTTTTTCTCTTTCTCTCTCTCCATAAGCATATTTTATTGCTTAATAGCTCTTTTTCTGAAAAGGTGTTGGCCTGGGAAATGATGAAATTGTTTTTGACAATATTGCTTGCTTGCAATTTGGTTTTCCTCTGCATATTTTCTTATCTTCCAGATTTTCTGCATTGCCTTTTGTGTACTTGTATGCAGCTTTTCTGTTTGATAGCTTAGTTGACAGTTTTTGACAGCTTCTTTGACAGCTTCTTTGACAGTTTTGAACTTGTGACTTAGTTTGCCATTGTGCAACTTAGTTTGCTTTATTTGACATTGCAATTTGGTTTGTTATTTTCAGTTTTCCACTGTACAGCTTGGTGAATTTTTTATGCAGCCTTGTACCTTCTTTATGTTTAATTGTATGCTTTGTAAAGTATAATTTTACTTTCCTCTTTGTGAACCAAGAAGAGAAATCTTCTTGTGATTTGCAAAGAGGATGAGCAAAATATGATGAAAATCAAAACAATCTGATTCCGGCCAACAACCTTTAATGATGAGTTTTTGATCAACTGTCTGAAAAATGCTTTTCCAATTTAACTGTTATTGACTTCTCTTTTTTCTGTCTTTGCAGGTAAATACCAGTTGGGGCCAGGGAAGCAGCAGTAGAAGATGAAGACTTCAAGAGATTTAGAACATAGATTTATTTTATTTTTAACCATTGTAATAAACATCATTATAAACACTGTAAATAAATTTACTGTATTCAAATAATACTTGTAACAATAATTAAAATAAATAAAATCTTTTGTCAGTTAGTTCTTTAATTCTTCTGCACTTGTTTATTTAATCATTTAAATTTCTTGAATTATAATAATTGGAAATGCATCCCAACTATTTTAACTTAGAAATTATAAATAATCAACAAACATCGCAGTCTCACGGCCTTGCATTAACCAACAATAAGCCCGACATTCCAAATAACCAAAAGCATTGCACAGTTAAACAAACAAACGTCCATACGCCTTTTACCTTACTGATCAAACTAAAGCTTCAAACTTTCAATTCAAATGCCTCAACTTCTATCCCAGATGTTTTAGGCTTTGAGAAACAAACAGAAATCTTGAACAAGCGTCAAAACAATGTAACAGTCGATTGAAAAGAGCTGTGGACTCAATTCCTTTTGAGAATGTGTGTGCAAACCCTAATTCTGGATTTACTGTCAAAGAAACGTCTGCTTGATCAAACCCTGAGCCAAACTCAACCAAATCAAAAGAAACCCTAATAATCTGTTTGACTGATTCCAAACCAATGGGAAAATCAGGGAAAGCCTGGAGCTGTGATTTCTTGTGAAAATGGGGAGGGCAAATTTTGGGGTACAACAGTAATCTTAACAGGTCTTTTGGAGACCTTGGAAATATTGGCGGAAATGGTAATTATAGCAACATCTTTGACAGGAGTTGGAGTAACAGGAGTTTTCTCAAAAAGAATTTCTTGATTATCCATTAGGCGTTGGATGCCTAACTTTAACAACGGACAGTCGGATGGTAAGGATGAACAGAGGTAACAATCTTTTTCATAGCCTGGGAAAATCCCGGCTTTCAACAGATTTATCTTGATTATTGGTAACGGAGTCATCAAATCGTCAACAGTAGCAACATAAAGATCTTCTTCAATAGCATGGGCATTGTGGCCATGCTTTGGCATTGGGGCAGAGATCACATTCGGCTTTTCAGGGGAATCGAATTCCACTTCCTTAGCGTCTATTAAATCCTTAATTTTATTCCTGAGGGCCTAACAATTGTTGGTGTCGTGCCCCACGCTATCTGAATGATAAGCACACTTGGCGTTGGGATGGTAGTATGGAGAAGAAGTAATCGAATTCTTCGGTGCCTCTCTCAAGGTTAATTTCAAGATATGGGGTAGAACCTGAGCAGGCGTCATGTTTATCCGGGTGAATTGCCGTGCAGGCCTTTCCACCCTTTGCTGGTTGGTTCTAGGTTGATTATTTCTGGGCTGATCAGCTGCAGACTTCTGAATCATTACGGCCCCCACCGCTGGCTGGTGCTCAACTCTTCCTTGTCCTCTTTGAGAGTAGACAGCTGAGACTTCCTTCTTTGCTGGAAAAGTCTTCTTGACGGCATCGGAAGCAGATGTATCTTTCTGAATTTTACCGCTCTTGATTCCGGCTTCAACTCTTTCACCAGTCAGAATCAACTCGGTGAACCCTGCAGACGAACTTCCTATCTGGTGATTAAATAATGGACCTGACAGAGTCCCCAAAAACATATCAACAAGCTCTCTTTTAGATAATGGTGGCTGCACCCTTCCAGCCAAGTCCCCCCATTTTTGGGCATACTCCTTAAAGCCTTCATTAGAGACCATACCCATACTCTGTAATTGAGTACGAGTAGGTGCTAAGTCCGCATTATATTGATATTGTCTGTAGAAGGCAGCAGCCAAATCCTCCCAATTGTGCATATCATACCTCTCAAGCTGGTAGAACCAATCCAATTGCGTCCCCGACAAACTATCCTGAAAAAAGTGGGCCCACAGGTCCTTGTCAGAAGAATGAGGTTGAATTTTTTTGACGTAAGAACGTAGGTGCATCTTTGGGCAAGACACCCCGTCGTACTTAGCAAACAGAGGAACTTTAAACTTGGGGGGAATGACAATCCCAGAAACCAACCCTAACTCTTCGAAATCCAACCCAGGCACCCTCTGTACCTCCATGGCTGCCAGACGCTCTTCCAGATTCTTGTACTTGTCATCTGCAGGAGGGTACTGCTGTTTTGAATAGTCTTGATCCTCCTCTTCTTCTTCTTCTTCAACCTCAGACTCAGATGGTACTGCATCTCCTTTTCCTTTTCCTACCCCTTCATCGGATGTTGAGGGGAAGTCCAGGACCCTTCTAGTTTGACCTTCAAATCTTCTACCCAAAGTAGCCACACCAACTCTCTTCTTTTTCTTTTTCTCTTTTTCCTTCTCTAACAGTGCTTTAAGATCCTCCTGACCCTTTGCCAAGGTCATGAGTAGTTGTTGGAACTGTGAATTCTGCGCTTGTAAGTCTTTGACCGTCTGCTCTATATCCATCTTGCTGAAATAAACAGCAGAGAGATAAGGAAACCTGGTCTAAAGACTTGTTTATGCATATGATGAATTAAATGTATTCATGTAATGCATTCAAGGATTCATAAATTCAAATTTTTTGTAAACAAAAAGAACACACGTCATATTAATAAGATAGAATTTGTTAGTACATAAGTGCCCCATGGGAAAAATAATACAAAATTCTAAGGTAAAAAGATGTTGTGCATCCTCTTCGGTGCAATGTAGGTGTTGAGAGTTTGCTCTTCATGGAGTCGATGAGTAAGTTCCAAAACCTTCTTCTCACTGGCGTAGAAGCTGGCTTCAAAAGTGTTTTGTTCTTCCTTGAGCTGTATCCAACTCTTTTGCAGATCTCCCAATGATGTCGGCATGTCAGGATGTAGGAGGGTGTATGGAACCTCTCCTTCCATAACAGGCTCTTTGATCACCGAGAGAATGTAGGGGTAAGGCATCATAAGACTCTGGGCGCGGGTTCGTACCCACTTGAGATAAGGCTCAAGTGGTATGGAATTCTTGTGTCCCAAAGTTTTACTGTCTACCATGTTGGGCATCCTCCAGGCTCGGATAAACCTTTGTCGAAGTCCTTGAGCATCATTGTCGAATTCAAAAACCAAATCTGGAATCAGCATGTCATGAGGGCCATCCCTTCGGGCATACCCAAACTATCTCAGAGCCAAACAGGGGTTGTAGGTGATGCCTCCCTTAATGCCAAGTAGTGGGACATTAGGGAATTCCCCACAACGATCAATGATGATGACATTTTCTCTGGACCGAGAACACCAATGAACATCAGAATGTGTGAGAGTCATCAATCGTTGTGACCACCTTAAGCCTTGCTCATTCTTCAAGACTGATTGGGGAAGGTGAGAAATAAACCACCTTGCTATAAGAGGAGTACAGCACATGAGACCACCTCTTTTCCTTATTGTTCGTGTGTGAAATGAGTGGAGGATGTCCCCAAGCAAAGTAGGCACAGGGTTCCGAGATATGAAAATCTTGACAGCATTCACATCTATAAGCTGATCAGGGTTTGGGAACAAGACCAACCCATAGATGAGAAGTGCTACAATCTCCTCAAAAGCTTGTAGATCTAGAGAATTCCAACATTCTTGTGCCTTCTCAAATAGAAACTTTGCCAAGAAACCCTTGACACCACTTTTGGTTTCCCAATGACCTTTGATATCAGATGGTTGCAAGTGTAAGGCTTGAGCAACATCTTTAGGCTTTGGCTCTCTTTCCGTACCGTTGTAGGGTAGTTGATGGAGAATAGGAAACCTCAAGAGTTGAGAAAATTCCTCCAAAGTAGGCACTAACTGGTAATCAGGAAATGTGAAGCAATGGTGTAGGGGGTCAAAGAACTGGAAGAAAACTTTCACCATGTCTTCCTCTATGTTGGAGTTGACCAAGTTGAGAAGTATACCATGTCTTTCAGTGAAGGGAGAATTCTCTGGAATCTTGGAAGCAAGCTCCTTGAGCTGAGGAGGAATTCTCACAAGGTTGACCTGGATTGTTTTCCTGCGAAGTGATTCCATAACCTACAAAATAGGAACAAAGATGAAGATCCAAACCCTTGAAATGGTTAATGGATGCAAATGGTGCTTCATGATGTTTATAATGTATGCACAAGTATATGTACAAGCAAGTCATACAAGTTCCTAGTTTCAGGCTTGCATGGGGTTTCATAGGTAAGTACCCTCTTGAAGTTAGTTGGCTCAACATGTCCTATAAATAGTAACTGGGTTCTAATGAGCTCAATATCACTGGATTATTTTTTGTGTTCATTGTTTCAGTTTAGCCGTTTTACTGGCGACCAAAATATTCCAAGAAAACAATCCTCAATGAGTGTAGTATCGAGTATCTACCAACTTCGGACTACACCAAAGCCGGTCATCTCACTACCCCTAATAAGGCCAAGATGGTCAAGTAAAGGTTCTAAAAGTCCATTAGTGCTTCATGACATCACTCAGCGGCCCCGTATTCTCTTTGATTGACTCAAAGGCTACTGGTACCCACAAATATGTCGCACTAATATAGCTATTGCTTCAACCATGTCGGTATACCCCGCACAGTTTCCACAACATATTGCTATTTACCTATGAATGTTTCCCAAATCCGGGTAGAGGATTTCAAACCCAAACAATAGAACCAAATGTAAAGCAATCAAAGCAAACAAGGTAAGCATGTAAAAGTTATCTAAACCCTAAGGTAACCCCACTTTTAGTTTCTTCCAATAATCCCCAGCAAAGTCGCCAGTTATGTGATACGGTGGGAGAACTGACTTGAGGTTTTGCGTTTATGTTCGCACTTGTGCGGTTTAGCAAGAGTCGCCACCGACTTTTTATTTTATCCAAAGGAAAGGTCAAAAAGCACAGGAAAGACCTTTGAGATGTTTTCTTGGGTTCGGGGGGTAGATTATGAAAAGGGAAGGTGCTAGCACCCTTTTCATCCAGGGTTTTCCATGGGCTCTTAGTTACTTGTTTAGATCACTTGCTTTTGCTTTTCAATTGTTTGAAATGGTGCTTTTTGTGTGTGGTTTTGAAAAGAGGCCTTGTCTAGGCAACCTTTGTAACAATTCTTGTTTGAATGTTTTACAAAGGTGTTTGTCTTTTGAAAAGATGTTTCAATGTTTGAAAGTTTGTTTTGGGAAATTATTTTGGAATTGTATGTTTTGAAATTAGCAAGGATGTTTTGCAAGTTTGATCAAGTAACTAGGAGTTGTCTACCCTAACTCAAAGATCTTTCCTACACATTTTTAACCCTTTGACATTGTCGTTTTACCATTGTATTTGGTAAATAACCTTGTGTTTGGATGTTAAACGGGACAGGCGCGGGTCAATTATACAATCGTTGAAAGCAACTTGTGGGACGCTCTAGCAATTTTTGTAAGAGACGAGATCGTTTTATCGAAGGCAACATCGAGGGTCATCGAGGGACTACGATCTTTGTTTATCAAAGGGTCATTTTCTAGAGTGTCGCATATTCGAGGGACATGATTGTATTTCCGAGGCAACAAGCAAGGTTACCCTAGAGGTGCACGTGTGAGAAGTGTGTTGATTTCAAGTGATTTATTCTTGGATTAGGTCATCTAGCGATTGATTTTTGAATCTTTCCATACATGCCTAATTACTACACAGTATATCGAAAGCAATAAATTGCGGGAATTAAAAGTCTAAGTTATTACAAAAGTATCCGGGAATGGGGGTACAATTATTACAAATAGGGATGAATCATATAAGAATAGCAATGTACAAGTATTACAACCAAATCGAATTGTTGTGCGATTTAATACAAAGATATGATAATTTATGAAATAAAGAAATCAATAAAGCATGAAATGCAATGTATTTACTTGAAAAGAGAGAAATAAAATCTATTCTAAAAAGAAAGATTAAAATTTTTATTATTATTATACTTTGTATTTTTATTAATTATGAGCTATCTTTAAAGAAAGAAACTAAATTAAATTAAATGTTTTTTAGTGTTTTTATTAAGTGTAAGAAAATTAATAAAAAGAAAATAATAAAAGAAAACTAATTAAAAAAAAATCAAATTAATTTTACAAGATGAAGTTTTAAAACAAAAAACATTAGTGTATTATTAACTAAAAGAAAAGAAAAGAAAACAAATTTAAAAAATGGGCTTAAGATTTTAAATGGAAGTTAGGCCCAAAGGTAAGAAACAAAGCCAGAAATGAGGGGGGGGGGGGTGAGCCAGTATGCGTGTGTGGGCCTTGAGGATTTTCCAAAGAAATGGCCTAGAACCTTAAACTTGCATAATTGTTCTGATTAGGGTTTGTGAACCCGTTTCACAGTGGCGCCGCTCTGTTCCGTCCCTCTCACATCTTTCTCTCATTTATCTTCCTCACTCAATCGCCCCTAATCGTTCCGGTCCCTCTTCCTAATTCACGAGCAAAACGTTTTTTTTTTGCCTTTTGATTTCATCCTAAGTTCTGAAATGAAACCAACTAATGGGTTTGAAATACAATCTCTCTGATCTTCCCTTCCCCGTTTCTGTTGCCGGCGCATCTCCCACTCTCAACCCTTTAAACGATTCTCAAAGTTTTTTGTGAAAAGGTACGGTTCTGCTTTAGCTTAACAGTTTCGTTGATTTTTTTGTATGTTTCGTTCATGTTTTGCTTGTTAATCAATTTCATTACTTACTGAGATGCAGGAAATGGTTTGAAAGGAAACGTACCTTTGGTACTTTTGTGAAATGGAAATGGATATTGAGATTGGGAGAGGATGCACCTTGGTAGCTGGACACGAGGGGAGGGAAGAAATGATGATGGATGCGTGAGCTCTGGTAATCTTTTCTATCCCTTGAACTTGAATGATGATGGTGTTTCTGACTTTGTTATTTCTTTCCTCTCTCTTGAACTTGAATGATGATGGTGTTACACTTTTGACTTTGTTGGATATTGTTGGTTAGAATACTGATTTTTGACAGTTTTGTTTAGACTGTTTGATGATTGTTGGTATTGCTGAAGGTTGTTTGAACTGAGTTTGGAATTGTATGTTTTGGAAGCTTGAGAATTAGTTTTGATGATGCTTCTGTTGGACTGTTTTATAGTTGAAGGTTGTTTGATTTTGTTGGAATGTTGGGACTTTGTGATTTTTTCTGTTTCTCTTTGTTTTGGATAGTTTGGTGAGTTTGCAGGCTTGTTGGCTTTACAGTTTGTAGTCCTTGGTTTTATAGTTTGCAGGCTTTTGTTGTTGTGATGGAAAATGATGGTTTTGTTGTTGTACAGTTTTGGCTAGGCTTTTGATTTGTTGGGCAGGTTGTTTAGGTTTGGAATATTGGTTATGTTGAAAATGGTTATGAAACTAGCTTGGGATTTTGACAGTGCAGGTTTGATCAGTTAATAGGTTGGGAGTTTTTGTATTGTTACAGTTTGTTAGGCTTTGTGAATGTTTGAACTGAGTTATGCTGGTGATGATGTTGTTGTTGTTGTTGTGGGTTTGGCATTTTGGACAGGGTTTTGATGGTTATGGTGATTTTAGGCTTGCTATGTTTTGCAGTTTGAATGTGCAGGTTTTGACTGTTTATTTTGTGAGTTGGTTCACAGGTTTAGAGGTCTGAGAGTTTTAACAGGCTTGGAAACTGGTTGTTGTGTTTTTGAGAACTGTTTTGTTTACAGTTTTGCTGTTTGTGAGAGGTGGTCCACAGGTTATGTTTGAAAAAATGGTTTTGTTGTGATTTCTTATGGTTTTTCAGTTTGGTATTTTTGGGAACTGGGTTACAGGTTTGGATGTTCTTGGTTTGATAATAGGTTTTTTTGTTTGACAAAAATGCTCTCTCTCTTTTGCTTGAGCCTTCTTTTTGTTATATCTTGATTGCTTTTCTCTTTTATAGCCTGTGGACAGGATGGCCAATCTGTACCTTTCCAAAAATTTAGGTGATATCTCTCCTTTCTCTCCTCTCTCAATGATAAAAGTAAAAATGCTTTTTCACTGTTTTCTCTGAAAAGTTTGCCAACTCTTAAGAAAATGATGAAAAGAGCTATATGGAACAAGCCCTTTGCTTGTTGTTTGGTTTACCATACTGCATTCTTCTTTGCCTGCTTTGCTACTGTCTGCATTTGTACTTTCTTCTGCTATTTGTATGCTACTTCCTTACTGCTATGCTGTATTGTTTAGTTACTTGCTTGTACTTTGTCCAATTTAGTTTGGCTTTGTTCAGTTTGCCTTGTTGCATTGTTTGGACAGCATGCTGCAGTTTGGAATATGTTTTCATTTGGACCATTTGCTTTGCATTCTTTAATTTGGACAACTTGCATTTTTTTTGTGAACCAAGAAGAGTAAACTTCTTGTGATTTGCAAAGAGAAAAATAAAAACGCGATGAATTGAAAATAGCCCTCTGATTCCAAATGGCAAACTTTAATGATGAACATTTTTCTTTCCCTTTTTTAGAATTCCTGCTTATGTTGTACTAATTATTTTTCTGTCTTTCTTTCATGTGAGCGCAAACTGGATGGTGGAAAAGCAGAGGAAGTAGAAGATTCTTTGGCGTGCATGGGAGCAATGGAATCTTAGTCATCCTTAGGCTTAGACTTTTCTTTGTAACTTAGAGAGATTTTCAATCAGTTGTATTAATTTATTTTTCAAGTACGATAAGTTGTAAAACCTACAGCATTTGAATAATAAATTGTTTTTGTATCAACATCTGAAATAAATGAAAAAAAGTCTTTATGAGATAATCTGATGTCCAATAAAATCCCTTACTGTTAGTAACTTGTGATTCTCTCTTTATGTCTTCACTGATTCTTTAAGATTCCTGATTAAAATAACTGAAACTGCATTCCAATAATTCCAATCCAGATAACTTAAACTCTAAGTAATCTAATAACTCTATAATCTTGTAACCTTGCAACAGTATTCCAATCAGAACACGCACTGTGTATTCCAATAAACGGGCAAATGTTTATTCCATAAACAAGCGGATGTTTTAAAAGACGCAAATTAACTGGTTAACCTGGATCAAACAAACACTGCCTATTTCCAGTAAATTTGAGAGAGCCTGAAAATATGTGACAATCAATTGAATTTCTGAGAACTCAATTTCTTCTGAGAAATGCGAGAAAAACCCTAATTCCTGATTTACTGCCACAGGAGAAAATTTGTCTGATCGATTCCTGAGCCAATCTTGAATATTTGAATAAACCCTAGGGTTGTGTTTTCTATGAAAAATAGGAGGGCAAATTTTGGGGTACAACATCGAGCTCTGCAAATAGTTGAAGATACAGCATCACAACTCTTTTCCTTACCGGCCGAAGATGAATGGGGCTGTTTAAGCGACTAATAAGAACATCAAGAAGATTGTGCAGAAGATGACGGTGACGTACAAAGACTGGCATGAGATGTTACCATTCGCTCTTCATGGGTATCGCACCTAAGCGAGGACGTCGACAGGGGAAACACCTTACTCTCTGGTGTATGGCATAGAGGCAGTCCTACCCATCGAAGTCCAGATACCCTCTCTCCGGATTATGAAGGATGCGGGTTTGAGCAAAGATGATTGGATCCAGACCCGACTTGATCGACTGAATTTAATCGATGAGAAGAGACTTACTTCTATTTGTCATGGTCAGACATATCAAAGGCGGATGATCAAGGCTTTTAACAAGAAAGTCAGACGTCAAGAGTATCAAGTCGGGGATCTGGTGATCAAACGCATCATACTGCCGCAAGGTGATCCCAGGGGCAAATGGACCCCACATACGAAGGGTCATTTGTGGTTAAGAACATTTTCTTGGGAGGAGCTATGATTCTAACTACCATGGATGGTGAAGACCTTCCTCACCCCGTCAATGCAGACATAGTGAAAAAATACTACGCATAATCAAAGACCCGCTAGGTCGACTGGCCTAGGCAAAAATAAGGACTTCCCAGCGAATCAAAAGGGTTCGGGAAAAAGTAAGGGATGAAAATGAAAAAATTGTACACCCGGAAAGTCGAAAACCTGAAAAGGCGGCTTGGGCAAAAAAGGGTATCCCGATGGACTGAAAACCCGAAAGGGCGGTCCAGGAAAAAATTAGGGATCAAAGCGTAACACTATGTCTCATTGGATCATCTCGCAACCAGACTTCGGTATCGACTATCAAGCTCGGACGGCGCCAATCAATCTGATCTACCTTCGACCAAGTAGCAAAGTGATGAGACACTTGAAGATATAAAGGCAATAGCAGAGTTAGAACCCGATGGGATTATTTCACATAGCTTTTTTTTATTTCTTTTACAGTAATTGTATAAACTCTATTATTTCGGCGGTGTTCTCTTACTAAGACGTCATCCTCTTTGTACAAAACACTTGTTATAGGCCAACTTCAAAATCAATACAATTCATTTCCACGAGAAATTTCAACTTGTTTTTCTTTTTCTGTTTTGTTTTGCAAGAACGTACGATGATTCATTTTTGATATATGCATTTGAAAATAACTGCTGCTCATAAATATTTACATGCGGAACAAAAGACAATTACTCGTAATTCTAGGAACAGGGGAAAACAAGAAATGTCCAAATCTTACGGTTGCTCTATCCACCAGGTACATGGATAGAGCCAGCTTGAGAATATGACTAAAGGCACATACACTCCCCGCAGAATAGGAAGTACCCAAAGACAATGGTGACAACTCTCCAGCCGAGGTTCATAATCACGAATGGTCGGTAAATGCTCCCCAAGCAGAAATTCTATCCCCGACAAGGTTCATTATCACCAGCAATGATAATCCATCCCCAGTGGAGTTGTTTCTCCAAATCAGTAGATCATCCAGCAGAATATCTTTCTTCCCCATAGAGTCTCCCCCGATGGAGTGTTCTCAAACAGAACCAACGCAAGTCTACAACTAATCATCTTCGGTTGTTATCCCCAGCAAGGACAGAGAATTCAACTTCTTGTACTCTCCAACAACAGTCCAGGATTTATTTTCCCAAGCTAGAGAGTATCACAAGAACAATGTATATCCATACATCATGGCATACGCATGTGCATCATACAACACAATCTCATTTATTTTGAGAACATCATTACTCAATACATTTCATACTGTGATACGGTGGGAGAACTGACTTGAGTTTTTGCGTTTGTATTCGCACTTGTTCGGTTTAGCAAGAGTCGCCACCGACTTTTTATTTTATCCTAAAGGAAAGGTTAAAAAGCACAGGAAAAACCTTTTGAGATGTTTCGTGGGTTCGGGGGGTAGATTATGAAAAGGGAAGGTATTAGCACCCTTTTCATCCATGGTTATCCATGGGCTCTTATTACTTGGTTTAGATCACTTGCCTTTGATTTTCAATTGCTTGAAATGGTGGTGTGTGTGTGTGTTTTGAAAATGTTTTGAAAAAGAGGCCTTGTCTAGGCAACCATTGTAATGACTCGTGTTTGAGTATATACAAAGGTGTGTATCTTTTCGAAAAGATGTTTCAAATGTTTTTGAAAGTTTGTTTTGAGAGTGTTTGTGGAGTGTGGTTTTGAAAAGTAGGCAAGTGTGTTTTGAAAATTTGATCAAGTAACTAAGAGTTGTCTACCCCTAAATTTACTCAAAGGTTTTTTTCTCATGTTTTAAACCTTTTAACAATTTTGTTCCACCATTGTATTTGGTGGATAATCTTGCGTTAGGATGTTAACGGGACAGGCGCGGGTCATCGTATGGACCATGAATGCAATGGTGCCAGGTGTCTTTGGCAATTTTGCTTGAAGGGACTATGATCATTTTGATTAGGCAACTTTTGAAAGCGTCATCGAGGGACTATGATCATTTTGATTCGTTTTGCCAAAGATACTCAACGTGCAAGCATGGCCTATTTTGGAAGGCAACAAGCGGGATTACCCTAGGGGTGCAAGTGTGAAAGGTGTATTGATTTCATGTATTTGTCTTGTATTAGGTTATCTAGCGTTTGATTTTATTTACATACAAACCCTAGGTCTAACCATGGTATATTTGAAAGCGATAAATTGTGGGAATTTAATGTCTACGCTATTACAAATAAGTATCCGGGAGCGGGGGTACAATTATTTACAAATGGGGATGAGACTATAATAGGAGAGTAGTGTCCGAATAATTTACAAGCAAATCGAATCAATTGCAATGTAAATGTAATGTGTACAAGAATAAAAGCAATGTAAATGTATATTGTAAATGTGTAAGTGTATGATTTATTTACAAGTGCGAAATGTATTTATTAAGCATGTATTTATTCTTTTTGGATTTTTGTATTTTTGTTAATATGTACAAAACAAAATATTTTAAGAAAAGAAAAGGAAATGTTTTAAGTTTAAGAAAAATAAAATATTTTAAGTTTTATGTATTAATGTTTTATGTTAGTATTTTTTATGTACAAACAAGAAAATTTAATAAAAAGAAAAGAAAATGTTTAAGGATTCTATTTTTTTTATACCTTAATGTTTTGATGTATTTTGGTTAGTATTTTATTTACAAGATTTTAATTACGTTATATAAAAAAAGTATTGTTAATAAAATTTAATGCAAAATTTGGTATGTTAATTTATTTATGCAAAGAAGATGTGGTGTGATAAAAAATGGAGAGTATTAGTTAAAAAAATGAATGGGCCTTTGAGAAAATATTTGGCACAAACCAAAAACCAGAGCAAAAAAAAAGGGAGGGGGTGTGCGCCTGTTTTTGATGGGCCTAAGGCTTGGATGGGGAACCGGTCCATTATGTTTCACAAGCTTTTCTTAGGGTTGTAGTTGTTTGTTCTCATTAGGGACTTTAGGGTTAGGCAACAGAGGCGCCGTTCACTTTGCTTCGTCTTCTTCATTTTCTCGAATCATGCTTATCTGAACAATACTTCCACCCCTGGCCGCCATGCGCCTTCGTCAGCTCCTTCTTCTCCATGGTCACGTAGTCGATGGTTCGTTCAAGGTGATAATTTCTACCTTAGTGCATTTTAGGGTTTTAACTCTCACGTCTTGCATGTTTTACTTTTCGTTTATTGATTCTGATATATTGCTTGATGTTTGTGCGAGATGTGGAAAAGAAAAGAAAAAGGGGTTTATACCTTTGGAGAGGAGGTGAGGAGGACGGCGGCGCTTCCGGTGGCCAGAGGCAGAGGGGGTAGTGGTGCTGAGCTTGCTTTGCTGGAAAATCTGGTATCTTTATTTCGCTTCTTAGTTAGGTTTGATGATGATTGCTTGAAAACCTAGTTCATATCACTTCTTTTCTTCTTCTTATGTTGGCTTCTGTTGCCCTTGATTGCTTCTTTTCCTCGCTTCTGTATGCTTCGTGTGCTTATTGAAATGTTGGTTTCGTTGCTTGATGATGAACTTTACAGTTCTGAGAGCTCGTTTGGCTTGCTTGAATATGTGTTGCCTTGAATGCTTGTGTACTGAGTTGCCTTGAATGCTTGCGTACTGAGTTGCCTTGAATGCTATTGAACCCTATGATGAGACCAGCTCTGAGGGCTTTGTAATTTTGAATATTATTCTGATTTTGAGTTGTGAATCTGAACATGTGTTGAAATGTTTGAGGTTGGTCTTGGGATTTGGATTTTGAGTATTATTGCCCTAATCCTATGATGGAACCATTCTGAGGTTTTTTTTTTGTTGGTTATGATGCTTTAGTGTTGGATATGACTCTGAATATGGATGTTGGATGATGGTTGGGACAAGCAGGTTTGTAGGCAAGTTAGGTTTGGATGCAGGTTGGTCTTGAAGCTTGATGCTTCAGGTTTGTTTTTTCTGGTTTTACAGGGCTTGGCGCTTCAAGGTTTAGGCTTTACTGGTTTGATTGAAGGTTTTAGGCTGTTTGTATGTTACAGCTTTGAGGTTATGGCTTTTGACAGGTTGGGTTTGAAGCAGGTAAGGCTTGATGTTTAGAGGCTGGTTAGGCTTTTGACAGGTTGGGTTTGAAACAAGTAAGGCTTTGGCTTTGTTGAAGCTTATGTTACAGGCTTGGAGTTTAGGCTTTTTGTGAGAAGCAGGTTATGGCTTATGCAGCTTAGAGGCAGGACTGTATGTTTTGTTGATACAGTTTTTATGGTGTTTTCTTTGTGATCTTTTCTGCCCTCTTTTACTGTTCTATAACAGTTTGTTTTATATTCAATAAGCCAAAAGCCTACTGTAAGCCTATTTCTCTTCTCTCTTCTCTCTCTCTAGTATTAAAGCATATTATATTGCTTATTTGTACTATTTCTGAAAAAGGACTGGCTTGGGAAATGATGCATTTGAACATTGCTTGCACTAGTTGGTTTACTCTGCATATTTCTTATCTCCTTTTTCCAGATTTTCTGCTTCTTTGACAGCCTTGAATAGCCTTTTGGCAGTTTGTGGACAGTTGCTTTGACATTCAGTTTGCCTTTTTGATTTGGTTAGGCAATTCAGTTCAGTTTGCCTTTGGACTTTGTTTGGAATTTTTTAAAATGGGCAATTTGTTGACAATGCAGTATGTTTGAAAATTTGAATTTGTGCAATTATAACTTTTGTGCATTTCATACTTTATTTGCAAGCATTTTCTATTCCTCTTTGTGAACCGAGAGAAATCTCGTGATTTGTAGAGAGGGTAAACTGATCCCGACCAATCGCTTTTAATGATGAATCCATTTTTTATCTGTCTGCTCTTTAATTTTATTTATCTGCATTTAACTTTTCTTCTTTTCTTGTTTTGCAGATAAAAATCAATGGAGCAAAAGAGGAGTAGCAGTAGAAGATGAAGATTTGAAGACTTTTAGGACATAGCTTTGTTTCCATTTTAATTATTTGTAATAGTATTAATGTAAATAACTGTAAATAAATTTACATTATTTAAATAATATTTGTAACAAACAATTCAAAATAAATAAACATCCCTCTTTTTATCAGTTAATTCTTCTTTCAATTCATTGTTCATTTAATTATTTGAATTCCTTAAATTAAAATAACTGGAAGTAAATCCAATTATTCTGACTTAGAAAAAAAATAATTAATAAACACTGGGCTTGCCATTTAGCATGAATCAATAAGAAACCCGGCGTTTCAGATAGCCATAAACATGGCACAGTCGAATCAAACAAACATCCCTATTCTTTTGCCTTTACTGATTATACCAAGCACTGCAAGTCCTCAATTCAAATTCCTCAATCCAAATCTCAGAGCAAACTGAAAAGAACTGATAGAATTAATTCTTTTTGAGAAATATGCGCAAAAAACCCTGATTTTTGACTTAACACTGGAGAAACGCCTGTCTGATCAAACTTTGAGCCAAACTCAAACAAAACCCTAGCAATTTGCTTAAACTGTTCCAGAGCCATGAAAACCCTAATTTTGTATAGACTGATAAGAAAAAATCTGTTTGACTGATTCTTACGCCAATTTGAAAAATCAGGAAAAGCCCGAAGTTGTGATTTCTTGTGGAAAAAGAGGAGGGCAAATTTTGGGGTACAACAGTTGCCCCTGTTCAATCTTCTTGAACCTGAAGAGTTAGATTGGCAAGTTTGCCTTTCGCGACTCGAGGGTAAAAGGAGATTGGACACTAGAGTGCCCAGAAAAATTTGCACTCGGTGATGTGATGGTATATGGAATGGGCTTACAGATGCCATTTGGTGATGGGCTTAAAGATGCCATCTAGGGATGTGACAGAATCTTGTCGGGGGATGGGCTTAAAGATGCCATCTGGAAATGGGCTTAAAGATGCCATTTGGAAATTGCTGGTAGGAGGATGGGCTTAAAGATGCCATCTGGAAATGATTGTTGAACTGTATGTCATTGGTGAGTGGACGAGTATCAGAAAGGTATCCATGTTTTGGAACATCTCTGAACTGGGGGTCTGAACAAGCAATAGACTGACATCCATGTTTGGAGAATCTGTAAACTGTTTTCAGGAGTTGGGGTTGAATAAGCAATAGAGTAGCATCCGTTGTTGGGAGGCGTCCGTAAACTGTTTTCAAAAGTTGAGAAGAATCTGAACAAGCGATAGGTTAACATCCGTTACTTGGAGAACCCGTAAACTGTTTTCAGAAGTCTTGACATTGAATAAGCAATAGAGCAGCATCCGTTGTTGGGAAGCGTCCGTAAACTGTTTTCAATAGCCTTGAAGTGGAGAAGGAACCGGTGTAGGGTTTCCTGATGATGAGTCCGTGTAAAACTGCATCTGGATGAATCTGGAATAAGTATCAGAATGTCGCCGTGTCTAGGTCACATCTGAACTATCTCTGGGTGAAGCTGGAATAAGTATCAGAATGTCGCCATGTCCGGGTCACATCTGAACTATTTCTAGAAAGAATCTTGGAAGACGATGATCTTTTTCTGTCGACTGATCTTACCTGAAAAGGTAAAGAGTTAGTTGTATGCACTGTCATGATGCATGATGCAATGTATGTTATATCAATGTTTATGATATGAATGTGATGAATGCGCATGTAAGCTGATGAGCTATCTTGCTGAGGATAGATGAATCCTGGATGGCTGGAGATAAAAGTATCTTGATTACTGCCAGGGAAAATAATTCCTTGACTGCTGCCGGGGAGGGCAAGAATCTTTTGATCGTTGAAGATGAGAAGTCTCGGGACCACTGTTGGGAGGCGGAAGCTTGGGTTGTATGCCAATCTACTGGGGATTCCTGTCTTGAGGAGATCTTCACTGAGGAATATTCGAATATCCTGTGAGGAAATGAGAATGAGAGTCTTCACTCTGCTTGGGGATTGATAGTTGGAAGTTTTAGCTCCGCTGGGGATTTTGAAACTTGACTCTGAGGGAAGTTAGCTTCTGGAAGGCTCTCTGGCTGGGGATTGCAAGAATCTTCTGATTGCTGCAGGTGTTGATCTGGAATAAGTTACGGAATGTCGCCATCTCTGGGTCACATCTTGAATTATCTCTAGAAGCAAATCTGGAATAAGTTACGGAATGTCGCCAAATCTTGGGTCACATCTTGAACTATTTCTAGAAGGAAATTCTGGAATAAGTTACAGAATGTCGCCAAATCTTGGGTCACATCTGAACTATATCTAGAAGGAAATCTGGAATAAGTTATAGAATGTCGCCAAATCAGGGTCACATCTTAACTATTTCTAGATCTTGAATAAGAATCTTTTGAGCTTGAGAAGGAACCGGTGTAGGGTTTCCTGATGATGAGTCCGTGTAAAACTACATCTTGGATTTGAGATCTGTATGAGTAGCAGAATGACTTCCGTGTCTGGAGTGTATCTGAAACTGTAACTAGGATCTGAATGAGTGACAGAATGGCTACCGTGTTTGGAGCGTATCTGAAACTGTATCTTGGAGTTGAGATCTGTATAAGTAGCATAATGACTTCTGTGTCTGGAGTGTATCTGAAACTGTATCTTGGATCTGAATGAGTGACAGAATGGCTACCGTGTTTAGAGCGTATCTGAAACTGTATCTTGGAGTAGAGATCTGTATAAGTAGCAGAATAACTTTCGTGTCTGGAGTGTATCTGAAACAGTAACTAGGATCTGAATGAGTGACAAAATGGCTACCGTGTCTGGAGCGTATCTGAAAATGTATCTTGGAGCAGAGATCTGTATAAGTAGCAGAATGACTTCCGTGTCTGGAGTGTATCTGAAACTGTAACTAGGATCTAAATGAGTGACAGAATGGCTACCGTGTCTGGAGTGTATCTGAAACTGTATCTTGGAGTAGAGATCTGTATAAGTAGCAGAATGACTTCCGTGTCTAGAGTGTATCTGAAACTGTAACTAGGATCTGAATGAGTGACAGAATGGCTACCGTGTCTGGAGCGTATCTGAAACTGTATCTTCCAACAGGTGATGAAGGAATTGTTGAACACTTTTGACATTCGAATGCCCCAAGTGGTGATGAAGGAGACTTGCCCCAAATTCACTGAACTTTGAGAGATTTGTTGAAATCTTGACTGGACTGCCCCAGGTTAACTGAACTTTGAAAGATCTGTTGAAACCTTGACTGGACTTCCCCAGGTTAATTGGATGGTGACATGTCATGCCCCTTTGTTGATAGGAGACTTGTTAATGGAAGTGTCATCCTTTTGAAGTGATTTTTGTTCACTGAGAGAGTTTTCGTTCCTCCGAACATTCGCTGTATGAATTTCTTCGCTGTCAAACAAATAGCCAAATGCAAACAGTGATATTCAAGCAATGCAAAGTTTTATGTTTGTCTCGAAGTTTTGAAAAATGCGTTTTTTAGCAGAAAACTTTTTATAAGACAAATCAATACAAGATTTTAGAGCAAAGCCTTACAGGAGTCAGGATACCTTTTGTAACAGTATGCTTTCGAACTAACCCATGCTTCAATTAGGACTTTTGACGGGTTGTAATGTGGCTTGGTTCATGGTTTAAGAAACAAAGGATAAAGGCTCAAAGTATATTTGTACCCACCCGCTCTTCGTGATGTTCTTCAACCCTAAGCTCAGTTAATTGTGCGTCGCACTCTGTTCGAGTTTGGAACGACTTTTTGGGTGATGGTTCACTAGCTGAATTTGGGAGACAGTCATCATCTCCTTTTTTTCTCTGCAACATTTTTCATGTTGTTGAGGACTTGTAATGACCTCTTTATTTTGATTTTGATTTGTTATCCCTAACTTTTGCCTGATTGTTCCTATTTTCGGGATTACAGTCAGCGGGATGCCCCAGGTTTCTTAAGCCTCCTTTGTAGGTTTTGGCTCAGTGGGCTTTTATTTTCTTGAGAGATTGACTGCCTATGTGATAGGGGACCATCATTGTCTTGTGATTCCCAAAGAATGTCTTTTTTTGACGTCGTTCGTTGTGTCACGAACTGAGAGTTTGCAACTTCAATGCGCATTTTCTTTTGAATCAACTGAGATACTACCCTGCCCCAGGTTCATATCAAAGGTTTTGATTGTTTAGAACAGAAAACTCCTACTTCTTTGGCTCGAAGGGGTTGACTAGGGATTATCTTCCTTATAACTCCAGTGTTTGGGAATTGAAAGAAATGCTTGTACATCATCAGCAAGGTTTGTTCAAAAGCATACTGTATGAGATTATGGTATTGTTTCATCATCCTCCCTCTAAAGGCTGGCAGCTTTTTATCAAGAGTTAAATATCATAAAGAAAGCATAAGAGTAGTGAAAACGAATGGATGAATTCAAGACAAACATATGCAATGCATTAATGAAACAGAGTTTAACATCAACAGATAATTGTTTGAATAACAAAAGAAATTACAACTTTGAAAATTCAAATGAAGCAAAAGTCTTTCAGTTTGAGCTTTGTCACTTCAGGTGGAGAAACCCTTAACGGAAGATTTTCATCTCGCCGTCTGGCATTGAACCTCAGTACTCCAATGTCGATCAGATCTTGAATCTTGTTCTTCAAGGCCCAACAGTCGTCGGTGTCATGTCTCGGGTTGTAGGAGTGGTATACACAAAATGCATCGGGATGATAGTTAGGAGCGGAGGTATTGGGCTTCCGGATAGGATCCCTTAAAGCAGTCAGATTGACCTCCAACAAACGTTCCAGTATTAGAGATGACGGTATGTCAGTCTCAGTGAACTGTCTTCCCGACGTATTTTGATTACACCGATTATCCCGTTGACGCTGGCGAGGTTGTTGTTGGGCTTGTGACCCTGAAGCAAGCAGAGAAGCCTTCCCCTTGTCTTCTTGTCTGGAGGGGGGTTGAGTGGTGACTTGCTCTTCAACCTCAGATGTCTTCCCCAGTTGGTTGTTCTGAAGCAGTTGGCTGACGAGAACTCTGAGTTCCTCTTGTCTTTGAGACAAGTCCTAGATGAGAGCCATCTGGCCCACCAGTTGCCCCATCACTTGGATCCTCAATGTTGCCAAATCAAACTGCAGTTCCCCCAGCTGATCACTCCTGGCATTGTTTGAATTCTCCTGGACCAAGCCCTTTGTGAGGAGAGCTTTCATTTCTTCTTGCCCCAGAGACAGGTTCAAGAACATTTCCTGCAGCTGAGCAGTCTGGTCCTGGATATCCTTGACAGTCCTTTCTAGAGCCATCTCTTACTGAAATAAACAGTAGGAGAGTAAGGAAACCTGAAAAAAGGAAAAATCGTCAAGATGCAATGCATGATATGTGGATGCATGCTTTCAAGGATCTCTTGGGGTAAACACAAGAGAATGTTAGAGGTTGAACTTTGATCTTTGATTGGAGATCTTTGCCCCGGTGGATGTCTTTCCACGAGAATCAAGCTCACCATGTCGAGTGGGTCATAGCCACTGATTCAAGTTGTTGCACTTGATATTTGATGGCATTTGCTTAGAGGAGAAAACCTCTTGCCTTTTGGTAGACGTCTGGTTCAACGTAACCCTGCATCAAAAGAACCCTCGAGATCCTTGAAATGGTTATTGAAAATGCTATGGTATGATGTCATGATGTTATGTACATGTATGCAAAAGCAAGTAAGTGTATATACAGGTAATCATATTCACACAAAGCAAACAAGTCCTTAGGTTTAGGCTTGCATGGGGTTGTAGGTAAGTACCCTCTTGAAGTTAGTTGGCTCATCCTGTCCTAGAATAGAAACCGGGTTCTAAGGAGCTCAATATCATTGGATTGTTTTCTGTGTTCATTGTTTTGGTTTAGCCACTTAACTGGCGACCAAAATATTCCAAGAAAACAACCCTCAATGAGTGTAGTATCGAGTATCTACCAACTTCGGACTGCACCAAAGTCGGTCATCTCACTACCCCTAAAAAGGCTAAGATGGTCAATTAAGGTTCTAAGAGTTCGTTAGTGCTTCACGACATCACTCAGCAGCCCCGTACTCTCCTTGATTGAACTCAAGGGTTACCGGTACTCACAAATATGTCACACTAACATAGCTTACTGCTTCAACCATATCGGTATACCCCGCACAGTTCCCTCACAGTTTTATTGCTATTTACCTAAAAAGGTGCCCCAAATCCGGGTGTAGGATTTACAACAAACCCAAACAAGGACCCAAAAGGTAAAGCAATCAAGGCAATTAAAGCAAGAAAGTAAAGGTGATCTAAACCCCAAGGTAACCCCACTTTTGAAATATTCCCCAGCAGAGTCGCCAGTTCTGTGATACGGTGGGAGAACTGACTTGAGTTTTTGCATTTGTATTCGCACTTGTTCGGTTTAGCAAGAGTCGCCACCGACTTTTTATTTTATCCTAAAGGAAAGATTAAAAAGCACAGGAAAAACCTTTTGAGATGTTTCGTGGGTTCGGGGGGTAGATTATGAAAAGGGAAGGTATTAGCACCCTTTTCATCCATGGTTATCCATGGGCTCTTAGTTACTTGGTTTAGATCACTTGCCTTTGATTTTCAATTGCTTGAAATGGTGGTGTGTGTGTGTGTTTTGAAAATGTTTTGAAAAAGAGGCCTTGTCTAGGCAACCATTGTAATGACTCGTGTTTGAGTATATACAAAGGTGTGTATCTTTTCGAAAAGATGTTTCAAATGTTTTTGAAAGTTTGTTTTGAGAGTGTTTGTGGAGTGTGGTTTTGAAAAGTAGGCAAGTGTGTTTTGCAAATTTGATCAAGTAACTAAGAGTTGTCTACCCCTAAATTTACTCAAAGGTTTTTTTCTCATGTTGTAAACCTTTTAACAATTTTGTTCCACCATTGTATTTGGTGGACAATCTTGCGTTAGGATGTTAACGGGACAGGCGCGGGTCATCGTATGGACCATGAATGCAATGGTGCCAAGTGTCTTTGGCAATTTTGCTTGAAGGGACTATGATCATTTTGATTAGGCAACTTTCGAAAGCGTCATCGAGGGACTATGATCATTTTGATTCGTTTTGCCAAAGATACTCAACGTGCAAGCATGGCCTATTTTGGAAGGCAATAAGCGGGATTACCCTAGGGGTGCAAGTGTGAAAGGTGTATTGATTTCATGTATTTGTCTTGTATTAGGTTATCTAGAGTTTGATTTTATTTACATACAAACCCTAGGTCTAACCATGGTATATTTGAAAGCGATAAATTGCGGGAATTTAAAGTCTACGCTATTACAAATAAGTATCCGGGAGCGGGGGTACAATTATTTACAAATGGGGATGAGACTTTAATAGGAGAGTAGTGTCCGAATAATTTACAACCAAATCGAATCAATCGCAATGTAAATGTAATGTGTACAAGAATAAAAGCAATGTAAATGTATATTGTAAATGTGTAAGTGTGTGATTTATTTACAAGTGCGAAATGTATTTATTAAGCATGTATTTATTCTTTTTGGATTTTTGTATTTTTGTTAATATGTACAAAACAAAATATTTTAAGAAAAGAAAAGGAAATGTTTTAAGTTTAAGAAAAAGAAAATATTTTAAGTTTTATGTATTAATGTTTTATGTTAGTATTTTTTATGTACAAACAAGAAAATTTAATAAAAAGAAAAGAAAATGTTTAAGGATTCTATTTTTTTATACCTTAATGTTTTGATGTATTTTGGTTAGTATTTTATTTACAAGATTTTAATTACGTTATATAAAAAAAGTATTGTTAATAAAATTTAATGCAAAATTTGGTATGTTAATTTATTTATGCAAAGAAGATGTGGTGTGATAACAAATGGAGAGTATTAGTTAAAAAAAAGAATGGGCCTTTGAGAAAATATTTGGCCCAAACCAAAAACCAGAGCAAAAAAAAAGGGAGGGGGTGTGCGCCTGTTTTTGATGGGCCTAAGGCTTGGATGGGGAACCGGTCCATTATGTTTCACAAGCTTTTCTTAGGGTTGTAGTTGTTTGTGCTCATTAGGGACTTTAGGGTTAGGCAACAGAGGCGCCGTTCACTTTGCTTCGTCTTCTTCATTTTCTCGAACCATGCTTATCTGAACAATACTTCCACCCCTGGCCGCCAGGCGCCTTCGTCAGCTCCTTCTTCTCCATGGTCACGTAGGCGATGGTTCGTTCAAGGTGATAATTTCTACCTTAGTGCATTTTAGGGTTTTAACTCTCACGTCTTGCATGTTTTACTTTTCGTTTATTGATTCTGATATACTGCTTGATGTTTGTGCGAGATGTGGAAAAGAAAAGAAAAAGGGGTTTATACCTTTGGAGAGGAGGTGAGGAGGACGGAGGCGCTTCCGGTGGCCAAAGGCAGAGGGGGTAGTGGTGCTGAGCTTGCTTTGCTGGAAAATCTGGTATCTTTATTTCGCTTCTTAGTTAGGTTTGATGATGATTGCTTGAAAACCTAGTTCATATCACTTCTTTTCTTCTTCTTATGTTGGCTTTTGTTGCCCTTGATTGCTTCTTTTCCTCGCTTCTGTATGCTTCGTGTGCTTATTGAAATGTTGGTTTCGTTGCTTGATGATGAACTTTACAGTTCTGAGAGCTCGTTTGGCTTGCTTGAATCTGTGTTGCCTTGAATGCTTGTGTACTGAGTTGCCTTGAATGCTTGCGTACTGAGTTGCCTTGAATGCTATTGAACCCTATGATGAGCCCAGCTCCGAGGGCTTTGTAATTTTGAATATTATTCTGATTTTGAGTTGTGAATCTGAACATGTGTTGAAATGTTTGAGGTTGGTCTTGGGATTTGGATTTTGAGTATTGTTGCCCTAATCCTATGATGGAACCATTCTGAGGTTTTTTTTGTTGGTTATGATGCTTTAGTGTTGGATATGACTCTGAATATGGATGTTGGATGATGGTTGGGACAAGCAGGTTTGTAGGCAAGTTAGGTTTGGATGCAGGTTGGTCTTGAAGCTTGATGCTTCAGGTTTGTTTTTTCTGGTTTTACAAGGCTTGGCGCTTCAAGGTTTAGGCTTTACTGGTTTGAATGAAGGTTTTAGGCTGTTTGTATGTTACAGCTTTGAGGTTATGGCTTTTGACAGGTTGGGTTTGAAGCAGGTAAGGCTTGATGTTTAGAGGCTGGTTAGGCTTTTGACAGGTTGGGTTTGAAACAAGTAAGGCTTTGGCTTTGTTGAAGCTTATGTTACAGGCTTGGAGTTTAGGATTTTTGTGAGAAGCAGGTTATGGCTTATGCAGCTTAGAGGCAGGACTGTATGTTTTGTTGATACAGTTTTTGTGGTGTTTTCTTTGTGATCTTTTCTGCCCTCTTTTACTGTTCTATAACAGTTTGTTTTATATTCAATAAGCCAAAAGCCTACTGTAAGCCTATTTCTCTTCTCTCTTCTCTCTCTCTAGTATTAAAGTATATTATATTGCTTATTTGTACTACTTCTGAAAAAGGACTGGCTTGGGAAATGATGCATTTGAACATTGCTTGCACTAGTTGGTTTACTCTGCATATTTCTTATCTCCTTTTTCCAGATTTTCTGCTTCTTTGACAGCCTTGAATAGCCTTTTGGCAGTTTGTGGACAGTTGCTTTGACATTCAGTTTGCCTTTTTGATTTGGTTAGGCAATTCAGTTCAGTTTGCCTTTGGACTTTGGTTGGAATTTTTTGAAATGGGCAATTTGTTGACAATGCAGTATGTTTGAAATTTTGAATTTGTGCAATTATAACTTTTGTGCATTTCATACTTTATTTGCAAGCATTTTCTATTCCTCTTTGTGAACCGAGAGAAATCTCGTGATTTGCAAAGAGGGTAAACTGATTCCGGCCAGTCGCTTTTAATGATGAATCCATTTTTTATCTGTCTGCTCTTTAATTTTATTTATCTGCATTTGACTTTTCTTCTTTTCTTGTTTTGCAGATAAAAATCAATGGAGCAAAAGAGGAGTAGCAGTAGAAGATGAAGATTTGAAGAC
This sequence comes from Vicia faba, assembly GCA_948472305.1. Classification (NCBI taxonomy): domain Eukaryota; kingdom Viridiplantae; phylum Streptophyta; class Magnoliopsida; order Fabales; family Fabaceae; genus Vicia; species Vicia faba. Next base: position 1,425,462,418 of record OX451737.1, on the reverse strand, counting down.
TTTTAGGACATAGCTTTGTTTCCATTTTAATTATTTGTAATAGTATTAATGTAAATAACTGTAAATAAATTTACAGTATTTAAATAATATCTGTAACAAACAATTCAAAATAAATAAACATCCCTCTTTTTATCAGTTAATTCTTCTTTCAATTCATTGTTCATTTAATTATTTGAATTCCTTAAATTAAAATAACTGGAAGTAAATCCAATTATTCTGACTTAGAAAAAAAATAATTAATAAACACTGTGGGCTTGCCATTTAGAATGAATCAATAAGAAACCCGGCGTTTCAGATAGCCATAAACATGGCACAGTCGAATCAAACAAACATCCCTATTCTTTTGCCTTTACTGATTATACCAAGCACTGCAAGTCCTCAATTCAAATGCCTCAATCCAAATCTCAGAGCAAACTGAAAAGAACTGATAGAATTAATTCTTTCTGAGAAATATGCGCACAAAACCCTGATTTTTGACTTAACACTGGAGAAACGCCTGTCTGATCAAACTTTGAGCCAAACTCAAACAAAACCCTAGCAATTTGCTTAAACTGTTCCAGAGCCATGAAAACCCTAATTTTGTATAGACTGATAAGAAAAAATCTGTTTGACTGATTCTTACGCCAATTTGAAAAATCAGGAAAAGCCCGAAGCTGTGATTTCTTGTGGAAAAAGAGGAGGGCAAATTTTGGGGTACAACACATACATCATGACATTACATACGACTAACTCTTTACCTTTCAGGGAAAGATGCAATCAAATTCTCACAAGTTTTCTTTGGTTCAGTCAAATCGATACTAAGATTCCTGTTTTCAGTTCAAGCTATGAAGCCCGGATTCGACCGGATAATATCTTGATTTCTCCAAAATACTACAAAGCCTGGAATCGACCAGATAGTGGTATATCTTAAATTCAAGCTATGAAGCCCGGATTCGACCGGATAATATCTTGATTTCTCCAGAATACTACGAAGCCTAGAATCGACCAGATAGTGGTATCTCTTAAATACAAGCTTAAAAGCCCGAAAATCGACCGGAAAATAGCTTAACCCTCAACAAGTTATTGTGAAGCCTGGAAATCGACCAGATAGCAATACAAGATACCATGAAGCCTGGAATCGACCAGATAATGGTATAAGACACCGTGAAGCCTGGATCACGACCAGATAGCGGCAAAGGATACTGAAGCGTGGGATACAACCAGATAATAGTATAAGACAATGCGAAGCTTGGAATTCGACCAAATAGCAGTTTACTCGGCTAATTACTATGAAGCCCGGAATCGACCGAATATTAGTATTGCCTTAAATTCAAGTGGAAGCCTGGATGCGACCGGATAACCACTTAATTCATTCTGAAGCCTGGAGCACGACCAGATAAGAATTGAGAAATTGCAAAGCCTGGAGAACAACCAAATATCAAGGTTAATCTCATCCCCCAGTAAGTCACTGTGAAGCCTGGAGCACGACCATATAGCAGTCGATCTTATTTTCCTCAGCAAATCACTGTGAAGCCTGGAGCACGACCAGATATCGGTTCATTTTCACCTCCTCGACTAAGAGATGATTCCCCAGTAGAATAACGGACAACTGAAAGTTCCTAAAACTCTATCTCTCTCAAGACAAGAGACCAGCATTCCCCAGCGTAGTCCTCCTCAACAACGGGTATACGGGATCTCACAAAGGAATCTCTTATGCGATCGACACTTCTTCTGATGGCATCTTTAAGCCCATCTTCCGATAACAACCTCCAAATGGCATTTATAAGCCCATTCCCTATATCACAAGACAAGTACCACTTGATGCGAGTGCAAATTTCTAGGCACTCTAGTGTTCAATCATCTTCCACCTTCGGATCACGAAAGGCAGGCAGCCAATCTACATCCTCAGGTTTAAGAAGATTGAACAGGGGAAAATTTTGTACCCCAAAATTTGCCCTCCCATATTTCTCAATACATTTCAAGTGAGGTCCTCAAATTGCTCAAGGAAGTTCAAGGGTTGACCAGACAAACTCTCTCCTAAGGCAGTCTACCTCAAATTAGGGCTTCAGTTTGCATCAAGGTGTTTGAGTCCAAAGGATCCCAAATGCTCACCATTTTCCTAATATGTTCTCAATATCATCCATGCCAAGTTTCAAGCCTTGCAGAGGAAGTTTGCTCAGTTAATTGCTCAAAGGCCTAAAAAATCGACTATGCTAGGGCAAAAGTTAACTGTGGCCCACATGCAATCAAACTTCAATATTTTTGGTCAAAATTCTCATTTTGAAGTATTATTCATCATTTGATCAAGGGTTTATCATGATTACTAAAGGATTGCTCACAATTCATCAAAACCCAAAAGTTGCTAAATTAGGGTTTTGTGGGAAAAGTCAACTCAACTTTGACCAAGCATAACTTTCTCATACTTTATCAAAAATGACCCATCCAAAGCTCATTTTGAAGAGGATGCAATTCCCTACAATCCATCTTCATCTCCCAAGTTCAAAATATGCACTTCCAAGAAGATATGAATTTGGACATTATAGGTCATTTTGGAAAGGCAACAAAAACACCTTTTTTGTCAAAGCTTCATATATGAACATGGAAGACTCAATTGAGATAAGACCAAAAGGGTTGCTTAGAATAAATCTTAAGCTTTCTAAAAAGTCCAAAAACACCTCTATAGGGTCAAAATTGAGGGAGTTATGCATTGGTAAAGTTGACCCTTTTTGCAAAATTGTCAAAAGTCAAATGTGCCCAAAATTGCAATTTTTGTCAAATGGGCCCAACTTTTTATGCTTGCATTGAGTTTGTAACATGACCCACGACCAATGATCCTTCCCGTTTGTCATTCTTTTATTTCTGTCATTTATTTTGATTTTATTTCAATTATATCAAATAAAATCAAAATAAAATCAAAATAAAATCAGGAAAATATCAAAAACTAATCAAAGCTTAAGATTTTGTGCATGTTTAGGTCTATTATACAACTGTAAGTGAGATCAAATCGTGCAAGCTTCATTTGGACACAAAAAGATTGGATTTGGCTTGATTTGGAAAGATTTTCATAAGGATCAAATCATGATTCAATCATCATAATTGGATAAGATTTGAAACCAAGTTGCAACCCTAATTCATTCTTGGATACATAAGGAAGGATTGCAGACCAAAAACAAGGAGATTGGAGGCGTGTAAACAAGAAAGAAAGTTTCAAAAAATTGGAAAAAAGTGGCACACTGATTTCTAAGTTGCAGATTGTTGTACCCCAAAATTTTCCCTCCCTTTTTTACAAAAAAAATCACAACCCTAGGGTTTTTCTCAGATTTTCAAGATTGGCTCAGGAATCGATCAAACAGATTTTTCTTTAGCAGTAGATCAAGAGTTAAGGTTTTTCTCGCATTTCTCAGAAGAAACTGAATTCTCAGAAATTCAATTAACTGTCACATGTTTTCACGCTTTTTCAAGCTTACTGAATGATTACTGGTTGTTCTCAAGGTCTGTTCCTCTGGGACAAGAAATGGGAGCTGAGACTGTCATTTGGAATATTCAAGTTTTGTCTGATCCAAGTTAACCAGATAATGTGCGTCTGTTGAGACATTTGCTTGTTAATGGAATGAAATGTTTGCTTATTTATTGGAATACACAGTGCGTATTTTGATTGGAATACTATTGCAAGATTACGAGATTACAGAGTTATTGGATTACTTAAAGTTTAAGTTACCTGTATTGGAATTATTGGAATGCAGTTTCAATTATTTTGATCAGAGAATCTTAAAGGATTAAGTGAAGATGCAAAGAAAGAATTGCAAGTTATTAACAGTAGAAGATTTTTATTGGATATCAGATTATCTCACAAAGACTTTTTCATTTATTTCAGATGTTGGTACAAAAAATAATTTATTATTCGAATGTTGTAGGTTTTACAACTTATAGTACTTGAAAAAATAAATTATTACAACGAATGGAAAATCTCTTTAAGTTACAAATCTAAGCCTAAGCTTCCATTGCTCCCATGCTCGCCACAAAGAATTGCTTGCTTCCTCTGTTTTGCCACCTTCCAATCTGCGCTCACATGAAAGAAAGACAAAGGAAAAAGGGATTAGTACAGTTAATTAATTAGAATTTTCAAAACAAAGAGAAAGAAAATTTTCATCATTAAAGTTTACCGTTTGGAATCAGAGGAGCTATTTTCATTTCATCATGTTTTTATTTTTTCTCTTTGCAAATCACAAGAAGATTGCTCTTCTTGGTTCACAAAGAGAAAAATAAAAAAATGCAAGCTGAAGAATGTAAAAGCAAAATTATTCAAATGCAAACAAGGTGCCAAACTGCATACAAAGGCAAACTAAGCAATGCAACATACAAAGGCAAACTAAGCAATGCAGCATACAAAGGCAAACTAAGCAACGCAACATACAAAGGAAAACTAAACAATGCAACAAGGCACCAAACTGCATTACAAAACAAGGCCAAATTGGATGCAAACTAAACAATGCAGTAACGAACTATCAAGCAAACTAAACATTGCAACAAGGCCAAACTGTCAAGCAAACTGAACAATGCAGCAGGGCAAGTACAAGTGCAGACAACAGCAGGCAAAAAGTGCAGAGGGTAAACCAAATAACAAGCAAAAGGCTTGTCATAGCCTATCATCATTTTCCAAGAAATAAGGCAAACTTTTCAGAAAAAGTAGAAAAGCAAACTGCTTTATCATTGAGAGAGAAAGAGAGAAAATATATCACCTATCTTATTGGAATGGTACAGTTTGGCTACCAAGGCTAATTTGTCACAAGTCATAAAGATATAACACCATGAAGCTGGAAGAAAGAAGGGAGAGCAGTTTTGTCAAACATTAAAAGGGCCTAACAGTTTCAAGCTACAAAACTCCCAGCCTGCTAACCAAAGGTAAGAAAAAACCTGTTATCAAACTTCCAAACCTGTGCAAACATTGCATAAACCACAAACCTGCATAACAGTTTCAAGCTACAAAACTTCCAGCCTGCTAACCAAAGGTAAGAAAAAACCTGTTATCAAACTTCCAAACCTGTGCAAACATTGCACAAACCACAAACCTGCATAACAGTTAAAAACCCTGTAGCTCACAAAAGGCCAACTAGCTGCAAAACAATATCAAAACATGTTATCAAACTCAAACATACAAAAAACCTGCACAACTCTCCCAAACCTATCAAACCACAGTTTCAAGCAATAAAACTGCAGTTTCCAAATGCCTGTTAACGACAACAATACCAAAACCCTCAAAAACATTTTTCAAACTTCCAAAAAACCTGCAGAACGAAACTGCAAAACATCACAGAAAACCTAAACAACCCAACAATTACAACAAAACTGTAACAAGCCTGCCAAACTACTCAAAAAGAAAACTGCATAACAATGCAAAAACACAAAAAGCCCGCAAACTGAAAAAAAGCCAACAAAAGCATACATCTCATCTTCAAAAGTCCATCAAACCTAGTCATCATTCAAGAGAAACAGAAAAAATCACAAATTCCCAACAAAAGCCTCATCAATATCCAACAACTTACAAAATCAAAGTTTCAGTTTCAGTAATCATCACCAAACCTTCAACAACAACTCATCAAAACCTGTATCTCATCCCTAACTCAGTTCAACAAATCTAAAACATACCAACAAAGTTTCAGACATAGCATCAACAATCATCATCAATAACTTACAAAAAAGAGTTTCAGAAAGCAACAATCATCATCAACAACTTACAAAAAAGAGTTTCAGAAAGCAGCAAGTATCATCATTCAAGTTCAGAGAGAGAAGAGAAGCAATAATCATCAATAAAGCTTCAGAAATCGTCATCATCAACCAACAACAATAACAAAGTTTCAGAAGTAGTATCATCATCAAAGGAAAGAAGTTACCAAAAAGCACGCCTCGCCATCATCACTTCTCCCCTTCCCGCTCCCGGCCACCAAGGAGCACCCAGCTCAAATCTCCTTCCTTTCCATTTTCCAAAAAAAACGCCCAAGGTACGTTTTTCTTCAAATCCTTTCCTACATCTCATGAGGCAATTAAATTGATCAATAACAAGATAAGAACCGGATTAAACAAAAAGAAAACAGAAAATGTCCAGACTTCAAAACCCAGAATATCACCTTTTTTAGGAAAGAATCGCTTGAGCATGGTTAGGAAGAGAGTGAGGGTTGCTCCGACGGCTTGAGGGGGGGGGGGGGGGGAAGATCAGAGCGATTGAGTGAGAAAGAGATGAAGAGGGAGAACGAATGGTACGGCACCGCTGTGAGGAACGTACACAAACCCTAATCAAAATGTTGCAAACTTAGGGCAATTGGGTCAATTCTGGCCCCAAGTCCATAAAGCCCACATGCGTTTACTAGCCCACACCCCCCTTTTCCTTTTTATTTTTGTTTCAATACCTTAAAGCCCATTAACCCTTAAAGCCCATTTCCTCCATCTTTGGTTTATTCTATTTGTTTTGAAAAATATACTAATAAATGTTTTTATACATTTTTTTAAACCCTAAAAAACTAATTTTTCTTTTTAATTTGTTACATTTGATAAAAAAACACCAAAAGAATATAGATTTTGTTTAATTAAGTTTTTTTTCTTTCTTTAAACTTTTCCTTTTAAAATTAACAAAATACAAAAAAAGAATAATAATGATTTTTAATCTTTTAGAATAGATTTTATTTATCTCTTTTTAATAAATACATGCATTCCATAATTTATTGGTTTTCTTTATTTCATAATTTGTTATAACTTTGTATTGAATCACGAAAATTCGATTTGGTTGTAATATTTGGACTTTACTACTCTTATGAGATTCATCCCCATTTGTAATAATTGTACCCCCATTCCCGGATACTTTTGTAATAGCTTAGACTTTTAAATTCCCGCAATTTATTGCTTTTAATATACTGTGTAGTAATTAGGCGTGTATGGCAAGATTCAAAAATCAATCGCTAGATGACTTAATCCAAGAATAAATAACTTGAAATCAATACACTTCTCACACGAGCACCTCTAGGGTAACCTCGCTTGTTGCCTAGGAAATGCAATCATGTCCCTCGAATATGAGACACTCTAGCAAATGACCCTTTGATAAATAAAGATCATAGTCCCTCGATGACCCTCGATGTTGCCTTCGATAAAACGATCTCGTCCCTTACAAAATTGCTAGAGCGTCTCACAAGTTGCTTTCAATGATTGTATGCGATGACCCGCGCCTGTCTCATTTAACATCCAAATACAAGGTTGTTTACCAAATGCAATGGTAAAACAACACTGTCAAAAGGGTTAAAAATGTGTAGGGAAGATCTTTGAGTAAAATAGGGTAGACAACTCTTAGTTACTTGATCAAAACTTGCAAAAACATCCTTGCTATTTTCAAACTCACCTCACAACACAATTTCAAAACATTTCCCAAAACATTCTTTCAAAACATTGAAATATCTTTTCAAAAGACAAACACCTTTGTATATATTCAAACAAGAATCATTACAAAGGTTGCCACAACGATGGCCTCTTTTCAAAACATTTTCAAAACCACACACAAAGCACCATTTCAAACAATTGAAAAGCAAAAGCAAGTGATCTAAACAAGTAACTAAGAGCCCATGGAAAACCATGGATGAAAAGGGTGCTTGGACTTTCCCTTTTCATAATCTACCCGAACCCAAGAAAACATATCAAAGGTCTTTCCTGTGCTTTTTGACCTTTCCTTTGGATAAAATAAAAAGTCGGTGGCGACTCTTGCTAAACCGTACAAGTGTGAACACAAACACAAAACCTTAAGTCAGTTCTCCCACTGTATCACACAGACCAATTCAAAGCATTCTAAGCATCCCAAATGTTTGCTGGACATCCCAGGAACGTGTTTCAACCATTAGCAAGCTCCCTCGAGCTTTGAAACGCGTTATAAGTACCACACATTTTCTCACTTTTCTTGATTTCGAATCCATTAATTCTGGCATCTTTAGCATGAATAATTGACATATTCTTAATCCTTATGATGTTTGCAAGCTAATGGTTATGTTTAATTGCGTTTTTATTGATTGTATACAAAGATGCCATGGCTAGGGTTTATGCTTCGTTTTTAGGGATTCTTCATACAGGAATAATTGGCCATGGATAATGGTACCATGATGCTCGTGAGGTTGCAACGAGTTGATTGGTACCATTGGTTGTGATTTATGATGCTTGCACAAGATTTTAGAGATACACAGGGTTGTACCTACGCCCAGATGACTGTAGGTAAAAGTCAAGAAATCTTTAGCGACAGTGGGAGGAAGGAGATGATAGCGTGGCATCCTATGAATGGCCGGTTTTGAATTTCGCGCGTGGTTTGAGTTAGCCATTTGTTTTATTATATAATATTTATTTGTCATTATTTGTTCAATTAAGCAAGCTAGCTCAAATGTTCATCATGCAGGGTAAAATGCCAAAGGGTCTGGGTTTGATTCCCAGGTCCCCAACTTTGTTCCATATTATTTTTCTCTACATCATTAGGTACACGTGCATACAAGGAGCCTACCATACACCATCAGTATCCAACCAACAGATCTCCAACAAGGCAGATCCAATGCCTTATCACATGGAGGTTCATAATACACCTCATTCAAGCACGCGCATAGGATCAGGAAAAGTCAAACAGGGCCAGGCACTTTTGGGCCCAGAATTGCAATTTACACCCCCATTCTTGCTACAAAACCAGGCCCATTTTATTTCTTTTCTAATTTTTCTTTTTATTTATTTTCTTTTATTTAATTATTTTCTAATACAAATTAATTTCCGTTTTTTACAAAAAAAAACCATAAAATCAATTTCACAAATTTAGAATTAGGTTTTATTTTTTTATCAAATTTAATTTAATATTAGTTAAATTTAATTTTAGGGTAATTCTAACTTTTTGTAAATAATTTAAAATCAACTAGAAAAAATTAGGGTTAACATGCGATTTAATTTTTATTTCTTTTCTCAATAAAACAAAAATCCAAAAAATAGGTTAACTTAAGTATTTTTCTTAATTTAAATTAATTATTAATTAGGTTTTTATTCAATTAAACCTTATTTTCTTAAAACAATCAAAACAACAAAAAATGATTTTTCTCTTTAAGTTTCAATTAGGTTTAGACGGGGTCAAAACCCTAATTTTTCTCGTTCTCGATTCATCGCACGCTTATTATTTTTTACAATATTAATGTAACTGCTCACAGTATGTAATAGTTTAATTAGGATTTTCTTTATTTATCATTTTTACGGGTTTTTGGCTATGTAATTAATTCCCCTCCCCGAAGCCTTGTAATAGCGTAGTTTTTATTTCTCGCATTTTTATTCCCGCAAATATTAATTGTTACATGTATGTTAATAGGATTGTATGACAAGATTGCATGATAATTTAAAATGGCTAGAAAACCCTAAATGTGCAAAGATAATAATTGAAATCAAATCACTCGCACATGCGCACTCCTATGGTATACTCTCACTTCGGTTGCCTTGAGTAAACGATCATTAAGTATAGGGTGTTTTAGTGGTTACCCTCCTGTCTAAACAAAGATCAAATGTCCCGTTCGGAAATGTTGCCTCGGAAGCGTCGCCTCGGAAATTTTGCCTCGAATATGATCTTAAGACATTAGGGTTATTACTAAGACGTCCTAACATTGCTTTAGTGATCGTACGTCCCCTTTGAATTGACCCTTACAACTCCAACGACGGTGCTACCTACTTCTCAATAGTAGGATAACATTGTCTAAAGGAAACGAGAACAGAAACAATCCTTTTTCGAGTAGGTAGATGCTAGTAGGTACTTGCTCAAATCAAACTTTTTCACACCAAACACTTTTCAAACAAAGTTTTCAAAAACAACTTCGTAACACTCTTGAGGACTGATAAAAGGGTTAAAATGAATTAAAACAAAAACTTTTCAAAACACATGAACACGGAAGCAATTTTTAAAATGGTGAGCAAGTACCTAAGAGCCCGTAGAAAACTACGGATAGAAAGGGTGTTAATACCTTCCCTTTCTATAATCTACCCCCCGTACTCAAAATCTTAAAAAAGGAATTTTTTTGTGCTTTTGTCCTTTCCAGTTGGATAAAATAAAAGTCGGTGGCGACTCTTGCTTACCGCGACATTTTGCAAACACAAACGCAAAACACAAACCAGCATTTCTCAAAACAGTCGATTCTACCACCGTATCACACCTGTTTTCAACAAAAGGCAATCAGTTGGTGAGGATAAGCAGGGGTGACAGTCTTCATTACAACCTGGGAATACACCGGCTTTCAACAAGTTTATCTTAATGATTGGGAGTGGAGTTATGAGTTCATCAACTGTGGTAATAAACAAATCTTCTTCAATAGCATTGGTGTTGTGACCATGTCTGGTCATAGGAGCATAAATGACGTTTGGCTTCTCGAGCGCATCAAACTCAATTTCTTTTGCCTCTATAAGGTCTTGAATTTTGTTTTTCAAGGCCCAACAATTGTTAGTGTCGTGACCCGGACTTTCGGAATGATATGCGCAACGAGCATTTGGGTGATAATAAGGGGACGTTGTGTTGGGGTTTTTTGGAGCTTCTTTCAGAGTTACCAGATTGGATTTCAGAAGGTGTGGTAATACTTGGGACAAAGTCATATTGATTATGGTGAATTGCCCGACTGGCCTTTCCACCCTTGGTTAATTACTTCTTGGTTAATCAGATGTAGGCTTTTGGATCATAACAGCCCCTACCACAGGTCGGCGTTCAGCTCTCCCTTAGTTCCTTTATGGATATACAACAGCTACTTCTTTTTACCCAATAAAAGGCTTCCTTACAGCTGTAGAGGCAGATGAATCCTTCTGAATCTTTCCACTTTTTATGCCAGCTTCCACCCTTTCTCCGGTCAATATTAACTCAGTAAATCATGCAGATGAGCTTCCAATTAAATGGTTGAAGAAAGGGCCCGATAGAGTGCCTAAGAACATGTCCACCAATTCCCTTTCAGACAGAGGGGGCTGAAATATCCCAGCTAGATCTCTCCATTTCTGCACGTAATCCTTGAAACCTTCATTGGAAGCCATAGCCATACTCTAAAGTTGAGTACGGATAGGTGCCAAATCAGCATTATATTGATATTACTTGTAGAAATCTGCGGCAAGATCTTCCCAATTGTGGACGTTGGCCCTTTCCAGTTGGTAAAACCAATCGAGTTGTGTTCCAGATAGACTATCTTGGAAAAAATGCACCCACAAGTCTTTATCAGCGGAGTGTGGCTGGATCTTTCTCATATATGATTGGAGGTGTATCTTAGGGCATGACACTCCATCATATTTTGTGAATAAAGGCACTTTGAATTTCGGAGGAATCACAATCCCCGACACTAGTTCCAATTCTTCAAAGTCTAGACCTGGCACCTTTTGTATTTCCATAGTGCTCAAACGCTCTTCAAGATGTCTGTACTTATCATCAGCTGGAGGATATTGTTCCTCAGAGTAGTCTTTCTCTTCTTCCTCCTCTTCTTCCTCCTCTTCAGATTCTGACGGGACCGTAATTTCCTTTCCTTTCCCCTCTCCTTCACCGGATGTTGTTGCAAAATTCAAGGTTATTCTAGTCTGTCCCTGAAACCTTATCCCCATGTTTAAAACCCCGGTGACCTTCTTTGTTTTCTTTTTCCTTTCCTCGACCAGCAAAGTCTTTAACTCTTCTTGCCGTTTGGCTAGGGTCATGAGAAACTGTTGAAACTGCGTGTTCTGAGCTTGGAGATCTTTGATTGTCTGTTCGAGATCCATCTTACTGAAATAAACAATAGATAGATGAGGAAACTTGTTGCAAAATACATGTTTATGCTATGATGAATGATATGTGCATATGCAATGTTTTCAAGGATTTTAAAGATTCGAGTTCATTTTAGACAAAAAGGAAACACACGTTATATTAATAAGATAAAGTTTGAGTACATCAATGCCCCTTGGGAAAAATAATACAAAACTCTAAGATAAAAAAGTAGTGCGCATCCTCTTTGGTGCAATGTAGGCATTTAGAGTCCGCTCCTCATGAATTAGCCTAGTGAGTTCCAAAACCTTCTTCTCGCTTGCGTAGAATTGGGCTTCGAAAGTATCTCGCTCTCTTTTGAGCTGTATCCAATCCCTTTGTAGGTCTTCAAGATAAGTGGGCATGTAAGGATGTAGGATAGTGTATGGAACATCTCCCTCCTTAACAGGCTCAATAATTACCGGAAGGATGGAAGGATAAGGCATCATAAGACTTTGAGCACGGGTTTGTACCCATTTGAGGTAAGGCTCAAGAGGGATGAAATTCTTGTGCCCCAAAGTCTTGCTATCCACCTTGTTTAGCATCCTCCAAGTTTGGATGAATCTCTGGCGAAGACCTTGATCGTCGTTGTCGTAGTCGAATACTAAACCTTGAATCAGCATCTCGTGCGGGCCATCCCTTCGGGCGTAACCAAACTGTCTTAGAGCTAAACATGGGTTATAAGTTATGCCTCCCCTAATTCCAAGTAGAGGTACATTAGGTAATTCTCCACAACGGTCAACAATGATAACATTCTCTTTGGATCGGGAGCACCAATGAATATCTGAATGTTTGAGCGTCATTAACCTTTGTGAACACCTTGAACCTTGCTCATTCTTTAAGACTGATTGGGGAAGATGAGAAATAAACCATCTTTCCAAGATAGGAGTGCAACACATAAGGACACCTCTTTTCCTCATTGTGCGAGTGTGAAAAGAGTGTAGGATATCCCCTAGTAATGTAGGCACCGGATTGCGTGACATGAAGATTTTGACGGCGCTCACATCTATGAGTTGGTCAGGATTGGGAAATAAGACCATCCCATAGGTAAGAAGAGCCACAATTTCCTCAAAGGCTTGCAAGTCTAAAGAATTCCAACAACTTTGGGCTTTCTCAAACAGGAACTTTGCTAAGAAGCCTTTGACACCACTTCTAGTTTCCTAATGAGTTGTGACCTCAGATGAGTGCAAATGCAAAGCTTGAGCAATCTCTTCTGGCTTTGGGTCTCTTTCCGTACCGTTGAAAGGTAGTTGATTGAGAATTGGAATCCTCAAGAGTTGAGAGAATCCTTCCAAAGTAGGCACAAGTTGATAGTCGGTAAATGTGAAGCAATGGTGCAAAGGATCAAAGAACTGAAAGAGCACCTTCATCATATCCTCATTTGTGTTGGAGGTGACCAAGTTGAGTAGACGACCATGCCTCTCGGTGAATGGAGAGTTCTCAGGGATTCTTGAAGCTAGCTCTTTATGTTTTGGAGGAATTCTCACAAGGTTGACTTGGATAGTTTTCCTGCAAAGCGAATCCATATCCTACAAAACAAGAACAAAGATGAATCTCTAAAATCCTTGAAATGGTTAGTAGATGTATATGATGTTCATGATGTCCATGATGTTATGTACAAGTATGCAAACACAAGCAATATAAACAAGTTCTTAGTTTAGGCTTGCATGGGGTTTTATAGGTAAGTACCCTCTTGAAGTTTAGTTGGCTTAAACCTGTCCTAGTAATAGTAACCGGGTTCTAAGGAGCTCAATATCACCGGATTGTTTCCTTGGTCATTGTTTCAGCTCAAGCTTCTTTAATGGCAACCGAAATATCCCAAGAAACCAAACCTCAATGAGTGTAGTATCGAGTATCTACCAACTTCGGACTGCACCAAAGCCGGTCATCTCACTATATCCTAAAGGCCAAGTTGGTTAAGTAAAGGGTTCTAGAAGTTCATTAGTGCTTCATGACATCACCCAGCGGCCCCGTATTCTCTTTGATTAACTCAAAGGCTACCAGTACCCACAAATATGTCACACTAACATAGCTATTGCTTAGACCATGTCGGTATACCCTGCACAGTTTCCACAACGTATTGCTATTTACCTATAAAGTATCCCAAATCCGGGTAGAGGATTTCAAACCCAAACAAAGAACCATAATGTAAAGCATACAAGTCAAACAATGTAAGCAAATAAATGTGATCTAGCCTTAAGGTAACCCCACTTTTATAATTATCCCCAGCAGAGTCGCCAGTTCTGTGATACGGTGGGAGAACTGACTTGAGGGTTTTGCATTTTATCGCAAATGTTGCGGTTAGCAAGAGTCGCCACCAACTTTTCTTTTATCCAAAAGGAAAGGTGAAAAAGCACAGGAAAGACCTTTGAGATTGTTTCTTGAGTTCGGGGGTAGATTATCAAAAGGGAAGGTATTAGCACCCTTTTCATCCATGGTTTTCCATGGGCTCTTAGTTACTTGTTAGATCACTTGCTTTTTTATTTTGAAATTGTGCTTTGTGTGGTTTTGAAAGTATTTTTGTAAAAGAGGCCATTGTTTAGGCAATCTTTGTAATGATTCTCGTTCGTAAGAATGTATAAAAAGATGTTTGTCTTTTTGAAAATGTTTTCAATGTTTGTAAGATGTTTTTGAAATGTGTGTGTTTGTTTTGAAAATAGCAAGGAGAATTGTTTGAAATGGAGCAAGTAACCAAAAGTAATCTACCTACTCAAAATGTCTTTCTTGTTCATTTTCTTTTCCTTTGATATTGTTGTCTTACCATTGATTTGGTAAGCAACCCTATCTTTGGATGTAAACGGGACGGGCGTGGGTCATCGTATAACCATGATTAGCATTGTTGCAAAGTATCTTAGCATTTTTGAGGGATCAAGATCATTTTGTAAGGCAACTTTGAATAGCGTCATCGAGGGACTATGATCTTATATTTATTTGTTTTTGCCAAGATACTTCGCATACGTAATATGACCATTTTTATATAAGGCAACCAAGTGGAGTAACCCTAAGGGTGCTTGTGTGCAAGTGTGTTATTTTCATGCTTTGATTTTGTCTTGGATTTAGGGTTTTCTGTTTGATTTGTTTTTATCTTGCCATACAAACCCTAATTACTAGCATGGTATATAAAAGTGGTAAATTACGTAATTTAAAGATTACTACGCTATTACAATATTTTTATGGGAGGGGGGAATACAAATTATGAATGGGGATTTGCAATAATGTAAATCTAATTAAGTTATTACAACCAAATCGAATTTGCATGAATATTTGAATAAGCAAAATATAATATAAATTAAATGTGCAATGGTATGTATATGCAAGAAAAGATTTTTGTTTTTTTTTTCATATAAAGAATAGTTTTGAATTAAACCTAATAAAAAAAAAGAAATTATTTTTATACATTGATTAACCCTAATTTAGTTTATTAAAAGGGAATAAAGTTCTTTAGATATCATTTTTTTGTGTATTTTTGTCTTAAAATAATAAATAATATTTATGAAAAATATTTGGTCTTTTTATATGCCAAAATAAATGTTTACAAGTATGAAGAAAAAGGATAAAAACATATCTAAGTCTAATTTATTTAAGAAAAATAGTTAGTATATAATAAAATAAAAATATTTTTTTATGTGAAAATAAAATAAATCAAAATACAATATTTATCATATTTTATATTTTTTATGATTTTTTATGTTAAAGAAATATATTTAATAAAATGAAAAAAATGAAAAAATAAAAAATAAGAAGAAGAAGATTGGGCCAGGGGTGCTGTAAGAGAAATGAAGGTAAGTGTTAGAAAAAATGAGAGGCCCAAAGGAACCAAGCCCACGCTGTCAAAAAATGCCAAAAAATGAAACTGAAAAATGAGAAACAATGCAAAAGGTAGCGCCAAGGTTCGAACCCATGACCTATGTATTTCCAGCGCGCTACCTTGCCACTAGGGTGGCTGTACATCTGTTAGTTTAAATGAAAAAAGAAAAACATAACACATAAAGCCTCCTTGCTCCGTACTTCATCTTCTTCCTCAAGCTGGCCAGAACCTCTGTACCTTTCTCATTTCTCCATGAAAATGGAAACTTCCAACATGAAAATGATAGTACTCTTTCCCACGATTTCAACCATGTAACTCACGTAAACTGGCAGTCAATGATCAAAACTAATTTCAAAGGCCCTAATTTTAAACCTAATTTTTACAGAAATTTGAACTCTAAAATTCTCTATACAAAATGAATATAAATGAAATTTATGAACATGGTTGGTTTTAGCACAAGGATATCTACATTTTATCTTCACAAATCGTGACCAATAGATACCTGTATGAAGAGATAGAAGTTGGAGGTCTTACCTCTTTCAGCTGAGATCGTGAATGGAGTTTGAGTGAGATTTATGAAGGCCTGAAGATTCCTTTAGCTTACCTGAACCTCCCTGAGTGTATTTCAATCCTTATATTGCTTTGAAAATGCCTGAATCTCTCTATCCAAGTCAACCTGCAAGCTTGAAAAACAAAAATGGCAGATGGAGAAGGAGGAGTTACAGTGAAGGGATGATGGTCTGGAACACTTAGATATGAGGTAGGTTAAGTGTTTGAGTGATTAAAACTTGAAACGCAAGAGTGGATTTCTAGATTGCTATGCTTGGTCTCAAACTGTAAGTTTTGGCAGGTTTTTGGTGATAGGGAGTTTTGGAGAGTTTCTGGACTTTTGCAATCATGTTCTAAGTTGTAATATGTTTGTGTGTAAGTATAAGGAAGGTTTCTAATCCACTCCACCACAGATTTCTCAGTTATATGCTTTTTGCACTCTTACTTGCTTTTTAAGAAAGGTGAAGAGACCACTCCCTACATGCTTGTACAAGCCTGCTTGGAGTTGGTACAAGTCCTATACAACTTGCTTTTGGTTTATAGGACTTATGTGTGCAGAGAAAACAAGTCCAATGCTCAAGAAGTGAAAAGTTGCAAAGGTCATGCTTTTCTAAAATGGCAATGGCAACTTTGTGCCATTTATGGAATTAAAGCTTGGACAAAGACTCTTATGCTTGGATTAAGGCTTTATCATCTATGTAAGCATTAAATTATAAAGTTAGAAACAAGTTTGAGACATGTAAAGCAAGGATTAGACATCATAGGTTCAAATTTGAATTTTGTTCTTCATGAAATGGCTTGAAATCAAAGTGAGAAATTGTAAACTTCCTCTCTTCGATTCTCCATACTAAAGAATGATCTCAGAGAGTTCTTGGACATTTTGGAAATCTTGAAATGTGATATATAACTCATATTTGAAATGCATTTCAAGATTCCTCTTGGAACTAGGTGAAAAATTTCCATGAAGTTAGGTCAAAAACCTGCCTAAATTAGGGCAAAATTTCACTAAGTTATTTTAGTTCATGAGCATGTATTCACAAAATTATATCTTGAGATCCAAGCATCTTTAGGGGAAAATGTGTGAAGCAATGTTGTAGATTTCGTGGAGATCTACAACTTTCATGTTGGGAACTTTCTTTGAATCATCATGTATCATGGTGGAAAATTGATTTAAAGTTGAGAAAAAATAAGAAATTTTCTACACTTAGAAAAATTTCTAAGTTAAGAAAAATTCAAATTTCAAAACCAAATCTTTAATATTTGATTTCTTGATGAACAAGTTTCACATTTTGATATGTTTTGATGAATTGTGATCCTTGGCACCTGATTTTGACCAAAAAGTCAAAGTTTGACTTTTCAGTATACAGTTGACTTTTGATCAGTTGACTGCAAATTTCATCTGTCAATCCAATGAAATTGCAATGTTTTGAACCATGTTATTAGGTCAATATGATACAATTGAACCCTTGTAATCATACTTCAAATCAATTGGTCATTTTCTAGGTCAAAAATCAGAAATTTCCCTTTCTCAGTCAAAACCCTATTTTTGACCATTTTGCCCTTTTGATGATTTGATCAAATTTATTGAGGAATTATGGTCCAAACTTGATCAAATAATACACATGAGTCTTAAATGTTGATGTGGATCAAAAGTTAAGAAGTTTGACTATAAATTGGTCATGGTTGATTTTTTCCCCAATACAGCTGATTTTTAGGTCAACTGTCCAATTGACTGATCAAAAATGTGATTCAAGGCTTGAAACTTGACATGAGTAATCTTAGGGGTCCATAATGATGCTTGAAAGTCATATGGAGCATTGATAGTCCAAAAATATTTGTGTAATCCCAAACCCTAATTTTGGGTTATCAGTGCATGATGAGATGTCTTGAGCTGGTCAAACCCTAATCCAGTCTTGAGTCAAAGAGATCTTGTGAGAAAAATCTGGATAAATGAGAGGGAAAATTTTAGGGTACAACACCATTGAAGGTGGATGCCGTGTTGCAATGGGAAACTCAAAAGTCGACTATCGAGATTAGAAGCTTTTTGCTATTAGCTGGTTACTATATAAGGTTTATCGATGGTTTTTCTAAGTTGGAACTTCCGTTGACTAAGTTGACTTGTAAAGATAGAGCTTTTGTGTGGGATGTTCAGTGCGAAGAAAGTTTTACAAAATTGGAGAAGAGGTTAACGTCGGATCCGATTTTGACGTTACCTAATCCAGGAGAACCTTTTGTGGTATATTGTGATGCTTCTAAGATGGGTTTAGGAGGTGTGCTTATGTAGAGTGATAAGGTAATTGCTTATGCGTCAAGACAGTTGAGGACTCATGAGAATAACAATCCTACGCATGATTTAGAGCTTGTTGCAGTTGTTTTTATGTTGAAGATTTGGATGTATTATCTTTATGGTTCTAGATTTGAAGTGTTTAGTGACCATAAGAGCTTAAAGTATTTATTTGATCAGAATGAACTGAATATGAGACAATGAAGATGGTTGGAATTGTTAAAGGATTATGATTTTGGTTTGAATTATCATCCAGGAAAAGCGAATGTGGTAGCTGATGCGTTAAGTCGAAAGACTTTACACATGTCAGTAATGATGGTTAAAGAGTTGGAATTAATTAAACAGTTCAGATATATTAGCTTAGTTTGCAAAGTGACATCGCAGAGTGTTATGTTGGGTATGTTAAAGATTAATAATGAGTTTCTAGATAGTATCAGAGAAACTCAGAAGTTGGATGTGAAACTGGTAGATTCGATGGTTGGGATTGATCAGTCTTAGAATAGTTATTTTAAGTTAGATGTGCAAGGTGTGTTGAGATTTTGTAATCGGATTTGTATTCCTGATGATGCAGAGATGAAGAAAATGATTCTTGAAGAGAGCCGTAGAAGCAAGTTGAGTATTCATCCAGGAGCTACAAAGATGTATCAGGATTTGAAGAATTTGTTTTGGTGGCCTGGAATGAAGAGTGTTGTGGCTTGGTTTGTGTATGCATGTTTAACTTGTCAGAAGTCGAAAGTTGAACATCAGAAGCCTGCAGGGTTAATGCAACCGTTAGAAGTTCCGGAATGGAAATGGGATAGCATTTAGATGGACTTTGTTATGGGGTTACCTAATACTTTAAGAGGACATGATTTGATTTGGGTGATTGTTGATAGGCTTACGAAGTCGGTTCATATCATCAGTGGTGAGGTTGTTTTGGCCTGAAAGTGACTATATATTGAGTTTCGAAACAAAAATCAGTTTTTGCCCTAACAATTGCACTTTGTTGTTCCTTTACTAAACTTCAAAAGTAATACATCAAAACAATTCCACACATCAATATGATCATGAACATATGTATATAATTCATTTATATTGCCTGAATAAGTAGCTTGAATTTCAAGATCTAACAAATCGATGATGTTGGTTGGCATGCTTGGGGATGCTTCAAGCTGGAATGATGATTGGAAGGACTCCCTGGGGACTTCAAGAACTCGATGGAATGCTTGGTTTTGATTGCAAGAGGTTGGATACAAGGTTTTGTTCTTGCCCTATGTGATCGGTGGATCTGGAACTGACTGTTTAATGATGGTTCGCGAAATGTCGCGGTAAGCAAGAGTCGCCACCGTCTCTTATTTTCTCCAAATGGAAAGGACAAAAGCACAGAAAAATTCCTTATAGAGATTGCTCTCGGTTCGGGAGGTAGATTATAGAAAGGGAAGGTGTTAGCACCCTTTCTATCCATGGTTATCCATGGGCTCTTAGATACTTGCTCATTGTGTTTTCAAAATTGTTTGTTTGCTTTTCAACTGTGGGTTTAAAAAAGTTTCTTTGAAAATTTCAGTTCGACTCTTGTATCAGTCCTCAATAGTGTTTGAAAAATTGCTTTTGAAAGCTTTTTGAAAGGTGTCGGTGTGAAAAGAAGTTTTTGATTTGTTTTGAAATTAGAGCAAGTATCTACGAGTCGTCTACCTACCCTAAGGAATTCGTCTGTGTAAATGTCCTTAAAGTAGTGCCATCCCACCATTGAGAGGTAGGTAGCACCACCGTTGGAGGTGTTCGGGTCAATTCGAGGGTTCGGGACAGTGTGGTCACCAGAGCAATAGGAAGACACCTTAGAAGCTACCCTCATGCCATGTTCATGGACATGAGGACTTACTAAAACGTCCTCTACTCGACGACCACGTTTCGAGGGGCAAGGCAACAGTGAGACGTACCCTAGGGGTGGTGTGTGATTTGTGTGTCGTTTTCAGTTTATATTTGTCTTGTTCATGCATTGGTGATCTACGCTTTGTTTTTATTTTTGGCATTCATTCTTTCATGCAAGTTATTAACAGTTAAAAGATGCGAGAAGGTAAAAGTCCTACGCTATTACAAAGGCGCGGGTCTACATCGCCAAATTAGTCCAAGACCCGATTTGAATAAAATAAAAATGTGGAAGAATAAATATCCTAATTAATCTATTACAAGGCTTTGGGGTAATTACATGAAATTTATAAAAAAGAAATAAAGTAAACGCGCGAAACGAAATGATAATCGAAAGCGAGGGCGTTGGACCCTTTTAAAGAAATTGAATTGAAATTAATAAATTAATTAAGTTTAAATAAAAAGAAAGAATTTTTTTGGAGTTTTTGTATTTATGGAGTTTAATGAGAAAATTAAATTGGAATTAAAAAATTTAATTAACCCTAGTTCTAACTTGTTTTTTAATTTATTAAAAAAAATATTCTTATTTTGACCTAATTTACATTAATTATTTACATGGCAAATTTATTTACAAAAAATAATTAATATTTAATAATGGTAAAAGGAAAGAAAAAGAACAAAGTATTTAAAACCCTAATTCTACATTTTTTAGTTTATTAAAAAAACATTAAAATTAAACCTAGAATTAAAACTAAATTAATTGATAAAATTTATTTAGTAAAATATTTAAATAAAATATATTTTTATTTTTTGCCTTTCTGACTTTTTGTTATTTTTTTATGTTAAAGAAAAAATTAATTTAAAGAATTAAAATAAAACAAATAATGTAATTAAAATAAATAAGAGAAAAAATAAAAAGAGAGAAAAATGCAAACATGGGGGGTTTGTTGTCCCAAATTGGAGGTCTGTTCCAGTAATGAGGCCCATTAGAAACTTGGCCTTTTTGGACTTTTCATGGATGCGTGTGGCTCTGTTGACCAATGCATATGGTGTTCTTCAGATCATGGCCATTGGATTGATCTTCTGAGACGCGTGGCAAGCTCCAGCGCTGGATGCATGGTAGAATTCTGGGCGTATACTGCATAGAATCACATTAAAACAAAACATATTGAGAAATATGGGGGACCTGGGAATCGAACCCAGGTTCCAACGTTTACCAAATGCACGTTCCACCATCTGAGCTGTATGCGCGTGTTTGTTAATTAATGGAATATGAATAATAAAAATGAAACAAGCGCTTATAGTATTAACCAAGCAAAAAGCGCGCCAGCTATTCAAACTAGCCAACTCATGTCCAACACCTCAGCATCTTCTCCATCACGCCTTTGTTTTTGCCTGAAAAAATACATCAAATAGCGGGGGTTTTGAACCCCCACTAACCACAGTACAAGAAAATAGCGATTAGGCCATACTCAAATATAAAAAAGGCGCGACCTATGGAATTGAATCGTCATGAGCTTCCGGTTTCAGTGGTATAGGTATTGTGTCTCAATTTTTCCAGAGGAACAAAGCCCTCTTTTAAAGTCTCTGCAACCCTAAAGGGATCCCATGGCAAGTTTGCATATAGGCGATGAAAATTCAATTAAATAGTATCAATAGATTCAGAAGGTCCATGTTAATATAAAACAACAATCAAAATGTATGAAAAATGTCCAGAAATTCAAACACGATTATGCATAAAGTTTGAGGAATTTTGACTTTGTTATACCACTTCTTGATGCGTGGGGACTGGAAAAGGATTCAGTTAGGTTCAGGGAGACCTCAGCAAGCTTTTTGGATGGATTATAGGCTTTGAATACGCCCTATGAGTGTTTTCAGTTTTGGAATTTTTGACAAAAATTGCAAAGTTTGTATTTGGTTTCAGGCGCAGCTTCCAGGTTCTTCCCATTAGGTTTAGGTTCTGGCTTATATGAGGGATGAATTAGGGTAACAAAACAAGCCTCATATCCATGGAATCAATGCTTTTGAATTTTGTGATTTTGCATAATCTTTTTCAATCTTTTTATCATGAAACCTAGCCAATTTGCATGGAATCTTTCTTCTTTGGGCATGCACGAAATCCTTAGGCCTTGATGAGAGATTATACTGCACAAAAAGATTTGAAAACCTTATTTTAGTATTTTTCTTGTAATTAATTTTGATTAAATGAATTAAATAGATTAAATATTCAATTAATTAATTAAAAATAAGAAAATAACTCCCCTTTGGGTCAATGGGTCGTGCATAGCTTTTGGGTGATGATTCTTGGAAGAAATTGTGGCCCATTAGCAATTTTGAGGCATTTGAAGCAAAGTTGACTTTTCAAAATTCCCAAAAATTTCCCAACTTCCACAAGGCATATCTTGCTCAATTTTTAAGCTTTGATCATGTTCTTGGACATTTTGGAAAGGTCTTGAAGTCCTCTAACCAATTCCTTTGGTCCCATGTCATTGTGATTTACCAATCTCAAGTTATGGTCTTTGACTTAAAGTGCCTTTTTGTTGACTTTTGAAAATGACCTATAATGTTGAAATTGATAACTTTTTGTGAGAGCATTTCTTGGGCTTGAAGTGTGAAGAAGAGTTGTAGGAAATGTCTTTCTCTTCAAAATGAGATTTGGATGGAATTTTTCTGATGAACCATGTGGAAGCTATGCCTTGGTCAAGTTACAGTTGACTTTTTCAACTGTCCAAATATGGAAACTTTTGCATCTTGACACTTTTTGAGCCATGCCTTGAGAATCATGATCAAGCATTGATCAAATGATGTTTGTGGCTTCAAAATAAGATGTTGACCAAAAATTTAAACTTTTGACTGTCAAATGACCATTTTACCCCTACAGTTGACTGTTGAGCAATTAGGGTTTTTGACTGTGCAATTTTGTGCTGTGAGTCTTGAAACTTGACATATGGATGCTTGACAATGTTTATAGGCATGTGGGACTTGATTGGACCCTTGGAAACTTCAACTTCTTTGCCAGAACCAAAACCCTAGTTTTTGACTGTTAGGAGGCCCTTGAACTGTGCAACCCTTGGGGAGATTTTGAAGCATGCTCTTTGCAAATCTTGAAGAAAATGGGAGGGCAAATTTTGGGGTACAGCACCCTAGTTTTGACAAATTTTGGAATTTTTAGGAGTGTGTTCTTAAGGTAATTTTGTGTCCTTGAATGTATGAACATGTTATCTATTTATAGGCCATGAATTAGGTCAACAAACATGAGCCAAATCTTTGTATTTCATGACAAAATATTTGATTGGAAATTTGGCATGAAATCCTCCCTTTTTGAGCCAATCACGTGTCAATCAATCCCATATGTTTTTGCTAATTGATCATCTAATTTTTTAGCCTTATGATTTGATTTAAAACAAAGGTCACGCGTCTCATATATTTGCTTTAGTATTTTATTTGATTTATTTTGTTTTTAATTGAAAAAATCAAAATAAAAGAAATAAAAAACCAAAAAAATAAATAGATAGATTTATAGGTTCGTGATGAGGTCAGGAACACGTTTGGACCTTAAAAGATAAGCCCATTAGCCTAAAAATTCAAATTTGCTCAATTTGGATTTCATGCATTTTGTCAAAATTATCCAACTTGCATAAATCATATCTCACTCAATTTTTATCATATGAAGGCGATCTTAGACTTTTTGGAAACCTCAGGATGTCTCCTACAACCTTAATGTTGGTCGTTTTTTCATTTGAAGTCTTAGTCTTGATTAAATTGCTTTTACAAAAAGTGTCTTTTTGTTGACTTTTAAAATGACATGTGATGTTTTGGCTCATATCTCTCAAATGAAGCATTTTTGGCCTTGAGCTTAGAGAGTCAAAGTTGTAGAGAATTGAACTTCCATAAAAATAGGCTGTGGTTGAGATATTTCTGATGAAGTATGTGAAATTTATGCTTGGTCAAAGTTTAGTTGACTTCTCCTTAAGAAAACCCTAATTTAGTAACTTCTGACTTTTGGTAAATCTTGAGTTTTCTTGATGAGTCATGATCAACCATTGATCAAATGATGTATGTGATTTCAAAATATTGATGTTAACCAAAAATCATGAAGTTTGACTGTAAATTGGCCAAAGTTGACTTTTTATCCAATACAGTTGATTTTCAATCATCTCGCTAATTGACTAACCAAACTTGTGCCGAAGGCTTAAAATTTGGTGTGAGGATACTTTGAAGCATATGGGAAACCATGAAGTCCACTTGAGGCATTAGAAGTCCAATTTTACTTGGGAAAAATAAAACCCTAGTTGTAGGTTAATGCTTAGGAGGAAGGTTTGTCTGGTCAACTCTTGAGTAGTCTTGAGTGTTTAGGATCTTCATATGCATGAGGAAGTATCTTGAATTAATTTGTATTGAAAAATGGGAGGGAAAATTTTGGGGTACAACAGTTTCCCCTGTTAAATCTTCTTAAACCTGAAGAGTTAGATTGACATGTCCGCCATTCATGATCTGAAGGTGGAAAAGGATTGAACACTTAAGTACCCATAAATTTGCACTCACATGTACACGAAGTAACACTATTTATTGATTATATCGGGAATAGGCTTAAAGATGTCATTTAGAGAGGTGACTGGATGCCTTCAGAGATGAGGTTAAAGATGCCATCCAAAGTAACTGTTGATAGAAGTACCAGAATGAGTCTACGCTAGACTTAATATGATGGAAATCCTTTTCAGAATGAATCTCTGAAGGAAATGCTTTTCAGAATGAACTCTTAAGGAAATGCTTTTCAGAATGAAGATCTGAAGGAAATGCTTTTCAGAATGAAGCTTTGAAGGAAATGCTTTTCAGAATAAAGATCTGAAGGAAATGCTTTTCCGAATGAAGATCTGAAGAAAATGTTTTTCGAAATGAAGATCTGAAGGAAATGCTTTTAGGAATGAAGATTTGAAGGAAATGATTTTTAGAATGAAGATCTGAAGGAAATGCTTTTCAGAATGAAGTTCTGAAGGAAATGCTTTATAGAATGAAGATCTGAAGGAAATACTTTTCAGAATGAAGATCTGAAGGAAATGATTTTCAAAATGAAGATCTGAAGGAAATTATTTTCAGAATGAAGATTTGAAAATGCTTTTCAGAATGAAGCTCTGAAGGAAATTCTCTTCATAATGAAGATCTGAAGGAAATGCTTTTCAAAATGAAGATCTAAAGGAAATGCTTTTCAGATTTGAAGGGAATGCTTTTCAGAATGAAGATCTGAAAGAAATTATCTGGTCATGTAGATAGTCGCCCCGTCTTGTTTCGGGAATTGATCTACAACCTGTCTCTAAATTGCTGATAATATTCGTCTATTTGCGAACTTAACCAGAAACTACAAAGTTAGTTCTACGCAATGTCATGATGCATGAAATTCATTTTGTAACGATGCTCTCAAAATAAATGAGAATATCATATGCATTTCGTATGCATATGTTATGATATTTTATAAATGATGTATGGATGAAATATATCATTAGAGCGAATCGGTAGCTTCGTATAATAATGTATGATTGGGAAAATAAATCCTTCATTGTTGCTGGGGATGAAGACGATAGTTCTTTAGCTTTGTTTAGAATGCCTCTGATGGGGTTTCTTCTTTTTGTTTGAGGATATTCTGCTGGGGATCTTCGACTTCTGCTTGGGGATAAAAGCATTCAATGAGAGTCAGTAATTTTCCGTTCTTTGAAGGATTTGATCCTTATGTATTCTGACTGGGGATAAAAGAGATGGATAATCCTATGATGTATTGTCTGACCAGGATTCAGATATGAGTATTAGCTCTTCTGGGGAGGACAGCGTTGAATGATATCTGACCGGAGAAGAGAATCTTGTTGAGGAATTACAATATTAGAGAAATAAACTCTGTTGGGGAAATAAACCCTGCAGAATGCACTGAGGAAATAATCTCTGGTGGGGATTAGCTTGTGAAAAGAACTCTGAGGAGATTACTCTGTGGGAATTTATGGTCAAATTGAACATTATCCCGACTCTTAGAGTCTTTAGTAAATGCTAATCATGTTTTCATGCATATATTTGTAAATAATAATCATATTCAAATGCATATGTTCATTCAATGTAATCATTGGAAGTTTTTGCAAACAAAACAGAGAAAGTAAAAACAATTTTGAATTTGAAATTTGATTACATTGATTTGGAAAGTTTGCCTATAACTAGACAGTTTTAAAAGGAGACAAAAATCCTAGTAAGAGGAAATCGTTATAAAAGGAAAAGGGGTACAAAGAAAAACAACTATGTGGAAATGATCCAATCGAGTTTCAACTCTATTATTGTCCCTATGTCTTCAAGCATCTCATCCATTGTTGTCGGAAGAAGTTGATTAAATTGATCTGTACCATTTGAACTTGACGTTAGTAATTATGCTTCCTGTAAGTAGATGGGTGATCCAACGGGACATATGTGTACGCTTTAATCCCTAACTTTTTCCTGGACCTCCCTTTCGGGTTTTCAGTCCACCAGGATATCCTTTTTTACTCAAGTTGCCTTTTCAGGTTTTCGACATGCCGGATGTACATTTTTTTTGTATATATCCCTAACTTTTGCGCGGACCCTTTTGGTTCATCGAGATGCCCTTAATTTTGCCTAGGCCAGTCAACCTAGCAGGTCTCTCTTATGCGTAGTATTTTTTGACTATGTATGTATTCATATGGTGTGGAAAATCTTCACCGTCCATGGTGGTAAGTATCATAGCACCGCCTGAAAATATCTTTTTGATCACAAATGGCCATTCGTACACGGGAGTCCATTTTCCCCTGGAATTATCTTGTGGTAGGATGATGTGCTTTATTACTAAATCGTCAGCTTGGTACACCTAATGTTTGACTTTCTTGTTAAAGGCCTTGATCATGCGTTTCCGATACATCTAACCATGACAAACAACTGCAAGCCTTTTTTCATTAATCAAATTTATCTGGTCAAGTCTAGTCTTAATCATTCATCTTCATCAAAACTTGCGTCTTTCATAATTCTTAGGGAAAGAATATGGGCATCGACAGTAAGACAGCCTCCATACCGTAAACTAGAGAGAATGGGGTTGCCCTAGTTGATGTATGTACTGAAGTGAGATAACCATGAAGATTGAATGGTAGAATCTCATGCCAATCTTTGTATGTCACTGTTATCTTCTGAAAAATCTTCTTGATATTCTTGTTGGCAGCTTCCACTGTGTCATTCATCTTTGGTCGATACCAAGAAGAATTATTGTGCTTAATCTTGAACTGCATACAGAGTTTCGTGATCATAGTATTGTTAAGATTGGTACCATTGTATGTGATGATCCTTTAAGATATGCCATACCGACAGATAAGGTTATGCTTAATGAACCGAGCCACAACATTCTTGGTAACGGAGGCAAATGAGGCTGCTTCTACCCACTTCGTGAAGTAAACAATAGTAACAAGGATGAAATAATGCCCATTCGAAGTAGTAGGCTTAATCTATCAAATCATATCAATGCCCCACATCACAAACGACCAAGGAGAAGTCAAGACATTCAAAAGGAACCAAAGGCACATGTACTTTGCCAGCATAAATTTGGCATTTGTGACAAGTTCTGGAGTGATGGTGGCAATCAGTTTCCATGGTAGACCAATAATAACCCACTCTAAGAATCTTCTTAGCCATTGTATGTCCACTAGAGTGAGTACCAAAGACTCTTTCATGCATATCTTCCATAATTCTCTCAGCTTCCTTCTTGTCTACACAACGAAGCAAAGTCGAATCGTTGTTGCGCTTGTACAAGATTATGTTACTCAAAAAGAACTTGGAAGAGAACCTCCTTAGAAATTTCTTATCATTGATAGATGCCCCTTCAGGATACTCTTGCGTCTCGAGGTGTCTTTTTAATTCGTGGTACCAAGGCTTTTCCTCTACTCCATCAGTATCAACTTCGTAACAATGAGTCGGTTCGTCTAGTCTTTCAATAGTAATTCGAGGAGCTTCATTATCCCCAGCAGAGTCGCCAGCTCTGTAATATGGTGGGAGAATTGACTTTTTTGGTTTTATCCAAATATGAAGATATCAAGAGTCGCCACCGAATTTTATTTTATCCAATATTTAGGAAAGGTGAAAATAACAAGAAAGACTTTTGATAGATTTTGATTTTGGGTGGTAAGTTATGAAAAGGGAAGGTGTTAGCACCCTTTTCATCTGTAGTTATCTACGAGCTCTTAATTGCTTAGCTCACTTTGAAAATTTGCTTTCTGTGTGTGATTTGTTTGAAAATATTTTAAAAAGCCAATGTAAGGCTAACTTTGTAATGATTCTTGTATTAGTCCTCAAGAATGCATACAAAGTGTTTTAGAAAATATTTCGTTTGAAAGTGTGATGTGTAAAAAATGTCTTTTAGAAAAGACTGTGAGCAAGCGATTAAGAGTTCCTTACCCACTAAAGGTCCTTCTTATTATTTCCTTCTCCTTTAGAGATAGTGCTATCCATACCATTAGTTGGTAGGTAGCCCTATCTATTGGATGTGAAGGGACATGTGTAGGGTTAACGAATGGTCATCGAAGGCAACATATAAGGATACTTTAGTAATTTGTATAGGAGGGACTAGATAATTTTTGTAGGAAACTTCTAAGGGTCATCAAGGGACTATGATCTTTATCCATAAGGGTCTTTTGCTAAAGCATTCCCCACTTTCGAGGGACATGACCAATATTTCATAAGGCAACAAGAGAGGGTACCCTAGAGGTGCAAGTGTGAAGAGTGTTTATTTTAAGTTATTTATCTTGACATTAGGGTTTTCTATATTCAATTATTAGTCTTGTCATACAAACCCTAGTTATTAGCAATTATAAAGCGTACGGAAAATAAAATGTGGAAAGTAAAATTCATACGCTATTACATGGCTTTGGGGCAGATACATAATAGGAGAGTGCGAGAAATTAAATCTACAACTATTACATCCTCGGAGCAGATACATAATTTAGAGAAAAAACGCGAGAAAAATAAACCTAAGTTATTACAATCGAATAGTGCGACTTATACATTTTTATCTAAAAAAAAGAAAAATAAATAAAATGTTTAAAAGAAAAAAGAAAATATTTAAAAGACCTAAAGTTCTAAATATTAATATTTTTAATGTTCTATAAAAAATAATTTAAATGATAATAATCAATAAAAACCATAAATTTCTAATTGATTTTAATAATAAAAAGGTTGATTAATTAATTAATTTAATAAAGAAAATTAAATGTTAGTTAAAAAACCTAAGCCTAATTTATTAGTATTAGGAAAATAATTAGGTTAGTTTAATGATGATTAATAAAAGAGTTAGGGTTAATTAAGAAAATAGAAAACAAATTAGGTTAAACAAAAAATAGGGGGGAAATGCAAGGGGTGGGTGTTGAACCCATGCTCCGAGAGTCACATAGCGCCTCCCTTGCCATTGAGCCAGCGCGCTGTTGGTGATAGCAAATAGGAATGGATCATTATATTGTGAACCTGCATGTTAGTTTGATAAAATAACAAAAATAAACGCAGAATGCAAGGAATCGAACCCACGCCCTTCACATTACACGCCCTCGCCTCAACCATCTGTGCTACGCTTCCAATATGTTATCATAACACAACAAAACATTTATATAATAAAACCAATGAACCGGAGAAGCGTCGGAGCCCTAGTTCTGGTCGTCTTCTCTGGCTAGACATTTTATCAATATGCAAAAATAGCGTATGTTAGAGACAAAGAAGGACCTTATCCCCCTAAATTGACCCTCCTGAATCCAGTGATGAGGTTGTTTTGGCTTGAAAGTGACTATATCATGAGTTTCAAAACAAAAATCAGTTTATTCCCTAACAATGGAACTTTGTTATTCCTTCATTAAACTTCAAAAGTAATACGTCAAAATAATTCCACACATCAATATGATCATGAATATATGCATAGATTTCAATTATATTGCATGAATAAGTAGTTTGAATTTCAAGAAAGTCCAACAAACCGGTGATGTTGGTTGGCACGTTTTGGGATGCTTTAAGTTGGAATGATGATTGGAATGACTCCTTGGGAACTTCAGGAACTCGATGGAATGCTTGGTGTTGATTGCAAGAGGTTGGAGACAAGTTTTTGTTCTTGCCCTAGTTTTGACAAATTTTGGAATTTTTAAGAGTGTGTTCTTGAGGTAATTTCGTGTCCTTGAATGTATGAACGTGTTCTATATTTATAGATCATGAATTAGGTCAACAAACATGAGCCAAATCTTTGTATTTCATGACAAAATATTTGATTGGAAATTTTGCATGAAATCTTTCCTTTTTGAGCCAATCATGTGCCAATCAATCCCACATGTTTTTGCTAATTTATTATCTTATTTTTAGCCTTATGATTTGATTTAAAACAAAGGTCATGCGCCTCATATCTTTGCTTTAGTATTTTATTTGATTTATTTTATTTTTAATTGAATAAAATCAAAATAAAAGAAATAAAAAACCACAAAAAAATAGATGGATTTAGAGGTTCATGATGAGGTCAGGAACACGTTTGGACCTTAAAAGATAAGCCCATTAGCCCAAAAATTCAAATTTGCTCAATTTGGATTTTATGCATTTTCTCAAAATTATCCAACTTGCATAAATCATATGTCACTCAATTTTTATCATATGAAGGTGATCTTAGACTTTTTGGAAACCTCAAGATGTCTCCTATAACCTTCATGTTGGTCATTTTTCATTTGAAGTCTTAGGCTTGATGTAAATTGCTTTGACAAAAAGTGTCTTTTTGTTGACTTTTAAAATGACATGTAATATTTTGGCTCATATCTCTCAAATGAAGCATTTTTGGTCTTGAACTTAAAGAGACAAAGTTGTATAGAATTGAATTTCCATAAAAATAGGCTTTGGCTAAGACATTTCTAATGAAGTATGTGAAAGTTATGATTGGTCAAAGTTTAGTCGACTTCTCCTTAAGAAAACCCTAATTTAGTAACTTTTGACTTTTGATAAATCTTGAGTTTTCTTGATGAATCATGATCAAACCTTGACCAAATGATGTATGTGGATGTTGACTAAAAATCTTGAAGTTTGATTGTAAATTAGTCAAAGTTGACTTTTTGTCCAATAGAGTTGATTTTCAATCATCTGGCTAATTAACTGAGAAACTTGTGCTGCAAGGCTTGAAATTTGGTATGAGGATACTTTGAAGCATATGGGAAACCATGAAGTCCACTTGAGACATTAGAAGTCCAATTTTCCTTGGGAAAAACAAAACCCTAGTTGTAGGTCAATGCTTAGGAGGAGGGTTTGTCTGGTCAACTCTTGAGTAGTCTTGAGTGTTTAAGATCTTCATATGCATAAGGAGGTATCTTGAACTAATTTGTCTTGAAAAATATGAGGGTAGGTTTTGGGGTAGAACAGCTGCCCCTGTTCAATCTTATTAAACCTGAAGAGTTAGATTGACATGTCCGCCATTCGTGATCTGAAGGTGGAAGAGGATTGAACACTTAAGTGCCCATAAATTTGCACTCACATGTACACGAAGTAACATTGTTGGTTGATTATATCTAGAATTGACTTAAAGATGCCACTTGGAGAGGTCACGGGATACCGTCAGAGATGGACTTAAATATGTCATCCGTAGTAATTGTTGATATGAGTACCAGAATGAGTCTACTCTCGACTTGATCTGATGGAAATGCTTTTCAGAATGAATCTCTGAAGGAAATGCTTTTCAGAATGAAGCTCTGAAGGAAATGCTTTTCAGAATGAAGATTTGAAGGAAATACTTTTCAGAATAAAGATCTGAAGGAAATGCTTTTCAGAATGAAGATCTGAAGGAAATGCTTTTCATAATGAAGATTTAAAGGAAATGCTTTTTAGAATGAAGATCTGAAGGAAATGCTTTTCAGAATGAAGATCTCAAGGAAATACTTTTCAAAATGAAGATCTGAAGGAAATCATATGGTCATGTAGATAGTCGTCCCGTCTTGTTTCAGTAATTAATCTAAAATCTATCTCTAAATTGCTGATAATGTTCATTTGTTTGCGAACTTAACCTGAAAAGACAAAGTTAGTTCTATGCAATGTCATGATACATGAAATGTATTTTGTAATGATCCACTCAAAATAAATGAGAATAATATATGCGTTTTGTATGCATATTGTTGTACCCCAAAATTTTCCCTATCATTTTACTCAATAAATGTCAAGTGAGGTCCCCAATTAGCTCAAGATTGCCCAAGAGTTGACCAGACAAACTCTCTCCTAAGGCAGTATACCCCAAATTATGGTTTCTATTTTCATCAATATTGGTGGACCACAAAGGTATCATATGATCTCCATGGTCTTAATATGTTCTCAAGACCCTACATGTCAAGTTTCATGCCTTGCATAAGAAGTTTGCTCAGTCAACTGCTCAGATGCTTGGGAAATCGACTATATTAGTTCAAAAGTCAATTGTGGCCCACATACAGTCAAACCTCAATATTTTGGGTCAACATCAACATTTTGAAGTGACTTCCATCATTTAATCAAGGGTTGATCATGATTCCTCAAGGAATGCTCCAAATTTATCAAAACCCAAAAGTTGTTAAATTAGGGTTTCTTAGTAAAAGTCAATCTAACTTTGACCAAGCATAACTTTTTCATACTTTATCAGAAATTTTCCATCCAAGGCTCATTTTGAATAGTATGCAATTCCCTACAATTCATATTCAACTCTCAAGTTCAAAATACGCACTCATAAAAAGATATGAATTTTGACATTATAGGTCCTTTTGAAAAGTCAACAAAAACACCTTTTGGGTCAAAGCTTCATACATGAACATGGATGATCCAATTGAGATGAAACCAAAAGTTTTGTTTAAAGGACATCATAAGATTTATAAAAAGTCCAAGAACACCCTCCTACGATCAAAATTGAGAGAGTTGTGCATTGTCAAAGTTGGCAATTTTTGGAAAATTGTCAAAAGTCAACATTGATCAAATTTGCATTTTTTCCAAAGGGGCCCATGTTTTCTTGTTTGAAACATGTTTCTAATAGGACCCACGACCCCTGAGATTTTCCACCTATTATTTTATTATTTTTATCATTTATTTTGATTTTTTATTCATTTAAACCAAAATAAATCAAATTAAATGGTAAAATAATAAAAGAAAAATCAAATATTGGGATTTTTGTGCACATTATGAGTCCATATACAGCTAGCATGACATGTAATTCGTGCAAGGATGATTTAGATTGAAAAAGTCATGATTGGAGCTACTTTAGAAAGAAATCATACAAGGCCAAAATCAAATCAAATCTTCATAATTCCTCAAGATACCATGAGATTTCTTCCATTATTTTTGACCTAAATTCCTCCTCTATATAAACAAAACACCCTCATACACTAGGGAGCACAAAATTGGCTTCCCAAGAACACTCTCTAAAAACCTTAAATTCTGTCAAAACTAGTGCAAAGTCAAAACCGAAGATCCAGCCACTTTCAGTCCAAGCCATCAATTACAAATCATTCCTGAGGTATCTAAGGATTCAGTACATCACCATTCCATGCGTCCATCATACGCTCACAAATCCTACCCTTTCGATCATCCCTTGGTCCAGATCCAGCATCCAACCACAGCAACCCATGGTGCACTCTCTGAAGCTAATCCACATGGAATCACACGCAAGGAACATGGGCCAACCAATTTGGGCCTAACAATTTGGTAATGCACCCCCCAGTCTGCATTCTACCACACATGCCCAATCTTTTCTTTTTTATTTTATTTCAATTCTTTTTATTGTTTTTATTTATTTATTTTATTTATTTTCCAAAAATCATTTTTAATCAAAACATAAAAATAAAAAAATCACAAACAATATTAGGTTTAGTCTTTTTTTTCATAAAATATTTAATTGTATTAATTAGTTTAATTAGGTTATCTTAAATCTTTTTTTCATAATTAAAATCAAATAGAAATTAGGTTTAATTCTTAATTTTAATTCCTTCTCAAAATAAAAACACAAAAATAGGTTAATTATTTTTTCCCATTAATTTAATGATTTTTCATAATTAAAACTTAATTAGTGATTAGGATATTTTACAATTTATTCTTTATTTCCTTAAATAAAAATGACAAAAAAATAATTTTTTTCTTTAATTAAATTCAATTTGGTTGTCAAGGATCAAAACCCTAATTTATCGCATTTACGTTTGTCGTACGTACTTTTCATTATATTTTTGTAATTGCTTCGAGGTTGTAATAGTTTTTTAAACTAGGGTTTTATTTACTGTTTAATTTCCCCCGAAGTTTTGGTTATGTAATCCCCATTCCCCGAAGCCTTGTAATAATTAGATTTACTTTTCCGCTTTTAATTTCCGCAATCTTTAACTGTCTAGATGTATGGCTAATAGGATTGTATAGCAAGAATGTCTGGAAAATTAAAATGGTAGATCACCTAATGTGCAAAGATTAAATAACTGAAACAAATCATATGCACATATTCACTCCTAGGGTTTACCTCACTTCGGTTGCCTTCGGTAAACAATCATTAAGCACATGAGATTTTAGTGGTTGCCCTCCAGTCTAAAAAGATCAAATTGTCCCATTCGAATGTTGCCTCGGAAATGTTACCTCAGAAATATCTTAATACTCTAGGGTTACTACTAAAGTTTTTTAACCATTGCTTTAGTGATTGTACTTGTCCCTTTCGAATGTCCCTTACAACTCCAACGACGGTGCTACCTACTCCTTAATAGTAGGATAGTGTTGTCTAAAGGAAATAGAACGAACAATCTTTTTTCGAGTAGATAGAATCTTAAGTACTTGCTCAATGAAAACTTTTCACACAAACACTTTTTAAAACAAATTTTCAAAACAACTTTGTCACATCCTCGAGGACTGATACAAGGGTTATCACGAAGTAAAATATTTTCAACACAAACACACACAAGCAATTTGAAAAAATGAGCAAATACCTAAGAGCCCATGGAAAACCACATATAGAAAGGGTTCTAACACCTTCCCTTTCTATAATCTACCCCCCGTACTCAGAATATCTCAAAAAAAGGTTTTTTCTGTTCTTTTTCCTTTTCCTTTATTGGATAAAATAAAAAGTCAGTGGCGACTCTTGCTTACCGCGACATTTGCGAACAAAAAATGCAAACCAGTATCAAACAGTCGGTTCTACCACCGTATCACAGAACTGGCGACTCTGCTATGGATCAAAAAGTGGGGTATACCTTAGGATCTAGGTCATTAAAATTGCTTCTCTTGATTGCTTTACTTTTGAGGGTTTGTTTGGGGTTACTATAGATCCTACACCCGGATCTGGGGACACTCATTAGGTAAACAACAATAGATCATGGAGACTGTACGGCATAGACTGATATGGTTTAAGCGATGGTTGTGTTGGTGTAGCACTTTGGTTGGTACCGATATCCTTCATGGGGAAACGAGGAGAATACGGAGCTGCCGCGTGGTGTCATGAAGCACTAACAGACCTTAGAACCTTAGTTGAACAAACTTGGCCATTAGAAAGTAGTGAGATAGTCGGCCTCGGTGTAGAGCTGAGAACTAGTTGATACTCAATGTTACACTCATTGAGATCAGACTTTCGGGATATTTTGGCCGCAAGAAAAGATTGAGAGCTGAAACAATGTCCGATAAAGGATGGTCAGTGATATTGAGAATCTCTAGAACCCGGTTACTTTTTAGGACATGTTTGAACCAACTAAACTTCAAGAGGGTACTACCTTTAACCTCATGCAAGCCTTAAACCTAAGGGCTTGGTGTGACTTGATTGTGTTTGCTATACATGTGTTTGCTATACCTGTGGTTTATCATGACATCACGCATCATAACATGGCATCCATGCTTATTGTACTAACCATTTCAAAGACCAAGGGAATTTATCTTTGTTCTGTTTTGCAGATCATGGATTCCGTTCATAGAAACACTATCCGAATCAGCTTTGTGAAGATACCTTCCAAACTCAAAGAGCTAGCATCAAGGGTTTCTAAAACTTCTACGTTCACTAAGAGACATGGTTAACTTCTCAACCTGGTTACTTAAAACTTTGATGAAAAGATGATGAGTGTACTATTTCAGTTCTTTGATCCCAAACACCACTACTTTACCTTTCCAGACTATCAGTTGGTGCATACCTTGGAAGAATTCTCTCAGCTATTGGATATACCTATTCTTGAACAGGTACCCTTCACAGGTCTAGAAGAAGTTCCTAAGCCACAAGTCACTGCCTCAGCTTTACATCTGAAACGGGCCGACATGGTATCCAATTGGGAAACTAGAAGCAGAGTCAAGGGTTTTCTAGCTAAGTTTCTGATAGACAAAGCCCAATTGTTTTGGGATAATATGGATTTTCAGGCTTTTGAGGAGGTCTTGGATTTTATTATCTATGGTTTAGTTCTCTTTCCTAATCCGGACTCATTCATAGATGTGAATGCTATCAGGATCTTTCTCTCTCGCAACCCGGTGCCTACTTTGCTCGGAGATATTTTGCACACTCTCCATACTCGTACCATGAGGAGAAGAGGGATTCTCGTATGTTGCATGTCATTGCTGTCGAGGTGGTTTATTTCTCACCTCCCTAAGTCCATACTGAAGAATGAAGAAGGTCTAGTTCGGTCACAAAGGATAATGTCACTCGCTCATACGGATATTCTTTGGTGTTCTCGATCTATGGAAAACATTGCTATCATTGACCGCTACGGAGAGTACCCTAATGTCCCACTGCTTGGTATCAAAGGGAGTATAACCTACAATCCTTGTTTAGCTCTGCGACAATTTGGTCACGCTCGAAGGGATGGTCCTTATGCGTTACTTATCGAGGGTATTGTATTCAACTATGAGGATGATATTCAAGAGTATCGCTGGAGGTTCATACGAGCTTGGGGCATGGTAAACATATTGAGCGTCAGGGCTTTGGGGCCAAAGACTTCCATTCCAATGGAACCTTATCTACAATGGGTATGAGCTCGTGCTCAGTAGCTTATGATGCCCTGTGTGGCTGTTTTTCCAGTGATTGTGGAACCCACTACTGAAGAAGGCATTCCTTACACGTTTCTCTATCCTTACATGCCCACTGATCTTGGGGAATTACAGAGGTCTTGGATTCAGTTGATGAAAGAGCGGGATACTTACAGGGATCAGTTCCATGCTCAGGAGAGGAAGGTTTTAGAGCTCACAAAGCAACTCCATAAGGAAAAAGGACTGAATGATTATCTCGGTGCAAAGAGGAAGCATCCATGGGACTTTTGATTTTTTATTTCTAGTTTTAGATTTATTTTTAATTGTAACGCCTAAAAGGAATTTGAACTTCAAATTCAGCTAATAAAGTTTTTATTTATTTTGGTTTGCAAATTTAAATTTTCTGAAGTCTTTAAAATCATTGCATACGCATCCCATTATCATACACATCATTACAGGTACCATTACAGGTTTCTCATATCCTTCGCTGTTTATTTCAGCAGAAATGTCTTCCGAGCAAAGCATTAAGGACCTACAGGCACAGAACGCCCAATTCCAACAAATGTTCATCAGTCTGGCAAAGGGTCAGGAGGATCTGAAAGTCCTGAAAGAGAAGAAGAAAAAGAAGAAGGCTACTGGTATTCTGAACATGGGCTGAAGGTTTGGAGAGCGGTTGAAGCGACAAGTCGACCTGACCTCTTCATCTAAGTAAGGGGAGAACCAAGAAGGAGAGAAGGACCCTAGTCATGCAGTCTCTGATAATGATACTGATTATAACGATGAGCAATATCCTCCTGCAGAGGATAAATATAAACAGTTGGAAGATCGTCTGAGTGCCATGGAAGTTCAGAGGATACCTGGATTGGATTTTGAAGAATTGGGTTTGGTGTTGGGAGTGGTCATCCCGCAGAAGTTCAAAGCTCCAGTTTTTGCCAAGTATGATGGGGTATCCTGCCCAAAGCTCCATCTCTGTTCCTACGTCAGGAAAATATAACCCCACACCACTGATAGAAATTTGTGGGTTCATTTCTTTCAAGATAGTATGTCAGGGACTCAACTTGAATGGTTCTACCAGCTGGAGAGAGCCAATGTCCGAAATTGGGAAGATCTGGCTGTTGCTGCTTTCTATAAGCAGTATCAATACAACGCCGACCTTGCTCCTACTCGTACTTAACTCCAGAGTATGTCCATGGGGGCAAGTGAAGGCTTTAAAGACTATGCCCAGAAGTGGAGAGACTTGGCTGGAAGAGTCCAACCCCCATTATCTAATAAGGAGTTGGTTGATATGTTTCTGGGTACGCTATCTAGTCCATTCTTTAATCATTTGATCGATAGCTCGTCAGTAGGTTTCACCGAGCTGATTCTGATTGGAGAAAGAGCAGAAGCTGGGATCCGGAGTGGAAAGATCCAGAAAATACCTCTTCGAGTACAGAGAAAAAGTAATTTGGTGGCAAGAGGGAAGCTAATGTTGTGCACGGCCAGAAGGGGCGTAGCAAGGCAGACTGCCACCAATCTGTGGGGGCAGTGTTGATCTCTAATTCGGCACGCACACAACGACCAAAACAACGAAACAATCAGCCAAGGGTGGAAAGACCTCAAAGGCAGTTCACCCAAATCAACATTCCATTTTTACAAGTATTGCAACATATGTTGAAGATGAATCTGATTACGGTGATAAACCTTCATCCGAACCCTAAGACTTCCTCTCCTAACTACAATCCGGAGGCAAGGTGTGCTTATCATTCTGATAGTCTGGGGCACGATACTAACGATTGTTGGGCGCTGAAATACAAGATTCAGAATATGATTGATGCCAAGGAGATCGAATTCGACCCTCCCGAGACTCCCAACGTGATCACTGCTCCCTTGCCAAAACATGGCTAGGATTGAAAGCATTTTTGTTCATTTAAATTCTGAAGTTGTATTTTCTTTGCTTATTCGAACAATTATTGACATGACAAACTTTATTATTTCATCAATGCATTACACATGTCTGTCTTGAATTAATTTGTTTTCATTATGCTTAAATTGCTTTATATTTCCTTTTCGTGATATTAAACTCTCGACTAAAAAACTGTAAGCCTTTAGAGGGAGGATGACGAAAACAATACCACAATCTCTATAGTATGCTTTTGAACAGACCTTGTTGACGATGTACAGGCGTTGTTTCAAATCCTAAACAGTGGAGTTATAAGGAAGATAATCCCTAGTCAACCACTTCGAGCCAAAGAAGTAGGAGTTTTTCTTTTCACGCATATTAAAACCCTTAATCATAACCTGGGGCAGGGTAGTTCTCTCAGTTAATTCAGAGGCGCATTCAGTCACAATCTGTCGCTTCATACATAATGAGTGGCATCAAAGACATCATTCCGAAACAAAAGACGATGATAGTTCCCTATAATCATCAAGACAGGCAGCCATTACCTCTCGAAATAAAAGCCCATTAAGTCAAAACCTATGAAGGAGACTTAAGAAAAAACACTGGGGCATCCCGTTTGAAGTAGTGAAAAACACAAGAAGGGGGGGTTGAATTGTAAAACTGAAATCTAATGCAATGAACAAGATATTTTTATCCTGGTTCGTTTGATCTCAAACTACTCCAGTCCACCCGTCAAGGTGATTTCGCCTCTCTCCAACGAGGTCTTAATCCACTATATTCAATTGAATATTACAGACTGCTTTAACAACTGCTAAAGCCTTCTTGATGCAAACCACAACCCGGTTTGTCAAGGAAACACTTTCTTACAAAGAAATCAAATCTAAGTGTGTGAATGTTTTCTACAAAACTGTATCACAACTGTGATGTATACACAAATTAAAGCTTAGAAACTAGATTGCTAAACAATGATAGAATATCAGAATGTGTAGTGTTTAGCAAAACTGAGAGAAAGAAGATTTTGATCAGCTTTTATGCGTGTAAAGATTTGGAGAGCATTAGCCATTTCAATCTTCAAAGTCTTGTTTATATAGCACTAAGATGTTGAACGTTGGATGCAATATTCTTGATTCAATGCTAATAACAAACTTTCCTTATCGAGCAGATCTTGTCTGGAATGAGGCCGTTGGTATTAATTTGCTTTCAATGCACAGTATCGTTGCTTACTTAATGCAAGTTCTGGCTTGGCTCATTCTGACTCTGCTTAGCTGCTGATGAACTGTTGTGTTTCTTTATCAGAGTGTTGAGCGCAGTCTTGTTCATCAGGCTTCAGCATGTACATGAGTTGATCATCTGATTCTGATATTCTGATATGGCAACTTCTGATGCTGATGTCAGGAACCAAATTTCTGATGCTGATTAGGTGTGATCTTGCTTATATCAATCAGAGTATCTGCAAGTCAGAATGTAATAACTTAGGCAGCAGATAGTTCATACATGAATCATATAAATAATGTATCTTTTCACTTTATTATCATCAAAACTTAAATATAGGGTAGTAGATTCAAACTTTGTTCTAACAATCTCCCCCTTTTTGATGATGACAAAAACTAGATATTTTTAAATGAAAATAACGTGAAAAGTTATCAGATAGATGCATCAGAGTAAGAGTTTATCAAAGATGAGGGATAAAAAGATATCAGAGTTTGAGAGATACTCCCCCTGAGTTTATTACTTCCCTTTGATTACACGTGTTCTTCAGGATCAGATCTTTTTGCCTTTCTTTGAACATCAGAGTATCAGAGTCTTTGACTATCAGAAGCTTTAGATCAGCATATCAGAGCAGAGCTTCAGATCAGCGTATCAGAGCTTTTCTTGTCAGAGCTTTGCTTTGGATCAGACTATCAGAGCGGATCAGAGCTTCATATCTTTTAGTCTTCAGAGTGTCCAGGAGCTTCCTTGTACCTGTAGACTTTAAGCAAAACAAATTTTTTTTCAAGTAATAGAGTTAGAATGTTTGAGAATTTCTGTCTTAGTTAACTGTTATTGTTTAAAATATCATTCTTGTTCTCCCCCTTTTTGTCAGCAATCAAAAAGTGTAGGTGAGTGCTAAAACAATTAAGATCAGAAAAACTTGTCATATTGAAAGGTTCAGAATCAAAACATGAAAATAGTACAAAACATATTCAAATAGTACATCAGAAAATCAAAGAAAACATGAAAAAGACATGAATGAAAAAAGACTAAGGTTGAGGAGGTAAGCGTGTGAACAGGTTCTCCAACATGGCTTTGATCTGGTCAGCAGTCTCATTCTGCTTGTGCACCATGCTGACAACAGTGTCAATCTTGCTATCCTGCACATCCATTCTTTCTTTCATCTTCTGGTTGTTTTCATCCATCCTCTGCTGCAGACGCATGTCATTCAGCTTTAGTTCTTCCAGAGTCTGCCTGTCCAAGGCAGCTTGAGAAGCATCAGAAGCAGGAAGCTTCTGAGAGCTTTCTGCAACATCTTCTGCTTGACTTTCTTCAGCTTGAATGGTCTTGTCTTCTTCTGGTTGCACCTTTGAAGCTAGCTGTTTCTCAGACCAAGGTTCACTATCCAGAGGGAGCACGTCTTCTTTCAGAAGCTGACTTCCAACTTCATTCAGAAGCTTGCTGAAATTCTGTTGTGCCTGCTCATAGTTGATATCCTGCAACTTGAGGGCTTCAGCACGTACCCAAAGTCTGAATTGTGACCAGAGCTGATCAGAAGCAGCTGGGTCAATCATTCCAGGACAGACTTGCTTCAAAGAAGCAATCCATTACTGCACACCTGTTTCAAAATTCATAATACCAGAGCCAACATCTGGTTGTTTTGGTTTTGGGATGGCAATTTTATGTTTCAGATCAGCAAGACGGTCAAGACTGGTTAAGTCTATGAAGGTCCTGCTGGGGTTTTCAGAGGTTTTCTTGGCAGCAGTTTGTTTTGGAGATGGAGTTTCAGAATCAGAAATTATGATTGGACTGGGTGGTGTTTTGGGAGTATTTGGTGGTGTAGATTCTGGTGAGGATGGCAATTGTGCCAGGGTGATTGTTGTTCCACCTGGCAGCTGGATTGCCAGAGGTGATGGTTGAGGTGAATGGGGTTCAGATGGTTGAGGAGAAGGAGTTTCAGATTGATGAAACTCTGGTTGAGGTGATGGTGGATTAATTTCTGGTTAAGGAGAGGGAGACGGAATTGCTGGTTGAGGAGAAGTTGTTGGAATTTCTGGTTGTTCAGGGATAAGGGGTTCTTCTGGAATTGATGAGAGTGGTTGTTGTTGTTGTGGTTCTTCAGCAGATTTCTGTTGTTCTGGTTGTGGAGGAGGGACAATTTGTGGTTCAGAGTTTGGATTGACGGAGTGATCAGAAGTGTGTTGATCAATGTCAGACAACACTTTGTCAATGGTTGATGTTGTTGAGATTGTTGGTTTGGGATGTTTGGTTCTGGGTCTTCTGAGTTTTAATGCCTCAGAAGGGTCCTCTTCTGGTACAATTTCATCTATTGTAGGGATGGAGATTGAGATTCTATGAGAGGTTTGAGGAGGAATAGATGCTGTAATAGTAGAAGAATTTAAAACAGAAGCAGCAGATAAATTACCTCTTTTCTTGGGTGTCTGCTGGGATGATCCTTCTGAAG
This sequence comes from Vicia faba, assembly GCA_948472305.1. Lineage (NCBI taxonomy): Eukaryota > Viridiplantae > Streptophyta > Magnoliopsida > Fabales > Fabaceae > Vicia > Vicia faba. Next base: position 1,425,419,687 of record OX451737.1, on the reverse strand, counting down.
GTGCCTTCCTCTTCTTCGTCTTCTTCAGAGTCACTTCTTGCTGAGGTTGATGCAGAGCTTTGATAATCAGATTTGGATCTGTACCATCTGCCTTGCACGCATCCAAGTATCTGAGAACCACCTCTGGTTTAGATTCTATCTCAGAAAATAAAGGAAAGTCACTCAGAGGAACTCTTTTGCTGGTGATATCAGCAATAAGAGTAGCTCTAGGTTCCTTTTGGATATTCTCTATCAACTTCATTTTCTTTAAGTTCTTCGCGTTCAGAGGTTTCCCAACTGTTGGTTCAATGGTGCTTAACTCCTGAGCTTCTATCAGATGCTCAATCAGCCTATTCTCTGTCAGAATATCTGATATCAACCTTCCAAAGGGTATCCAATCCCTCTTTGTTCTTTCTTCTTCCCTGGTTTCCTTCACACTTGTTCTGAGGTGGTTGAACAGAAAATGAGCCAAATTGATTTTTACCTTCTGATCAATAAAGTAGATCAGAAACTGCTGATCCACATTTATGTAATCAGGTGAACTGGTTGGCTTCCTATGGTTGAAGCACCCCAGAATTATCTTAGCCTAAACTCTGTAATGATCCTTTAGATCTTTGATCTCGCTGCTGGGCACCCCATGGGTGAAAATCCTTGCAGCTATCACGCCCACGTCAGCACATCTCTCAGCCATGTCCACACAACGGACGCCACCGCCACTGTAACCGATTAACCTTGCAATGTGATCCTCAGTGATCACAATCTTCTTCCCCATAACGAAGGAGGTGACTAGATGTGTTAAAGCCTTGGCATGAATCCAGAATTCCTTGACTAACATAGGGAATGTTGGTCCAACCAACCTGTCAAAATACCTTTCCCACTTCTGTGCCCTAACTTCTTCAGTTAGGTCAAAACCGTTCTCCTTCAAGCTTCCAAAATCAATGATCAATTCAGATAACACTTCAAGATTCTTCACAGGAGTGAGGAGTGTTCTGAATGGCACTTGATACTGCTCAGATGATGCTTTCTTCTGAGGACCTGCAGAAGCACTGCTGGAGGTTGCCATGTTCACACTAAAAAGGTTTTGAGAAAAAACTGAGAAAAAGGGTTTTTCAAGAGATGAACACAGAAAAAATGCAGAGAATGCTTGAGTATTAGTGAGAAACTGTAAAGAATTAGAATGAGAGGTTAATGTGTTTAAATAGAGTTTCAAAATATTTTGAAAAGATAAACGTTTCTAAGAAAGAGAAAAATCATGATTGCATTTTAAAAGCGTGATTACTTTTATTAAATGCTTGCTGATTTTGGGGGATTTGAGAAAGATACTTAGAAACGGTTACCATACATGTGTCTCAATGCACCCAATCAGCGCTTTGCCTTCTCAGAAGCGTGCACGCGTTCTGCTTCAGAGATTTGCTGATGATTGGATGACACTTGTTTGATGTAGTGATCAGCACGTCTGTCTTTGAGCTTAGACTCTCAGATCTTTAGACTTGCATCTGATACAATCTGCATGTTCTATCTTTCTGAAAGAAGATTGATCAGAAGTTCACAGTAAAACAATTACATTCTGAAGGTAAATATATGGAATTAAAACATTTTCACTCTGGACAGATTTTCATGCTGAGATGTTTCAGAATGAAATTAAACCTATCTTCTGAAAGGGGTTTAGTAAAGATATCAGCCCATTGATGGTCTGTATCTATAAATTTTAAGTTCAAAATACCTTTCTGAATATAGTCCCTAATGAAGTGATGTTTTATTTCTATATGCTTAGCTCTAGAATGTAAAATGGGATTCTTACTTAAGCAAATAGCATAAGTATTATCATAGAGTATAGGAATGTTACTCTCAACAATCTGGAAGTCTTCAAGCTGACTTTTCATCCAGAGCATTTGTGTGCTACATCCTGCTGCTGCTATGTACTCAGCTTCTGCTGTTGATAGCGCAATTGTTGATTGCCTTTTGCTGGACCAAGAGATCAGATTTTCTCCCAGAAACTGGCAGCTTCCAGAAGTACTTTTTCGTTCCACTCTGTCTCCAGCAAAATTAGCATCGCAGTAGCCTACTAAGCTGTAATCACTAGATTTTCTATAAAACAAACCCAGATTAGTAGTACCTTTCAGATACTTGAAAATTCGCTTAACAGCTGTTGAGTGAGATTCTCTAGGATCTGATTGGAATCTAGCACAGATACAAACACTGAATAATATGTCAAGTCTTGAAGCAGTCAGATAGAGGAGGGAACCAATCATACCTCTGTAGACTTTCTGTTCTACATTTTTGCTTACCTCTTCTCTTTCCAGAATGCACGTGGGATGCATTGGAATCTTTGATGGCTTACATTCTGAGAGGTCAAATTTCTTCAGAAGATCTCTGATGTATTTGCTCTGATGAATGTAAGTTCCTTCTGGAGTTTGATTGATCTGAATTCCTAGAAAGAATTTCAGTTCCCCCATGAGGCTCATCTCAAATTCTGCTTGCATACACTTAGCAAATTTTCTTCCAAGAGAAGGATTAGTAGAACCAAAAATAATATCATCAACATAAATTTGACAGACTAAGATGTCATTCTTAACTGATTTACATAATAGAGTAGTGTCCACTTTCCCTCTGGTGAATTCATTTTCTAATAGAAAGTTACTTAGCCTTTCATACCAAGCTCTGGGAGCTTGTTTTAGACCATATAGTGACTTCTTTAGTTTGAAAACATGTTCTGGATGTTTTGTATTTTCAAAACCAGGGGGTTGGTGTACATAAACTTCTTCTTCTATATAACCATTTAAGAATGCACTTTTGACATCCATCTGATACAAAGTGATGCCTCTATTAACAGCAAATGAAATTAAAAGTCTGATAGATTCTAACCTGGCGATTGGGGCAAAGGTTTCTGTATAGTCTATCCCCTCTTGCTGACTATAACCTTGTGCAACCAGTCGTGCCTTGTTTCTGATGACTTCACCTTGTTCATTTAGCTTGTTTCTGAACACCCATCTTGTTCCAATAACGTTGAATCCTTTTGGTCTGGGAACGAGATCCCATACGTCGTTTCTGGTGAATTGATTCAGCTCTTCTTGCATTGCCAGAATCCAGTCATTATCCAGAAGTGCTTCATCAATAGAAGAAGGTTCAATCAGAGACACAAGTCCCATAAGAGTTTCTTCAGAGTTTCTGAAGCTTGCTCTTGTTCTGATTGGATCTTCCTTTCTTCCTAAGATAGTCTCTTCTGGGTGATCCAAGCTGCTTCTGGGTAATCTCTTCTGAGGTTGATCAGCAGCTGCTGTAGGATTGCTAGCAATGCTCCTTTTAGACGTTGAAGGAGTGTCTGTGTTGAGAGCTTCTGATGACTTGTCTTCAGAACCTGTAAATTCAATTTCCATACCTGCAAAAACTTCATTCTGCTTTGACTTTTCAGAGTCAAGCTTATCATCAAAACGAACACTGATTGATTCTTCCACAATCCGTGTTTCTGTATTGTATACTCTGTACCCTCTTGAGCGTTCAGAGTATCCTAACATAATACACTTCTGTGCTTTAGAGTCAAACTTGTTCAAATAATTCTTTGTATTTAATATAAAGCAAGTACATCCAAATGGATGAAAATATGAAATGTTGGTCTTTCTGTTCTTCCACAATTCATATGGAGTCTTTTCCAGAATAGGTCTTATTGAAATTCTATTCTGAATGTAGCACACTGTGTTTATTGCCTCTGCCCAGAAGGTCTTAGCAACGTTTGTCTCATTGATCATGGTTCTGGCCATTTCTTGCAATGTTCTGTTCTTTCGTTCTACAACTCCATTTTGTTGGGGAGTTCTAGGACAAGAGAAATCATGCAGAATGCCTCTGTCATTAAAGAATGACTCAAAATCTTTGTTTTCAAATTCTCCACCATGATCACTTCTGACTTTAACGATTCTAAGATCCTTTTCATTCTGAACTTGGTTACAGAAGGTAACAAACACAGAGTGTGACTCGTCCTTGTGTCTTAAGAACTTTACCCATGTCCATCTGCTATAGTCATCTACGATTACTAACCCATACTTCTTACCGCTGACTGAAGCAGTTTTAACTGGTCCAAATAAGTCAATGTGCAGAAGTTCTAATGGCTTAGAGGTAGAAACAACATTTTTGGATTTAAAAGAAGGTTTTGCAAACTTGCCTTTCTGACATGCTTCACACAGAGCATCTGAATTGAACTTCAAATTAGGAAGTCCTCTGACCAGATTGAGTTTGTTAATCTGAGATATTCTTCTCATGCTAACATGCCCCAATCTTCTGTGCCAGATCCACTGCTCGTTGTTAACAGACAGAAGGCATTTTACATTCTGACTCTTTAGTTCAGAAAGTTTGATTTTGTAAATGTTGTTTTTCCTCTTACCATTAAACAGGATAGTCCCATCTTTCTGACTAACAGCTTTACATGATTTTTGATTAAAGATTATATCATAACCGTTATCACTTAATTGACTTATGGATAACAGATTATGCATCAATCCATCTACTAGCAGAACATTATTAATAGAGGGAAGATTTCCATTACCTACAGTTCCAGAGCCAATTATCTTTCCCCTCTGATTGCCTCCAAAGCCAACGTGGCCTCCAGGCTTAAGTTCCAGGCTTTGGAACATATGCCTTCTTCCCGTCATGTGTCGTGAGCAGCCAGAGTCCAGGTACCATGACTGGTGTTTCTGACTTGCTGCTAAAGATATCTGCAACATGTATTATTTTATCCTTAGGTACCCAGATTTTCTTGGGTCCTGATTTGTTAGTTTTACCAAAACTCTGGTTGAATTTTGGTTTCACAGAGTGCTTACTGCTAGTGTATTTAATATCATGTGTGTGACCATACACAAAATGTGAATTCAGAGGAGTGTGTTTAATGGTTAAGTCCATGACATTCTTTGGTGTAGGAACCTTACCTTGGTATCCTATTCCTTTCCTGCCGTTTCTGCTAACTCCATAGATCATTGAAGCCATCTTGCTTCTATCTATGCTTTTAGCCAGGAACTTCTGGAAACTGTGATCATACTCCTTGATGATCTCATCAGCGTTGCTGGGAGTTTCAGAAATTGGTTCCTTCTGAGAGTTTTGTAAAGTGTTTTCTAATTTTGAAATCTTATTTCTCAGCTCAGAATTCTCCAATTTGAGACTCTCAGTCTTATTAGAGTCAGATTCAAGATTCCTTTTCAGGTCTCTGAATTTAACTCTAATTTGCTGATACCGTTCCAGAATCTCATTAAGGCTTTCAGCAAGTTCAGCCTTTGTAAAGTTAACAGCAAAGTTAGGAAATACCTCTTCAGTATCTGATTCTGAGTCTGATTCAGAAGCTTCACTATCTTCTGAGATGTTAGCCATGAGAGCTATGTTTTCCCTCTCATCATCTGATTCTGAGTCAGCTTCAGACGAGTCAGAGTCATCCCATGTAGCCATGAGACTTTTCTTCTTCTCTCTTCCAAACTTCTTTTTGGGCTTTTCCCTCTGAAGCTTTGGGCAGTCACTCTTATAGTGTCCTTGCTCATTGCACTCATAGCAGATGATGTCCTTGGTGTTTGGCTTTTTGCTACTGGAGGAGCCTTCAGATCTTCTGTATCCAGAGGAAGAATTTGTCCTTCTGTATCTGGAGGAAGACTCGTTCTGATCAGATCTTCTGGGATTCGTGAACTTCCTTTGTCTTTGCTTCCACAGTTGATTTACTCTTCTGGAGAGGAGAGAGAGTTCGTCTTCTTCTGATGAGGATCCATCAAATGTTTCTTCAACTGCCTGCAAAACTTTAGACTCAAATTTTTTGTTAGATTTTAATGCTAAAGGCTTACCTTGCTTCTGAGGCTCGTCAGCTTCTAGCTCTATCTCATGACTTCTGAGGGAGCTGATAAGTTCCTCCAGAGTTATTTTGTTGAGATCTTTAGCTAGCTTCAGAGCTGTAACCATAGGTCTCCACTGCTTGGGTAAACTTCTGATGATTTTCTTGACATGGTCAGAAGTAGAGTATCCTTTGTCCAGAACCTTGAGACCAGCTACCAGAATCTGGAATCTTGAGAACATTGTTTCAATGGATTCAGATTCTTCCATTTTGAATGCCTCATACTTCTGAATGAGCGCCAGAGCTTTAGTTTCTTTGACCTGAACGTTGCCCTCATGCGTCATTCTGAGTGAGTAAAAAATATTCTTTGCTGTGTCTCTGTTGGAGATCTTTTCATGTTCAGTATAGGAGATGGCGCTGAGGAGGATGGTTCTGGCCTTGTGGTGATTCTTGAAGTCACGCTTTTGTTGGTCAGACATTGTTTTTCTATCAATCTTCTGACCGCTTGCATTCACAGGGTGCGTGTATCCATCTGTCACCATATCCCACAGATCAGCATCATGTGCCAGAAAGAAGCTTTCAATTCTGTCTTTCCAGTAATCAAAGTTTTCTCCATCAAAGACTGGAGGTTTGCCGCTGAATCTGTCTCTGTCCTCATTGTTGTCATTGCTGATGTGAGAATTGTTTCCTGCCATTGTGTTTTTCTGACGCTGGATCTTGTACTGACACGGTTAAGTGTTTTAGCTCAGAACCAGGCGCTCTGATGCCAATTGAAGTAGTGAAAAACACAAGAAGGGGGGGTTGAATTGTAAAACTGAAATCTAATGCAATGAACAAGATATTTTTATCCTGGTTCGTTTGATCTCAAACTACTCCAGTCCACCCGTCAAGGTGATTTCGCCTCTCTCCAACGAGGTCTTAATCCACTATATTCAACTGAATATTACAGACTGCTTTAACAACTGCTAAAGCCTTCTTGATGCAAACCACAACCCGGTTTGTCAAGGAAACACTTTCTTACAAAGAAATCAAATCTAAGTGTGTGAATGTTTTCTACAAAACTGTATCACAACTGTGATGTATACACAAATTAAAGCTTAGAAACTAGATTGCTAAACAATGATAGAATATCAGAATGTGTAGTGTTTAGCAAAACTGAGAGAAAGAAGATTTTGATCAGCTTTTATGCGTGTAAAGATTTGGAGAGCATTAGCCATTTCAATCTTCAAAGTCTTGTTTATATAGCACTGAGATGTTGAACATTGGATGCAATATTCTTGATTCAATGCTAATAACAAACTTTCCTTATCGAGCAGATCTTGTCTGGAATGAGGCCGTTGGTATTAATTTGCTTTCAATGCACAGTACCTTGCTTACTTAATGCAAGTTCTGGCTTGGCTCATTCTGACTCTGCTTAGCTGCTGATGAACTGTTGTGTTTCTTTATCAGAGTGTTGAGCGCAGTCTTGTTCATCAGGCTTCAGCATGTACGTGAGTTGATCATCTGATTCTAATATTCTGATATGGCAACTTCTGATGCTGATGTCAGGAACCAAATTTCTGATGCTGATTAGGTGTGATCTTGCTTATATCAATCAGAGTATCTGCAAGTCAGAATGTAATAACTTAGGCAGCAGATAGTTCATACATGAATCATATAAATAATGTATCTTTTCACTTTGTTATCATCAAAACTTAAATATAGGGTAGTAGATTCAAACTTTGTTCTAACACCGTTGACTGTAATCACAAAAAGAAATAGTTTAGGCAAAAGACATGGATAATAAAAATAAATAAATAGGTCCTACAAACCCTCAACAAAAAAGAAATGACTGCCTATTCAAAATAAACTGTCAGTATCCGAACCATCACTGGAATATCAGAGCAAAGACTCAAACGGGATCTAAATGCACAATTAGCTGAGTTTAGGATCGAAGAACATCGCGAAAAATGGGTGGGTACAAATAAAATTTGAGCCTTTATCCTTTGTTTCTTAAATCGTGAACCATGCCACGTTATAACCCTTAAAAGTCCTAGCTGAAGCATGGGTTAGTTCGAAAGCATACTGTTACAAAAGGTATCCTGACTCCTGAAGGTCCGTTACAAATCTTGAGTTGATATCACATCTTTGCAAAATTCTATTTTTTCTATAAAAAAACTGCATTTTCAAAACTTCAAGACAGACGTAAGCTTTGCATTATTAAAATAACATTGTTTGCATATGACTATTTGTTCAGCAACAGAGAAATTTGCATGACGAATATCTAGTGAACAAAAACCTTCTCAATAAAAAGGATCACCTCAAGTGGAAAAACACTTCCAACTAAGGGGCACGACATGATCATTGTCCATCATCTGGGGCAGTCAAGATTCAAGGAACCTCTCAAAGATGCCAAATAGCCAGGGACAGATCTCCATCTGAATCACTTGGGGGCATTGGGAATGAATTCCAACAACGAATCTTGTACAATCAAACAAACATCTTCTGGTAGTGTGGCAACACAACACTACCGACAGTGACAACTCCCTACACCATGAGAGTGTGGACATAGTCAGAAAATACTGCACATGAACAAAGACCCGCTAGGTTGACTGGCCTAGGCAAAAATAAGGGCATCCCGGTGAACCAAAAGGGTTCGGACAAAAATTAGGGATAAAAACAAAAAAGATCTGTACACCCGGCAAGTTGAAAACCTGAAAAGGCGGCTTGGGAAAGAAAGGGTATCCCGGTGGACTGAAAATCTGAAAAGACAGTCCATGCAAAAGTTAGGGATTAAAGAGTACGACTATATCCCATTATCTTGTCACTTGCCTATCAGTAAAACACTTATCATTTCGATCGAAAGTTACCAAGCACCTCATAAGTTGGGATAACACTCAATCCATAAGGCCTCCGCAGGCACTTTCTCCAGCAGATACAGGGGCAGAAAAGTCCTGATGCAAAGTCATTGTCGTATCCTTAACACACGTCCCAGTAACATCTACACTCCCCACAGAGTAGAGGCAGCCAAAGTTTTGATCTCTGCTTCCCCAAATAGGAGTTAATTTCCCCAGCCAAGCTCTTTCAGAGAGCCGACGTCTATATTCCCCAGCCTAATTTCGTAATCGCAAGCGGTTCATATAGTTTTCTCCCGAGCAGATTTTATTTCTCTGAATACGGAAGTTCATCCCCCGCAGAGTTGTTCTCAAACAGAGTCTCTCCCCTGGTAGAGTAGCTGTAAACAAGGGGCAAATCCCCAACATAGTCATCTCCGGTTCACCATCCCCAGCGGAAGTAGAAGAACCACTGTTTCTATAATGGTCACGAATGTAATTCCCAGTACTCTCCAACAACAGTCATAAATTTATTTTCCCAAACTCGGACGTGCCACAATAGCATTTCATGTTCATATATCATGATGCACGCATACATATTGCATACAACATAATCTCATTTATTTTGAGAACGTCATCATATAATGCATTTCATGCACGATTAATCATGTACCTTTTCAGGAAAGATGGTTATCATCAACAACTTCCAGCAAGTTTAAGATTGGCTCCTGAAACTAAACATAGTAATTATTTGCGCGACCAAATACAACTTTACACGGGTCGTCACGAAGCAATCTTACACATGTTTCTCCTAAATGCAGCTTCATATGGGTTTATTCTGAAAAATCTTACACGGGTCATTTCTCATATATTTCCGAATGAAGTTTTACACGAACTTATCCCAAGGTGACCTTACCCAGGTTCCTTCTGAAGTTTTACACAAACTTATAACCTTACCCCGGTTCATCCTGAATTTTTGCACGGACTTATCCCAAAGTAACCTTACCCCGATTCATTCTGAAGTTCTACACAAACTTATAACCTTACCCGGGTTCCTCTTGCAGTTTTACCCAAACTCCTCACAAAGCAACCTTACCCAGGTTCCTTCTCAGTTCAGATGCAGTTTTACCCAAACTCCTCACAAAGCAACCTTACTTAGGTTCCTTCTCGGTTCAGATGTAGTTTTACCCAAACTCCTCACGAAACAACCTTACCCAGGTTCCTTCCCATAAGCCCTACTATCCAGGTTCCTTCTCATAACCTTACCATCCAGGCTTCTTTTCTCTTATCTCCAGATGGCAGTCCACAACACTATAAGACCTGGACCTGATCAAACACGATCAATTTCACCTTTCCCCAGTAAGTCGCGGTGCAGCCTGTACACTGACCAGATATGCAATTCACCCCCGGAGTTAATTCCCCAGTAGAGTAACGGACAACTGAAGCTCCTAAAATTCTATATCTCCCGAGACAGATATCAACATTCCTCAACAGATTCCTCCTCAACAACAACAGGGACTCTCGTCAAAGGAATATCTCAGGAAATCCACATTCTCTAGATGACATCTTTAAGCCCATCTCAGACAATTCTCCATCACATCCAGGATGGAATCTTTAAGCCCATCTCCGACAAATCTTCTATCATCAACCTCCAAATGGAATCTGTAAGCCCATTCCCGATGTCACAAGTCGAGTGCCACTTCATGCGAGTGCAAATTTTTGGGCACTTTAGTGTTCAATCATCTTCCACCTTCAGATTACGAAAGGCAGACAAGCCAATCTACATCTGCAGGTTTAAGAAGATTGAACAGGGGCAGCTGTTGTACCCCAAAATTTTCCCTCTCATTTTACTCAACAAATGTCAAGTGAGGTCCCCAATTTGCTCAAGATTGCCCAAGAGTTGACCAGACAAACTCTCTCTTAAGGCAGTATACCTCAAATTAGGGTTTCTATTTTCATCAAAATTGGTGGACCACAAAGGTCTCATATTCTATCCATGGTCTTAATATGTTCTCAAGACCCTACATGTCAAGTTTCATGCCTTGCATAAGAAGTTTGCTCAGTCAACTGCTCAGATGCTTGGGAAATCGATTGTATTAGGTCAAAAGTCAATTGTGGCCCACATACAGTCAAACCTCAAGATTTTGGGTCAACATCAACATTTTAAAGTGACTTCCATCATTTGATCAAGGATTGATCATGATTCCTCAAGAAATGCTCCAAATTCATCAAAACCCAAAAGTTGCTAAATTAGGGTTTCTTAGTAAAAGTCAACCCAACTTTGACCAAGCATAACTTTTTCATACTTTATCAGAATTTTTTCATCCAAGGCTCATTTTGAAGAGGATGTAATTCCCTACAATTCATATTCAACGCTCAAGTCCAAAATATGCACTCATAAAAAGATATGAATTTTGACATTATAGGTCCTTTTTGAAAAATCAACAAAAACACCTTTTGGGTCAAAGCTTCATACATGAACATGGAAGATCCAATTGAGATGAAACCAAAAGTTTTGTTTAGAGGACATCCTAAGATTTATAAAAAGTCCAAAAACACCCTCCTAGGGTCAAAATTGAGAGAGTTGTGCATTGTCAAAGTTGGCAATTTTTGGAAAATTGTCAAAAGTCAATATTTTTTTGGAAATTTGCATTTTTTCCAAAGTGGTCAATGTTTTCTTGTTTGAAACATGTTTCTAATAGGACCCACGACCCCTGAGCTTTTCCACCTATTATTTTATTATTTTTATCATTTATTTTGATTTTTTATTCATTTAAACCAAAATAAATCAAATTAAATGGTAAAATAATAAAAGAAAATCAAATCTTGGGATTTTTGTGCATATTATGAGTCCATATACAGCTAGCATGGCATGTAATTCGTGCAAGGATGATTTAGATTGAAAAAGTCATGATTGGAGCTATTTTGGAAAGAAATCATACAAGGCCAAAATCAAATAAAATTTTCATAATTCCTCAAGATACCATGAGATTTCTTCCATTATTTTTGACCTAAATTCCTCCTCTATATAAACACAACACCCTCATACACTAGGGAGCACAAAATTGGCTGCCCAAGAACACTCTCTAAAAACCTCAAATTCTGTCAAAACTAGTGCAAAGTCAAAACTGAAGATCCAACCACTTTCAGTCCAAGCCATCAATTACAAATCATTCCTGAGGTATCTAAGGATTCAGTACATCACCATTCCATGTGTCCATCATACGCTCACAAATCCTACCATTTGGATCATCTCTTGGTCCAAATTCAGCGTCCACCCACAATAACCCATGGTGCACTCTCTGAAGCTAATTCACATGGGATCACACGCAAGGAACATGGGCCAACCAATTTGGGCCTAACAATTTGGTAATGCACCTTCCAGTCTGCATTCTACCACACATGCCCAATCTTTTCTTTTTTATTTTATTTCCATTCTTTTTATTGTTTTAATTTATTTATTTTCCAAAAATTATTTTTAATCAAAACATAAAAATCAGAAAACCACAAACAATATTAGCTTTAGTCTTTTATTCTTCATAAAATATTTAATTGCATTAATTAGTTTAATTAGGTTAACTTAAATCTTTTTTTCATAATTAAAATCAAATAAAAATTAGGTTTAATTCTTAATTTTAATTCCTTCTCAAAATAAAAACACAAAAATAGGTTAATTATTTTTTTCCCATTAATTTAATGATTTTTCATAATTAAAACTTAATTAGTGATTAAGATATTTTACAATTTATTCTTTATTTCCTTAAATAAAAATGACAAAAAAATGATTTTTTTCTTTAATTAAATTCAATTTGGTTGTCAAGGGTCAAAACCCTAATTTCTCGCATTTACGTTTGTCGTACGTACTTTTCATTATATTTTTGTAATTGCTCCGAGGTTGTAATAATCTTTTAAACTAGGGTTTTATTTACTGTTTAATTTCCCCCGAAGTTTTGGTTATGTAATCCCCATTCCCCGAAGCCTTGTAATAATTAGATTTACTTTTCCGTTTTTAATTTCCGCAATCTTTAACTGTCTAGATGTATGGCTAATAGGATTGTATGTCAAGAATGTCTGGAAAATTAAAATGGTAGATCACCTAATGTGAAAAGATTAAATAACTGAAACAAATCATATGCACATATTCACTCCTAAGGTTTACCTCACTTCGGTTGCCTTCGGTAAACAATCATTAAGCACATGAGATTTTAGTGGTTGCCCTCCAGTCTAAAAAGATCAAATTGTCCCATTCAAATGTTGTCTCGGAAATGTTACCTCGGAAAGATCTTAAGACTCTAGGATTACTACTAAAGCTTTCTAACCATTGCTTTAGTGATTGTACTTGTCCCTTTCGAATGTCCCTTACAACTCCAACGACGGTGCTACCTACTCCTTAATAGTAGGATAGCGCTGTCTAAAGGAAATAGAACGAACAATCTTTTTTCGAGTAGGTAGAATCTTAAGTACTTGCTCAATGAAATTTTTTCACACAAACACTTTTCAAAACAAATTTTCAAAACAACTTTGTCACATCCTTGAGGACTGATACAAGGGTTATCACGAAGTAAAACATTTTCAAGACAAACACACACAAGCAATTTGAAAAAATGAGCAAGTACCTAAGAGCCCGTGGAAAACCACAGATAGAAAGGGTGCTAACACCTTCCCTTTCTATAATCTACCCCTTGTACTCAGAATATCTCGAAAAACGGTTTTTTCTGTTCTTTTTCCTTTTCATTTGTTGGATAAAATAAAAAGTCAGTGGCGACTCTTGCTTACCGCGACATTTGCGAACAAAAAACGCAAACCAGTATCAAACAGTCGGTTCTGCCACCGTATCACACATATGTTATGATATTTTATAAATGATGTATGGATGAAATATATCATTGGAGCGAATCGGTAGCTTCATATAATAATGTCTGGTTGGAAAAATAAATTCTTGATTGTTGTTGGAGATGAAGATGGTAGTTCTTCAGCTTTGTTTATAACGCCTCTTCTGGGGGTTTCTGCTTTTTGTTTGAGGATATTCTACTGGGGATCTTCGACTTCTGCTTGGGGATAGAAGCATTCAAGAAGAGTCAGTCATTTGCCATTCTTTGAAGGATTTTATTCTTATGTATTCTGACTGGGGATAAAAGAGATGGATAATCCTCTGATGTGCTGTTTGTTTGAGTTTCAGATATGAGTATTAGCTCTTTTGGGGAGGACAACATTGAATGATATCTGGCCGGAGAAGAGAATCTTGTCGGGGAATTGCAATATTGGAGAAATAAACTCCATTGGGGAAATAAACTCTGGAGACTGCGGAAATAATCTCTGATGGGGATTAGTTTGTGAAAATAGCTCTGAGGAGATTGCTCTGTGGGAATTTATGGTCAACTTGAATATTATCCCGACTCCTAGAGTCTTTAGTAAATGTTAATCACATTTTCATGTATATATTTGTAAACAGTAATCATATTCAAATGCATATGTTCATTCAATGTAATCATTAGACGTTTTTGTAAACAAAACAGAGAAAGTAAAAATAATTTAGAATTTGAAATTTGATTACATTAATTTGGAAAGTTTGCCTATAACCAGACAATTTTACAAGGAGACATTAATTTGAAATTTGTAAATCGTCGTAAAAGGAGAAAGGGTACAAAGAAAAACAGCTACGTGGGAATGATCCCGTCGAGTTTCAACTCTGCTATTGCCCCTATGTCTTCAAGTATCTCATCCTTGCTATTGAAAAAAATTGATTGAATTGATCTGTACCATTTGAACTTGACGTTAGTAATTATGATGACTGAAAATAGCTCTGAAGAGATTGATCTTTGCCAAGTGGGAAAACTGTGAGCAAAGTGGCGCCATTGGTTCAGGCTAGCTCTTCCGGGTTTGATGATGTGATGTTGGAGATTGCATTGGCGGAATTATAAGAAGATTTGGAGCTGAAGCTCCGAAAAGCCATGCAGGATTTGTTGAAGCCATAGCAGGTGTAAATAAATGCGGGCGGAGGTCCTGTAGCATTGCTGTTCTTGCAGGTGAATATTGAATTTCCTGAGTTATTCTGTTGTGCCTTGGTTTTCGATGAATGAAAAATGTATAGTGTGAGAAAGAATGAATTTAAACACAACATGATTCATGGTGAAGTCATTTTTCTTCATGAAAATGATAATGCAACTTCATACTGTTTTAGAATTTACATAGTGTTAGTGTTCTTTATATTTCATACTTTTGCACCATGACATATTTATAGTTGTCAACAATTCATTTGTCATGTTGTCAGTTTCCCCTGTATGCTGATTTTTGTTAGTCGTTTCCCTTGTATGCCAAAACGTTTCGCAATTTACGATCAAAACTACCTAGGAAAACTTCATGATGTTTTACTCGAAAGTGTTATTGTTCCTCCTCCAAATTTATTTTCTGACATTTATCACGAAGAATCTGTTTTCTCAACCGAAGTAAAAGACGAACAGAAACAACAAAGTGAACATCGAGAATTTGTTTTCTGCTCTGTGTGTGATATAACAAGAATTGTTTTGATTCAATTTCTTTTGCGGAAGCAGGAATTGTGTCCTCATACCTCTTTCGCTAAAGCATGGTTCATTTAGCTTTATCAGTATAACAAATTGTGAATTTAATGGTTTGAATTGAATTGAATTGAATTATCTTTTGTGTTGAATTGAATGATTTGAATTGAGTCAGATTTTTTTTAATCAGTACAGAAACCAGTATTGCAGAGCCTATTTGTCTATACCATAACACATGAGAATCATTTACTAATGGATGAAGTGAAAATAACAGTTGTCATTTGAACTTTAAGAAAACCAGTTAATTCTCAGTTCTGATATAATTTATTTTGCCTGCTGGAGACAATAGGCAATCCACAACATCCACAAAACTTCACAACCATTAGTTTTTGTGCTTTCTGTTATCAAGCATGCTATTATCAAGCATGATGTTTCAAGACAAAATGGAGTATATGAAAAAGCAATGAGTGATATGTTTTATATTGCACCATTCTTATTTTTCTGTTGCTGATAATTGAGAATCTTTATAACTTTTATTTTAATAGATTGGTCTTAGATGTACCAATAATCAAGAGGGATAGTTTATCAACTATACACATTCTTGAATGAGCTCATTGTCTTTCTTATAGAGAAACATAGATTGGATGAGAAGAATATGAGGCTTTTATGAAGAAATATTTGTTAGGCGCTATAGTTCAGAACCGCATAATGGGTATGGAAGAAAAATATTAATTTATCATGGGGTTTAATCTTTTTTTTAGTTTTTATAAAATTATAAAATTTTATTTTTGATCTCTTTATAAAAATTCCACATTTTAGTCCGTACCAGATGATCATGCAAGCAAATCAAACAATTTTTTTATTTGAAATTTTTCAGGAATGTTCTAAACATTTATATAAGTTTCTCTCCAAAAAATTTAAATTTTTTGTCATGGAAAAAATTAAATATAAAATTTCTAAACACCAAAATTACAGATAAAAGTAACAAATTTAAATCCAAAAATTAAATTTTAAACTCTTTGTAGACAGTTTATAACATTCTAAACATAATTGTAAAAAATATTTTTGTTTGAAATGAACTAAGTTTGATTGGGGATATGTCTTGTGCAGGTTTGGTACATGATGGCAAGGTAGCTGATGTTTAATGATATCAAAATATTTTTGTTTGATATGAACTAAGTTTGATCGGGGATAGGAGAAAAAGTGTATTGATGACCCAAATACTTTTATAAAAATGTATTGTTAAAATAAATTAAATAATTATATATGAGAAAATATATTGTTGATAATAATATTTATATATTAAAAAAATTATATTTATGCTTCAAATATAAAAAAAAATGTTTTCTTTTAGAAATAATATATTTTTTTAGTCAAATAATTTTGTCTTTATATTTTTTTATTATATTTTAAAAAGAAATACGCGTAATACACCGGTACATATAAAATAAAATATCTTTCTTTTAAAAATTAATTTTTTTTAGTAAAATAATTTTGTCTTTTTAATTAAATTTTTTGTTACATTTTAAAAATAAAACGTGTGTATCACTCCAGTACTCGTACGAATTTACAGATATTCAATTAAAATTCGTGCGAAATTCACCAACTATTATAATTTTTTGTGCAATTAAAGAAAATAAAGTAAATATATTTGAAATAATGTATAAATTTAAATACGAGATAAATGCGTTATTTTTAATTATTTATTTATTAATATTTTTGTTTTAAAATATAATATTTTTTAAGATGATATATGAATGACGAAAATATATATTATTGAAAATATGTATTTTTTAAAAATAATAAAATATATTAGTAAAACAATTTTGTTTTTCTTATTTATATTTTATTATATTTTAAAAATAAAAGTATATGTACAACACTAATACTCGCGTAAACACACGTATATAATATGGATATATGGTACCGATATTAAATTATTAATTTAAATATTGAATAATAACGAGAACAATAATGATAAAACAATTATATTTTTCTTTCAAAAAAAATAATTTTTTTTAATAAAACAATTTTATTTTTCTTATTTATATTTTATTACATTTTAAAAATAAAAACGTGTATATAACATTAATACCCGTATAAATACACATATATCAATATGATACACGTATATGATATTGATATTAAATTATTAATTTAAATATTAAATAATAACGAGAATAATCAATATAAAACAATTATACTTTTCTTTTAAAAATATAATTTTTTTATAAAATAATAAATATTTTTAATACAAATAATTTTATTTTATTTATTTATATTTTTATTATATTTTAAAAATATAAACGTCCGTTCAAACACATGGATCTATTAATTTTAATTAAAAATGTGTTATTGCCTGGAAAAAATCAAAACAAATCCATCCTAAATTACTTTTGACATGAAATTAAATATCTAAACTAAATGTAAATTTTGAAAGAAAAAAATCTTCCCCAAATCGTGGTGTCACTATTTCATCCGTCTTAACCAAAACCCCTGGAAAACCCTAGACTCCAAGGTCCACCCGAGTCACCGAATTCGAGCAAAGAAACAACAGAGAAAGAGAACAAGAAATGGCACTAGGGTTACGACCGATAACCGGTGATCCAGCAATCGACAGAGATAACGCCGAAGAATTGATGCGTGTTCAACCCGGCGTCGACATAGCCCTCGCAAACCTTCCTCGCGAATCACCCGGTACTCTTTACATTACAACCAAGTAAGCATAACTCCGATACAATCACTCACTCATTCATTCTAATTCGTGAATCACGATTCTTGCGGTTGTTTATTTGTGTTTTTCTTGGTTTTATAGGCAAGTGATATGGGTTAGTGATGTTGATAAATCTAAAGGTTACGCTGTTGATTTCTTGTCTATTTCTCTTCATGCTGTTTCGAGAGATCCCGATGCTTACTCTGTTCCTTGTCTCTATACTCAGGTAGGTTATAATTATAACCAAGCTTTTCCCTCTATTTTTTATGTTGTATACTCAAATTGATATAGTTTAGTGTTTGAGGAAATCAATTCGTTATTTAATAATGTCAAGTGTAGGTTAAATTAGTCTTGAAATACTCAATTGGTGTGACTCAGTGTATGTTTGGTTTAGTTTTTCCAAGAGGCAGATCAATTCTAGAGGCGTAAAATTTAGTTTTGAATGATTTTGAGGTGTTTGATTCATCTAAAGTAGAATTGACTCTGCCCCCACAATTGATTCTATTTGAAGTTAGAGTTTGTAGTTTTGATTTGAGTTTAAATCTAATTTTTATTTTGAAATTTACCGTTCGACTCAATTATGCATAAAATCATCTAAACATAAATCACTTTACATTCAGCTTACTTTTAATTAGAATCAATTTTAAAAAATCAGTTCACTAAAAATCAAATTTTTTCACCACAGAACCAAACATAGTGTTGGTTAAGCAGGGTTGAGTTTATGGTGTGTGGGAGGACTGGGGTTCTATTTCGCATAAGATACTCTTGGAAAGAGTAATGTTATCAAATTGCGTCGCCATGGCCGATATGGCGGATATACATGACAGTTGTTTGGCTCGCCGCAATGGTAAATATTGGCCGATAATGCTGGTTTTTCTGCTATAATCCGCTATAATGGTGCTGCAAATCCACTGGTATGGCGGGATTTTGGCTTTCCACCATCGACAACACTGGGAAAGAGGCATATATGATCGATGTTGCTGCGACCTACGCGCTTCAGTGGAAATTAGTCACATAGATGACCCAAAGGATCGAAATTTGGAGGAATATTATGTGGATGACCAAAAGGATCAAAATTTGGGGGATATTATGTGGAGTCAATGAAGTGTCATAAACCCCAAAATAATTAGTTTTAAAGTGTTTATAAATACTCTTATTCTAAAAATACTAATTTGACCTACATTTGGAATTTTGAAGATTATTCTCAGAAATAATATAGATGTATGTATTTTATTTACTTCTCTTTCTCTTCCTCATTCAATTTTCTGATCCTTATTACTTGGCTTAGATTGAAACAGAGGCAGATGAGGATCTCAATTCCGACAACTCAGATTCAGAAGAATCCACTCATGTTCATGATTTATCCGTTGTTAGAGAGATGAGGCTCATTCCATCTGATCCAACTCAGTGTATGATATTCTTGTTCTTCTCCAATTATGTTATTGAATGATGTTAGGTACGAGGAATAAAAAAATGTGTGTGCCAGTGTGTGTACAAGAGTTATTTATGCTGAAATACCGTTTGTGCCCAATAAAACGTGTAATACAAGAGTTATTAGAATGGAGTTTCATATTGAAAAAAATACTGAAATGAAAGGTTACCAAACAAAATGGTACAGAAAGTTATTGTTGCACACGGGATTTAGTAACATGCTTTTCACTATTTGTTTTTGTTGTATCCAGTGGATTCTCTGTTTCAAGTATTCTGTGAGTGTGCAGAGCTTAATCCAGATCCAAATAATGGTCAGTGTTATTTTCTTCCACATAACCACTATGCTATCCAATACCTCTTTTTGTGAGTTATTTACGCTGATTTAATTCTTTTAGAGGACCAAGAAGAAGAACACGATTGGATTACCAGCGCCGATCAGATGGAAGATGGAGAAGCAGGCATGTGCGACTGTGGGATTTGATCTCATTTCTTAATCATTCATTTGATTGTTCTTTTTACAGTCTTTTTTAGTTAGTATATCATTGTTAAAATCTATTCTTTTTCAGAGGATGAAGATTATTTATCTCATAATCCAACCAATACTCTTGGTCATACAAATGGACATCAAGACCTTGCTCATAACATACTTGAGGTACTGTTCTCTTCCCTTTAATTATATGTCTAGTATCTATTTGTTGACCCAGCGGGATTTAATAAAAAATGGTGCATTCATTGTCTATATATATAGTAAATAAGAGCCGCTAAATTAAAGATACGATGACTCAAATTCCAAGTTTGTGTTTTGAATCTGATTTTTGAGGTTGGATTGGAATGTGATCTGTCTAATCTTTTTTTAATGGTCTTTGGCTGAATGCACTAAATGCACCGATCTTTGACTGCATTAAACCCAGATATACGTAGGCAGTATGATGTTTTGACTTGACGCACTTCCGATACCTTTGGAAGTTTGTGCTGTGTAATTTTCTGCATATTCCTTGACACTGATTGTTACTCTGAACATGTCCATTAGTATGATATGTCTAGTTTTCCTAAGTGTTTGCTTGGTTTATTTGTCGAAACTTGTTCTTTGTTGTGCTCTTTTTTACTTTGATTGTTTTACTTATAAATTTATTTCATTTTTCCTGATCTGTTGATTTCATTGTTGAGTTTGGCAGAATTTGTTTTTCCTTTAAGGGGTGTTTGGTTAAAGAACATGATTAAGCGCTCATTGAACGAGTTTTTATCACGCATATGCAAACAAATTCGTTGTTTGTTTATCAAATGTGATCAGGTAAAGGGTGGAAGGTTGCAGAGTCAACATAATCAAATGTAAATTCAAGATCGTGAACTCAAAAGTCACAAGAATATATATGATAGAAACTCGTTGCATGAGGGCTTAATCATGTTGTTTAACCAAACACCCCTCAAATCAGTGTTTACCGTATAACTGCTTATCTTAAAGCTGTTTTTATAGAGGCAGAATGAGGGGATACTCCACATATGCTCTGTATAAACTGTTGCGTTTTGAAGAGCGTATGGAAATAAACTGACAACTGTGAGAACATATCATAATCGAGTTTCACGAGCCCAAATCAACTCTTGACAAGCCTCCTTAGTGTTCTATTTTGTGCTTAGGTGTAGAGTTGTGGTGTGTGTTGGAGAATGGAGTGGAGAGGGTCTTAGTTTAATTATCACTTATCAGCCCATATCTTTTTGCCAATCTAATGCTTTTGTTGATATTATCAACTTTATGATAATTTGAATGTCTTCTGATGGATCACAATCATACCGTGTATGTCTAATTAATATATTTATTCTTCTACATTTGTTCACTTTCTATGATTGGCATGTGATGCGTGATTTTTGAAATTCCGAACTGGAATATTATTTTCTTAGTAAATTAATTAGTGGTTTTTTTAAAGGGAAACATGGTGCTGTAAAGCACCTGCCATGTTCAAGAAATACACATTTATTGAAAATGGTAAGAGCACCAAAACAATATCTTAATGGTGAATCATATATTTTATCATGATAAACAATTCATGATACTTGTACAAGCCAGTTTGCAGTATTCTTATCATATGTATTCTTGTGACTTTTGGATTCACATCTTGAATTTACATTTGATTAATGTTGACTCTGCAACCTTCTACCCTTTATATGATGATATCACATTTGATAAACATATCCATGATACTGGTTATTTACCTGGTTTTGTAACTTTGTTCCTTGTACTCACTTATTTAGTTTTGGTTTGATTGAATTGCAGCTTCAAATCAATGATGAGCGATTCGAGGATGCAGAAGAGACCGAGCATGAAGGAGACGACAGCCATCATCATTGAGTGTCTGCATTTATCCCAGAATCGCATATTCTAGTGTTGTCCAAAATTCTTATCAGCACTCTGTTTTGTAGTTTTTGTACATGTTAACTATTTCAAACATCTGACTAGATTCATAGTGGTTAACTTTGACCTCGTTTCTATTTTTTTAAAACTTAGAAGAAAGCTACTGAATCTTTTGAAATTTTAGTGCCCTTGAATGTAGACAATGGACATGTGGGATACCCCATCTCATGTAAAAGATTAACAGGAGATACATCTATTTGATTTCTAAGGCTCAAGAAAAAATTGACATGTTTAGCTTCTATGTAAGATGAATTATCAACTGATTCCACTTGCAAAGTTTGATGCATTTGTAAATTTTTTGCATCACTCCATAAGAGTTTTTCTAATGGTAAAACTCATTAAGTGTCTTAATTTGCTTTTTGCGGGCTCTACTATAATGCTATCTAGAATTTACTAATTATGATTAATTTTTACTTAGGCGTCTTTGCTAGTTTTTGGAGAGTTTTCAAAGAATGAGTTTTGAAGGACTATATATATTCACTTCAAAGCTCAAGATATAGGCAAAACCACGGAGAATATTTCTACTGAATTATTTGTGAGTTCTACTGAATATTTTCTTAAGCACTCATTTATTTTGACGGTAGAATAGTTCTACTCACAAATGATACTTGTACAAGCCAGTTTGCAGTATTCTTATCATATGTATTCTTGTGACTTTTGGATTCACATCTTGAATTTACAATAAAATAAATGAGTGCTTAAGAAATATTCAGTAGAACTCACAAATAATTCAACTAATATGATAACGAGTTTTAAGAAAATATTGAAAAGAGAGGGTTGTTATCCGTCTCATATTATTTGTTCTCTCATAAGAGGGTTGTTATCCTCTCTCATATTAAAAATAAATATGAAAATGGTAGTGTGTATATATATATATATATATATATATATATATATATATATATATATATATATATATATACCTAAGACAAAAAAAACTATTCCCACCGTCTCGTATTATTTGTTCTCTCATATTATTTATTATGATAGACCATTTCACATAAATTAAAAAATAATAATAAATAAAAGAAAGAGAATTGTGATTTTATTGAATTATCTTAATTAATTATTGGTGTATTCAAATTAATATTAATATTAAATGAGAAAATAATAAATTAAGTATATTAATTAGAGTATATAATTAAAAGATTAAATATAAAATTGCGTTGGTAAATATAAAATATTTTTAAATAATTTTTTTTTTGAACGTGATATTTATTTTGGGACGAATGGAGTAATATTTATATCAATCTCCCTTTTAAGCTAAACTAATAATTCCTAAAAACACATTTTTCATATTATTTTTCAACTTAATTTTAATGATTTTTATTATTGAACTTTTTTCTCATTTGAACCTAGAAACGCAGAGGGTAATAAATGTTTTAAAATTTGAACTGGTCATCCATTAAATTAAATTATTGCATCATTGAGTTAATAGTCAGATCAATGAATTACCGGTCGGATCGTATACTGTGAAAATATAATTTTTTTTTTTTATAAGATGATTTTTTTTCAAAACTTTTATTAATTTAAAATATTATTAAATTGTATAATTAATTTTTTAATATTTTAAATTTATTATAGAACTATATTATATAATTAATAATAAATAAATTTATTGAAAATTATAATATTATAATTATAGAATATATGACTTTTCTTTTCTTTAATTAAATTAAATATCAAAAAAATTTATACAGTAAAATTACCATCTTAATAATTTTGAAAAGTTATACATCTAATTTTTAAAATTTCGTTTATCCTATACCACTTTGAGGGAAGGTTGGATTCATAAACGCACTGATAACACTGATGCCAACTATTCTTTTATATAAAAAACAACCCCAAAGAATGTAAGCTCATATCGAACAGGCAAGAAGGAAGAGAAGACACTTGTGAAAAGCTCAGATCCGTATGAAAAAAATAAATTGTGATAGAAAGAGTAGTGAAAGAAAAAGTTGCAAGATTAAGCGCTCCTCTTGAAATTGAAGCAGTTCTTGAAGAATGTACCAAAATGCCAGTGCTGCATCAAACACAGATGGTTGTTTCTAGTTGTAAGTGAATGCAACAAAAAGATCTGAAAACATTATGTATATTTCGTGCTCTGCCTATTTATAAATTTCTGCTTTATTATTCCCATCATCTTTAATCATTATAAATAATTAATATAATTATAAATATTAATAAAATTAGATTTTTAAAAAAACAGAAACACTAAAACTTAAAGAAAATAAAAATAAGAGATCAAAATAATAACTTGCTAAAAAATATAAAAGATCAATTCGGTAAATTAAGAAACCCATCGATTTACTAGTCTAACCTGTAAATCGATCTAATCACATCGATTTTGATCGGATCAACTACAATAATATTATGATGAGTTTATCGAACCGCTTTACCTTCTAATTCATAATCTAATCAGATTGATTGATTAAAACAGTCAGTGTTTTAAAATTATGATTATAATAGTATGTAGTAGTTTATCAATCAATAATTAAATTTTGATATGTTTTATTGCAATGGCAATAATTCTTAAACAATTAATAAATTTTTAAATTTTACGAAAACATCAAATAAAAAAAATATTAAGTTGAAATTTCAAATTATTCTTTTTTTTAGATATTGAAATTTGTATAAGTAGTTTCAACTTTATAATATTGTTTTTGACTTTATCATCTTTAAGACATAAGTGTCTAAATTTTATTATCAATTTTTTTTAAAGATTTTGTTACTATATTATGATTTTTTATATATAAAAGAGGGATTAACGGTTCAAATAAAGAAAAAAACTAATAAACAACTTTAATACGTCTAGGATTGATGTTCTATTTTTATCATTAGTTAAAATAGGAGTGAACAACGGTTTTGATTTGGTCGGTTACAGACTTAAAAATATGAAATTAAAAACCTTTGTTCGTAAGAATTTTTTTTTTGCAATAATCAGGTATTAAAATTTTTTCCCGCAAATAACCATGTTTCAGAAAAAATTACGCAAATAATCATGTTTTAGATGATTCCCCAAAGAAGGAGCCATCTCACTTGGCGCCTACACCTATTATTTAAGGGGAGGCGCCATCTCACTTGGCGCCTAGGTGCTTAGGGCTTGTCCTAAGCCAAGTGAGATGGCGTCTAGTGCATTTTTAGGGCAAATTTCATGTTTTTTTCCAATCCGGTGCGTTGCGTATTCGATATAAGATCAACAAAATTGACTTTTTATTTACAAAAAATGATTACACCCATAAGTATTACATAAAAAAAACAGATTAAAAAAACAGATTAATCAGTGGTCTCCCGGAACCCGGTAATGACCCCCGGTTCCACATCCCCGTCCTCGCCTTTCCCGTGCTGGGTGCCGTCGCGTTTCCTGCTGTGGCAGGATCGATGGCCCAGCGAAGTCAATGCATTCCAGATCTATGAAATCAGTCAGATCTCCATATCTAGAAGATCCGCTTTGGTACAGTCGGTTACCCATACCCTCAAAATTTGATCGTGTTGGCGGTGGGTGGGATTCCATGGTGGGTCTGTAGCATTGATCGTCTGAGTACGGGAGGAGAAAAGAAATGGATCTTGGGGTGTTTGGTATTGAGGATGTTGGGTGGTTTGGTGATACTGTGGTTGATGGTAAGTTGGGTCAGTTGGTTCATAATCTTCCGACATTCCTAGATCAGGGCTAAGGCTGGATGTTGAAGGGCCCATATTGGGATATACAGAAGACTGAAATTGCGTGTGGGGTATGCAGGTGTGTTGGTATTGTGATTGGAATTGCGGTTGGGTGTGAGGCATATGGGGGTATTGGTACTGAGGTGGTGATTGTGGTTGGTTGTGGGGCATTTGGGTGTAATTGTGTTGTGGTGGCGACTGTGGTTGGGTGTTTGTGGTTCTGTTTCGTCTGGGGGGTTGGTGGGAGGTTGATGTGTGT
This sequence comes from Vicia faba, assembly GCA_948472305.1. Taxonomy (NCBI): domain Eukaryota; kingdom Viridiplantae; phylum Streptophyta; class Magnoliopsida; order Fabales; family Fabaceae; genus Vicia; species Vicia faba. The sequence continues at coordinate 1,425,394,113 of OX451737.1, read as the reverse complement.
TGGGTTTGTTGTTGGGGAAACGAGGGTTGTGCCCATTGTGTTCGTGGGTCAACAAAATACCTTGGATGAGACACGTGCATTTCAGGGTTACTAACCGACCTGTACCAAGATAAATACTGATCCGTGTGTCGTATATTACCATGATTGAAGAAAACTGGGAATTGCAAGACATGTCGGTGACGCCTCTGCCACATCTTACACCATTCTGGAGCAAAGTATTTCCAGTTGGTAAGACCCCACTGGGCGTCGACCCTTTTGAGATGCCACAGGGACAAACAAGTCAGATCACCGGGTATCTCTTGATGCATTTTGAACTGCATCTTCACACGGTCGCTGTGGTGCATCTCCACAACATTGAACCGTATGATTGCAGTCTTGGTGCTCGAAATTGCTGCATCCTCGGGGTTTGGTTCATGGTCTAAACCCAAATATGGTCTCCAGACAAACTGCACATAAAATTAAATCAGGTTAATGAAAGCGTAATACATAAATAATTTAAAAGTAGAAAAGTTGAAAGAGACGACGTACATCATCCGGGCCTAGGTGATCCAATAGATTGCAGTATAGTGCGACATTGAATCTTGGATTCTTGCTGTAATCCATACCCCTCACGCAATACCTAAAGGAAATAGAGAATATTTTATTTTTAACATATATTTGGTGAAGAGATGAACAATAATAAATGATATAACTAGATGACTTACTTTATTGCGTACGGGAAAATGAATGTGTTGTTGACAGGGTTTAGGGACTCCATCCTCCACCAACCCCAGGCTTGAAGTAAAAAAGCGCAGTCATAAAATGTACATTTTTTCTTGATTGCATTTTTGCACAAGGAATTGTATAGGTGGGCTAAAACAGCAGAACCCCAACTATACTTTCTAGTTTTTTCGAAATCTCTAAGTAAATTTAAATACATAAAATTTATACTATTTTCCGTACTTTCGGGAAATAAAAAGGTTCCAAATAGTATCATTAGATAAGTTCTAGCTTTTATTACCCTGTCTTGCTCGGAGGAATTTTCGTTTACATTCCAAAGTTGCATAATGATTTTTAAGCTCAGTTAGTAGTATACCCTGACCTCTCGCACCACCACCTTCAACCATATCCCTGCCCAACAATTCTTCACACAGAGAATTGGGTTGTTGAACCGACCCGTTAGCGGCCTTACCGTTGACAGAGAAACCCAGTAACATGTACACATCCTCTAGCGTGACAGTACATTCACCTATTGATAGGTGAAATGTATGAGTCTCTGGTCTCCACCTTTCCAACATGGCAAGTATGAACTTTGAATCTATTGTGCAGTTGGAGATCTTTATAACATGTCCGAAACCTACGTATTCCAGATATCGTAAGATAAATGGGTCGGGAGCCAGGTAGTTGTGAGACCGGATTCTGAATCTTTTGGTATCCTGAGTTAATAATGTAAAGGTGTAAGATTAAGTAAGATGAACAAAGCATTACCAGAAGTATAAAAATGTATAACTATAAAAGAAACTTACAAATGCTGCAATGTTGTCCCTTGTGCCTCTGTGAGAATCCCCCATTGTGAGAAGAGCCATTGTTGAAAATGCCTGAGATTATGAAAGACTTAGAAATTGTAAGAGATTATGAAAGACTTTGTAGCAGAGAGTGAGACGGTTGTGGGTGCGAGAGAAGTATGTTATGCTCTGTATTTATAGGCAAAAAAATTTCATAGAGTAAGTTAGGTGGTAGCTGGTGCATGCATGCATGATAAGTGTCACTCTTGCAGTGAAGGCGCAGGCTAGGTGGTAGCCTTGGAGAAGGTATCTCTGCATGCATGTAACACGATTGGACATTAAGGGAGGCGCCATTGGACTTGGCGAAAGAGTACAAAATGAAAGGTGTCGCCATCCTTATTGGCGAATAAGAGGTGGCACGGGTTGCAGAGTAGGTCCAGGCTAGGTGACAGCCTTGGAGAAGCCATGCCTGAATGCATGTAACACTATTGGAGGTGATGGGAGGAGACTTACATGTTACAGTGTAGGTGCAGAGTAGGCTCAGGCTAGGTGGCAGCCTTGGAGAAGGCATCTATGCATGCATGTAACAAGATTGGACATTAAGGGAGGCACCATTGAACTTGGCGAAAGAGTACAAAAATGAAAGGTGTTGCAATCCCCATTGGCGAATAAGAGGTGGCACGGGTTGCAGAGTAGGACCAGGCTAGGTGACAACCTTGGAGAAGCCATGCCTGAATGCATGTAATACTATTGGAGGTGATGGGAGGAGACTTACATGTTACAGTGTAGGTGCAGAGTAGGCGCAAGCTAGGTGGCAGCCTTGTAGGTTACATCCTTACTTAATTCAAATTCAGTATGACCTATTTAGTCTTACATTTATCAAAATACTGATTCACTTAATCTGTCAAACCTTCCAACCTTCAAGACTTCATACAATCAAACCTTTAAACCTCCATACAATCAAACCTTCAAACCTTCAAACAATCAAACATACAAACCTTCGAATAACTCATAAAATTCAAACCTTCCAACCTTCAAACCTTCAAACCTTCAAACAACCATACGCAATTGCCTCTGCACCCCAATATGTCATCAATGCACATTTCAACGGTGAGACATACATTTGTCCCACCTCTGGGTTTTTGTTTAGATACACAGACAACATCCGATTTCTTTTAAACGGGAAAGCCAATTTCTCGTCCTTCAAAAAACGATTGGAGGCCAAACTTGGACGAGGCCCGGTGACACAAATATTTTATCAAAATTCAGTTTTCTTTGGTAACAACCAAATAATATTTTATAAGGTTGAGGTTCAAGATGACGAGGATCTGCATAATATGTTTTCTAGTCATGTGTATTCTGGGTACGACTCTATTGAGTTGTACATTATGCTGCGAGAGCCTCAGGTGACACAAGTGGTTGATCCTTTGGAGACCGAACAAGCAGAGGTAGATGCAGTTGATGAAGAAGAAGATGACGAGTTAGAGTTTGATGAAATGGTGAATGATAATTCCGAAGACGATGGGATACCTGGTATTCCTGCAAACGAGATCTACACACCACCTCCGCACATGACAAACTTCAACATGGGCGAAGATGAACCGTCTTCTGATTTATTTTTCAATCCATATATGCAGTCGAATGAAAACTTAAAAGAGAAGGAGAAGTTTTGTAACAGAGAGGAATGCATCAGAGCTATAAAAAAATTCCACATGCTCAACTTGGTCAATTTTAAGGTGGACCGTGTCAACCCAGAAAGGTACAAGATCAAGTGTGTCCACCCTGATTGTATGTTCAAGCTCACTGCATCATACAGATTAAGAGGTGATTGCTGGGCCATAGGTTCCATGTCTACCCACACTTGTGTCAGTTCTACCCAATCACAGGACCATCAAAAACTTAATTACGATCTCATTTGTCAAGAAAACCTACCACTCGTCAGCAACGACCCATCTTTGAAGGTGAAAACCATCATCTCCCACATCACTACGGTTTTTAACTATACTCCATCTTACCGTAAGACGTGGTTAGCAAAGACCAAGGCGATTGAAAAGGTGTACGGAAACTGGGAGGAGTCATACCAAGAACTTCCTCGCTACCTGAATGCACTCAAGACTTACTCTCTGGGTACTGTTTACATTTTGGAAACAGTGCCAGCATACGCCCAAGATGGCAGTCAACTAAACGGAAACGGAATATTCAGTCGAGTGTTTTGGGCATTTCAACCTTGCGTCACAAGGTTTGCATCATGCAAACCAATTATACAAATTGATGGGACTTGGTTGTATGGGAAATACAAAGGCACGCTACTGATGGCAGTTGCACAATATGGCAACAATAACATTTTCCCAATTGCCTTTGCCCTAGTCGAAGGGGAGACCAGTGGTGCTTGGAGCTTTTTTCTGAAAAACCTGCGAACAAACGTGGCTCCTCAACCAGATCTCTGTTTGATCTCGGACATACATGCCTCCATTGAAAGTGCCTACAATAATCCTGCAAACGGTTGGCATGACCCTCCTTCTACGCATGTCTATTGCGTTAGACATATCGTCCAAAATTTCACGAGGGAGATCAAGGGTAAAACACTAAGGAAAGCGGTTATGAATGCGGGATATGCATTGACACAACCCAAGTTCAAATATTACCGCAACGAGATCCGTTGTCAATCCGAAAGCCGGTAGGTGGATCGACAATATTCTGGTGGAAAAATGGACTAGGTCATACGACAATGGCCAAAGATGGAGGCACATGACAACAAATTTAATTGAATCGATGAATGGGGTATTCAAAGGCATACGAAATCTCCCGATCACTGCTTTGGTAAAATCTACATATTTTAGGATGGCTTCGTTGTTTGCCAAAATAGGTGAAATATGGAATGCGGTGTTACAATTTGGACAACTATGGAGTGAAAGCTGCATGAAGTACATTAAGGCAGAAAGTGCCAAAGCCAACACTCATATGATTATACGGTTTGACCGACACAGCCACAACTTCATTATGAAAGAGACAATCGACCACAACGAAGGCCTGCCAAGATAAGAATATAGGGTTGTACTACCTTCTCGTTGGTGCGATTGTGGCAAGTTTCAAGCCTTTCGTATGCCTTGCTCTCATGTCATTTTCGCTTGTGCTTATACCCATCAAGACACGCTACAACTTCTGTCACACATTTACAAATCTGAAACGTTGCTCAACATTTACAATAACAGCTTTCCTTTGGTAGCAAAACCAGATTATTGGCCTGCATACGACGGCGAAATAGTGTGGCATAATGACCAAATGCGCAGGAACAAGAAGGGTCGTCCCAAAAGTAAGCGCATCACAACCGAAATGGACGACCTTTACAAGCTGGAAAGAAAGTGTGGTTTATGCCGTCAGGTCGGACACAATCGCAAAAATTGTCTGAATCGGGCGTCTGCCTCGACCACATAAAAATTGTAATACATAAAATCTTTCCTTAATTATGTTGTAAACATTAGGGTTTTTCGTTAACAATATTTGCTACAATAAATATTGCGCGTACAAGAAAAAAAACACGATATTCCGTCTACGAAATTACAACTGTTAAAACAATTTTATCTGACCCATGCATCATCAACATTACGTTGCTGTCTGTTTTGACTTCCTCCTACCATACATTAGGTCTTCCAGTCGCATGTGAGGTTGTTGTTCTTCTTCGCTGGATCCTTCGAATTTCCCCCCCTCCACAATGTCTCCATCTAGCCATCACATCAACTCCCGCTTCAGACGCTCCATGGAGTGAATGTGCCAGAATTTCATTTTCATCGCAGGTTTCGTGGCGGAGAAGATAACGTAACCATCTCTGGTAAAAATCATGGGTGATATCATGACGCAAATAACAAAGTAAAAAATAAGAAAATAGTGCGAGAAAGTGTGAGAAATGACAGAGAAACGGACAAATTATTTATAAAAACAATATTTTACCCTAGGAGTCAAGTGAGATGGCGCCTCCTCTCACTTTTAAAGTGCATGCACCATCTCACTTAGCTAAAAGAGAGAGGAGGCGCCAAGTGAGATGGCGCCTAGGGCAAAAATGTTGGTGGAGGCGCCAAGTGAGATGGCTCCTCCTTTGGGGAGTCATCTGAAACATGGTTATTTGCGAATTTTTTTTAATATCTGATTATTCAAAAAAAATATTCTTATTCGTCATTGTCATTGGATAAGTCGATTATCGATTTAAATTGTTCTTCGGTTGTGCATATGAGTTGGATCAATTTAAGTGTATGATTCAGATTTAAAATAAAAGTTTTAAAAAATTGAAGCTTCTCCATATTTTCGAAACATAAGAATAAGATCTAAAAATATTAATGTTTTTCAAATGAAATTAAAAAATATTTAATTTTAATTAATAGCTTGCAAATATGTTACATGCATTTCATATCTTCATGATTCAAGAAAAGGCCCAACAAATAAATTTAACTAAAAAACAACTAACTATAAATAAAACAAATATTCTTCACTTATAAAACAACAACGAAAGAAGATTGATGAAATTTTTTTAATTTTTATACATATAAAAAAAATTAAAAACATAACAGTGGTGATAGAAAAAATAAACAACAAATCCGATGCTTTATGATGTAGACTTAAAAGGTAAATTAGAGATGTAAGCATATTCCTTTTTTGCATGAGTATTTCACAAGTTATATATTAAATCTAGAGGAGGCCAACAATATGCTAGAAATATATAGACTCGTAGAAATTCTTCAAGTTCACTTGTAGAAATTCTTCAAGTTCTCAATGACGATGGAATCTTGGAAACACTTTAAAATTAGATATTGATTTAAAAACAAAGGAAAAATTGCAAGACCCGACAAGAAGTTGAGAGCAATTAGATGATTTGGATAAAGAGAAGTGAGAGCAACGGTTTTTTTAGAGAGAGAAAAGTGGGTGACATGTGAGAAATAAAAGACTTTTATTAAAATTAACCTACTTGCCAAAATGATGTCGTTCTATAAATAAATAAATAATCAATAAAGTCGTGTTTGTCGGCCGGTTTTGTATTTCAATGGATTGAGTTACAACATTCAAAACCGCCCATCACAAACCATTTCAAACAAATAATCTTTCACCCGTTGACTCGATAACTGATAAATATTGCCCGAAAGTTACAAATATTTAGTGGGCTTGTCGGATTCAGTTCGAAATGGATTATTTGTCCAACCCTAAGTTAAAATGATATCCAACTCATTTGACACGAGATTCAGAATAATGAAGAGATCATTATTGTTCAAAGTAAGACTATAATCGGTTATCTAATATGCACCACGATTTCCCTTCCTCCAAGTATGTTTGAACTTGAGGTGCTAATTGCTTTGAGTCACCATTCTAATTATATTAATTAACATATCTATTAAGACTTTAGAGTAACTCTCGACCACCAAATTTTTAATTCTCTCATGTCAAGCTATCTCAATCTCATGTAACATCGCCCATATCTCCGCAGTAAGAGCATTACACATAACAACTTTTTGCGCATACCTCTTATCCAGTTTCTGAATGAGTCCCTAAACAAGCTTCCACATCCTGTTATGGAAGTAGAATTCTTACAGACTCCATCACAATTGAGCTTGATCTAATTATCCTTTGGCTGATCCCCTTGGATATGCTTGATCTTTGGCTTTGATAACCTAAAATTTCTCTTCATGCGACCACTTGTCTCGATTTCCTTTACAAGATGCAATATTGGTCGAGTCGGTTTGTCACGTCACTGAAATCATTCTTCAAAGATAACTTTGTTCCTCCACTTCCAAAATACCAACAAGAGATCATACATATTAACTTCCATTGGTCTTTGTGCAAATCTGTAATATTCCCTGTAAGATTAAATTCATTCAATCCCCATAATACAAAGAGTAAAAATGAGTAATTTTATTATAAGGGACAAGTCTAATCCATACACGTGCTATATAGAAGCAATCTTGAAGCACATGAATTAAGTTATTTTCTTTACTCTTACACTAATTTCAATCCCTTGAAATAGTTCGGGTTCCACTTATGGCACATAAAGTTTGTCAATAGTCTCTCATAAATCATATGCCTAGTGAAGGATTTGATCTGATATGGACCTTTCCATTTCTAAATGACATTCCAATTCATATATGTTTCCACAACATTCATAGAAGAAGGAGAAAAATGTTTATAGGCATTACCCACAGAAAAGTTGTTGTCTTTATAATCCCCCCGTCATATCCTATTCACGCCATCTTCAGGGAGAGGATAAGGGATAACCAAAATACAGTTGACCAACTCGACATTGAATCAATTCTGAAGTAACTCAAATTTTTACTTCCCTTGAGCATTAACCATGGCTTTAACTGTGAGTGAAATATCTATAATTGTATCAAGTTAGACCAACTTGGAGAAGAAAGGTTTGTTTTTTGGAGTCCAATGATTCAGCCAAAAATTAACCCTTCTACAATCCCCAAGTTTCCATAAAATATTTTTCTGAAATATTTCCAACACCTTTGCTAGTGTTTCCATAACATGGAATCTTTTGGCTTGCTAATCATATTTTCACCAAGTTCTGCTTCATGCCATACTTTTTAAAGAGAACCTGACACCATAAATCATTAGTATTATTCAATAAGTTCCAAAGCATTTTAAAAAAACATCATTCAATTGAGTTTGTTTGATGCCTAAACCACCTTGATCCCTAGGCACACAACAAACCTCCTGACTAATCAAATGGGCCTTGCGGGTCGTCTTTCTATCTCCCCGAATAAACCCTTTTCGTAACTTTTCCAAATCATGACTAATAGTGATAGGCATTTTAGCATACTGCATATGAAATCAAGGAATACAACTCAAAATCGATTGACAAAGCGTAATTCGTCCTGCCAAGCTCAAGCACTTATGCTTCCAGCCACTTTGCTGACATTCCACATGCTCATTAATATGCTTAAATATATTCCTGGAGCTTTTTTATGGGTAATGTTATTCCTAAGATACTTTCCCATGATACAGACTTTGATGAAACTCGTGTGTTGCATAATCTCTTGTCAAAGTTGAGATTATGTATTAGCTCAGAAATAAATTTGAGTCTTCTCAACATTAATATTTTGGCCTAACGATTGACAATATTGGTCTAAACAATGCTTGATACACAATAAGCCTGCACAATAGTTGCCTTTGCAAAAAAGAATGAGGTCATATGCAAATAAGATGTAAGAAACCTAAGGTTCATCGTGTCTTACACACACGGGCTTCTAATATTGTGTAACAACCTTATTAGTAATGATATGTGACAAATGATCCATATAAATAATAAAAATATAGGGAGAGAGGGGATCACCTTGATGAATACCTCTGGATGGGGAAACTATCTAGCTTTTCCCCATTCCACAAAATTTTGAAAGAAGAAAAGGAAATACACTAATAAATTAAATTAAGTAAATATTCGAGAAACTTACAATCCTGAAGATTCTGGGTGACAAACTTCCAATTTAATCAGTCATAGGCTTTCTTTAGATCAATCTTGATCGACATAAACATATTTTGGATTTTCATTCACTTCATGGCATGGATCATTTCCTGTGCAATAATAATATTATGATGAATATTCCTTCTTGAGATGAAGCTATACTGATGCGGTGACATGATATTGTTTAGAAGGGGGTTCACGCAATTCAACATAATTTTATACATAAGCTTATATGTCACATTGAAAAGGCAATATGATGGAACTCTGTGAAAAAATCTAATTTGTCAGTCTTCATAATGAGCACAAGAAAAATGTTGTTAACTGGGCCAATCAAAGAGGGGTCACTCCAAATCCTACTCACAAAATGGTGTAAGGACAATGCTACAATATCCCAACATTATTGGTAAAAAGGAGTCCGGAAACCATCTTCACCCGAGACTTTATAAGGATTTATATCAAAAAGAGACTTCTTGATCTTTAGACATGATGGAATAATGTGTAAGCTTATATGATGATTCTCCAAATAAGTACGATAAGAGAAAAGGTAACTATGTGCTCCCTTCTCTCTTGGTCTTCCTTCAAAAGCTCTGAAAAATGCCTCATCGCGATCTTTTTCCTCTTCTCCATATCACACACCCAATATCTATTCTCATTTCTAAGAGCCCTGATTTTATTTCTTCTTTTATGCACAATTCTATTTGAATGGTAATACTTAGTGTTCCTATCTCAGTCAGTAATTCGCTTACCTCTCGACTTCTAAAACCATAAACATTCCTCACAGTAAAGAGTTTTAGCTAATTGGTCTCGAAGGTCTCCCTCTAAAATTTCAAGGTATCTACTATAGCCGTAGTGCATATTATTTTGTATGCCTTTTAATCTATATATGAACTCTCTCTTGCTCTTAAATATATTTCCAAATATGTTCTCATTCAATTCCTTAATAAGAGTAGTCATACCATCTTACAAAGACACTGAATCCCCCCATAGATCCAATTTCCACACATCCAAGGACTAAAATTCTATTGAATAAGCCAAGCCGCCTAAAATCTAAAGAGCCGATTGAAAGGATTATAAGGCTCCCCTTTCAGCATCACAACTATGGGGTGATGGTCCAACTAGATACAATGCAAAAATCTAGAAAACCTTTCTAGAAATTTGAGTTTTCACTCAATGTTACAGAGTGCATGATTAAGCCTTTTGAAAAGACAATATCTCCCTTTCAATCGAGGTTATTTCCAAGTGAACCTATAACCCACAATGGTCACCTCCATCGTGTGACAGTCATTAACTCAATTATCCCAAATCATCAAATTAGGAATCTTCAGATAAGGAAGAAGTAAACCTCTATCTTACTTCAAATCATCACAATAATGAGGTAACCTCTCACTTTTTTATCAAGACTTATTTCGCATTTTTAAGAAGCTAACAAAAGAAATGAGTAAATTAGAATAAATCATCTCTACCTCTAAAGACATTATATGTTCCCTTGAATTGAA